>CM075103.1:31613703-32252486 GCA_037576195.1 Phytoseiulus persimilis
TGCGTCTTTTAAACAGCAATCGAACGAGAAATCTAGCGGCTGAACTTTGGGCGGAAGAAGGGCGGCCATGATCGTCGCTCAGTTTGGAGTGAACTTGAACGTGGGAGATGGCCCCGTAAACATGGCGATCTGACTCGATATCGAAGCATACGTGCGCGAAGAGCCGACAATATCGAATGAACGATGGCGCCTTTTGGCGATTGATCCCTGCTTTCCGAGTTTTGCAAAGCTTCCTCGGCCGAAATCGATGGGACGAATGGTACGACGCTCTGATGGCGACGACCCGCGAATCGCGCGTTGGGGCTCGTCTCTACTGCTCGACCCTTCGTGTTAAATGAACACAGTGGTCGACATGATGATGTTAGCTCAGGGAGATTTACCGGTCGCGGGAGGAGGAGCTCGGTCTCTTCCGATTTTTTCCCGGGAAGCGCCCTTCTCCGAGGATTGCATTCATCATGTCCGCAGCATGTTCGTTGGGTCGCCTGCGTCAAGATCCCATAACGATAGCGAAGGCTTAGCCAAAGGACTCCTCGTCCACCTCCTTATATTCGCTTCTCTGATTCATACATGCTCATTCTCTGACATTTCCAATGCTCCCTTTCCCGCGCTGATGACTGACGCCGATGAAACTGGTGATGGCTGAAACATGGATCCATTCGACAGCAGATCCGAGTGAAGTCGAGAGATTCGGACATCGTCACCGGACTCCGAGATTCGAATGTTCAACGAGATCTTTTTCTTCGAGTCTTGGTGGGTCCTATGGATCAGGTCTTGTGAGCTCTCGAACAAAAAGGGATTCCGAAGAGATCTCTGATTCGACATTCACAGTATTTCATCGCAAGACAGAAGTGTTTGGCCGAGCTCAGAAAGCAGTTCGAAATTCCGAATCATAACATCCGACGAGATATCGTCTGCATGAAGAGGTCATTTAAGGTTCATTTAACGACGCTCACATTTATTTTGACTATCAAAGGAAACTGGAGGTGCGTATTTCGGCCTCTCGAATGAGTTCAACAATTTTCTATCCGATAGTTCAAAAACTAGGGACGTCCGACCGCAAACTTCATCCTAACATGGCGGAAGAAGTTCGGCCTGTTGGGGTTGTCCGACGTCGGACAGTAACTAAACGTGTGGGCGAAGTCCCCACCCTCGCAGTGGCATAACTCACACTTGAGACTCCTCAAAATAGGACATGCCACCGTCCCGTTGCGAGCCCGCAAGTTGTGGCTCTTAAAAACACTACGGGGCTCACCCTTCTTGTAGCAGAAGGGACAGAAGCCGAGTTCCGAGAGCGGCACGGCGATGATCCGCTCTTCGAAACGTCCCTCGAGAGGACGTCTCCCCGTCTCGCGGTGCTTCTTGTGCTTCGGTCTCCTTTTCTCTGCTTCTTCTGGCTTTGAGGGTAGCGGTTCCTGGCCGCTGGTTTCCGCTCCGAGATCTCGATCTCGGAGCACATCGATCTCCATGATCAGTTGCTCGAATTCTCTTCGGGAGTCGAGCTTCTCTTGGAAGTTTGCGATGGCGGCCTTGAGCATCTTGAGAAGGAAGTCTGTTCTTGTACGGAGGAACTGTGAGCTCTCTGGGGTTCTGACTCTGTTCTTATACTGTGAGCCCAGTGACTCTCTCCATCTTGAGTGTTTCACCCCGTTTCCTGTATACTCGGACAATGCTCATCTGAGCTTGGGGTGCTGTTGGAATCATCCGGAAACCGGTACCGCACCCGAACCATGCCTCCGGAATTGGATTCCGGCGCCACAGAGGAGGCTGACCGGAATCGGTGCTGCGCGCTCTTCAGCCCCGGCGGAGACGTGAATCAGAAACAATCAAGAATATCAAACATCATCTTCGCGGAAATAGCGGGGCGCTACCCTGAAGCGCCCAAGAAGGGCTCCAGTGAACTCTAATAGGTGAGTGTGCCGGGTAGTTAGCCGAATTGATTTCTCGCTTAAGAGCAACACCGCACGATTGAGGCGGTCTCGATCTCCTCATGGGCTCGTCTCGCGTTGGTTTGCTCGAAATAGGGTGTGAATTATTGGGAAGAGTCTCTGGTCATCCGCATCGTGCGGTAGGCACAGGAATCAGGAGGAAGTTGACTGCTCCTTCATTTATCAACGAATCCTGACTTCTGAGATTCGATATTCCCGATCGCGCTTCAAAGATTCGGGAGCCTTCCCTTCGCCCATGTTGAGATGGGGTTTCGAATGAGCTCCGGAAACCCTCGGCCACATGTCGATGTATTCCACAAGACTACTATCACCGCAGATTATCTCTTCACCTGCACCTCAATTCGTGATGATCGAAACACGGAGCTGCCTGAAGGAATTGAAGACGAATGCGGGCGGGAGTGACTACTCGGAGCTGCAAAAGCGCATTGCTCACCGAAACTCGCTGAATCTGAGAACGTTCCGATCGGGAAATCCCAAAACTCTCCAAGAATCCGCACACACTGTTTGGTAACTTTCAATTCGGCTTTCCCGTGATTCGTACTTGTGAGCGCGATTCATTTCAGAGTTATCCGATGATCCGAACCCGTTATGAAGTTCAGCATCGATTCGCGGACGGATCGTCGGATCGTGGAGAGCGGCGTTGACCGGGAACTCGCAGGAAACTGCGAATCTGAGCCGTTGGTGGCGGAGAAACTCATCCAATAGGCAGTTGAACGTCAAGGGGTCGGAGTTGTCACCGGAGAGCGTTCGAAAGCATCCGAATCAAAAAGATGATCTACAGCGGACTGAGTGCGGCGGAACAGAAGTTCGGTGGTCTCATGGAATCGACCTTGATTGATGAGCTTCGTGCTTGGCGTCAGGCCAATGCTCTTGGCAGGATTCTCGGAGGCATCTGTACGTGCAATGCACGGAAGATTCACTCAAGATCATCTCGTATACCGTCGCAAGCTTCAGGGGTAGCGGAGATGGATTCTCATCTGCCTGTTTTCACGCATGATGCAGGCTTCCCTCAATCTCCTTCCGGGTCATTCATGGGAAGCAGTCGAACATTTGAGCGTCTGCTCGTGCTCATCGAACAGGATCCGTGCATCCACGGTCTTTTCGTGACAGCATCAAGGAATCAAATTCAGCTTCCTTGGATCCAAAGCAAGTATGTCGATCAGTTCTTCCAGCTCGGCTACAACTCCAGATTTCAGGTTCGTGGGCGCCAGCCCATTCAGCCTGTTTTCAGTTGTGCCTGATTTCGGTATGTCTCCAAACCTCATGAGCAGCTGAAAGTTTGTATCTGCTTCGTTTCAAGTTTGATTACCGAGACCGTGGGGATAGCGGCTTCTCTAGCGAGACCAGTTGAGCAAGTCCGACATTTTTTCTTCCTGGGATTGATTTCATGTCGTCTGCCATATCAGGCCCGGTTGATCTCTCACCCTGGAATCCCCCGATGATATACTTCTGTGGACGACTCCGGGGACGATAGCCACCACGCTAGCTTTGGTGACACTTGTAGTTCAGATTTAGACGACAACGATGGCTTCGTCACGCTGGCTCCGACCACGTCGAAAACAACACTCGATGGCATCCAAACTTCAATTCACCGTCTAAGTTTGTCGATGCGTGGTCTCGTCTTGGTTACTCCATTGGTGGAAACACGCCTGCGGCCGCTCTCTGCAGCCAGACGTTGGAAACGTCATGTCTACTCAGACGAAGGAACTCAGTTGGCGAACTCAGTCGCCGGGAGGCGAAATTCCACCATTGGCATGTCGGAAGATGATATCGATAGCTTCTTCATCAACTATGTTCCATTCCGAGAGTATGCTGGAATGTTTCGGTTCATGGAGATCTCTCCATTCGAGCACAACGGAATACCCGACCACTAACAATGGGTCGCCACATCTTTATGGATCTCATTTTGTCCCGCTCCCTTTCTAATTTGAATCACCTCCGGTCTTGGAGATTCGGTATCCTTCTGATATCAACGCGAGTATATATCTTATCGGTTGGCTCCCTCCAACAACGGAATGAAAACGAGCATGGGTGAATGCTGCTTGACGAACCTACGAGATAAGAGCGTGCAATCCAACCCGGACGAACTTGACTGATGACGAGCTTGACGCTCAATCAGCGTATTGGGGCGGGAAATCATCACACATTTCGCTAGAAGTTTCGTTCTTCTACAGCCTGTGTTCCGAGTCCAGCATCCTTCGAATTTTTCTCGCATACCACAATCTCACTTCAACCATGGCTGCCGCCACCCAACGTGCTCGCCGCCGGAATCGCAATACCATCGCTCCGCACGCAGACATGATTCCCTCATCTTCGTCCAGATACATCAAGAGAGAACTCCTGGTTTTTCCCTCTTCATCTCAATAATAAAATGGGATCGAGTGTTTAAACGTAGGGCACCGTCTGAGCCCATTCCGGCAAGGAGCTTCCCGGTTGGTAGCGAACTCCCTGACTGCCGGCCTATTACCTCTCTGCACGTCGACCGAGATTCGCCTCAACAATAACTCCCTAACCCTCTCGTCCCCAGACACGACCTCCGACAAACGACCCGGCTTTCGCAAGATCTCGATGACGACGGTTTGGACGATGGAGCGGGCTTCGAGCTAACAATACTTTGTCAACTTGGCAGACTCTGATGGAGCGAGAGTGTCCCGGACAGTGGCGTCCTACCCCAGGTATCGGCTCGCCTTAGGAGCTTTCAGACGGGAAAGTCGGCAACAACTGCGCGAGCAGCTCGGTTCAAGGTCCCCGAGAGCAGAAACTGGGGAGCTGCACCCAGCACAGAGGTGGAGAGCGCAGATCGGCAGTTCCAGACGGAGGCAAGCAGCGATGCGTAGTGTGTTGTTGTCCAGCATCTTGCCCATCGACGGGGAGGCGGGCGATAGAGCCTTAGAACTTTTTCCTTACAGTCATGCTTGTTCGCCACACTGCTTGCCATTCACTTAACTCGTCGCATGAACACACGTAGCACCCTGGCGCTACACTCTAAATATTTTCACTGGAAAAGAGCGAATTGAAGTTCCAGAGGATGACCAACTCGGGCTTTGAAGCCCTCCCCGACGTCGTTCAAGGACAGCACCTCGAGCATTACCTTGCGGCGGCCAGTCCGGCAGCACTACGCACTGTTTACGGGGATCCGGCTGCCCCCGGGCGCTCTCCATACAGGCCGCAGTCCCCCCGCAACCGGTGTCGGCCCCGCCAACGCCGCAGTCACCAGCCACCGAACCGACGTCCCCGTCGCCCACAACCCCCGAGCCCCTACCGACGGTCAGCCCGGGGAGCCACCGCGCTGTCGCTCGGGTGCCGCGGGAGGAGGCGGAGTGGTACGAGGATGAACCGCCCGAAATCGTCGGTTCGTGCGTCTTCAGAGATGACCGGAACCGCCGCTGATCTCGCGTGGACGGAACACGGCTGGTGTTTCACTTGCAAATAAAAGTTACCGACCCGAGAGTCGAGCCCCAACGTACTCCTCCCGATTTCTCCGATTCACGGCCGGTTCCACTTAGAATTTCTCCTCGCTTGGGCGAGAAAACTCCTCAGCCGCCGGAACGAGTTCAAACGGCAAGAGAATGAAGTTTCGCCCATCCGGGTCTCTCGTCGTCGTTGATTCGAAAAACCGTCTGATTTCCTCATCCGGTGCTCCATCATTCTCCTCGAAGCATGGTTCGATGCGCATCACCTCCGTGTCCCAAAGAAACGAAATGTCATCCGGTCCATATTTGGCGCGCACCGTAGCCGCCAACGGAACCCCTTTTTTGCCCATCGGCTCCTTCCCATCTGACCAAGCTCCCCTCTTTTTTTGTCTCATGACGGACAGCAGTAAGGAGTTGGCTTGTGTCCCTCGGTGTTGCCCCGTGCCGCACAGGAAAGACCCGAACAGAGTCTCGAACGCCACAAACCCACCAACTTTTCTTATGGTCTGCCCGACGATTGGGTACAAATAATCAACCCCAATGAGAATACTGATCTCACTAGATTAGTGCTCTTCGTTCCTGTCGGCTATTAGAACCAGGTCCCCTGCACATCCTGCCTTTGGCAAACAGCCTTCTACCACATTTGGCAATGCAGTGGCGAGTATGACCAAATGATTATTCGAGAAGCGAATCTTCAGCGCGATCTCCACGCCTCTCCCCTTGAATTTTTCAAGCGGGAAAGGCCCGTGGGAAAAATTGTCGGTGCCCACCGTTTTCGCCCTGATTGCATCCGCAAACCGATTCGAAATGAGAGTTTTTTGCGACCCCGTGTCTTTGTCTGTGTCCCCTAAGGGACAAACACGATTCTTCTTGCTGATTTGCAGTGGTCCCTCATCACCTCTACGTACTCCGTGAGGAACCGCTGTCCGGATACGTTTATTATCCTCATGGAATTCACGCCAGCCCGCCTAACGTCTTGAGCCACTACCGATGCCGACGCCGCAACCTCTGCGTGCGATTTCAGGCACAACAGCTCATGTAATTCACCCTCGCATGGCTTGGCTTTGCACTTGTCAACCCTATGATTACGATTTATGCATTTGTAGCAGGCATTCTTCATCGTCGCACATTTCCTACGCTCCTCCTGTAAGATTTGCATCCCACACTCGATGCTAGAATGCTGCTCGGAACAGAAGATGCACGCTTGAGCCGCGTAGTCACTTGTGGCGTGAACCGCGAATGAGTGTCGGCTTCTCACAGCCCCGGTTGCACTCGCAACACTGAATCTACCGAAACGATGTCCCTCCAACATGGTGGTAACGAGGCGAACAGAAAATCTCGGACACGCTTCAAATTAGGTAAACCATCGAGCTCCTCTTTAATCCCCTAGGATTCGCGAAAAACCGCGGTTGGGGACGACCGAATTCGACTGATTGCGAGCGAAACGTGCGCAAGAGGAAGGGGAGGAGACGTCGGAACGAGGGGAGTAGTAAGCGGTGGTTTCTAGCTGGGCGATTGATATTTTTCTTCGAGCAGCCCACAGCACATACTCAACATAGAATAGAAATCCATTCCGAACCGCGGGTGGGAAAAGCTGGAGTCATTTCTCACCTGGGAGACAGACTCTTCCAGCGCCCGGAGGCCATTACTCCAGTGATCTTCCGCTTGAAGCAGCTTCCACTGGAGTGGGAGCCAGGAGTAGAGGTTGTTGACTGAGGAGAGCAGCGACTTTTTTCTTCTCTTCGGACAAAGAAGCTCTTCATGACGCTGTCGTGCTGGATAGATTCTGATTCTCGCCTGGACCCCGCGCTGTCGGATGTCCCCGGTTCCAACTTCGCACGAACGCCTCAGTCTCGAACTTCGCATCGGCGAAGTTCTCAATTCGTGATTCATAGCCTTCGCCGATTCCGCTTCCCGCACGTCATCGGAAAACATATTCGAATCCATCACAGCTATTTGGCTGCCTCCTCGGCATCCGCCACCGCTTTCTCAAAGGGCCCGCCTTCGATCACCTTCTTCCTACAAGTGATCGACCGGGTCACGAGGGCTCTGTCCAAAGGTCGTTCTCGTTTCGAGCCTTCCACACTGCCGCCAAAAGTCTTTCGACATCTTCTTTCTGTTCACTGGAGAAGAGCGAATTGAAGTTTCGACAGGACCGCTCGAAGACCCCCCGGTGCCCTCCAGCCCAAATTCGCTTCCGCGAAAAACGTCGTGACCCTGGGGTCCGACACCGTTTCGTGACACTACGCTCATTTTGATACCTCCGCCGAAGCCGCCCGTGACTAAATGAGGAGGCTGATTTCAAGGATCCTCCCGACAGAAAGTAGGCTTCTTCTTGAGCTGAGTGTCCGGAAACTCGTGGGTTCTTATTCAACATTTCGACCCTGCACCGATCGAAAATTCTTGGATTGCGAATGGCATGATGAAGTTATGAACAGCTGATCATTCGTGCGTTGCTGTGATGATCGGTGAAAAGTATTTTCTTTTTCGAGTTCCGGATCTTTTTCCGTCGAGATAGTGGATGCAGGTTTGAGGAGGATGGAAGACTAATCGGATCCATTTCCGGAGTCGCAAATCTGTTCAGAATCGGCGTTTCACGCGGCTGCAGGAGTTGGTTATCAGGGAAAAGTGGGAAGTCGACTTCGACATGCTTTCAAATAGCCAATTTTCGACCCAATTTATAGGAAACGAGAGGAACGAAAAAGATGCGTCTTTTAAACAGCAATCGAACGAAAAATCTAGCGGCTGAACTGTGGGCGGAAGAAGGGCGGCCATGATCGTCGCTCAGTTTGGAGTGAACTTGAACGTGGGAGATGGCCCCGTAAACATGGCGATCTGACTCGATATCGAAGCATACGTGCGCGAAGAGCCGACAATATTGAATGAACGATGGCGCCTTTTGGCGATTGATCCCTGCTTTCCGAGTTTTGCAAAGCTTCCTCGGCCGAAATCGATGGGACGGATGGTACGACGCTCTGATGGCGACGACCCGCGAATCGCGCGTTGGGGCTCGTCTCTACTGCTCGACCCTTCGTGTTGAATGAACACAGTGATCGGCATGATGATGTTAGCTCAGGGAGATTTACCGGTCGCGGGAGGAGGAGCTCGGTCTCTTCCGATTTTCTCCCGGGAAGCGCCCTTCTCCGAGGATTGCATTCATCATGTCCGCAGCATGTTCGTTGGGTCGCCTGCGTCAAGATCCCATAACGATAGCGAAGGCTTAGCCAAAGGACTCCTCGTCCACATCCTTATATTCGCTTCTCTGATTCATACATGCTCATTCTCTGACATTTCCGATGCTCCCTTTCCCGCGCTGATGACTGACGCCGATGACACTGGTGATGGCTGAAACATGGATCCATTCGACAGCAGATCCGAGTGAAGTCGAGGGATTCGGACATCGTCACCGGACTCCGAGATTCGAATGTTCAACGAGATCTTTTTCTTCGAGTCTTGGTGGGTCCTATGGATCAGGTCTTGTGAGCTCTCGAACAAAAAGGGATTCCGAAGAGATCTCTGATTCGACATTCACAGTATTTCATCGCCAGACAGAAGTGTTTGGCCGAGCTCAGAAAGCAGTTCGAAATTCCGAATCATAACATCCGACGAGATATCGTCTGCATGAAGAGGTCATTTAAGGTTCATTTAACGACGCTCACATTTATTTTGATTATCGAAGGAAACTGGAGGTGCGTATTTCGGCCTCTCGAATGAGTTCAACAATTTTCTATCCGATAGTTCAAAAACTAGGGACGTCCGACCGCAAACTTCATCCTAACATGGCGGAAGAAGTTCGGCCTGTTGGGGTTGTCCGACGTCGGACAGTAACTAAACGTGTGGGCGAAGTCCCCACCCTCGCAGTGGCATAACTCACACTTGAGACTCCTCAAAATAGGACATGCCACCGTCCCTTTGCGAGCCCGCAAGTTGTGGCTCTTAAAAACACTACGGGACTCACCCTTCTTATAACAGAAGGGGCAAAAGCCGAGTTCCGAGAGCGGCACGGCGACGATCCGCTCTTCGAAACGTGCCTCGAGAGGACGTCTCCCCGTCCCGAGGTGCTTCTTGTGCGTCGGTCTTCTTTTCTCTGCTTCTCCTGGCGTTGAGGGTGGCGGGACCTGGGCGCTCGTTTCCGCCCCGAGATCTCGATCTCGGAGGGCATCGATCTCCATGATCAAAAGCTCGAATTCTCTTCGAGAGTCGAGCTTCTCCTGGAAGTTTGCGATGGCGGCCTTGAGCATCTTGAGAAGGAAGTCTGTTCTTGCACGGAGGAACTGTGAGCTCTCTGGGGTTCTGACTCTGTTCTTATACTGTGAGCCCAGTGACTCTCTCCATCTTGAGTGTTTCAACCCGTTTCCTGTACACTCGGACAATGCTCATCTGAGCTTGGGGTGCTGTTGGAATCATCCGGAAACCGGTACCGCACCCGAACCATGCCTCCGGAATTGGATTCCGGCGCCACAGAGGAGGCTGACCGGAATCGGTGCTGCGCGCTCTTCAGCCCCGTCGGAGACGTGAATCAGAAACAATCAAGAATATCAAACATCATCTTTGCGGAAATAGCGGGGCGCTACCCTGAAGCGCCCAAGAAGGGCTCCAGTGAACTCTAATAGGTGAGTATGCCGGGTAGTTAGCCGAATTGATTTCTCGCTTAAGAGCAACAACGCACGATTGAGGCGATCTCGATCTCCTCATGGGCTCGTCTCGCGTTGGTTTGCTCGAAATAGGGTGTGAATTATTGGGAAGAGTCTCTGGTCATCCGCATCGTGCGGTAGGCACAGGAATCAGGAGGAAGTTGACTGCTCCTTCATTTATCAACGAATCCTGACTTCTGAGATTCGATATTCCCGATCGCGCTTCAAAGATTCAGGAGCCTTCCCTTCGCCCATGTTGAGATGGGGTTTCGAATGAGCTCCGGAAACCCTCGGCCACATGTCGATGTATTCCACAAGACTACTATCACCGCAGATTATCTCTTCACCTGCACCTCAATTCGTGATGATCGAAACACGGAGCTGCCTGAAGGAATTGAAGACGAATGCGGGCGGGAGTGACTATTCGGAGCTGCAAAACCGCATTGCTCACCGAAACTCGCTGAATCTGAGAACGTTCCGATCGGAAAATCCCGAAACTCTCCAAGAATCCGCACACACTGTTTGGTAACTTTCAATTCGGCTTTCCCGTGATTCGTACTTGTGAGCGCGATTCATTTCAGAGTTATCCGATGATCCGAACCCGTTATGAAGTTCAGCATCGATTCGCGGACGGATCGTCGGATCGTGGAGAGCGGCGTTGACCGGGAACTCGCAGGAAACTGCGAATCTGAGCCGTTGGTGGCGGAGAAACTCATTCAATAGGCAGTTGAACGTCAAGGGGTCGGAGTTGTCACCGGAGAGCGTTCGAAAGCATCCGAATCAAAAAGATGATCTACAGCGGACTGAGTGCGGCGGAACAGAAGTTCGGTGGTCTCATGGAATCGACCTTGATTGATGAGCTTCGTGCTTGGCGTCAGGCCAATGCTCTTGGCAGGATTCTCGGAGGCATCTGTACGTGCAATGCACGGAAGATTCACTCAAGATCATCTCGTATACCGTCGCAAGCTTCAGGGGTAGCGGATATGGATTCTTATCTGCCTGTTTTCACGCATCCTGCAGGCTTCCCGCAATCTTCTCCCGGGTCATTCATAGGAAGCTTATGAGATGCATCCATTTACGAAGTCCACCAGAAACAGTCGATTATTTGAGCGTCAGCTGGCTCCCATCGAACAGGATCCGTGCATGCATGGTTATCTCGTGACAGCATCCTCCAGAAGGCAAGAAATCAAATTCAGCTTCCTCAGATCCAACGCCGGTATGCCGATCAGTTCTTCCGGTTCGCCTGCGACTTCAGAATGCAGGCTCATGAGCGCCAGCCTATTACCTCATGAGCAGCTGAAAGTTCTCTGCGCAGAGGACCTCGTCACAAGTGACGGGCGGATATCTGCACGAGGATTGCAGTCGTGACAACATTGGCTCAGGGCATCGATCGCGTTCGGTGGTCTCGCAACTGAATTCATCGATTCTTCTATCCATGGCCAAAGCTGTTTTGGCGACTTGAGGCGTTCATTTCACTGGGCGTCCTCTCTGATGATCTGTTGGCATGAGCCCTCGACTCGCGCGAACAACGAACCCTGGAGGAACAATAATGACCTCGCGTATGACAAGCTTTCCGTAAGAAGAACCTCGCGAAAGACAAATTGAACACCCGACCGCTTTATGACTCCAATGATACGAATTTCGTTGAAGTTTCGTCTACGTAGCGCGCCATCTTGGGATGATCTCACAGGGCACAGTGGTCACTGGAAGCAGGTACGCAGGCTCTCATCATGACTACGTATGAGTTCGTCGGATCTCTCGGGTTTCTTCCCCCATTTTTCCAGGGTTATTATGATATAATTTCATGTCTCTACGCCGCACTCCTCGATCAGATCCAATCTTCTTGTGAGCTCTTCCGTCCCGGGTTAATTGGTGACGCATTTCATCATTATGTGGGGGACGGTTCCAAGCTCCTTTCCCCATCTTACGCATCGGGGGTCGATCTCCGGGTAATTTGAACTCCAGAGGAAATTCGTTGATCGAATCACGGTTCCGACAGCGAGAAGGGTGTGATAAACACGTGAAACATGCCGTCAGTCTCTCCACAGGAACGAGGACGTCGACAACTGCAACAAAAAACTCGGATCGCCAGAATGGTATTCGACTGCCATCGATAAAGACATTGGTTGTCGGAAACAAGACCAACTAATAAGTGCACCGACGGAAGTTCTTGCAACGAAATTAACACAAAGTAGAACTCTGCCCTTCACTCTACTCCTGTATCTCAGTCACCCATACATGATAACGTGTCATATAGACTTCGACGATGGCATCTTCGATGGAGCCATCGATAGAGTACCGGAACTGTCCTGCAACCGAACCGTTCTGTTCAATTGGTTCAAATAGGAAGAACAGTGAGGACAAAACGCAAACCCTAATCGGTTACATGAAAGAAGTTACAACAAAATCGGACCCGTATTTTCGAAAAACAGTTGCCTTCGGGGTTTCAAAAATAATCAAATGCCGTCGTACGAATTTCCCCGCCTGCCTCGCCTGTGCAATAACGGACCACAAGTCACAGGGCGGCACCTTCGACGAGATCCTATTTGATAACCATGGAAATCTACAACAACAGTTGGTTTACGTTGCTTTGTCGAGAGTTAAAGCGGTCGAAGGCTTCTTCATCACAACGATTGCCCCGATGAATTCCGATTCCATTATTCCAAACGAGCAACCGCTTCTCAAATGGTGCAACTGCGAACAGAACTACAGACTGGACCATCACCGATTCAAAACGCAAGCTCATCGATAATTCACACCAGAATGGATTCAACGAACGCGATGCTACCGTCCTTCAACGTCCAACAGTTGCCGACACACGCATTGGATATCACAAGCGATAGAGGCTACGTGCAATCCACAGTTTTCTGTCCCAGTGAAACTCGGGAAGAAAGCTCCTCAACCGTCATCCTAGATCATTTCAACCTCGTGACCCAAAACAAAAGAGAACACCGCATAGGTGGTCAAGCCATTCACGAAAGAAGAGGAGCACCTACACAAGTCACGCCACAATTACACCAGATCTCATTGATGAGAATCATGGTGATCTATGTGCCTGTAGAATACTACTACGTGACCAGATGACTGTCCTTGCGACAGCACATAGGAATCCAGGACCATCGTTCGAACTCATCGAAGAGTTTCTGCTGGAATCTGACCATGTTCTGTCCCCGGTATTCAGGACCGGGAAACTCCGTTGATTGTACGCAGCGATTTCAATTCGAGTCTGAGGGACCCTCTCAGAAGACGGAAGATGATCACATTCATCTGAGATCAATTTGATTTTTAAGTATTAACCGATCGCAAGATATCGACAACGCCCGGACAAACAAGTATCGATATTATATCCTCGAAATGCATCCAAGATGCTGAAACACAAGCCCCGAAGAAGCATTATCTCGTTTCACCGTAGACTCATTGAAATCCTGCTCGATCCCCGACATGGACGGAGGACACGCCGTTCCTACCCCCCACAGACGCACAGTAGACGCGATTAAAGGCTCACGTTCTCGCGTCCGGGACTCCGTATCTCCGCCCTCCGATTCAAGCTCTGTTTGAACCGCTCTTGTTTTCTCTGCGATCGATGGTCGTGTCGAGTTTTCGCTTACTTGTCGCTCTAAGTCAATAGTCGCGATGTTCAAAGTTCTTCATGAGCATGATTGGCGCTCTCTTTTCGAACCAGCGGTTCAGGTAGCTCACAGAGTCATATTCGCTGTCGGCAGCGTCGACTGAATTCGTCTTGGTTGACCACATGAGTTTACCACTGATCTCTCGCACTTGGAGGATCTGGAGCAGGATTTGCCGTCTTTCTCAATGGTTGAGTACTTCCGTAAAACGAGGCCGAATGTGACGATTTCACAGCCGTCGTCGATGAGGAGTAGGTTGCGCTCCTCTTTGGGACGCCTGTCTTGACGCAGTTGATAGATTTCACGGGAACTGCTTCGAACAGGACGCGGTGAAATTCACGGTGCGGTTCACATCTTTACCTTGTAGTTGTGGAATGGCGTGGATATCAGTCTGCAACGGCGGGAGAGCGTTGATGGCTAGGCGGTGGGAATGACTGTCGCGAGTGGACTTCCCCCTGCTCGGAACGTAGGCGACCTGAGCGGAGTATTCACTCCCAGTACCGGGCGGGCAGACGTACGAGTTTCTTCGCTGTGTACCGTGTGGGTGACCGTCTTAGGCTCCGCGACGTCGACCGACCGCCGAGCATGACGGAGCGAGCGGTTGGATTTGAGCGCTGTCAATCAGGCTCGACGAGCGAACAAACGCACTCGACCCGCCCTGCACCGTCAGTTTTACATCACCGAAATCGGTGCCGGGTCGCTCTGCGGAGGGTGGGTACCATGAGCCGTTGGCGCGTTTCTTTGGGCAGAGAAATTCTCCTGCATACGACGACAAAATTTCCGAGCTTTCGCAAGATTGTTGTTCCCCCTGGGAGAGTTTGGGGCACGCAACATAGCCTATGTCCTTCTTTGGCACGTCCAGAAACGTACTGTGTTAGTTTCGTTCAGCCCCAGCCCCTGAGCGTGAGCGGCGCGTCTGCTCATCTCGTACGAATGTCCGGAGACTGTTTTCTATGAATTAGATACCGGGTTGGGGTTCCTTCGATTCCCTAGTAACCTTCACTGAGCTTCTCCAACCGTTTTCAGTCAAGGTTTCACCGCTGAAGGCGTTACGTTTCGACGGCCGTCTCGCCGTGAAAAGTCCGAGTCGAACAGTGCGAGAGAAGAAGAATTCGCAATACACGCTATTTCCAATCCTCGGCGGTCGGGTCCCTTTCCTTATTGTTCCAATATTCTCCTCGAGAAAGATTCATTGATTCTCTCTTGGATTTCCAGGCCTCGTAATGAGCCGGTCGAATCAGGTTTCCAGAGAAAGGTCGGGACTCCCAACATTCGGGTCTCGGAGTGCCGGCGATTGGTCTGTACGTATTCAAGGTGAATATCAATCGGTTTTGACTCCTGTGTGGAGGAAGAGAACACCTTGATTCATTGAACTTCTTCCGTAGGGATGCCCATCGATGCTCCCGTATCCTGAGAGCGTCGACGCGAGACCTCTTCGCAGATCCTGGAGACATTTCGCGTGAGCTGTAATCGATCGAAGTGCAGGGAGAAGACTCATCCAAGAGGTGTCATGGGATGTCATCGGATCCAAGGGTACTCCGGAATACATGTCCCCCATTAAGTCTGGCGTGAGCGCTAGTCTCGCGGGTGCATCTCTTGTCTTTCAGCGCCTATCTTCCTCTCCCATCCAAACTTCCGTCGAGTGCATCAAAAACCTAAGAACTCCGAACCTCGAGAGGACCATGTTTCGCTGTACAGCGATCCCGGATCAACCTAGCAAGCGTCTGCGAAACGATGACGAATTCGTCTCCCGCATGGCGAACGGAGTCGACAAGCTCATGGAGAGGAACAAAATACAGATGGGGCTAGTTGATTGCTATCAGACATTGGTTCAGAGCTTCGCAGCACTCGGTCCTGACCAGGAGTCTCCGGAATCGCGCGGAAGATGATGGATTCGCTCACGGCGTCATGATTTCGCGGGAGAGGAAAGTTGTAATCTTATGCCACAGTAGCACAGGATCCTTGGATCGAATCCTTGATGCTGTCGCTCTGCGGACCAAATCTGGCTCTGCCTAGAGCGTGGGGGCGACCGGCTTGACCTTTGTGATCACGATAGACTCGTTATCAAGACATTTTGTCTCAAGAAAGCTTCGAAGTTTTCCGGCTCATTTCAGTCAGGTAACTAATGTGCATAGTTCGTCTCGGAAAGACGTCCGAGAGGAATCTCTGGTCCGGTGTTTCACGCAGCTGAACGTCAGACTGTCTTTCAGATACACCATGAGCATCGAGCACTCAGGACGACCGCGTTCGATAATTGAATGTCTCTCCGATCGGTTCTCAATCGACCGAAAGAGGATTTGTCCTCGTTTGTATCCGTCCTATTTACATTTGCTGACTCCTGAAAACTCACCAAGGGTCCCGTACTTCGTGGAAAATGATTTGTCTGCTTTTGAATTCGACCAGCCTGTCCCGATATCAGCAGTCCGAGCAAACGTGTTCGACATGGACTGTCTTGAGTATCATGACCCTCCTCGGAATTCCACTCTGGTTGCTGAGTGACACACCATCCACTGACACGCTCTGCTTGCACCGTTCCGAGCTTCGAAGGACGCTCGGAGACACTCGAGAAGGTTGCTCGAGCGGCATCCACGTGGATTCTCGGGAATCAATTCTTCTCGCTCATTCTCGTGGTCGACATGACTTGGAGTTGAACTGTGCCCGACAACTCAAGAATCTCGCAGCTCCGAGAGTGCGCGGTAGGCAAATATGTCTCTTTCTTCGGAAGAGAATATCGCAGTGTTCTACCACGAATCTTCTTACGCTCAATTTTGAATGCTAGAGCAGAGATGGAAGGGAAGACCCAATCATTTGCGACTTACCTCTCTAAACCGACGAAATCTCGAAGTTCAGGCACTACCCTGTGTTGTGAGGCGAGTGTATTACTATTGCAGTCTTCGAGAGGCCGAACGTGTGATCCTTCCCTAATCCAAATTTCGAAGTGATTCCGAGGAGTCTTTCCGTTTATTTTTCCATTTATGAGCCATTGGGACCAGATAGTCTGCGAAGAGTGCGAAGAAGCCGTTTGTTCGATTTCCGGAACCTTTACCGCATGGATTCAAGGGAATCTGGACAGTATATGAGAAGCTCGACTCCAAACGGCGATAATTCAGTTTTTGTAGTTTTCGAGGAAATCGTTTTCTCGTTCCGGTGGAAGCTCTGAGCGCGTGATCACGGTGAAAATTGCGGGATCAGGTAGGCAGAATATCGGTGAGCCTAACCAAGAGTACTTTGCAAACCATTGAGCCACGAGGGGGCAACTGAGCTACTCATCATATTTGGAATTTTTGCGTTTAGGAGAAGGGCGAGGGAAAGATCTAGCTGGGGAGCCTGATTCTATTGAAATCCACATTCGCCCACTCCATTTCACTGTTACTCGCTGATATTATTCGAAGAGCATTGACATGGCAGCAACGACTCGTACAGAGTTGGAAAATCGGCTCATTTTGCGAGATGGAGTGCTTCTTGATTCTACCGCACTCTAGAGGATCTCCGGTTCCTAGGTTCCACAGTGACGTTCTAAATCTCTTCGGCAGAAACCTCCCGATATATTTCGTGGGACTCCAGATCGAGACTCTCGATGCGTCGCCATGAGCCGAGTTGAGATATTGCAACGAGGTTTCCGCTATCTGCTGAAGCTCGCTCACAGGGCGTCCTAGCGACCTGGGGAATGGATGGGCCGTCGCTCCCGGAGTAAGTAGGCGAACTTACTCGGACACAATTCGGAAGCGTGGAAGGGCGAGATCGGACG
The DNA here is from genome assembly GCA_037576195.1 of Phytoseiulus persimilis. Classification (NCBI taxonomy): domain Eukaryota; kingdom Metazoa; phylum Arthropoda; class Arachnida; order Mesostigmata; family Phytoseiidae; genus Phytoseiulus; species Phytoseiulus persimilis. The sequence goes on from CM075103.1 coordinate 31,631,071, forward strand.
GGTCTTGGGACGCTGGCGTAGGGCAAGGACGGGACGCTGGGCCAGGGCACAATTACTCTCAGAGCGGAGCGGGGCGCTTCAACTCTAAAGCTAGGGCTGTTGGGGTGGAAGAAAGGGACGGGCGTGAGGGTCCACAATTCGACTCCATTGTCTTCGTTTCGTCGTCTCTCTTTCATTCAGTCTCTCCTCTCTCGCCTTACTCTTGCTCCCTACACGTCTTGCGCACAGAATCGCTTACATGTGACGTAAATGTGGTCTCCACTGACTGCTCTCTGGCTACCTGTCCAGATACGGTCGTCTTTGGAGTACCTCGACTGAATGTGGCTTCCTTGAGCTTCATGACAATATGAGAAAGAGGACCGGATGGAAGCGTACGAAGAAAAGAGATGTCATGCGCTTCTTGGCAATCAATGGTGTGGACGGAAGTGTTGTGAATCTGCTCGGGCCGCTGTCGTGTATCCGACAGGGTCCGACCTCACCACTGAAAACAACCTCAATCGGGAACTCTCTTCTTCATCGTCGTTCGATTCCACGCCACATTCACACGGTCTCTGGCGCTGCTATGTAAGCAATCAGAGTATGGCTGACGGAGCCAGGGACCTCCTCCAGGAGTTGGACTTGTTCTCGAGCCCTCCTTCGGCTGTAGTTGTGAACGAATATCACTGATCTGAGACTAGCTTTTGGAACAGAGCTTTATCCAGGACCGATATCAATCTAGATCCAGAGTTCGACAGAAACGGACTTGTCGCCGTTTGGCTTCGAGCTCGTCATATTACGAGAATATATTATATTCTTGGCGCCATTATATATTAGCCAGCTCCCTTGTCCACTGAACACCTTTGCGACAGGCTGCAGTGACGTATACCCTTTCGTGGATGTTTCAGAGTGTAACGACTACGCTTCAATCTCGTCGGGATTCCGCCTACTGAGTTATCCACTACGGGGAAGCTAGAGGGGTTAATTGAGCTCCTTCAAGGATGCAAAAGAAACATGTATGTTGCCGAAATAGGAGTAGGAGTGGCAGAAAGCTTGCACGCTTCCTCTTGAACTTTAAGCCGGAGGTAATTGATTCGGATGAATCATTGAACGATGACCACTGGAGATTTGTCACCATCGGTTCTGGCTCTGCGATTGACTTCCCCGCCATAGAGCCCCGCCATTCCTTCTATCAGTCACGTTTGGTCAGAACGGCCGGGAGACCCCGCTTCCCTGTTGTGTTTCTCTCCTGGGAGCTAGTTTTGTTCCCGTCCCTGTCGAGTGGCTCAGCGACCTCAGCCATGATCGTCTCTACAACACTGGGAAAGGAATGGAAACTTCCCTGGCGTGATCACCCCCAACGAACTCTTCGAACATGAGCGATAAGTGCGGAAGTTCTAATCTTTTATTGAACGCACCTCATGCTCGCTCCTCTTTGTGGTACTGATAAGCGGTCTCGGGGCGTAAATACAGGAGATTTGTTTCGTACAGATGATGTTCATTTCACGATTGGAATACCTCTCACCCACCCTCTCCCCTCCTTCGCCATTTCACCGAACTGTGACCCCCTCAATACTATCACCTGTGTGCGAATTCTGACGATGAGGTGCACCGCCCCGATTTGAGGCCGCGATACACTCATTTGCCTCTCCTCGAGGTCAACGGATAATAAACTCCCAAAAAACGCCGATCCTTGATGTTCTTCATCGTTGCTCCGGAACTACTGTTCATATTCTAACGGGAGAATTGCATACATGCAGGGGGGCTTCGCAAGCGTGGTTACTGCACGTGACCCGTAATTATCCAGGCCACCGGAGGCGTGATGGTGGCTCTCCTTCTCTTCGCTCCATGCGTCGGAAAGCTTGTTCTACGTCCTTTGTCAGGTTTTGCTTGATCCGGAACTCTCATTGGATCCATTCTTAGAGCGCCTTTTGCTCCATCTCATATCACCCGTTCCGTTTTTCAGGGTGTAACTAGGTGAATACTAAATCGGTACTCTTTTTCGTCCAAATGACGTCTCCTGACGTATCGCATAGAACGGATACGTATCGATTATCCTACTCCCGATTCTCATCCGTTTCGACAACGAAGAAGCATGGGAATGTAACTTTAGAGTAGGGCTAAGGGATGTGATGATGATTTCACGAATTCTATCTCCATTTTTTGAGGCCCCACGGCCGTATGGGGAATAGTCCCATACGCTTCTATGTTACCCCTGACGCAATCTACATGCTCATCTATGTATCAAGAAAATCGGGATGAGACAGTTAGTGCTCACTCCTTGTTAGCGAAGAAATGTCCCTACCGCAAGGTGAGCTACGACAAATGTGGAGTCCAGAGTGAGCAGCACAAAGTGTGGGAAGGACCAGAACTACCTCAACGAGATCCAGCTCTTAGAGGTGAGTCCATAAGATCCGGTTCACGTTGGAACAGATATTGAGGCGATTACCTTGAAGATGAAGATCGGAACTGGCAGTGGCATTTTAACGCTACCGCTTGAGAAGTCTCTGTCCGTATTTACGCATCAAAAACTCCTTGGAAACGGAGTCCAGCTGAGAAAAGCCACCGGTGGAACTTTTCAGCCACATTAATTTGCAAAAGTGGAGGTCATCAATGGAGATCGCGAGAACCGACTTTGTCTATATCTGACGAACGTTGACGGCTTCCCAACGGTGTTCGGTCGAGCTAGGCATTCGAGCAGGACTGCTCTCCGATGAAAATCGTCGACCGAAAAGAGGAACAACAATATAAATCAACTCTTCAAGGGCAAAACGTTATCTTTTCACGATGGATTCATGGAGGTTCACGAACCTAAGAGAGGCAGGGCTCCGATGAACTCCAAATAGCGAGGCACGCCTGGAGACTGTCGTAGAGATTCCAAGACCGTATTATTCAAGTCCTCATCAAATCGCCGAATCGCTCAGGGCAGGAACCGATGAAGACTTGGATTTCCTCGAACAAAATGGGCTTGTGGCAAACGGGGGCTCCCCGTTGTGCTTGGAGCAGCTTATCACTCAGTCAACACACAATACACACACTAACAAGAGAATCGAGGAGACACGGGTCGGCGATAGAGGGCCCATTTAAAATATGTAGTTCCAACGATTCACCTAATGTCAATGTATTGTGCCACGGGAGACCCGAGGCAGTTTTAAAGCAATAAAATATCGGTTCATCCAGCACGGGCCTCAGTTGGCGGTCATGACGTCATACGGAATCCGCCGGAGTCGACGCCACGGAGACGCTCTCCCGAGCAGACGAGAACAACTCGCTCCCGTGCGCGGACAAGTTCGACGAGTGCTGAAGTCACCCCAGTGTCTTCACTTAGTCAGTAAACTGTCCGCCACATATTGGTGTCAGAAGCAAACCAATGATCGCATGCCCGAACACCCGTTCGGCATCGGGACCATCGGGACAGATAACGCCAAGCGCAACCACTCTATCCCCATCTCATCCGATCAGTGCGAGTAGGCCTAACGGCTCGACAGACCGCCACCAACGATCAAGTGCAGTGCTGAGTTCAAGACTCGGAATTCAAGTTGCCAGACTCACAGTCAAAGCAACAACAGTGAATCTCGGATCGCCTAACAGGGCATCGAAAACGGATCAAAATGTCTAGTGCGAGCAGCAGCAGCTCCTAGGTAAGAGACCGGAAGACCTTGGAGATCGGGGAAGTTCTGAACAAGCAGATCCACGACCCCAGTACAGCTGGCCCCAAAGTCTTCGTCCTCGAAGACGAGTCTACTTGCATCCAGCAGGAAGATTTCAGCGAATCCACGAGGACAAAGCAAGGCCCACAGAGGATTCTCGCGGCAGCCTCAACGGCCGGAACAGCATCAGCAGTTCCTCGAACAGCCCCACAACCAGTTCCCGAAAATCCTCAAAGAAACGACCGGAGCAGCTATAACACAGACACATTCCGATTCGAAGCAGAGTCTCTCAACCAAAGAACCAACCCCAGCTCAGCGGAGCCAACCGTGATGTGGAGAAAAATGGAGGGAAGACTCAAGTTCCTCAAAGCCAGATTGAAAGCTCACACAACAAGATGCACAGGGATGCCATTCGCATGACCGAGTATCTCAGAGACCTTCTCAACAAAGTAGTCCTGGAGTGGGAAAGTTAACTAGCGAGATGGTCGAGTTAGCCCCAGACCTGGGAATCGACCCCCCTCTAGACGACTTTGTTGCAATCGAAGAGGAGCTTGCCAAGTGCATAAGTTACCTCAGTATTCTCAATACGTTCATTATCAACAACCGACTATCAACAGTCACGTATTCAACATTCGGGTCCCGAATCAAACAGTTTACTCAAGGATCGGTGCATTCTACGAATTACTCGTACAGAGGTTGCTGACTCTATCGGAGCGTGCGATACGCTTTGACTTTAGGTGCTTGCCCTATCTCCTGTTGTTTGACGTAACTACAAAATAGCGCTGAAGTTTATTGGTACGTATGATTTTCTTGAGCATGTTGATGTCAGCATTTTCATGAAGATTTCCAATTCGAGGGAGGTCAATGGAGTCTGGCAACGCGTTTAGCAAATTTGTCACGGACGGAGTCAAGAAGGCGTGAATCACGTGCCAGAAAAGGAGCCTAAATCGTGCTACAGAAGTTTAGGAATGACTGAGGCTTCGTACGAGTTTACACAGTAGTCTGGACGTGAGATAGAGGAGCACCTTGGGCTCAGATTGCAAACCGCGGCGGCGGAGGCGGCGACTTGTGATATATGTTGTCTGAATCTTAGATCGGAAGACACAATAACCCCGAGGTCTCGGATACAGTCGACCAGCGGCACGGGTTTGTCAAGAAGAACATAGAAGTGGTGATCTGGCTTTGTCTGAAGATTGGCGCATTTCGGCAGCGAGAGATCAATGCCGCTTTCGACGGACCAGCCCTGTTCGCCTGGATCTGTGGCGGGAATCCAAGAGGGTCACAAAATTCCGCAGCACTATCAGGGTTGTGTGGCTTTGAGATCGTGCAGGCAGCATCACCCCTCGCAGACGTCACGAGAGGGGCCACACATCCGCGAAAACGCGCAACGGAATCGTCGATGACTCGAAAATCAGAAGAAGGGTAAGAATGCTAGAAGACATCGAATAGTTGTGGAGGCCCAACGAAGCCGGTTTCGAAGACGATGAAGATAGAAATCACGAGGAAGACGAACTAAACAAAGCTCTTGTAGAAAACTTCAAGGCAACAACAACCTGAAAACCAACAGGAGAGTACAAGATCCATATACCGTTCAAAGATAACATCAGAACATTGGGTGACAACAAACAGCTCTCGCTCTCTAGGCTCAAATCTCTGCTGGACAAGCTAGCAAAAGATCCGACCAAACTCAGAGCGGACGATCGGGAAATGCAAGCGTGCGTCAACGCCGGGTTCTCGGAAGAAGCAAAACCTCTGAAACCCAACCAGCTAGCCCACTATTTGCCATTGCAAACGATTTCCAAACCAGATCCGAACACACGCTTAAAAATTGAAACTAGAATCGTCAAAGACGCATCGAGCAGATGCCCGGACAAGGCGAGTCTGAACGACGTTCTTCACCAGGGATCAAATCTCCTGCCGAACATCATCAAAATGCTGACGAAGTTTCGAGAATTCAAATTCGTTATAACGGCAGACATACAGAAAGCGTTTCTGCAGTTCAAGATAGCAGAAGAAGACAGAACTTTTTTTTCGCTCTTTCTGGCCACTCGGCATCTCAGAGAACCCGAATGCGAAAATTAAAGAGTTCTGGGGGACCAGACTCGACTTCGGACTCATATGCAGCCCAAGTCTTCACTGCCAGGGGCTGAAACTTCACCTGGATATGCGAAACGGAAATACCCCGAACACGAAGAGTTCATCCAAGGAATACAGGATCACTTCTATTTGGACGATATCAGCACAGTGGCAAAGTTCTCGAGAAAGCTCAGCAAAGGATTGAACTGCTTTTCGCGATTTTCCAAGATGGTCACTTCCCACTGAAAAAATGGGCATCAAACAACGAAGCTGTGAGAGCCTTCAACCAAAAAAAATCGCCAGTACCCGCTCCAGAAATCTCAGCCAAGCAAACCAACGGAAAATTCCTAGGCGTGTCGTGGAATCAGGTATCCGACGAACTTTCAGCGCCAACAGCCACCCTCCAGCAGGATCACTTTCCAAAGAAAACTTCCCTGCGGCACAGCCAGAGTTTTCGACCCATTGAACATTCTGGCTCCATCGACAATGACCGCGAGAATCTTACTACAGGAGCTGTGGGAATCGAAATATTCCTGCGATGGAGAGCTCAGCGAGACTCACACGGCAAACTACGCCGGTGTGTGCCAAGGATACGCTGGCACTATTTGAGAAAACACAGAAATTCTCGGTCCCACGTCTCTTGGTAACGAGAGACCTGAAAAGAGCGACGAAACAAATATTCATTTTCACGGCTTACGGAGCAGTACGATATCTGCGGGAATTCTGCCAAGACTCAGAGCCGAGGATACATTCCCTGATGGCGAAGACCAGGGTAGCTCCGGTCAAGCCATGACGGTGCATCATCTTGAGCTCCTGGGAGGCCAGATCGGCCCAAGAATGTTGAACCTTCTCAAAAGAACTCTGGACCTCAAGGTAGACTCCTACCGCATCTATTACGACAACGGCTGGGTTAATTCAGAACTCGAGAAGTGGAAAGCCTACATCGCCAACGGAATCCGCCGCATCCACGAACTAGTGGAAGAATCGAGATTCGAATACTTGAGATCGGAACACAATCCGGCCGATCCCATCACACGAGCAGCATCGGATATCTCAAATTCAAGCCAAGGAAAACTTTTGCTGGAAGTACCGGAATGGCTGAAAATCGAGAAATAATCCAATCCACACCACCTCTTCAATGCCCTGCCAACACGAAATCTCGACAGTTCGAAGCTGAAAAAAACCCGTCGATCTCGACTTGCTCTCAAGATCTCGAAGAAAAAGCCCGGGAGAACCGGTAGACTTCGCGAATTATTTCTCGTCATGGCTTAAAACAATAAGATACCAAGCACTTATGAACCGACTGAGAACCAAAGCCCAGGAGGCTAGAGAAACAGCTTCGACAGGACTAATCTCAACTCATCAGGATGATGCAGAAAGCATACTTCGAATAAGAAGTGAAGTCAAAATGCAAAAAATTCAAAACGTCGAGTCCTCTGTTCCAGTATAACCCATTCATGGACCAAGACGGGGTCAATAGATGCAATTTGCGGTTAGTACGGTCGGGAAACCTGTCACACGGCCAGATTTACCAAATAATTTTACCATCAGAGAGCAACCTGACGGAGCTGATCATACGCGGCTTTCAGGAGCTTGAATGTCTTCACAGAGGCGGCATCGCTGCGATCCTCCATGAACTCAGGAAAAAAATACCTGGTCATTCACGCAAGAAAATTAGCGAGGCAGCTGGTCAAGTCATGCGCAGTCTGCGAAATTTTCCACAGTGTGTCAGGTTCACTCAGACGTGTCTCTCTGGACCCGCATCATCACAACCCTGTAGTCAAGCTCCCCTCTCAGTTCTAACCGATCATCTGAATCTCGCTTATAAATTTTCAAGACACGACGTCCACGTGCCGGAACTTTGAAGACGATTCCTCTCATACCTTCATCCAGAATGAAGCACTCAAGAGATTCTGAGTTGTTCCCGCCATTGGATCCAATAATCTCGATGTGCTGAAGCGTTTTCCTCTCTCGGAGACACAGCCCTCGGAGAAAATCGTTGTCTTGTTTTTCCGTCGATGTCCCGGGAAGCTTTCACAATACTTTTTCATACCTCAATCCCAGAATACCCTCTGTACCACGATTTTGCGACCGGTAGCCCGCTTTTCTGCATGCCCGTTCTCCTCTTACTGTCTCATTGAGTCGCTACAGAGAAGGTCCCAGTACTGCTGCAAACTAACGACTTCACCGCGCGAAGTCCAAGCGCTGCCCCAGACCAGCGGCCAACTCGTGCGAAACATGGAGATTGCTGACCGCGTGATTCGCGCGCCCTGTACGAAGATGAGAGCTGGATGCGTTCATTCGCGGGAACAGACTGCTCAATGTGCGAATGTGGGGCACTACGTACTATTTCCGGCCCTCGTATGAGAACTGCATGCCTCATACGATGACGCTCAAATCTTGAGTCTCCAACAGAAAATTTGGGGTCTCCATCTGGGCGCTCAGTTCATTGAACACAAGCTGAAGAAGAGGCAATTTGCCGCTGTTTTTCCTCCCAGATGGACATTCCATCTCCTCTGGCTCAGATGCTGTTGCTGCGAATCAAACGAGGGCCGATCAGCTTCCCGTTTCTTTTGCGCCGATATAAATGTACACTTGTGCGTTGATCTACTCGTATCATTTGTATCCTTTCTCATACAAATGGAATGGATTCAACCGCAACGTATCAACCATGATTGGGGCTGGATGTTCATCACGGCCGCGGCGAAATCCGCGAATTTCCGCGGGATTTTCTTCCTTCCACGAATTTCGGCTTTTTATGGCGACAACAGTTTTGGGCATGGAATTTCGCCGTTTCCCTGGAAGTCGAAAAAAAACCCTACTCCAACGTTCCGTTGCATCGAGAGATCCGATTCCGGGAGAATGAGAGCGATCAGTCGAGAAATCTGCCGAGAAGATCCGAAACAGCTCTTGTGCGTCTGAGCGTGCCGATCAGCAGCGTCGCTGCAGAGAAGTCCTTCAGGAAATATGCTTGTGATTTACGCGCATCAGGCACTCGATGAAGGACGACAGCCTCTCAGGGTGCAACCTACTATATCAGAACAATCAGCCGTAACTTGTTATACTCGTCCCGTGATATCATACCCGAACCACTTGTTTGTCGAGAATTTTTGATGACAGTAAGTTCTTACTGTTCTGGCGGGCTGCTCGCCACGATACATTGTGCCTTCCTCCTCCCTCTTACCATTCGCTGTGGATTTCGCGGACGATCAAGAACCCGCGATCACGCCGCGGATTCCGCGCCAGTTTGCCGCGATGAATGACCAGCCCCAACCATGATGTTCAGCCACCCAAAATGTACCAGGAGGTGGCCACGTTTTCGTACGAGAGCGGAAAATTGTAATTTTCCAGTTCGACATACGGAGTACCTTGTAATGTACCACACTGACTGATAATGATCTGTGGGAATGAGTTGGAAGTACCCGTATATCCATCATCTAGGCCTGTCGGATCAGACCCATCCATTAGGCATACATTGCTGCGACAATTGCACGGCTTTGCGAGACAAGACTCAGGAATCAGGAGAGACCTCCGTTCAAAGACAGCGACTCTGCCGCAAACGGCACCCGCTGAGGGGTCTCCGGTAGGAGATCAAACTGTGGAGTAGCAATACTCCACAGTGCAGTGGTCCGCAAACTCTGGGGCCAGGCCCCACCGAGGGGACCTGGCGACTCCTTCGGTGAGGCCCGGGTACCGTTCCAAAGGATAGCCGCAGGGAATCATCCGTAACTTGATGTCCAGGGGTTCCCTGCTCTGTAAAGCATTACCGCGTTGCGAATAATACAGAAAAGCTGACGTTCATGAAAACATAAAAACCTCTGGCGAACTTGGTATCGGATCCCTCGCCATGAGGGGCATCAGAGTGAGAAAATTCTTGGGCGACATTTTGGAGTGTTGAATCCCCTTGGGTGGTTCCCCTCCGTGCCCCTCGCCTCTGATTCCGATTTTTGGAGGCATCGCCCTGTATGATCCAGCTCTGGAAAGAGAATCACAGCCGCAAACGCTTTCGGAGCACCTCGAATCTAGGACTAGATCATTTTCTGGCACATCGAGCAATTAAATCAGTGCTGCTGCAGGCTCAACTGCAGCTTCAGTAGAGCGAGGGCTCCTCCAGTATTTATGGCGCGACGGAAGAACGTGGCCAGGTGAGCGAGGACGCCAGAGCCGCGGCCGTAGTCATAAACTGGGAATAAACGCTTTCGGTGAAGGGAGGAAAGCCGAGTGGTATTGCGACTTTCTCTCAGTCCTCTCGACGTGGATGAGCTGATTCTCGCAGACGAAAATCGATGAAATGTGTAACATCGGCGATGGGAAGATGTTCTTGAAGCTTGTCGTACTCTCAGTTTCCTTGTATCTTCCGGTCCATGAGAGCGACTGGTAAAATCTCGTTGCTTAAACACAACGAGCATCCTAGCATTTCAGTCGGATGGCCAACGGGTTATCCAACGCCCCAGCAACCTGTCAACGCTTCATCCAGGGCGTTCTTGCAGTCTCGTCGTTGTTTTTATCAACAACGAGCATCGAGGTCGATCTGAACACGTTTTCTCTCGTCTTCACAGCCATTGAATCAGGTTGAATTCCGACGGATACGTGCTTCTAAAAAGTTCTGTAACATATTGTGGGTTCCCCATCAAGTTCCCGAGTCAAGGCGACTCGAAGCGACATCTCCGAAGGACGCTTCGAATCCACCTCCCCTCTGGAGAATCATCAAGGTCTATTGTGGTTTCGCCCCGCAGTTGGCCGACGTAGCACATCCTTTACACTCCCTTCTGAAGTTATATGCAGAGGTTTCATGGAACAAATCAATGGCGAGAGAATTCCAAGCCGTTAACAACGAGCTCAGTGGTGCTGTATCACGGATTGCTGGATGATTCAGAAGAATCAAAGAAACAAAACCAGACCAATATTTGCTAAAAATTTCTGTGTTCGATGATGCGCTACATCCCGATCATGGATTGTCATTCTATGATGTGTTCCGCGCGGTGGTTGTGAAAGATCTGGGCTCTGCTTTCTTCTGAGTCGGAACCATGCGATGTGCTCCCGAGTTCTCGTGAAATAGAACTCAGCAGTCTGGATCTGTTTTCGCGATGGGGCGGAATAGACTACAGTCTTCATTTGAGTCTTCCAGACCAACTGACCGAGTTTTCCAGCCCGTCCCGAACGTCTTCCTGGTCGCAATGAAATCCATGGGGCGCCTCAGAACTCCACACAGGGCAGCGACCGGAGAAGTCTGTATTATGGATGTCAGACATCCGGTTTGGATCTCATACTGTCTGATTCTGACAGAGGGTTATTTTCACACGCTGATGATAGACCAGGACTGGGAAGATGGGTTCATGAAGGTGGCGGTCCAGCTCGATATCATAGCACACTCACAATATCGAATGAACTTGTAGACTTTCTCCTTTCAAAAAGGCGTTTGTCCTCCTTGATTCAAATCCAGTTTCCCTGTGGCGTGGAAGAGTGACGACTCGTGCTTGTGGAGATCGGGGCCGCAGCCGCTTCCTGGATGGCGGGTGAATTGCACTGTTTGTTGAGAGCGCTGGCTCCTGTGTGTGATCTGCGACGACCATGAGAATAATCGTCTGTCACTGAACGACACGAAACCAGCCGGAACCAAATGAACTTGCAGGATTCGCTCATCAACAAAACTCGGGATTTGACATCGAGGAGATTTCTGATGCGCCCCTTCCCGCGCTGATGACTGGCGCCGATGATACAGCCGGTGACAGAAACATGGATTCAGTCGACAACAGACCCATTAGAGGTCAAGGGATTCGAACCTCGACACCAAACTCTACGTCGTGGTGTACCAACCAGAAGATTCCCCGATCACAGACACATCACAAAATTCGGCTAACTCGTTTGGTTTTGATTGCCTCCAAACATTGGTCATGCCATAACTATCTCGGAAACTGCCGATGTTGAGCTGTGGGAGAACATAGTTTCTATTTCGAGAGGTCGAAGTATTATGCAGTCGAGCCGGACTCCGAAATACGTCCCGACTCCTATTTCAGGGGGTCTTTGATACGAGATTCACTGGACATACAAAACCTTGTCCGGGTGATTCTCAGTCACCCTGTATTCGAACGCGTGAGCAAGATTATGGACGGGCTGAGTTTGAACTCTCGCGAACGCTACGAGAATCATGAAGAACTTTGAAGAGGTCATTTGGGGGTTGATTTCACGACGGTCATGTTCATTCAGGCAGTTATCAGTAGATAGAGGCGCACCCTTCGGCCTCTCGGATAAATTCTACAATATGTTTCCGAACAGCTAAAGAACAACGGTCTCCCGACCGCTACATGATGGTAGAAGTTTAGTCTGTTGGGGTCCTTCGACTTCGGCCAATAGCTGAATGTGTGGGCGAATTCACCACCCTCGCAGTTGCAGAGATGACACTTGAAGCTCCTCAATACAGGACAGGCGACCGTTCCGTTGCGAGCGTGCAGATTGCGGCTCTCGAAGACTCTCTGAGCTCCACCCTTCTTGTAGCAGGAGGGGAAAATTACGGGTTCCGAAAGCGGCACGGCGACGATTTGTTCCCCGAAACGTGCGTCGAGTCGCGGGGACACGCGGATGGGCCTACGGAGAGGACGTCTCCCCGTCCTAATGTGCTTCCTGTGCGTTGGTCGCCTTTTCTTTCCTTCTTCTGGCGTTGATGGGAGCGGTGCGTGGCCGTTCGTTTCGGCTCCCAGATCTCGACTCCGGAGAAGATCGATCTCGATGATCAGTCGCTCGAATTCTCTCCGAGATTCAAGCTGCTCTTCCGAGCTGGCTAGTGCAGCGGCAAGCATTTTGATGATGGATGTCACAATGGAGTCTGTTCGGTGACCGAAGAAACCGTGTGAACTCTTCGGAGTTCAGACTCTGTTCCCACACTGTGAGCCCAGCGACTCTCTCCATCCCGGTTGCTTAGGTCCGTTTCGATCTGAGAGAGGAGAAGATCCTCGGAGTTTGTTCCTGAGGTTCATGAGTAGTCTCGGCAGAGAATTATGCCTCCGGAATGTGATTCCGGCAACACAGAGAAGGCTGAGAAATTGGTGCTGTTCGCTCTCTAGCTCCGTGAGAGACGTGAGCAAGAGGGAATCCAGGACTGCTCATCATACATCATCACTGCGGACTCCGTGGTAATCGCGAGCGTCATCCTGAAGCGCCCGAGAAGGAGTCCAGTGAGCTCTAACAGGTGAGTATCCCGGGAAGTCGCCCGAATTGATTTCTCGTTTCAGAACTTCGCCGCTCGATCCATTCATCTTACGTTTAATCTTTCACCATATCGTGCGTAGTGAAATAACAGGAATCAGGAGGGAGTGGACCCATCGTGTATTCATCAACGGCTGCTGACAGCTGAGGTTCAATATTCTCATAATCTTACTTCATCGTCTCCTCCGAGTCTGGATGCTGTCCGCGGACGTCTTCAGGTTCCATTAACTTCGGCGGACCCCGCGATCGCCTTCACAACTCCGACAGCTTTTCAGCCTCTTCTTCGTGTGCATGGGGATGGGGTCCCGTCTGAGCTCCGAGAAGTACTGTCTCAAAGAGACACTCGTGGACCAACGATACCTCAATGCGACTGATTCATGTCCAGCAGGCTTCCTCGACATGGGTGGCTATTGGGCATGTGGCCGGGGTTCCGATATCCTGCACGAAAGTCTTGGGAAGACGTTCTGAAGCGGTGGTTCCGCCCCTTTTCCATTGCACGGACCCGCCGAGGGGGTCCGTAGACCCCCTGTCAATCGTTCCAAGGATGCACCGCGGACCCCTTCTCCCTGAAGTTAACGACTTTTGCTGACAATCATCATGCTTTCTCACCTGAACGACTCTTCTTCGCTGGAGTCGGCGATGTTACACCATCCTCTGTGTGGAAGTTGGCTGAGTCACCTCGGAATCTTCCGCCCACCAGCACCGGAACAAGGACCTGCTTGCGACCATCGATCCGTTCTCCGCTGACGAAAGAACAGAAGCCATGTATTTGTTCAGCTCAGAGCCACCGTGTGACGTAGTGTTGATAGCTGCCTACCTGTTTCAATGGGAATGAGTGGACAAGCAAGTCTCCCTCGCTTGATGCTTCTGAAACCGCATCAGATCCAATGCTTATACACGCGTTGTAATGGAGACGTATAGGGTCGCGTGAACGATTCCTTACGAGCTACAAATTCAATGGTCTGCTGACCCATGAGCAGTAGAACAGTTCCTGGATATGGTATTAGGGAAAGAAGAGAGGAAGCTCTGCCTCCCACTCTTCCCACCGTCTACCGACCTTAGCTGATCAACACCGTGCGTGAAGCCAGGCAAATGCGCTTAGCGTGATTCTCAAACGCGTCCGTGCTTGCAATCCAAGGGAAGGGGAGAGATTTATCGGCTCACTAAGGATCATCTCAAACCTCCTTGCAGTTCCGCTACCTTTCTGACCGCAGTTGCGTAGCAAGGTTCTCCCCTTGAGGAGGCAGAAATTCATTTTTCTCCGCCATTTTCAAGCATTCTGTGGATCTCCTCCCGTTTTCCCCCTAATCATTCATGGGAAGTCCATGGAATCTATCCATCCATTGAGTCCACTCGAAACAGTTGGTCATTCGAGCGTCAGCTGGCGCTTATCGAACAGGATCCGTGCATCCACGGTCCTCGCTTGACACTATTTGAAGAACGAAATTCAGGTCGGCTACAGGGTAAGCCCGGCTTTCACAACAATCCGGCCTGGTAGGCAGCACCTCACTACCCTGCGAGGGCAGAGAAAGGAAGTCGAGTTTCATCACCACAACTAGTTTGCTATCAGCGTGGCCTCGACTCTCGGATCGGGGAAAATGTCTCTATCAACACGGATGTGTAGTGGAGGGAGTTGATCCATTGGTTAGAATATTCGACCACTCAGGTGATATACAGCTAACTGAGCAAGTGATCGAACAAGCAATGATATTTGGGTCAAATCTAAATCATTGAGGACTCCGCAATCTGACTCATTCCGTTGAAGCTCCTCCGACAGTTAACTCCGGCGCTCCTGTCGAGTACCTTTTGATTGGAAATGAGCTCAGGGAGGGAACTGTAATCCGCGGTGCCAGGTGATCCCGACACGAGGTCAGAAGAAGAGTCGTTCCGTAGCGATGCACTCAGCCGAGGGAATCACAAGCAGTGACGCCTGCCGGTCCATAGACGTCGAATGCAACCTGAATGCAATTAGGTGCGTTTGACCGGAGCGTCATGCTAGACGTGGGGGATGTCCCCAGCATGACTAAGAACGGGGACCAGTCAGGGATCATCCAGAGAGCTTTCGACATGTTCCGAATCATCATGGTCCAAGTCCCGCAGCTCACTATTTGCATCCCACAACTCACTTACTTTGATGCAGTGATTACTATGCAGAGACGACTGAGACGACCGCATCAAGGTCAGGCACAGAGGGGCAAGTAGATGTGCAATGAGAATCCCACACTGTACAGTAGCAGAGGAATTCATCGAAGGAGAACTAGAATGGAGTTCCCTCGAAGCCAGAGAGGCCGATAGCGAAACGATGTATTCTGAGACGATGAAACCGATGGACACGAAAGGATGGCCTAAACTTGTCCTCACGGCCGTAGATATCCCAAAAACCAAGCCGGGAGCAAACGAGAGCCATGTTGAACCTGGAACATCTCGAAATAACCAGACATGAATCGGGTAAGCCCATGTCGAACTTATCCCGTAAAGCAGTCAAGACTCGAGCTCAAGTCTAACTGGACTTCGTGTGGAAAGAGCACATGGAATCCAAATCCTCATGTAGCTCTTTTGACTATTCAAAGGAGCGAGGAATCTCAAAATAGGATTGCACGGTAACTCGCGAGCCAGTCGTCATCAAGCCCTCACCGAGGATGCTACAGACCAGGATTGGACAGCACTCTCGCGATCCTTCCATCAATATGGAAGGCACCCTATGCGGGGCCCCCAAAACCGACCAGTACGTGGTTGTCAGCAATTCCGACCTGGAGGCTGACGGGGAGAGAACAGTGTTTAGCGGGTTTGCGAGTCCCACACAAGTTGCGAATGGGCCTGCGTGGCGAATGTGTATCAGGCATACACAGAAACTCCCATGAAAAAGGAGAAAAAATACGTGGTTTTGGAATGCGAAGAAGGAAAAGACTCCCAGTACGGATTTACCGTCTGACTAGGTCTTCTGCCCGACACAAAGACGAAAAACCTGAGGAGGACGGAGGATATCCTAAGACGAATCGGAAACCAAATTCACCCCTTAAATGGAAGGGAATATTTGTTTGTGTGGAAGTTCGAAATAAATCCAAACGAAGGTAGGACTCCCGATCGGGAGTACTTGCCAACGAAATTGTCATCAGCATGTGGTAGATGTTCTAGGAACTGCATTCTCAGTATGAGGCTTCGAGCGAGTGCACCTTCGAATAGCAGAGGTTCGTCTTCAAAACAAACTACAAATCGGGTTTTGCTACCCCGCTTACCGATGCAGCACATGCGAAGAAAAACGATATAAGATCAAACCAAGCGACGATGAAGCGGATAAGAAGAGACTGAATCTGAAGCTGAGTCATCACGAAAAGGAGGCAAGCTGTTGTGTCATACTCGATGCAGAACGAGACGAACCTGCGGCGATTTCTGCTATCGACATGATCGTTCGACATCACGGCAAGGATTCCCAGCAGAGAACCCATAATCGTCATCTAGATACGTGGACCGAGTATCAGGTGGGGAAATTATTTCTGTACACAATACAAGAATGGTATGTTATGGTATGGTATATATTGATACAGATATGGTTTGGTGTGTTCATGTTAGTACATCTACCACCATTCTTCCTCACATGTCAGGAGCTTTGAGGCAAATAACAGGCGCTCTTCTCTCTGTTTTCTAGGATTTGTTTTGTTCGTATCACGGCTGAGGGGTCTCTCATTCCCACCCGGAGGCCTAGTCTGAGAAGGAAATCCTCATACGTAAGGTATGCGTCGCAGTCACAAATCACGTGTTTCACGGTTCCTTCATACTACGTTTGCAACTATGAAAGCGGATTTTCTTGAAAATGTTGCCAGCGTCTGTGTTACGCACCCGCTTTTTCTGCTTCTCGGGAATTGTGAGTTATAGTGGAAAATCGCTGGTGAGTGCCAGTAAATGAGTTCCAGCGGGGAAATCCCCCGTTCTGTCACCAGGTCTGCAACTGTCAGACCGGACCTTTTTTTTCATTTTCATTCCAGTGAATGCGTGGTCTGTCTTCCCCAAGTGGATTCCTGTTCCGCCACGTAGGACAAGTGGATCCCCGAATATTCGTATTCGTTCGCCCCTGGCATTGGGTTAGCTTGTATCCGTAGTCCCTCACAGTTAGTTTCTCTACTCGCTGCGTAAACGACTAGGGCACCCGTTTTGGGTTGAAAGAAACGTCATTCTCTCCTCCGAAGGTACCTATTCTCTCGAGGACAGCATTCCTTTTTTGCACGTCGCCATCATAACGATGTCGTCGGCGAAGGAAAGGCATGGTATTCTCGGAGGCTTTCCTCCCCTCAGATTCCATTGCCATCTAGATATCCACACTGGGAAACCGGCTCGTGTCATCCGTGGCCTGCTTTCTATGTCTGCGAGGTAGCGCGTGAATAGGACGCTCAAGAGGGGGCCTGACCGGTTTCAGTCGTGTCAGTCGATTTTAGCGCGAATCCATTTGAGCGCAGTCTATTCGAGCGCAACTGATCTGAGCGCAATTGATTCACTCGCGCTGCTATGAGTGTGGAGTATAAGTCAGAGGAAGAGGTAAATTCCTCACCTATTAATTATCCTATATTCCTATCCTCACCGCCGATTGCAGACTGCCCGAATGACAAAGAAAGTACGGTTGCTCGGCGGAATATGAAGAGGAGAGAGCAGTCGACGGCATGAGATACCCTCGATGAACCATACGAATGGACGTAGCTTAGCTAGAGGAGGCAAAATGTTTCTCATGAGGTTCGGTTTCTCTTCTTCATATTCTCCCGAGAAATCGTGCTTCCATCGGTCGTCGAGTGGTCTGCAATCGGCGAATAGTTGAGGGATTTTCCTCTTCCTCTATCCCGTACTTCACACTCACAGCAGCGCGAGTGAATCAGGTGCGCTCAAATCAACTGCGCTCAAATCGAGTGGCACCGTTTAAGTCCCTTGTGGTTGGTGACCCATTGGGATTCGATTTCTCTTCCGATGATTTTCATCTCGTTTGACAAGTATGGGGCTTATAGTGCCTCGATCCCACCTGGGTCTATCCCTTGACTTCGCTGAATGCTACACAACTTCTCCCGATCGATTCCATCGTATGCTTTGGTTGCGTCCAGGGGAGGACAGGTTAGTCCTGTTTCCTGTTCCCTCGATATTCCGACAGCAGAAGTGAGAATGAAAAGGTTATCATCTCGTCTTTTCTTAGGCCTGAATACATTTTGCGCTTCGCCGAGATTTTTTTGATATCGACCCTTTCTTGGATTCTGGCTACTAAGATCTTGGCAAATATGCGGCACACGATGAACGAGACGGCCTTTTTCGAGTTTGGTTTTCGATGATTCGATCGAGATGACTCCGTCCCGATCTGAGCATTTTCCTGGGGATCCATTGAGGGTATCTGACCATACTTTTCGGTGCCCAGAAATATGGCCAGGTCGACCTCGGAATCACCTCGATCTGGGAGGGTCCTTTTAGGACTGTTCTTTCCGCCGTGTCGGGATGTTCTCCCCAGATCTCCTCGGGGATCTCGTTCAGGCGTTGTGCCTGGAAGAGAGCTGGGGAGCTGTTGTGGGATTCGCAGTGCTACGCTTGTCCCCTGTGGAGCAGGTTTTGCATTCGCGAGAGGCAGCCTCCACTACTACCTCTTTCAAAAGTTTCTCCTTCTGTGCTGCGAGTTGAGCTTCCGTTGCTCCCTCTTCATTCCCCTCATTCAGGTCTTTTCTGAGAATCTCTCTTTCGTTGGCGATGCGCGCGTATCCGGCAACGTCAATTTGCTGCAACTCCTCCATCGCTTTTTTCAGTCGGTCGAAGGCAATTTGCGTGCCCATGTAGTTGAGCCTAAGCTTCGAGGTATTGTCTAAGCTCGGAAGACTCAAGAAGAGCCTCGTCCGTGTGGGATACTACAAATGCCGGTCTTCGACAGAGGGAACTCTTCGGTTCCGATCTCCATTCGCCTCACGGCTTCTGCAGCTTCCTCTAACGCCATCTCCACGAAACTTTTTCTTGAAGCTTGCTTCGCTTCATTTACTCGGATCTGCAGGTTGACCACTTCAGACGAGAGCTCGGCCACCTGTTCTACCAGGTCGCTCACTCGTCGGTTTGGTTCGGGTTGGTCTGATCGCTCCATCTTCTGGAGGGGCTTTTCTGCATGTATCACACGGGCTTTCAATCAGAGACCTGCTTTCCATGTCCCCAGACCTTGCAGATTGGAACAATACCTGTTTTTTTTTCGATTCCGTGCAGGGCCGACTCGGTCTCTGCACGGGATCAACACGGTAACTATTTTCTTCACGTAAAATCAGGAAAGAGCCTGCCGGGATAACATGCGGGGCATCGGCCTCACCGAAAAAAAATCGATTCTTGAAAACTCAAAATGCTCATATCTCGAGAACCAGTGGTGCTACAGCGCCGATGAAAAAAAACTTCATGAAGCTCATTTCAAGAGCTATCGAACGCCGTAGGAAGCGGGAGAAAAACTGCTCCATCGCCGATGTTCAACTATTGATATCTCGGCCCCGCAAACTCGCATTGGGATGAAACTTGCCCTGCGAGTAGGCGATGGAGAGGAGTACTTTTGGCGATATCTCAGAAAACGGTCAGCCTCCTCCTTCCGGGTGAGCCAACTAGTTCTCAATTTCCCTCCAATGGAAAAGAGCTATCCGAGCCCCTGCTTACGGCGTTCGACAGCCCTCGAAAAATGCTTCACAACAGTTCTGTTTACCGGCGCTGTAGCTCCACTGGTTCTCGAGATATGAGTATTTTAGGTTTTCAAGAATCGATTTTTTTCGGTGGGGCGCTCATCCCGGCAGGCCCTTTCGCATTCTCTGCCCTTATCAGAATGGCGCGCCCGAGAACGCGGGGAGCTGAATGCAAAGGGTCACCGAAGGACTTGGAAAAGATTTCAATGGATTGCTCCTGACATCGCCCCCTCGGAATCGAAAGAAGAATCATGACCGGTTCCCAACTCACCTCATCGAGGACCACAGAGCTGATACTCCACTTTTTCACGCAAAACAAGCGGTAGCATGTGGTACTACCAACTCATGGCTTTTCTTTGGTTCAGCGCGACGTTTCGTTCGGTGTCAAGGATCGAATCCCTTGACTCCAACTGGGCCTGTTGTTGACTGGGTCCATGTTTCTGTTTTCACCAGTATCATCAGCGCGGGAAAGGGATCATCACAAATGGCTTTGATCTGAACTACCGAATAATTATGATGAACAGAAAACGGGCTGTTTCCGTTTACCGTATCCAAGTATCGTCCAGTGAAGGACGATCATTCTCAGGGTCGTTGTAGACTCCTGCATCAGAGACTCTCGCCGTCACTTGTGAATCGTTAGAGACACGCGGGCAACAAAGGACATCGGAGTCGTTGCCTCTCGACTCTCACGTGCATGACAATGATGTTGCGAAATGAGTTACTGCCCCATGATGACATCTGGACGGTTTCCTCTATTCGTACTGGAGGCGTTCCACGTATCTAAATTTCTCGCACGTCCTGAGAGCGACGGCGGCATCAGACAAATTGCATTGAGCAACACGCTGGGTCGGCTTGCTGGGAAGGTGGCCTTCCGTGAATTCGAGGAGGCCATCCGAGATCGAGTCGCTCCCACCCAGCTGGGCTTCGGTGTCGAGGGGGCTGTGAGGTTGTGGTTCTCGCTTAGGCATGAACTTCCGAGACTCGGAACTCGGAAAATAATTTCCGAGTCGGAAATCAATATTTGACTCGGAAACCAGCAACAGACGTTTCCACCGAAATCATCCAAGAAATAATTCCCGACTTGGGCATGTTCAACGGAGCAACTTTGGGAGGATACGAAGATCTGCTTTTTTCTTTCTTTTCTCAACGAGGTGTCTAAGCCAGTTGCAGGCCGGGGAATCCATTTCCATCCAAGAGAACTCGGATCACAATCCTCGGTCGCCCTGCCGAAGTTAGGGGAGACACCGTAATTGGTGTGCTCTCTGCAATCAACAAAGCAGGTCGAGCTACCGGGGACGACAGTTTCGGGGAGTAAAGAGAGAGGGCCGGCCACGAGAGGGCTGTGGCGGCGATTTAAGGGACCACCTACTTCATGTTGCTCGTCTCTCGGAACGAATCCCATGGACGGCTCTTGGAGAAGTAATTTTCCAGGGAGAGATACTTCGTTTACCTGACATCGTCTTGCCTTTCTTGACAGTGACGCCGTGCGTGTCGGGCTTCGCTGAAGACCCGTTCAGCTGCTACACTGGTCGGCTGGAGGGTGTTGACAGTTTCGAAGAGGGACGGCGGCTGGATACCATGATGCTTGACAGACTGAAGAAGCTTAATCAGTTCTTGGGGACTGATCGAGCGACCGTCGGGATTCTTTCCGTCTCTATCGAAGTAGTTCTCGAACCGACTGGCCCCCGTCTGGAAGTGCCGATCTGCACTCCTCACCTCTATGCTGGGTGCAGCTCCCCGGTTTCTGATCTCGAGGACATTGGACCGAGCTGCTCACGCAGTTGTTGCGGACTTTCCCGTCCAAAAGCTCCTGAGGCGGGCCGATACCTGGTGTAGGGAGCCACTGTCCGGGACACCCTAGCTCCATCCTATAGGTGTAGCGCGGTCCGCAGGGCGGGAGCTGTGGCAAACTTGGCACGGTCTGCTAAGTTGGCAAAGTATCGTTAGCTCGATGCCCGCTCCATCATCCAAACCGTCATCATCGAGAACTTGCGAGGACTGGGCCGTTCGTCGGAGTCATTCCTCCAAGATTTAGGGAAACGAATCGAGGTCGTGTCTGGGGCAAGAGGGTGGGGGAGTTGTTGTTGTGGCAAATCTCGGTCGACTTGTAGAGGGGTAATGGGCCGGCAGTCAGGAGTTCGCTACCAACCGGGGAGCTCCTTGCCGGAACGGGCTCAGACGGTGCCCTACGTTAAAACACTCGATCCCATTTTATTATTGAGATGAAGAGGGAAAAACCAGGAGTTCTCTCTTGATGTATCTGGACGAAGATGAGGGAATCATGTCTGCGTGCGGAGCGATGGTATTGCGATTCCGGCGGCGAGCACGTTGGGTGGCGGCAGCCATGGTTGAAGTGAGATTGTGGTATGCGAGAAAAGTTCGAAGGATGCTGGACTCGGAACACAGGCTGTAGAAGAACGAAACTTCTAGCGAAATGTGTGATGATTTCCCGCCCCAATACGCTGATTGAGCGTCAAGCTCGTCATCAGTCAAGTTCGTCTGGGCTGGATTGCACGCTCTTATCCAGTAGGTTCGTCAAGCAGCATTCACCCATGCTCGTTTTCATTCCGTTGTTGGAGGGAGCCAACCGATAAGATATATACTCGCGTTGATATCAGAAGGATACCGAATCTCCAAGACCGCAGGTGATTCAAATTAGGAAGGGAGCGGGACAAAACGAGATCCATAAAGATGCGGCGACCCATTGTTAGTGGTTGGGTATTCCGTTGTGCTCGAATGGAGAGATCTCCATGAACCGAAACATTCCAGCATACTCTCGGAATGGAACATGGTTGATGAAGAAGCTATCGATATCATCTTCCGACACGCCGATGGTGGAATTTCGCCTCCCGGAGTCAACTGAGTTCCTTCGCCCTGAGTAGACATGACGTTTCCAACGTTTGGCTGCAGAGAGCGGCCGCAGGCGTGTTTCCACCAATGGAGTAACCAAGACGAGACCACGCGTCGACAAACTTGGACGGTGAATTGAAGTTTGGATGCCGTCGAGTGTTGTTCTCGACGTTGTCGGAGCCGGCGTGACGGAGCCATCGTTGTCGTCTAAATCCGAGCTACAAGTGTCACCAAAGCTAGCGTGGTGGCTATCGTCCCCGGAGTCGTCCACAGAAGTATAACTGACGGTCCTTGAATGGTTGAGGACGCGGCACCATTTGTGCTTGAATGAGTCGGCTGTTTATGCGATCCAAAGGGTTCAATCGTGGTCGGGGTCGTTGTCGTGAGTACGACTGTCACCGTTTAGTGACATGTGTGGTCCTTGGCGGAGGTAAGGAATGTAGTGGAAACTCTTCCGAGTTTGCGGTGGCAATTGGCACCTCGGACTGGGCGTCGGTGTGACCGCTGAGATCTCCGTTGAGACAGTCGAGCTTCGAATAACTTCCCAAGCGAAGCGACAACAAAAAAATTCTCCCCTGGCTATGAACAGAGGTCTATAGCGAAGTACTCGTCTCGGGAGAACTTTGAAATCGATTTTTTACGCACAGCGGTTTTCAATCGGCAGAACTCTCCACAGTGAATGAATTCGGAGAGCTGCCATAGCAGAGGATTGAGCTACTGCAGAGCAGAGTCAAAATCAAAGTCAAATAACAGTTCCTCAAAAGTATGTGCAGATCGAAACAAAAGGGGTCTCGAGTAGTGGTCCGTTGGTGTTCCCTTAGGGTTTTCGCGAGATAACTGAAGGAGGCGAACTCCCGGAAATATTCGCCATAAAATGGGAGCGCCAAGGCGATTATCCGTTTGTATAAGATTGTCGACGTTATCGGGGGATTTCAGGGTGAGAGATCAACCGAGCCTGATATGGCAGACGACATGAAATCAATCCTAGGAAGAAAAAATCTGGGACTTGCTCCACTGGTCTCGCCAGGGAAGCCGCTATCACCACGGTCTCGGTAATCAAACTTGAAACGAAGGAGATACAAACTTTCAGCTGCTCTTGAGGTTTGGAGACATACCAAAATCAGGCACAACTGAAAACAGGCTGAATGGGCTGGCGCCCACGAACCTGAAATCTTGAGTTGCAGGCGAGCTGGAAGAACTGATCGACATACCGGCTTTGGATCCAAGGAAGCTGAATTTGATTTCTTGATGCTGTCACGAAAAGACCGTCGATGCACGGATCCTGTTCGATGAGCACCAGCAGACGCTCAAATGTTCGACTGCTTCCCATGAATGACCCGGAAGGAGATTGAGGGAAGCCTGCAGGATGCGTGCAAACAGGCAGATAAGAATCCATATCCGCTACCCCTGAAGCTTGCGACGGTATACGAGATGATCTTGAGTGAATCTTCCGTGCATTGCACGTACAGATGCCTCCGAGAATCCTGCCAGGAGCAGTGGCCTGACGCCAAGCACGAAGCTCATCAATCAAGGTCGATTCCATGAGACAACAGAACTTCTGTTCCGCCGCACTCAGTCCGCTGTGGATCACCTTTTTGATTCTGATGCTTTCGAACGCTCTCCGGTGACAATTCCGACCCCATGACGTTCAACTGCCTATTGGATGAGTTTCTCCGCCACCAACGGCTCAGATTCGCAGTTTCCTGCGAGTTCCCGGTCAACGCCGCTCTCCACGATCCGGCCGCGAATCGATGCTGAACTGCCTAACGGGTTCGAATCATCGGATAACTCTGAAATGAATCGCGCTCACAAGTTCGAATCACGGGAAAGCCGAATCGAAAATTACCAAACAGTGTGTGCAGATTCTTGGAGAGTTTTGGGATTTTCCGATCGGAACGTTCTCAGATTCAGCGAGTTTCGGTGAGCAATGCGCTTTTGCAGCTCCGAGTAGTCTTCAATTCCTTCAGGCGGCTCCGTGTTTCGATCACCACAAATTGAGGTGCAGGTGAAGAGATAGTCTGCGGTGATAGTAGTCTTGTGGAATACATCGACATGTGGCCGAGGGTTTCCGGAGCTCACTCGAAACCCCATCTCAACATGGGCGAAGGGAAGGCTCCCGGATCTTTGAAGCGCGATCGGGAATATCGAATCTCAGAAGTCAGGATTCGTTGATAAATGAAGGAGAAGTCAACTTCCTCCTGATTCCTGTGCCTACCGCACGATGCGGATGACCAGAGACTCTTCCCAATAATTCACACCCTATTTCGAGCAAACCAACGCGAGACGAGCCCATGAGGAGATCGAGACCGCCTCAATCGTGCGGTGTTGCTCTTAAGCGAGAAATCAATTCGGCTAACTACCCGGCATACTCACCTATTAGAGTTCACTGGAGCCCTTCTTGGGCGCTTCAGGGTAGCGCCCCGCTATTTCCGCGAAGATGATGTTTGATATTCTTGATTGTTTCTGATTCACGTCTCCGACGGGGCTGAAGAGCGCGCAGCGCCGATTTCGATCAGCCTCCTCTGTGGCGCCGGAATCCAATTCCGGGTGCATGGTTCGGGTGCGGTACCGGTTTCCGGATGATTCCAACAGCACCCCAAGCTCAGATTAGCATTGTCCGAGTATACAGGAAACGGGTTGAAACACTCAAGATGGAGAGAGTCACTGGGCTCACAGTATAAGAACGGAGTCAGAACCCCAGAGAGCTCACAGTTCCTCCGTGCAAGAACAAACTTCCACCTCAAGATGCTCAAGGCCGCCATCGCAAACTTCCAAGAGAAGCTCGACTCTCGAAGAGAATTCGAGCAACTGATCATGGAGATCGATGTGCTCCGAGATCGAGATCTCGGAGCGGAAACCAGCGGCCAGGCACCGCTACCCTCAAAGCCAGAAGAAGCAGAGAAAAGGAGACCGAAGCACAAGAAGCACCGCGAGACGGGGAGACGTCCTCTCGAGGCACGTTTCGAAGAGCGGATCATCGCCGTGCCGCTCTCGGAACTCGGCTTCTGTCCCTTCTGTTACAAGAAGGGTGAGTCCCGTAGTGTTTTTAAGAGCCACAACTTGCGGGCTCGCAACGGGACGGTGGCATGTCCTATTTTGAGGAGTCTCAAGTGTGAGATTTGCAAGTGCGAGGGTGGGGACTTCGCCCACACGTTTAGTTACTGTCCGACGTCGGACAACCCCAACAGGCCGAACTTCTTCCGCCATGTTAGGATGAAGTTTGCGGTCGGACGTCCCTAGTTTTTGAACTATCGGATAGAAAATTGTTGAACTCATTCGAGAGGCCGAAAAACGCACCTCCAGTTTCCTTTGATAGTCAAAATAAATGTGAGCGTCGTTAAATGAACCTTAAATGACCTCTTCATGCAGACGATATCTCGTCGGATGTTATGATTCGGAATTTCGAACTGCTTTCTGAGCTCGGCCAAACACTTCTGTCTGGCGATGAAATACTGTGAATGTCGAATCAGAGATCTCTTCGGAATCCCCTTTTGTTCGAGAGCTCACATGACCTGATCCATAGGACCCACGAAGACTCGAAGAAAAAGATCTCGTTGAACATTCGAATCTCGGAGTCCGGTGACGATGTCCGAATCCCTCGACTTCACTCGGATCTGCTGTCGAATGGATCCATGTTTCAGCCATCACCAGTGTCATCGGCGTCAGTCATCAGCGCGGGAAAGGGAGCATCAGAAATGTCAGAGAATGAGCATGTACCGTCGACCGGGGTGATATTGGCTCGATTTTCACGTTTCTCCAGGAAAATTCATTTTTGACCTCGATTGCCAGGGTTCACCTCCTAACTCTAGATACTCATATCCTTCGGCTAACTCCTATGAAATTTTCGAGAAAAAAGAACGACGTTCGTACGAGTGGCATCGTCGCGAATGGCGGCCGATACGACTCCGGTACCCGGGGTGATATTGGCTACCTCCTTTTCCCGGTTCCTCAGAGCTCGAAATTCGATCCGTGCTCGGTTCCAATGATGAATAATGACGAGAGATCGATGCAGGATAGACTGGGCCTTTTTTTCGTCGACTTCAGGCCAAAGACTATAACTTCATTACGACAATGGTGGACTTCTT
Source organism: Phytoseiulus persimilis (assembly GCA_037576195.1). Lineage (NCBI taxonomy): Eukaryota > Metazoa > Arthropoda > Arachnida > Mesostigmata > Phytoseiidae > Phytoseiulus > Phytoseiulus persimilis. Next base: position 31,657,573 of record CM075103.1, read on the forward strand.
GTGGATTCCCATCACAGAACCATGGTCCTAGGGTTGAGATCGCGGAAAGTGATATGACCCCTCCGCGCCGGAGCGGGGTCTAATTTGCGCAGAATACATTCCTCCTCCAAGGAGACCACATCAGGAACTTGTGGGTAATAGAAATAATCTTGCTTGGAGCCCTGATGGCATCTTAAGGACTTGACTTCGATCTTAACGCCGTCGATATCTGTCACCTTGCCGACGAAATGCCTCTCTCTCCCTTCACTCTCCGTTTCATACCTGCATAATACGAAATCTCCTTCTTCGTATCCATCGTTGCCCGATTCGGAAGCGACGATCTTGTCGTCCCCCCGAGTTTTGCAGTCGCTTGTTGATGGTCTTGCAGAATGATCTTCGCCTCCGGAAAGCCTTTGGTTAAGGTTGCCACGCGAGATGCTCGTTCCTGGTTCAGCTGCGACACTTTTGCCCCTTTTAATCTGAGTCGACGACTCGGATCTGAGCGATTGCAGATGACGTATGAGTACCTCTGCCCATTCAGGTCCCGCTGGGTGTTGGGAAGTCACTTGGGGCAGCCTTTTGAGAACGGCATACGATACCAACGCTCCTGAAAGCTGCCCTCGCATTCGTCCTGAGATTCTCGCCTACAGTCTCGAGAGTCTTCTTGAGAAGCTTCGGGAAAGCCGTCTTCGGTAAAGTTCCCAGACGTTTGATGCTCCATTTCCGCAGCGTTCTTCTCCAACCACGTTTCAGGGGCCCAAACCATGCAACGTCCAGGGGTTGACAGAGGTGGGTTGTGTTACTCGGCAGGAGGACAAACCTTATGTTGAGCTCCTCGCAAGCTTCCACCACAAAGGGCGACAGATGGCTGGACAATTTTTCCCGATCAGAACTTTTTCACCGTCAAGTCTCCGGAAGTAGGGTACCGCAACTCGGGTGAACCAATTCTCAAAGGCTCTCAGAGTAAACCATCCGCTTTCGTCGGCGTCATAGAGAGCCCTCGGTGGCCCTCCTCTGACCACGACTCGTAAAGATATTTGGCCTTGTAGATTACGTACGGAGGAAGCATCTCGCCATTTGCTGCGATCGCAAACATGACACTGAAGTGCGATTTTGAATGGTCTTTGACCACCTCAGCTTTCCGTGCACCGCGGCGGAATATCGCTCTCAATCTCCCTGGATCGTCGGAAAACCCTGTCTCATCATAGTTTACGATATTTGCCGCTGGCACTCCCTCTAGTGACTTTTCCAAATTCTTGAAGTAGGCTAGAATCTCCTCTTCCGATATACGAGCCCGAGTACTGCTCACGTTCTCGCCGAATCGTTCCGTCAGGTTTGGATGCCGTTTCAAGAATCCTGCCACCCAGTCGTCGCCAGGAATGCCACCTGTAATTCCGTCTCTCCAGGAATCCATGCACGATATTCTTGAGATCACTTCTGGTAACGGGAAACCCCCAATCCGCGCAGAGACCCACACATTTTTCCAGCGCAGCCTCCTCTTTTACAGAGAGGGCAGTCTGTCCTCCATACGGCTTGCGGCTTTTCATCTTGAATTGGAATTGCAACGTCGCTCGCGGCACTGAATATTTCTCGGCGGCCTCGTTGAGGCTCCATTTCCCACTCCGCGCATCTGCCAGTGCCAACTCGAGCTGTTCGGGCTCATACTTCCGTCGGCGGGCCGATCCTTTCAGTTTCTGGTACACTCTGGGCATGGCCAATATCACCCCTGAGAGTTGAGATTTTTTACAAAATGTTCGAAAAAAGCAGAACCAGGCCAGCTTTCGAGATTCGGTTGACGGTACGGACTAAAGAGACATAGCACGAGGGATGACAGAAATTTCAAAGCTCTCGGACCATCCAGAAAGGAGCTCCGAGGAAGACTATTTCGAACTTTTGGAGAATACCGAAATGTTGAAATTTTTAAAATTACTGTAGAAAATCACTCACAGTGCCGAGGCTCTCGTCGATGTTAACGTCGTTGTTGTCATGAGTCGAAGACTTGAAAACCGTGTTCAGATGCACCTACATCGTCGTAGTTCTAGAGCTAAATCGCGAAACGGGGCCGCCTATAGCCGCGGCCAATATCACCCCGGCCGGCCAATATCACCCCGGTCGACGGTATGAATCAGAGAAGCGTATATAAGGAGGTGGACGAGGAGTCCTTTGGCTAAGCCTGCGCTATCGTTATGGGATCTTGACGCAGGCGACCCAACGAACATGCTGCGGGTCGGGTACCAGTTACCCGAATCCCCGTTACCTGAATCCCAGTTACCTGAATCCCAGTTACCCGAATCCCAAATACCCGAATCCAAATTACCCCCTCTCACCGCTAAATCCTCATGCGCTGAACTCCATGTCCGATTCGCGCGCCGACAGAACTTCGGAAGTTCAAGTCAGCCAATACTGCCTCTCCCTCAAGGATGACGTTACCCCAGAGTTCCAGTCTCCTATCCCGATTGAAGTTAACGATATTTCTAGTAGGTCTCCGTGGAGACGTCCTTCACAAAGAGCCTAACCTAACCTAACCAAACCCAGCACTGTACTTCACTGCACGAACACGACTTTGAATAATCTCTTTGGATATCTCTTTCAGTCAGTTCCCATGCTTCTCCTAGGGATCCGTCGTGACTCTAGACCTAGACTCTAGAGCGTGAGGATTTGGCGGTGAGAGAGGGTAATTTGGAGTCGGGTAACTGGGATTCGGGTAACTGGGATTCAGGTGACTGGGATTCAGGTAACTGGGATTCAGGTAACTGGGATTCAGGTAACTGGGATTCAGGTAACTGGGATTCGGGTAACTGGGATAGGACGATGCTGCGGACACGATGAAGGTATCAAAATGAGCGTAGTGTCACGAAACGGTGTCGGACCCCAGGGTCACGACGTTTTTCGCGGAAGCGAATTTGGGCTGGAGGGCACCGGGGGGGGGTCTTCGAGCGGTCCTGTCGAAACTTCAATTCGCTCTTTCCCAGTGGAAATATCGAGAGTGTAGCGCCAGGGCGTCATATGAATTCATGCGAATGGGTGAAGTACGGGTTACGAATTTCTCACTGAAGGTCGAAGAAATTTCGTGAACAGAAAGAAGATGTCGAAAGACTTTTGGCGGCAGTGTGGAACGCTCGAAACGAGAACGATCTTTGGACAGAGCCCTCGTGACCCGGTCGATCACTTGTAGGAAGAAGGTGATCGAAGGCGGGCCCTTTGAGAAAGCGGTGGCGGATGCCGAGGAGGCAGCCAAATAGCTGTGATGGATTCGAATATGTTTTCCGATGACGTGCGGGAAGCGGAATCGGCGAAGGCTATGAATCACGAACTGAGAACTTCGCCGATGTGAAGTTCGAGACTGAGGCGTTCGTGCGAAGTTGGAACCGGGGACATCCGACAGCGCGGGGTCCAGGCGAGAACCAGAATCAATCCAGCACGTACAGCGTCATGGAGAGCTTCTTTGTCCGAAGAGAAGAAAAAAGTCGCTGCTCACCTCAGTCAACAACCTCTACTCCTGGCTCCTACTCCAGTGGAAGCTGCTTCAAGCGGAAGATCACTGGAGTAATGGCCTCCGGGCGCTGGAAGAGTCTGTCTCCCAGGTGAGAAATGACTTCAGCTTTTCCCACCCGCGGTCCGGAATGGATTTCTATTCTATGTTGAGTATGTGCTGTGGGCTGCTCGAAGAAAAATATCAATCGCCCAGCTAGAAACCACCGCTTACTACTCCCCTCGTTCCGACGTCTTCTCCCCTTCCTCTTGCGCACGTTTCGCTCGCAATCAGTCGAATTCGGTCGTCCCGAACCGCGGTTTTTCGCGAACCCTAGGGGATACGATTTGAGAAGCTCGATGGTTCACCTAGTTTGAAGCGTGTCCGAGATTTCCTGTTCGCCTTGTTACCATCATGTTGACACGGAGTCGCAAAAAAACTCTCATTTCAAATCGGTTTGCGGATGCAATCAGGGTGAAAACGGTGGGCACCGACAATTCTTTCCCACGGACCTTTCCTGCCTGAGAAATTCAAGGGGAGGGGCGTGGAGATCGCCCTGAAGATTCGCTTCTCGAATAATCATTTGGTCATAGTCGCCACTGCATTGCCAAATGTGGTAGAAGGCTGCTTTCCAGAGGCAGGATGTGCGGGGAACCTGAGTCAAATAGCCGACAGGAACGAAGAGCACTAATCTAGTGAGATCAGTATTCTTATTGGGGTTGATTATTTGTACCCAATCGTCGGGCAGACCATAAGAAAAGTTGGTGGGTTTGTGGCGTTCGAGACTCTGTTCGGGTCTTTCCTGTGCGGCACGGGGCAACACCGAGGGAAACAAGCCAACTCCTTACTGCTGTCCGTCATGAGACAAAAAAAGAAAAAAAGAGGGGAGCTTGGTCAGATGGGAAGGAGCCGATGGGCAAAAAAGGGGTTCCGTTGGCGGCTACGGTGCGCGCCAAACATGGACCGGATGACATTTCGTTTCTTTGGGACACGGAGGTGATGCGCATCGAACCATACTTCGAGGAGAATGGTGGAGCACCGGATGAGGAAATCAGACGGTTTTTCGAATCAACGACGACGAGAGACCCGGATGGGCGAAACGTCATTCTCTTGCCGTTTGAACTCGTTCCGGCGGCTGAGGAGTTTTCTCGCCCAAGCGAGGAGAAATTCTGAGTGGAACCGGCCGTGAATAGGAGAAATCGGGAGGAGTACGTTGGGGCTCGACTCTCGGGTCGGTAACTTTTATTTGCAAGTGAAACACCGGCCGTGTTCCGTCCACGCGAGATCAGCGGCGGTTCCGGTCATCTCTGAAGACGCACGAACCGACGATTTCGGGCGGTTCATCCTTGTACCAATCGGCCTCCTCCCGCGCCACCCGAGCGGCAGCGCGGTGGCGCGGGAGGGCTAACCGTCGGTAGGGGCTCGGGGGTTGTGGGCGACGGGGACGTCGGTTCGGTGGCTGGTGACTGCGGCGTTGGCGGGGCCGACACCGGTAACGGAAAGATTGCGGCAGAGCGCCCGGGGGCAGCCGGATCGCCGGCACCCTCCCGCACTTCCGTTAAGGGTGCGTAGTGCTGCGGGGCTGGCCACCGCAAGGTAATGCTCGAGGTGCTGTCCCCGAACGGCGTCGGGGAGGGCTTCAAAGCCCGACTTGGTCATCCTCCAGAGCAGGTCCAGGAAACCTCGCCGCGTACACGCATACTCCAAGTGCATGCCTCTGCGGCCGATCCCCTCCTGATTATGGTTGACAGGATTGCGCATGGTGGGGACTGGAACGGGGGTCGTCTAGTAATCGCAACGAGGTGGAAAGGAAGAAATGAAGGGGGAACTTCAGCTTACTGAGGGCTTGGGATCCGGGTCGCGTTGGAGGATGACAGAACGACAACAAGACGAAACAATCGGAACCACGTTCGACACAAAGGGTGGTCGAGGGCGTGTTGGGGGTGGGGTGAAAGTCACCACCAGTGCGGTGTCATGGCATGATTCGTCAATTTCCCTCCAATCAATCCTCCCGGTTGTGCATAGCGAGGTATCGAAATTACGGAGTCGGATGGCATGGCAGGCATTCATCTGCGTCTCAAATGTGCAGATCAAGTGTGTGATGCCGTTGGATCATCAGTCGAAACTTCAATTCGCTCTTTTCCAGTGAAAATATTTAGAGTGTAGCGCCAGGGTGCTACGTGTGTTCATGCGACTAGTTAAGTGAATGGCAAGCAGTGTGGCGAAAAGATAGAAAACAAGCATGACTGTAAGGAAATAAAAAAAGTCCTAAGGCTCTATCGCCCGCCTCCCCGTCGATGGGCAAGATGCTGGACAACAACACACTACGCATCGCTGCTTGCCTCCGTCTGGAACTGCCGATCTGCGCTCTCCATATCTGTGCTGGGTGCTGCTCCCCAGTTTCTGCTCTCGGGGACCTTGAACCGAGCTGCTCGCGCAGTTGTTGCCGACTTTCCCGTCTGAAAGCTCCTAAGGCGAGCCGATACCTGGGGTAGGACGCCACTGTCCGGGACACTCTCGCTCCATCAGAGTCTGCCAAGTTGACAAAGTATTGTTCGCTCGAAGCCCGACATGAGGAGGATACCGAATCTCCAAGACCGCAGGTGATTCAAATTAGAAAGGGAGCGGGACAAAATGAGATCCATAAAGAAGTGGCGACCCATTGTTAGTGGTCGGGTATTCCGTTGTGCTCGAATGGAGAGATTCTCCATGAACCGAAGCATTCCAGCATACTCTTGGAATGGAACATGGTTGATGAAGAAGCTATCGATGGTGGAATTTCGCCTCCCGGAGTCAACTGAGTTTCTTCGTATGAGTAGACATGACGTTTCCAACGTCTGGCTGCAGAGAGCGGCCGCAGGCGTGTTTCCACCAATGGAGTAACCAAGACGAGACCACGCATCGACAAACTTTGACGGTGAATTGAAGTTTGGATGCCATCGAGTGTTGTTCTCGACGTGGTCGGAGCCAGCGTGACGAAGCCATCGTTGTCGTCTAAATCTGAACTACAAGTGTCACCAAAGCTAACGTGGTGGCTATCGTCCCCGTAGTCGTCCACAGAAGTAAAACGCGGCACCATTTCAGCCTGAATGCATGATTCTGACGAACTCTGTCGCGCACTAGTTTTGACTCTTGAACCGCCAACCAAAAGGGTCTCGATTAGTGGTTCGTTGGTGTTCCCTTAAGGTTTTCGCGAGATAACTGAAGGAGGTGAACTCCCGGAAATATTCGCCATAAAATGGGAGCGCCAAGGTGATTATCCGATTGTATAAGATTGTCGATGTTATCGGGGGATTCCAGGATGAGAGATCAACCAAACCCGACATGGCAGACGACATGAAATCAATCCTAGGAAGAAAAAGTCTGGGACTTGCTCCACTGGTCTCGCCAGGGAAGCCGCTATCACCACGGTCTCGGTAATCAAACTTGAAACGAAGCAGATACAAACTTTCAGCTGCTCTTGAGGTTTGGAGACATACCAAAATGAGGCACAACTGAAAACAGGCTGAATGTGCTGGCGCCCACGAACCTGCATTCTGGAGTTGCAGGCGAGCTGGAAGGACTGATCGACATACCGGCTTTGGATCCAAGGAAGCTGAATTTGATTCCTTGATGCTGTCACGAAAAGACCGTCGATGCACGGATCCTGTTCGATGAGCACCAGCAGACGCTCAAATGTTCGACTGCTTCCCATGAATGACCCGGGAGGAGATTGAGGGAAGCCTGCAGGATGCGTGAAAACAGGCAGATGAGAATTCATATCCGCCACCCCTGAAGCTTGCGACGGTATACGAGACGATCTTGAGTGAATCTTCCGTGCATTGCACGTACAGATGCCTCCGAGAATCCTGCCAAGAGCACTAGCCTGACGCCAAGCACGAAGCTCATCAATCAAGGTCGATTCCATGAGTCCACCGAACTTCTGTTCCGCCGCACTCAGTCCGCTGTAGATCAACTGTTTGATTCTGATGCTTTCGAACGCTGTCAGGTGACAATTCCGACCCCATGACGTTCAACTGCCTATTGGATGAGTTTCTCCGCCACCAACGGCTCAGATTCGCAGTTTCCTGCGAGTTTCCGGTCAACGCCGCTCTCCACGATCCGACGATCCGTCCGCGAATCGATGCTGAACTGCATAACGGGTTCGAATCATCGGATAACTCTGAAATGAATCGCGCTCACAAGTACGAATCACGGGAAAGCCGAATTGAAAGTTACCAAACAGTGTGTGCAGATTCTTGGAAAGTTTTGGGATTTTCCGATCGGAACGTTCTCAGATTCAGCGAGTTTCGGTGAGCAATGCGGTTTTGCAGCTCCGAGTAGTCACTCCCGCCCGCATTCGTCTTCACTTCCTCAGGCAGCTCCGTGTTTCGATCACCACGAATTGAGGTGCAAGTGAAGAGATATTCTGACGTGATAGAAGTCTTGTGGAATACATCGACATGTGGCCGAGGGTTTCCGGAGCTCACTTGAAACCCCATCTCAACATGGGCAAAGGGAAGGCTCCCGGACCTTTGAAGCGCGATCGCGAATATCGAATCTCAGAAGTCAAAATTCCTTGATGAATGAAGGAGCAGTCAACTTCCTCCTGATTCCTGTGCCTACCGGACGATGCGGATGACCAGAGACTCTTCCCAATATTTCGCACCCTATTTCGAGCAAACCAACGCGAGACGAGCCCATGAGGAGTTCGAGATCGCCTCAATCGTGCGGTGTTGCTCTTAAGCGAGAAATCAATTCGGCTAACTACCCGGCATACTCACCTATTAGAGTTCACTGGAGCCCTTCTTGGGCGCTTCATGGTAGCGCCCCGCTATTTCCGCGAAGATGATGTTTGATATTCTTGATTGTTTCTGATTCACGTCTCCGACGGGGCTGAAGAGCGCGCAGCACCGATTCCGGTCAGCCTCCTCTGTGGCGCCGGAATCCAATTCCGGAGGCATGGTTCGGGTGCGGTACCGGTTTCCGGATGATTCCAACAGCACCCCAAGCTCAGATGAGCATTGTCCGAGTATACAGGAAACGGGGTGAAACACTCAAGATGGAGAGAGTCACTGGGCTCACAGTATAAGAACAGAGTCAGAACCCCAGAGAGCTCACAGTTCCTCCGTGCAAGAACAGACTTCAACCTCAAGATGCTCAAGGCCGCCATCGCAAACTTCCAGGAGAAGCTCGACTCTCGAAGAGAATTCGAGCTTTTGATCATGGAGATCGATGCCCTCCGAGATCGAGATCTCGGGGCGGAAACGAGCGCCCAGGTCCCGCCACCCTCAACGCCAGGAGAAGCAGAGAAAAGAAGACCGACGCACAAGAAGCACCTCGGGACGGGGAGACGTCCTCTCGAGGCACGTTTCGAAGAGCGGATCGTCGCCGTGCCGCTCTCGGAACTCGGCTTTTGCCCCTTCTGTTATAAGAAGGGTGAGCCTCGTAGTGTTTTTAAGAGCCACAACTTGCGGGCTCGCAACGGGACGGTGGCATGTCCTATTTTGAGGAGTCTCAAGTGTGAGATTTGCAAGTGCGAGGGTGGGGACTTCGCCCACACGTTTAGTTACTGTCCGACGTCGGACAACCCCAACAGGCCGAACTTCTTCCGCCATGTTAGGATGAAGTTTGCGGTCGGACGTCCCTAGTTTTTGAACTATCGGATAGAAAATTGTTGAACTCATTCGAGAGGCCGAAATACGCACCTCCAGTTTCCTTTGATAGTCAAAATAAATGTGAGCGTCGTTAAATGAACCTTAAATGACCTCTTCATGCAGGCGATATCTCGTCGGATGTTATGATTCGGAATTTCGAACTGCTTTCTGAGCTCGGCCAAACACTTCTGTCTGGCGATGAAATACTGTGAATGTCGAATCAGAGATCTCTTCGGAATCCCCTTTTGTTCGAGAGCTCACAAGACCTGATCCATAGGACCCACGAAGACTCGAAGAAAAAGATCTCGTTGAACATTCGAATCTCGGAGTCCGGTGACGATGTCCGAATCCCTCGACTTCACTCGGATCTGCTGTCGAATGGATCCATGTTTCAGCCATCACCAGTGTCATCGGCGTCAGTCATCAGCGCGGGAAAGGGAGCATCAGAAATGTCAGAGAATGAGCATGTATGAATCAGAGAAGCGTATATAAGGAGGTGGACGAGGAGTCCTTTGGTCAAGCCTGCGCTATCGTTATGGGATCTTGACGCAGGCGACCCAACGAACATGCTGCGGGTCGGGTACCAGTTACCCGAATCCCAGTTACCTGAATGCCAGTTACCTGAATCCCAGTTACCCGAATCCCAAATACCCGAATCCAAATTACCCTCTCTCACCGCTAAATCCTCATGCGCTGAACTCCATGTCCGATTCGCGCGCCGACAGAACTTCGGAAGTTCAAGTCAGCCAATACTGCCTCTCCCTCAAGGATGACGTTACCCAAGAGTTCCAGTCTCCTATCCCGATTGAATGTCACGATATTTCTAGTAGGTCTCCGTGGAGACGTCCTTCACAAAGAGCCTAACCTAACCTAACCCAGCACTGTACTTCACTGCACGAACACGACTTTGAATATCTCTTTCAGTCAGTTCCTATGCTTCTCCTAGGGATCCGTCGTGACTCTAGACCTAGACTCTAGAGCGTGAGGATTTGGCGGTGAGAGAGGGTAAATTGGAGTCGGGTAACTGGGATTCGGGTAACTGGGATTCGGGTAACTGGGATAGGACGATGCTGCGGACATGATGAATGCCATCCTCGGATAGGGGTGCTTCCCGAAAAAAATCGGAAGAGTCCGAACTCCTCCTTTCACAACCGGTAAATCTCCCTGAGCTAACATCATCATGCCGACCACTGTGTTCATTCAACACGAAGGGTCGAGCAGTAGAGACGAGCCCCAACGCGCGATTCGCGGGTCGTCGCCATCAGAGCGTCGTACCATTCGTCCCATCGATTTCGGCCGAGGAAGCTTTGCAAAACTCGAAAAGCAGGGAGCAATCGCCAACAGGCGCCATCGTTCATTCGATATTGTCGGCTCTTCGCGCACGTGTGCTCCGATATCGAGTTAGATCGCCATGTTTACGGGGCCATCTCCCACGTTCAAGTTCACTCCAAACTGAGCGACGATCATGGCCGCCCTTCTTCCGCCCAAAGTTCAGCCGCTAGATTTTTCGTTCGATTGCTGTTCAAAAGACGTATCTTTTTCGTTCCTCTCTTTTTCTATCAATTGGATCGAAAATTGGCTATTTGAAAGCATGTCGAAGTCGACTTCCCACTTTTCCCTGATAACCAACTTCTGCAGCCGCGTGAAACGCCGTTTCTGAACAGATTTGCGACTCCGGAAACGGATCCGATCAGTCTTCCATCCTCCTCAAACCTGCATCCACTGTCTCGACGGAAAAAGATCCGAAACTCGAAAAAGGGATACTTTTCACCGATCATCACAGCAGCGCATGAATGATCAACTGTTCATAACTTCATCATGCCATTCGCAATCCAAGAATTTTCGATCGGTGCAGGGTCGAAATGTTGAATAAGAACCCACGAGTTTCCGGACACTCAGCTCAAGAAGAAGCCTACTTTCTGTCGGGAGGATCCTTGAAATCAGCCTCCTCAGTTAGTCACGGGCGGCTTCGGCGGAGGTATCAAAATGAGCGTAGTGTCACGAAACGGTGTCGGACCCCAGGGTCACGACGTTTTTCGCGGAAGCGAATTTGGGCTGGAGGGCACCGGGGGGTCTTCGAGCGGTCTTGTCGAAACTTCAATTCGCTCTTTTCCAGTGGAAATATCGAGAGTGTAGCGCCAGGGCGTCATATGAATTCATGCGATTGGGTGAAGTACGGGTTACGAATTTCTCACTGAAGGTCGAAGAAATTTCGTGAACAGAAAGAAGATGTCGAAAGACTTTTGGCGGCAGTGTGGAAGGCTCGAAACGAGAACGATCCTTGGACAGAGCCCTCGTGACCCGGTCGATCACTTGTAGGAAGAAGGTGATCGAAGGCGGGCCCTTTGAGAAAGCGGTGGCGGATGCCGAGGAGGCAGCCAAATAGCTGTGATGGATTCGAATATGTTTTCCGATGACGTGCGGGAACCGGAATCGGCGAAGGCTATGAATCACGAACTGAGAACTTCGCCGATGTGAAGTTCGAGACTGAGGCGTTCGTGCGAAGTTGGAACCGGGGACATCCGACAGCGCGGGGTCCAGGCGAGAATCAGAATCAATCCAGCACGTACAGCGTCATGGAGAGCTTTTTCGTCCGAAGAGAAGAAAAAAGTCGCTGCTCACCTCAGTCAACAACCTCTACTCCTGGCTCCTACTCCAGTGGAAGCTGCTTCAAGCGGAAGATCACTGGAGTAATGGCCTCCGGGCGCTGGAAGAGTCTGTCTCCCAGGTGAGAAATGACTCCAGCTTTTCCCACCCGCGGTTCGGAATGGATTTCCATTCTATGTTGAGTATGTGCTGTGGGCTGCTCGAAGAAAAATATCAATCGCCCAGCTAGAAACCACCGCTTACTACTCCCCTCGTTCCGACGTCTTCTCCCCTTCCTCTTGCGCACGTTTCGCTCGCAATCAGTCGAATTCGGTCGTCCCGAACCGCGGTTTTTCGCGAACCCTAGGGGATACGATTTGAGAAGCTCGATGGTTCACCTAGTTTGAAGCGTGTCCGAGATTTCCTGTTCGCCTTGTTACCATCATGTTGACACGGGGTCGCAAAAAACTCTCATTTCAAATCGGTTTGCGGATGCAATCAGGGTGAAAACGGTGGGCACCGACAATTCTTTCCCACGGACCTTTCCTGCCTGAGAAATTCAAGGGGAGGGGCGTGGAGATCGCCCTGAAGATTCGCTTCTCGAATAATCAATTGGTCATACTCGCCACTGCATTGCCAAATGTGGTAGAAGGCTGCTTTCCAGAGGCAGGATGTGCAGGGAACCTGAGTCAAATAGCCGACAGGAACGAAGAGCACTAATCTAGTGAGATCAGTATTCTTATTGGGGTTGATTATTTGTACCCAATCGTCGGGCAGACCATAAGAAAAGTTGGTTGGTTTGTGGCGTTCTAGACTCTGTTCGGGTCTTTCCTGTGCGGCACGGGGCAACACCGAGGGACACGAGCCAACTCCTTACTGCTGTCCGTCATGAGACAAAAAAAGAAAAAAAGAGGGGAGCTTGGTCAGATGGGAAGGAGCCGATGGGCAAAAAAGGGGTTCCGTTGGCGGCTACGGTGCGCGCCAAATATGGACCGGATGACATTTCGTTTCTTTGGGACACGGAGGTGATGCGCATCGAACCATGCTTCGAGGAGAATGGTGGAGCACCGGATGAGGAAATCAGACGGTTTTTCGAATCAACGACGACGAGAGACCCGGATGGGCGAAACGTCATTCTCTTGCCGTTTGAACTCGTTCCGGCGGCTGAGGAGTTTTCTCGCCCAAGCGAGGAGAAATTCTAAGTGGAACCGGCCGTGAATCGGAGAAATCGGGAGGAGTACGTTGGGGCTCGACTCTCGGGTCGGTAACTTTTATTTGCAAGTGAAACACCGGCCGTGTTCCGTCCACGCGAGATCAGCGGCGGTTCCGGACATCTCTGAAGACGCACGAACCGACGATTTCGGGCGGTTCATCCTTGTACCAATCGGCCTCCTCCCGCGCCACCCGAGCGGCAGCGCGGTGGCGCGGGAGGGCTAACCGTCGGTAGGGGCTCGGGGGTTGTGGGCGACGGGGACGTCGGTTCGGTGGCTGGTGACTGCGGCGTTGGCGGGGCCGACACCGGTAACGGAAAGATTGCGGCAGAGCGCCCGGGGGCAGCCGGATCGCCGGCACCCTCCCGCACTTCCGTTAAGGGTGCGTAGTGCTGCGGGGCTGGCCACCGCAAGGTAATGCTCGAGGTGCTGTCCCCGAACGGCGTCGGGGAGGGCTTCAAACCCCGAGTTGGTCATCCTCCAGAGCAGGTCCAGGAAACCTCGCCGCGTACACGCATACTCCAAGTGCATGCCTCTGCGGCCGATCCCCTCCTGATTATGGTTGACAGGATTGCGCATGGTGGGGACTGGAACGGGGGTCGTCTAGTAATCGCAACGAGGTGGAAAGGAAGAAATGAAGGGGGAACTTCAGCTTACTGAGGGCTTGGGATCCGGGTCGCGTTGGAGGATGACAGAACGACAACAAGACGAAACAATCGGAACCACGTTCGACACAAAGGGTGGTCGAGGGCGTGTTGGGGGTGGGGTGAAAGTCACCACCAGTGCGGTGTCATGGCATGATTCGTCAATTTCCCTCCAATCAATCCTCCCGGTTGTGCATAGCGAGGTATCGAAATTACGGAGTCGGATGGCATGGCAGGCATTCATCTGCGTCTCAAATGTGCAGATCGAGTGTGTGATGCCGTTGGATCATGTTACGCGAAACGGTCCGGTCGGCCGAGACCGGCTGTGACACTTTCTTCAAATTGATGTCAAATTGAGTACAACGAGCAAGCGTGAACAACCCCGATGTCAGACAGAACCGGAACCCGGTCCGGCGGGAGTGTCACGAAACGGATTCGCACCCCAGGGTCTCGACATGTTTCGCGGAAGTGAACTTGGGTGGTGAGGCTGGAGAGCACCCGCGGGGCGCTTCAAGCGCACCAGTCGAAACTTCAATTCGCTCTTTTCCAGTGAAAATATTTAGAGTGTAGCGCCAGGGTGCTACGTGTGTTCATGCGACTAGTTAAGTGAATGGCAAGCAGTGTGGCGAAAAGATAGAAAACAAGCATGACTGTAAGGAAATAAAAAAAGTCCTAAGGCTCTATCGCCCGCCTCCCCGTCGATGGGCAAGATGCTGGACAACAACACACTACGCATCGCTGCTTGCCTCCGTCTGGAACTGCCGATCTGCGCTCTCCATATCTGTGCTGGGTGCAGCTCCCCAGTTTCTGCTCTCGGGGACCTTGAACCGAGCTGCTCGCGCAGTTGTTGCCGACTTTCCCGTCTGAAAGCTCCTAAGGCGAGCCGATACCTGGGGTAGGACGCCACTGTCCGGGACACTCTCGCTCCATCAGAGTCTGCCAAGTTGACAAAGTATTGTTCGCTCGAAGCCCGACATGAGGAGGATACCGAATCTCCAAGACCGCAGGTGATTCAAATTAGAAAGGGAGCGGGACAAAATGAGATCCATAAAGATGTGGCGACCCATTGTTAGTGGTCGGGTATTCCGTTGTGCTCGAATGGAGAGATCTCCATGAACCGAAACATTCCAGCATACTCTTGGAATGGAACATGGTTGATGAAGAAGCTATCGATATCATCTTCCGACATGCCAATGGTGGAATTTCGCCTTCCGGAGTCGACTGAGTTCCTTCGTCTGAGTAGACATGACGTTTCCAAAGTCTGGCTGCAGAGAGCGGCCGCAGGCGTGTTTCCACCAATGGAGTAACCAAGACAAGACCACGCATCGACAAACTTAGACGGTGAATTGAAGTTTGGATGCCATCGAGTGTTGTTTTCGACGCTGTCGGAGTCGGCGTGACGGAGCCATCGTTGTCGTCTAAATCTGAACTACAAGTGTCACCAAAGCTAACGTGGTGGCAATCGTCCCCTGAGTCGTCCACAGAAGTAAAACGCGGCACCATTTCAGCCTGAATGCATGATTCTGACGAACTCTGTCGCGCACTAGTTTTGACTCTTGAACCGCCAACCAAAAGGGTCTCGATTAGTGGTTCGTTGGTGTTCCCTTAAGGTTTTCGCGAGATAACTGAAGGAGGTGAACTCCCGGAAATATTCGCCATAAAATGGGAGTGCCAAGGTGATTATCCGTTTGTATAAGATTGTCGATGTTATCGGGGGATTTCAGGGTGAGAGATCAACCGAGCCTGATATGGCAGACGACATGAAATCAATCCTAGGAAGAAAGAATCTGGGACTTGCTCAACTGGTCTCGCCAGGGAAGCCGCTATCACCACGGTCTCGGTAATCAAACTTGAAACGAAGCAGATACAAACTTTCAGCTGCTCTTGAGGTTTGGAGACATACCAAAATCAGGCACAACTGAAAACAGGCTGAAAGGGCTGGCGCCCACGAACCTGCGTTCTGGAGTTGCAGGCGAGCTGGAAGAACTGATCGACATACCGGCTTTGGATCCAAGGAAGCTCTCCAAGGAAGATTTCTTGATGCTGTCACGAAAAGACCGTGGATGCACGGATCCTGTTCGATGAGCGCCAGCAGACGCTCAAATGTTCGACTGCTTCCCATGAATGACCCGGAAGGAGATTAAGGGAAGCCTGCAGGATGCGTGAAAACAGGCAGATGAGAATCCATATCCGCTACCCCTGAAGCTTGCGACGGTATACGAGACGATCTTGAGTGAATCTTCCGTGCATTGCACGTACAGATGCCTCCGAGAATCCTGCCAAGAGCACTAGCCTGACGCCAAGCACGAAGCTCATCAATCAAGGTCGATTCCATGAGACCACCGAACTTCTGTTCCGCCGCACTCAGTCCGCTGTAGATCAACTTTTTGATTCTGATGCTTTCGAACGCTGTCAGGTGACAATTCCAACCCCATGACGTTCAACTGCCTATAAGATGAGTTTCTCCGCCACCAACGTCTCAGATTCGCAGTTTCCTGCGAGTTTCCGGTCAACGCCGCTCTCCACGATCCGACGATCCGTCCGCGAATCGATGCTGAACTGCATAACGGGTTCGAATCATAGGATAACTCTGGAATGAATCGCGCTCACGAGTACGAATCACGGGAAAGCCGAATCGAAAGTTACCAAACAGTGTGTGCAGATTCTTGGAGAGTTTTGGGATTTTCCGATCGGAACGTTCTCAGATTCAGCGAGTTTCGGTGAGCAATGCGGTTTAGCAGCTCCGAGTAGTCTTCAATTCCTTCAGGCAGCTCCGTGTTTCGATCACCACAAATTGAGGTGCAGGTGAAGAGATAATGTGCGGTGATAGTAGTCTTGTGGAATACATCGACATGTGCCCGAGGGTTTCCGGAGCTCACTCGAAACCCCATCTCAACATGGGCAAAGGGAAGGCTCCCGGACCTTTGAAGCGCGATCGCGAATATCGAATCTCAGAAGTCAAAATTCCTTGATGAATGAAGGAGCAGTCAACTTCCTCCTGATTCCTGTGCCTACCGCACGATGCGGATGACCAGAGACGCTTCCCAATGTTTCACACCCTATTTCGAGCAAACCAATGCGAGACGAGCCCATGAGGAGATCGAGATCGCCTCAATCGTGCGGTGTTGCTCTTGAGCGAGAAATCAATTCGGCTAACTACCCGGCATACTCACCTATTAGAGTTCACTGGAGTCCTTCTTGGGCGCTTCATGGTATCGCCCCGCTATTTCCGCAAATATGATGTTTGATATTCTTGATTGTTTCTGATTCACGTCTCCGACGGGGCTGAAGAGCGCGCAGCACCGATTCCGGTCAGCCTCCTCTGTGGCGCCGGAATCCAATTCCGGAGGCATGGTTCGGGTGCGGTACCGGTTTCCGGATGATTCCAACAGCACCCCAAGCTCAGATGGGCATTGTCCGAGTATACGGGAAACGGGTTGAAACACTCAAGATGGAGAGAGTCACTGGGCTCACAGTATAAGAACAGAGTCAGAACCCCAGAGAGCTCACAGTTCCTCCGTGCAAGAACAGACTTCAACCTCAAGATGCTCAAGGCCGCCATCGCAAACTTTCAAGAGAAGCTCGACTCTCGAAGAGAATTCGAGCAACTGATCATGGAGATCGATGTGCTCCGAGATCGAGATCTCGGAGCGGAAACGAGCGGCCAGGCACCGCTACCCTCAAAGCCAGAAGAAGCAGAGAAAAGGAGACCGAAGCACAAGAAGCACCTCGAGACGAGGACACGTCCTCTCGAGGCACGTTTCGAGGAGCGGATCATCGCCGTGCCGCTCTCGGAACTCGGCTTCTGTCCCTTCTGCTACAAGAAGGGTGAGCCTCGTAGTGTTTTCAAGAGCCACAACTTGCGGGCTCGCAACGGGACGGTGGCATGTCCTATTTTGAGGAGTCTCAAGTGTGAGATTTGCAAGTGCGAGGGTGGGGACTTCGCCCACACGTTTAGTTACTGTCCGACGTCGGACAACCCCAACAGGCCGAACTTCTTCCGCCATGTTAGGATGAAGTTTGCGGTCGGACGTCCCTAGTTTTTGAACTATCGGATAGAAAATTGTTGAACTCATTCGAGAGGCCGATGTAAGCACCTCCAGTTTCCTTTGATAGTCAAAATAAACGTGAGCGTCGTTAAATGAACCTTAAATGACCTCTTCATGCAGACGATATCTCGTCGGATGTTATGGTTCGGAATTTCGAACTGCTTTCTGAGCTCGGCCAAACACTTCTGTCTGGCGATGAAATACTGTGAATGTCGAATCAGAGATCTCTTCGGAATCCCTTTTTGTTCGAGAGCTCACAAGACCTGATCCATAGGACCAACGAAGACTCGAAGAAAAAGATCTCGTTGAACATTCGAATCTCGGAGTCCGATTACGATGTCCGAATCCCTCGACTTCACTCGGATCTGCTGTCGAATGGATCCATGTTTCAGCCATCACCAAAGTCATCGGCGTCAGTCATCAGCGCGGGAAAGGGAGCATCAGAAATGTCAGAGAATGAGCATGTATGAATCAGAGAAGCGTATATAAGGAGGTGGACGAGGAGTCCTTTGGCTAAGCCTGCGCTATCGTTATGGGATCTTGACGCAGGCGACCCAACGAACATGCTGCGGGTCGCGTACCAGTTACCCGAATCCCAGTTACCCGAATCCCAAATACCCGAATCCAAATTACCCTCTCTCACCGCTAAATCCTCATGCGCTGAACTCCATGTCCGATTCGCGCGCAGACAGATTTTCGGAAGTTCAAGTCAGCCAATACTGCCTCTCCCTCAAGGATGACGTTACCCAAGAGTTCCAGTCTCCTATCCCGATTGAAGTTCACGATATTTCTAGTAGGTCTCCGTGGAGACGTCCTCCACAAAGAGCCTAACCTAACCTAACCTAACCCAGCACTGTACTTCACTGCACGAACACGACTTTGAATAATCTCTTTGGATATCTCTTTCGGTCAGTTCCTATGCTTCTCCTAGGGATCCGTCGTGACTCTAGACCTAGACTCTAGAGCGTGAGGATTTGGCGGTGAGAGAGGGTAATTTGGAGTCGGGTAACTGGGATTCGGGTAACTGGGATAGGACGATGCTGCGGACATGATGAATGCCATCCTCGGATAGGGGTGCTTCCCGAAAAAAATCGGGAGAGTCCGAACTCCTCCTTTCACAACCGGTAAATCTCCCTGGGCTAACATCATCATGCCGACCACTGTGTTCATTCAACACGAAGGGTCGAGCAGTAGAGAGGAGCCCCAACGCGCGATTCGCGGGTCGTCGCCATCAGAGCGTCGTACCATCCGTCCCATCGATTTCGGCCGAGGAAGCTTTGCAAAACTCGGAAAGCAGGGAGCAATCGCCAACAGGCGCCATCGTTCATTCGATATTGTCGGCTCTTCGCGCACGTGTGCTCCGATATCGAGTTAGATCGCCATGTTTACTGGGCCATCTACCACGTTCGAGTTCACTCCAAGCTGAGCGACGATCATGGCCGCCCTCCTTCCGCCCAAAGTTCAGCCGCTAGATTTTTCGTTCGTTTGCTGTTTAAAAGACGTATCTTTTTCGTTCCTTTCTTTTGCTATCAATTGGGTCGAAAATTGGCTATTTGAAAGCATGTCGAAGTCGACTTCCCACTTTTCCCTGATAACCAACTTCTGCAGCCGCGTGAAACGCCGTTTCTGAACAGATTTGCGACTCCGGAAATGGATCCGATCAGTCTTCCATCCTCCCCAAACCTGCATCCACTGTCTCGACGGAAAAAGATCCGAAACTCGAAAAAGAAAATACTTTTCACCGATCATCACAGCAGCGCATGAATGATCAACTGTTCATAACTTCATCATGCCATTCGCAATCCAAGAATTTTCGATCGGTGCAGTGTCGAAATGTTGAATAAGAACCCACGAGTTTCTGGACACTCAGCTCAAGAAGAAGCCTACTTTCTGTCGGGAGGATCCTTGAAATCAGCCTCCTCAGTTAGTCACGGGCGGCTTCGGCGAAGGGATCAAAATGAGCGTAGTGTCACGAAACGGTGTCGGACCCCAGGGTCACGACGTTTTTCGCGGAAGCGAATTTGGGCTGGAGGGCACCGGGGGGAGCTTCGAGCGGTCTTGTCGAAACTTCAATTCGCTCTTTTCCAGTGAAAATATCTAGAGTGTAGCGCCAGGGCGTCATATGAATTCATGTGATTGGGTGAAGTACGGGTTACGAATTTCTCACTGAAGGTCGAAGAAATTTCGTGAACAGAAAGAAGATGTCGAAAGACTTTTGGCGGCAGTGTGGAAGGCTCGAAACGAGAACGACCTTTGGACAGAGCCCTCGTGACCCGGTCGATCACTTGTAGGAAGAAGGTGATCGAAGGCGGGCCCTTTGAGAAAGCGGTGGCGGATGCCGAGGAGGCAGCCAAATAGCTGTGATGGATTCGAATATGTTTTCCGATGACGTGCGGGAAGCGGAATCGGCGAAGGCTATGAATCACGAACTGAGAACTTCGCCGATGCGAAGTTCGAGACTGAGGCGTTCGTGCGAAGTTGGAACCGGGGACATCCGACAGCGCGGGGTCCAGGCGAGAATCAGAATCTATCCAGCACGACAGCGTCATGAAGAGCTTCTTTGTCCGAAGAGAAGAAAAAAGTCGCTGCTCTCCTCAGTCAACAACCTCTACTCCTGGCTCCTACTCCAGTGGAAGCTGCTTCAAGCGGAAGATCACTGGAGTAATGACCTCCGGGCGCTGGAAGAGTCTGTCTCCCAGGTGAGAAATGACTCCAGCTTTTCCCACCCGCGGTTCGGAATGGATTTCTATTCTATGTTGAGTGTGTGCTGTGGGCTGCTCGAAGAAAAATAACAATCGCCCAGCTAGAAACCACCGCTCACTATTCCCCTCGTTCCGACGTTTTCTCGCCTTCCCCTTGCGCACGTTTCGCTCGCAATCAGTCGAATTCGGTCGTCCCCAACCGCGGTTTTTCGCGAATCCTAGGGGATTAGATTTGAGAAGCTCGATGGTTCACCTAATTTGAAGCGTGTCCGAGATTTTCTGTTCGCCTCGTTACCACCATGTTGGAGGGACATCGTTTCGGTAGCGCCTCGAGCAACAACTCCTTCCGGCGGGCAAAAAATAGTAGATTCAGTGTTGCGAGTGCAACCGGGGCTGTGAGAAGCCGACACTCATTCGCGGTTCACGCCACAAGTGACTACGCGGCTCAAGCGTGCATCTTCTGTTCCGAGCAGCATTCTAGCATCGAGTGTGGGATGCAAATCTTACAGGAGGAGCGTAGGAAATGTGCGACGATGAAGAATGCCTGCTACAAATGCATAAATCGTAATCATAGGGTTGACAAGTGCAAAGCCAAGCCATGTGAGGGTGAATTACATGAGCTGTTGTGCCTGAAATCGCACGCAGAGGTTGCGGCGTCGGCATCGGTAGTGGCTCAAGACGTTAGGCGGGCTGGCGTGAATTCCATGAGGATAATAAACGTATCCGGACAGCGGTTCCTCACGGAGTACGTAGAGGTGATGAGGGACCACTGCAAATCAGCAAGAAGAATCGTGTTTGTCCCTTAGGGGACACAGACAAAGACACGGGGTCGCAAAAAACTCTCATTTCGAATCGGTTTGCGGATGCAATCAGGGCGAAAACGGTGGGCACCGACAATTTTTCCCACGGGCCTTTCCCGCTTGAAAAATTCAAGGGGAGAGGCGTGGAGATCGCGCTGAAGATTCGCTTCTCGAATAATCATTTGGTCATACTCGCCACTGCATTGCCAAATGTGGTAGAAGGCTGTTTGCCAAAGGCAGGATGTGCAGGGGACCTGGTTCTAATAGCCGACAGGAACGAAGAGCACTAATCTAGTGAGATCAGTATTCTCATTGGGGTTGATTATTTGTACCCAATCGTCGGGCAGACCATAAGAAAAGTTGGTGGGTTTGTGGCGTTCGAGACTCTGTTCGGGTCTTTCCTGTGCGGCACGGGGCAACACCGAGGGACACAAGCCAACTCCTTACTGCTGTCCGTCATGAGACAAAAAAAGAGGGGAGCTTGGTCAGATGGGAAGGAGCCGATGGGCAAAAAAGGGGTTCCGTTGGCGGCTACGGTGCGCGCCAAATATGGACCGGATGACATTTCGTTTCTTTGGGACACGGAGGTGATGCGCATCGAACCATGCTTCGAGGAGAATGATGGAGCACCGGATGAGGAAATCAGACGGTTTTTCGAATCAACGACGACGAGAGACCCGGATGGGCGAAACTTCATTCTCTTGCCGTTTGAACTCGTTCCGGCGGCTGAGGAGTTTTCTCGCCCAAGCGAGGAGAAATTCTAAGTGGAACCGGCCGTGAATCGGAGAAATCGGGAGGAGTACGTTGGGGCTCGACTCTCGGGTCGGTAACTTTTATTTGCAAGTGAAACACCGGCCGTGTTCCGTCCACGCGAGATCAGCGGCGGTTCCGGTCATCTCTGAAGACGCACGAACCGACGATTTCGGGCGGTTCATCCTCGTACCACTCCGCCTCCTCCCACGGCACCCGAGCGACAGCGCGGTGGCTCTCCGGGCTGACCGTCGGTAGGGGCTCGGGGGTTGTGGGCGACGGGGACGTCGGTTCGGTGGCTGGTGACTAGGGCGTTGGCGGGGCCGACACCGGTTGCGGGGGGACTGCGGCCTGTATGGAGAGCGCCCGGGGGCAGCCGGATCCCCGTAAACGGTGCGTAGTGCTGCCGGACTGGCCGCCGCAAGGTAATGCTCGAGGTGCTGTCCTTGAACGACGTCGGGGAGGGCTTCAAAGCCCGAGTTGGTCATCCTCTGGAACTTCAATTCGCTCTTTTCCAGTGAAAATATTTAGAGTGTGCCGCCAGGGTGCTACGTGTGTTCATGCGACTAGTTAAGTGAATGGCAAGCAGTGTGGCGAAAAGATAGAAAACAAGCATGACTGTAAGGAAAAAGTTCTAAGGCTCTATCGCCCGCCTCCCCGTCGATGGGCAAGATGCTGGACAACAACACAATACGCATTGCTGCTTGCCTCCGTCTGGAAGTGCCGATCTGCGCTCTCCATATCTGTGCTGGGTGCAGCTCCCCAGTTTCTGCTCTCCGGGACCTTGAACCGAGCTGCTCGCGCAGTTGTTGCCGAATTTCCCGTCTGAAAGCTCCCACGGCGAGCCGATACCTGGGGTAGGACGCCACTGTCCGGGACACTCTCGCTCCATCAGAGTCTGCCAAGTTGACAAAGTATTGTTAGCTCGAAGCCCGCTCCATCGTCCAAACCGTCGTCATCGAGATCTTACGAAAGCTGGGTCGTTTGTCGGAGGTCGTGTCTGGGGACGAGAGGGTTAGGGAGTTATTGTTGAGGCGAATCTCGGTCGACGTGCAGAGAGGTAATGGGCCGGCAGTCAGGGAGTTCGCTACCAACCGGGAAGCTCCTTGCCGGAACGGGCTCAGACGGTGCCCTACGTTAAAACACTCGATCCCATTTTATTATTGAGATGAAGAGGGAAAAACCAGGAGTTCTCTCTTGATGTATCTGGACGAAGATGAGGGAATCATGTCTGCGTGCGGAGCGATGGTATTGCGATTCCGGCGGCGAGCACGTTGGGTGGCGGCAGCCATGGTTGAAGTGAGATTGTGGTATGCGAGAAAAGTTCGAAGGATGCTGGACTCGGAACACAGGCTGTAGAAGAACGAAACTTCTAGCGAAATGTGTGATGATTTCCCGCCCCAATACGCTGATTGAGCGTCAAGCTCGTCATCAGTCAAGTTCGTCTGGGTTGGATTGCACGCTCTTATCCAGTAGGTTCGTCAAGCAGCATTCACCCATGCTCGTTTTCATTCCGTTGTTGGAGGGAGCCAACCGATAAGATATATACTCGCGTTGATATCAGAAGGATACCGAATCTTCAAGACCGGAGGTGACTCAAATTAGAAAGGGAGCGGGACAAAATGAGATCCATAAAGATGTGGCGACCCATTGTTAGTGGTCGGGTATTCCGTTGTGCTCGAATGGAGAGATCTCCATGAACCGAAGCATTCCAGCATACTCTCGGAATGGAACATGGTTGATGAAGAAGCTATCGATGGTGGAATTTCGCCTCCCGGAGTCAACTGAGTTTCTTCGTATGAGTAGACATGACGTTTCCAACGTCTGGCTGCAGAGAGCGGCCGCAGGCGTGTTTCCACCAATGGAGTAACCAAGACGAGACCACGCGTCGACGAACTTAGACGGTGAATTGAAGTTTGGATGCCATCGAGTGTTGTTTTCGACGCTGTCGGAGCCGGCGTGACGGAGCCATCGTTGTCGTCTAAATCTGAACTACAAGTGTCACCAAAGCTAGCGTCCCCTGAGTCGTCCACAGAAGTATAACTGACGGTCCTTGAATGGTTGAGGACGCGGCACCATTCGTGCTTGAATGAGTCGGCTGTTTATGCGATCCAAAGGGTTCAATCGTGGTCGGGGTCGTTGTCGTGAGTACGACTGTCACCGTTTAGTGACATGTGTGGTACTTGGCGGAGATAAGGAATGTAGTGGAAACTCTTCCGAGTTTGCGGTGGCAATTGGCACCTTGGACTGGGCGTCGGTGTGACCGCTGAGATCTCCGTTGAGACAGTCGAGCTTCGAATAACTTCCCAAGCGAAGCGACAACAAAAAAATTCTCCCCTGGCTATGAACAGAGATCTATAGCGAAGTACTCGTCTCGGGAGAACTTTGAAATCGATTTTTTACGCACAGCGGTTTTCAATCGGCAGAACTCTCCACAGTGAATGAATTCGGAGAGCTGCCATAGCAGAGGATTGAGCTACTGCAGAGCAGAGTCAAAATCAAAGTCAAATAACAGTTCCTCAAAAGTATGTGCAGATCGAAACAAAAGGGGTCTCGAGTAGTGGTCCGTTGGTGTTCCCTTAGGGTTTTCGCGAGATAACTGAAGGAGGCGAACTCCCGGAAATATTCGCCATAAAATGGGAGCGCCAAGGCGATTATCCGTTTGTATAAGATTGTCGACGTTATCGGGGGATTTCAGGGTGAGAGATCAACCGAGCCTGATATGGCAGACGACATGAAATCAATCCTAGGAAGAAAAAATCTGGGACTTGCTCCACTGGTCTCGCCAGGGAAGCCGCTATCACCACGGTCTCGGTTATCAAACTTCAAACGAAGCAGATACAAACTTTCAGCTGCTCATGAGGTTTGGAGACATACCAAAATCAGGCACAACTGAAAACAGGCTGAATGGGCTGGCGCCCACGAACCTGAAATCTTGAGTTGCAGGCGAGCTGGGAGAACTGATCGACATACCGGCTTTGGATCCAAGGAAGCTGAATTTGATTCCTTGATGCTGTCACGAAAAGACCGTCGATGCACGGATCCTGTTCGATGAGCACCAGCAGACGCTCAAATGTTCGACTGCTTCCCATGAATGACCCGGAAGGAGATTGAGGGAAGCCTGCAGGATGCGTGAAAACAGGCAGATGAGAATCCATATCCGCTACCCCTGAAGCTTGCAGGTTGCAGGTCTTCCGTGCATTGCACGTTCAGATGCCTCCGAGAATCCTGCCAAGAGCATTGGCCTGACGCTAAGCACGAAGCTCATCAATCAAGGTCGATTCCATGAGTCCACCGAACTCCTGTTCCGCCGCACTCAGTCCGCTGTAGATCATCTTTTTGATTCTGATGCTTTCGAACGCTGTCAGGTGACAATTCCGACCCCATGACGTTCAACTGCCCATTGGATGAGTTTCTCCGCCACCAACGTCTCAGATTCGCAGTTTCCTGCGAGTTTCCGGTCAACGCCGCTCTCCACGATCCGACGATCCGTCCGCGAATCGATGCTGAACTGCATAACGGGTTCGAATCATCGGATAACTCTGAAATGAATCGCGCTCACAAGTACGAATCACGGGAAAGCCGAATTGAAAGTTACCAAACAGTGTGTGCAGATTCTTGGAGAGTTTTGGGATTTTCCGATCGGAACGTTCTCAGATTCAGCGAGTTTCGGTGAGCAATGCGGTTTTGCAGCTCCGAGTAGTCACTCCCGCCCGCATTCGTCTTCAATTCCTTCAGGCAGCTCCGTGTTTCGATCATCACGAATTGAGGTGCAGGTGAAGAGATAATCTGCGGTGATAGTAGTCTTGTGGAATACATCGACATGTGGCCGAGGGTTTCCGGAGCTCACTCGAAACCCCATCTCAACATGGGCGAAGGGAAGGCTCCCGGATCTTTGAAGCGCGATCGGGAATATCGAATCTCAGAAGTCAGGATTCGTTGATAAATGAAGGAGAAGTCAACTTCCTCCTGATTCCTGTGCCTACCGCACGATGCGGATGACCAGAGACTCTTCCCAATAATTCACACCCTATTTCGAGCAAACCAACGCGAGACGAGCCCATGAGGAGATCGAGACCGCCTCAATCGTGCGGTGTTGCTCTTAAGCGAGAAATCAATTCGGCTAACTACCCGGCATACTCACCTATTAGAGTTCACTGGAGCCCTTCTTGGGCGCTTCAGGGTAGCGCCCCGCTATTTCCGCGAAGATGATGTTTGATATTCTTGATTGTTTCTGATTCACGTCTCCGACGGGGCTGAAGAGCGCGCAGCACCGATTCCGGTCAGCCTCCTCTGTGACGCCGGAATCCAATTCCGGAGGCATGGTTCGGGTGCGGTACCGGTTTCCGGATGATTCCAACAGCACCCCAAGCTCAGATTAGCATTGTCCGAGTATACAGGAAACGGGGTGAAACACTCAAGATGGAGAGAGTCACTGGGCTCACAGTATAAGGACAGAGTCAGAACCCCAGAGAGCTCACAGTTCCTCCGTGCAAGAACAGACTTCCACCTCAAGATGCTCAAGGCCGCCATCGCAAACTTCCAAGAGAAGCTCGACTCTCGAAGAGAATTCGAGCAACTGATCATGGAGATCGATGTGCTCCGGGATCGAGATCTCGGAGCGGAAACGAGCGGCCAGGCACCGCTACCCTCAAAGCCAGAAGAAGCAGAGAAAAGGAGACCGAAGCACAAGAAGCACCGCGAGACGGGGAGACGTCCTCTCGAGGCACGTTTCGGAGAGCGGATCATCGCCGTGCCGCTCTCGGAACTCGGCTTCTGTCCCTTCTGCTACAAGAAGGGTGAGCCTCGTAGTGTTTTCAAGAGCCACAACTTGCGGGCTCGCAACGGGACGGTGGCATGTCCTATTTTGAGGAGTCTCAAGTGTGAGTTATGCCACTGCGAGGGTGGGGACTTCGCCCACACGCTTAGTTACTGTCCGACGTCGGACAACCCCAACAGGCCGAACTTCTTCCGCCATGTTAGGATGAAGTTTGCGGTCGGACGTCCCTAGTTTTTGGACTATCGGATAGAAAATTGTTGAACTCATTCGAGAGGCCGAAATACGCACCTCCAGTTCCCTTTGATAGTCAAAATAAACGTAAGCGTCGTTAAATTAACCTTAAATGACCTCTTCATGCAGACGATATCTCGTCGTATGTTATGATTCGGAATTTCGAACTGCTTTCTGAGCTCGGCCAAACACTTCTGTCTGGCGATGAAATACTGTGAATGTCGAATCAGAGATCTCTTCAGAATCCCTTTTTGTTCGAGAGCTCACAACACCTGATCCATAGAACCCACGAAGACTCGAAGAAAAAGATTTCGTTGAACATTCGAATCTCGGAGTCCGGTGACGATGTCCGAATCCCTCGACTTCACTCGGATCTGCTGTCGAATGGATCCATGTTTCAGCCATCACCAGTGTCATCGCCGTCAGTCATCAGCGCGGGAAAGGGAGCATCAATAATGTCAGAGAATGAGCATGTATGAATCAGAGAAGCGTATATAAGGAGGTGGACGAGGAGTCCTTTGGCTAATGAATTGGGTCAAAAATTGGCTATCTGAGAGCATGTCGAAGTCGACTCCCCACTTTTTCCTGATAACTAACTTCTGCAGGCGCGTAAAGCGCCAATTCTGAACAGATTTGCGACACTAGAAATGGGTCCGATGAGTCTTCCATCCTTCTCAAACCTGCACCCATTATCTCGGGGGAAAAATATTCGAAAAAGAAAATACTTTTCACCGATCATCACGGCAACGCATGAATGATCAACCGTTCATAAGAGCGGAAGAGAGCGAAAAAGAGGGGAGACGAAGATGAACTGCAGAAGATAGCGGTGGAAGTTGACACAATACAAAATCGAACATACGAACAGGTCTAGATAGAAATATCCAGACGGGATACGGGAAACATACGACCACATAATCAGGGCACCTGGAGAGCAAAGAGCGAAACGCTTCTGGAAATACACGCGGGAGGAAGATGGAAGAACCCAAAGATGGGTATGCCCGACTGACGAATCCGGCCAAGATATCGCGGATGATGAAATGGGAGCGTATCTGACGGATGTCCTCAAAACGGTTCTCGAATGCGGAAGATCGGCTGCAAGAGACGAACTGAAACCGGGTGACACCACGATGCCACAGGGGTCGAAGCTGGCCATCGATGCACAGATGGTGAAAGAAGCGATAGGGAGAGAATCCGCGAAGTCCGCGAAAGGATTGGATAACATACCCGCATATGTGATCAAATCCATCGGAATGGCAGGGCACGAATACATAGCCCGAATGTTTACGGGCATAACGGAAGGATCACAAATCACAACCGATCGTGGCAGAATGGCGCCAAGGAAAAGTCACACTACTACAAGAAGCTAACTTAAAAAAGAAGGACCTCAAAACATATCGCCCGCTTACGATATCTAGTGTCATACATAGATTATTCGCAAGGATCCTGTGTAAACAAATCCAGAATATGATGGAAAATGATGGGATCCTAGGAGAGATGCAACACGGTTTCCGAAAAGGAAGGAGAGGAGACGACTGCATCTACATCCTCACATCTCGATTTAGGCGGCCAGCCGGGAAAAGGCCGGACCAGTCACCTGCTTCCTGGATTGCACGCGGGGTGATGATAGAATCGGCAGAACTCGTTTGTGTGAGGTGCTGGAGAGAAAAGGTATGCCCAAAACCATACTGGAAATAATCCAGGGTCTGTAGAGAAGCAATGAGCTGACCCCACAATATGGCACACACATGTCCGAAACGATTCCAAGTGAAAAAGGACTCCGACAAGGATGTCCAATGAGTCCAGTACTATTTATCCTATACATATCCGACCTGCAAAAGAAGCTGGAGCAAACCAAAGCTGGATTCAAGGTCAGGACGAAGGGAAACATCTTCGACCTACAACATCCGAAACACTTCAACATATGTGGCCTACTATTTGCCGATGACCTGGTGCTGATGGCACAATTCATGAAAAACATGGAGAGGTTATTGGAAGTTGTATCGGAATTCGGAGAAGAAATGGGGCTCCGATTCAACCCCGATAAAAGCGCGATTGTAGAATTTCCCAAAGTAAAAGACTCAAACTCAGAAGAAAAACTCCGAATACAGAACCAACTGATACCGGTAATCGACCAGTACAAATGCCTTGGAATCACGCTGTGATTCATAACGAGAAAAACCACCTTCAGCTGGAAAAGATCTGGGAGGAAAAAGCAGAGAAAGTAATCAGACAAATACACGCCAAGTCGCTGTGGGGATTCAACAGATTCGAAGTCACCAAGATCCAATGGGAAAGCACAGCAGTTTCAGCACTAACGTATGCAAACTCGGTTACAACCATGCCCGTCAAATTGCGGAAACGGCTCGAAAACCTGCAACGCAAAGCAGGACGGTGGGCCCTGGGACAACCGAACGCGACCAACGCCGTCGAATTCATAGACGGAGAACTGGGATGGTCACCTTTCGAGTCACGCGAAACTCATGTACCCTGCCAGAATGAGCGAAATGAACGAAGCCAGATGGCCAAAAGCGATCCATACCACGCTGGAGGTCACGAAGACGGAAACCTCACTGAGGAAAAGAAATAATCAAGTAAAGAAACGTTTCAAATGCAAGGAGTCGAAAGAACTATCAACCAGCGAGGCGAGGATGGGTCTCAGAAGCTACAAGAAGTATGTGGAAGAGACGCTGAATAATAAGCTAGATAAGGGAAAGCGACAGGGTATGTCGGAGAAGAATACGAGTGTAAGATATCGCAATTTCAAAAAACTCGATTTTCGAACACATCGATGATAACAGTAGAATCAGTCGACTGCTCGCGAATGCCAGAGCGGGATGTCTACAGACTAGGAAATACAAGATAAATGGACGTGGAAGCGACCTGCCAACGGTGCGGAGAGAAGGACGAAACTATGGAACATGTGCTTCTCGAACGCGAAGAAATTCCAGATGCTGAGTGTACAATACGGAAAAGATTAGAACTACACGAAGAGAGCACACCAAGAATGATATCCGACACCAAGAGAATACTTGAGAGGTGGGAACGAAAGAAGGATCCAGACCGTATGGCCTGAAATAAGCAGGACCGCACCGTCGACCAGCTGAATCATCGCCCCGTATCAAGGGTCTTCAGCTATATTTGGAATCAAAATACAGCATGAAGATGGTCAATAAACAATCAATCAATCAACTTCATCATGTCATTCGCTCTCCAAGATTTTCGATCTGTGAAGGGTCGAAATGTTGAATAAGAACCCACGAGTTTCCGGGCACTTAGCTCAAGAAGAAGCCTACTTTCTGCCGGGAGGATCCTTGAAATCAGCCTCCTCAGTTAGTCACGGGCGGCTTTGCGGTGGAATCAAAATGAGCGAAGTGTCACGAAACGGTGTCGGACCCCAGGGTCCCGACATTTTTCGCGGGAACGAGTTTGGGTAGTTCGACCGGAGGGCACCGCGGGGCGCTTCAAGCGCTCCTCTCGAAACTTCGATTCGCACTTTTCCAGTGAAAATATCTAGAGTGTCGCGCCAGGGCGTCACATGAATTCATGCGACTAGGTAGAGTGAATGGCAAGCAGTGTGGCGAGGAGATGTAGAACAAGCATGACTGTATGGAAATAAAAAAGCCGAGTCGCTATCAGCTGCACAGCGGTCGGCTGCTTCGCAGCGCTGCTTGCAGGCACGTTGCACAATCAGTATCACACTCACCGTTCGAACGAACGGGCGAGAGCCACCGCTTCCAATTCGTAAGTGCAATCCAACAGTCATCTAGGAGCAGCTGCGGCCGGAACGATCCGCCAAACCAGTGTCGTCATTCTTTCAGGTTGGAGGTAGCTAGGATTTGCATCACGAAGTATGAATTGTTTTGACTGAGAAGTTGACACACTCTCAAATCACCGATTCTCAATCGAATTCCGGGAACAAGAGATGTGTCCTTGGGAGATCAATCGAACAAAAAAGAACGTACCCGGAAAATATCCACCAGCGGCTGAGTTATGGCCATAAGAAGGGCGTCCATGATCGTTGCTAAGCTCACAGCGAACATCCTGTAGAATGCTCCAATCGCTGCACTCTGTGGACTTTTGCGGCTTTTTTTTTTTTTTTTTTTTTTTTCGGGGCATGGGGGACCCTCCCCCCATGCAAGTTTATTTCATTTTGTACCGGAACTGGGTTATATTACTTCGGCCAAGATGAACATATTTACAGTTTATACAATGTCGCGAACGCTGCCTCCTTGTGCAGCCCGCCGCTCCATCTTCTTCTCTCGTTCAAGTTCAGCTTTTCTTCGCATGATATCGTCCACTGTTCGAGTTATCCAGTTCCATTTGTCCTCTGTGTCTAGCATTTCTGCTACTAGTTCCGGGATGTCGCTCGCCATTATGTTATCCCTTTGTTCTCGGTATGCTGGGCATACCAGGATTGTGTGATGTACATCGTCGGTTTCTCCTGTGTGGCAGTATGTGCACACATCTTCTGTGCTGAGTTTGAAGCGCTTTTGGTAGGTTCCAAAATTTCCATGTCCTGTTAGCATCTGGGTCGTGTAGTAGGTTAGGTCACCCCAGTTTCTTTCAGCCCATTTTCCCACGTTCGGTATACATCTCCTTGTCCAGCTGCCTTTGTCGCTGTTTTCCCATCGCTTTTGCCATTTGCTCATCGTTTCATCTTTGACTTCTGTTTCCGTCTCAGTAGAGTCTTCGTCCTCAGTATCTCGCCGCATTTTGTAGATCTTCGCTCTCTCCTCTGCCAGCAAGGGCCATGGAGTTGTTCTCGCAAGGACCAATATAGCCTCCGTTGACACCGTTCTGTAGCATCTTGTGATTCTGATGCCCATTATTCTTTGCGTTCGTTCCAGTGCTCGCCAGTTACCCGGCTTCTTCATCGCCCAGGAGGCCCACACGGGGGCCCCGTAGAGTGCTATCGATTCCGATACCGTCGCCAGCACGCGCCTTTGGTCCTCTCTTGCGCCGTATGTCCTCGGTAGGATCCTTCCTATTGCGTTGGCTGCTTTCGCTGCTTTTTCTGTCGCAGCTCTCACGTGGTGGATGCAGGTGAATCCTTTTTGTAGGTGGATCCCCAAGTATTTGACATGCTTGGTGATCGTTATATCATGTCCTTCTAGTGTCAGTTTAGGCGTGTTGGCTCTATGTCCTACCCTCTTTTCTGTCAGCATGAGGGCTTCAGCCTTAGTGGGTTCCAGTTCGATTTCATTTTGCTTCATCCAAGAGGCTATCATCTCGAGAGACTGGTTTGCCTTGATTTCCAGCTCTTCCGTGGTCTTTGCCTTCACCCATAATGCCAGATCATCCGCATATGCGATGGTCTGGGCATCCTCGGGGAGTTGAAGTCTCAGCACATCGTCGTAGGCGACGTTCCACAGGGTGGGTCCTAGGACCGACCCCTGTGGAACCCCCGCTGTCATTTCATATCTTCTGTCCTCCCATGTGACCCATCGGTCTTCCAGGTAGGAGCTTACAATATTCCTGAGGTATGCTGAGATACCCCTCCTTTCTAGGCTGCTGAGGATTGCTTTCCAACTTGCTGAGTTGAATGCGTTTTTCACATCCAGTAGTATTAGTATTCCAGTCTTCCTGGACTTGTAGTCTGCCCGTATGTCGTATTCCTTCTTGACTTCTTGCATGAGAAATTCAATCGCTGTTAGGGTGGATCGGCCTCTTCTGAAGCCGTATTGGCTTTCCGAGAGTCCGTTGTTCCCCTCCAGTTCGTCGAGAAGTCTACCGTTGATGATTGTCTCCGCAACCTTCGCCATCGTGTCCAGGAGGCATATCGGCCGATACGCATCCTTTTTCCCTTTCGGTAAAAGCAGGAGTTTCGCGTTTTTCCATTTCTTTGGGAATGTACCTTTCCTGATTATGTTGTCAATCATCTTCGCCATCATCTTTGGGTTTCTCTTTATTAGGGTCTTCACAGCTTCCGGTGGGATCCCGTCTGGGCCGCTCGCCTTTCCCTCCTTCATTCTGTTAGCTGCTGCAACTATTTCGTCCGTTGTTACTCGTGGGATGTCATCGCTGTCCACTTTGAGGTTTTGCCTGTCAAAGTTGTCCCTTTGAGGGAAGAGTTTCTTGATTGCATTTTCCGCGGTTTCGGTTGGTATAGGTAGTGGTTTGGTTCCCAGTTTGCCTCTAATGGCTTGGTAGGGTATGCCCCATATATCGTTCCTCAGCGATTCGCAGAATTCCTTCCATTTACTTTTCTTGGCGTTCTTTATCTCGTATTGATATTTGGTTTTTGCTGCAAGGTATTCTATGCACCTTTCTTTACACCTCGTTGGGTCTGATTCGAGGTGTTTCCTAGCGTGGACGAACTGTCTTCTTGCTTTAAGGGTTTCTTTTCTTAGGTCTGCAATTTCTTCGGTCCACCAGTATGCTGGCTTCCTACTTGCGCTGGTTCTGCCCCTTTGCGGCGATGCCGCCTCGCAGGCTTTCGTTAGGATTTCTGTTATGTTGTATTCATTGAGTTCGATGCCTCGCTCTTTGATACTTTCGCAGCTTTCATCTAGGCTCTTACAGAGTTCTTCCCGTTTGAGGTCTTTCCCTCTCCATCCTTTTCGGAGTGGCTTCGGTCCCTCTGTTCGGTTTGTTTCAATAGAGTATTCCAGGTAGTGATGATCGCTCCCCGACTCTTCCAGTTCATTGACTCGCCATTCCAGTATTCTCTCAGGTCTCGTCGTCAAGGTGAGGTCAATGTATGATTCAGCAACGACTACATGTGCTCTCCTCGATCCAGGCTGCCTGCATGATCTGAATGTTGGTACTCTGCCGTCGTTGATGATATCCATGTCCAAGGCCGCCGCCCACTCCTCCACATCTTCTCCATTAGTTGATGTTACGTTGTCTCCCCAGGTCGTCGATCTTGCATTGAAGTCCCCTGCGACCACTTTCATTTGGGCGTTGCTCTCCCCAATGATTTGGGCCGTGTCTATGAGATATTGCTTAAACTCGTCTCTCTTTGCTGGGTTAGGTGAGATGTACCCGCTCATGATAAAGATTCCACTGTCAAGGAGAATGGTGGCTATTCCTTTCGACACTTTTGCTTTTAGGATCCTATGTTTGGTGTTCTTGCCTGTCCACCACAGCGCTGCATCGCCTTCTTCATCAGCGATCCACCCTTGGTCTTTCGTTGCATTTTCGTTAGAGATTCTCTGGTTCGCTTCGCTGATTATACATAGTTCGATTCCATCCCTTCTGACTTTCTCTTGAAGTTCGTCGTGTGCGTAGTTGCTCCTATTAAGGTTAATTTGTAGGATTTTAATCATTGTTAGGCTGTGGTTGGTTGTTGCCGTATCTCCTTGTACTTTTCTTCTTGCGGCCTTGAACCTCCCAGCCGGGTTCTAGCTGGGGTCCTGATGCCGCTGTTCCATCGTTGCCTTCTTTGGGTTCCGTCGGGTTTTGGTTTGCCTTTGGTGGCGCCCCGCTACCTCTCGTTGCCCTTTCAAGTCTCCATTTGGCTGCTTGTGCTCGCAGCCCCGCAAGGATTTCTCTGTATTTGGGACATGCCCCGCGGCTGCTTGGGTGTCCTTTTGCATCACAATCCACACAGTAGTACTCCCCTGCGTCGGTCTTGCAGTCTTTGATAGTGTGGCCTGCCAGACCACACTCGCAGCAGGTCTTTTCTTTTTCCTCCGTTTCCTTGCAGGTCATCGTCTTGTGGCCTGTCTTGTTGCACTTGTAGCATCTAGGAACTTGTATCCATTCCTGGATGAAGCAGGCTTTCCACCCGATTTGCACAGTTTTGTTCTTGAGAAGTCTGTCGGCGTCCGGGTGGGTGAGTCTGATGACTGTGACTCTGGTCCCTCGGCTGTTTCGTCCAATCCTCTCAACTTTTAGCATATCACGATCTTTGTGTCGTAGCATTTTGCTCAGTTCAGCCGCAATTTCTTCTTCGGTGATGATCGGGTCCAAACCCGTTAGCATTAGCGCTGCTGGCAGTTTCGGTCCCTTAACTGCTGCCTCGTAGTTGAGTGTGCCAGTCACGTAGGCCTGAAGTCTTTCTCTGCCGCCTTTAGACGTTTCTTTAATTTGTAGACGTACCTCTTCCCCTGCTTGGGAGCAGCCCCGAATGTCAACCCCTAGATCTCTGGGGTTGACTTTTTCCTTCAGGTTCTTAAGGATTTCAGCGAAGGTTTGGCCCTTTGATCCAATCGCAACTGTTGTGTGAGATTTCTGGTGCCTCTTCTCTTTGGGGCTCTTCTCTTCTCCCTTTGCAGTTTTAGTTGAAAGTTCAAATGACCCTCTAGCTCCGAAGTATGTGATGCAGGCTTCTGTGATTTTTCTAAGTTTCATTGCGTTAGCATCTCGTGGTATGCTCATAAGGATCTTGTCTTCCTCTGAGCACACCTTGTTTGTTTCTTCGAAGATCTTCCTTAGGATATCAGCTGTTTGCTCCTCAGCGGCGTCCTTACCGATAATGCCTATTGTTAGGAAGCGCTTGTCCTCCTGTGGTTCTTGGTCTCCCGCCCTGCGCAGGGACGAGACCGTCATCGTTGTTGTCGCAACTTCTCCATCTTTTAGGGTGTTGATTTCGCCTATTGATGAAAAGGATTGAGCCAGTTGATTAAGTATATGCAGAGTTCTTGGGTCTTTGTCCTCTGGGTTATGCAGTAGGACTTTGCACTTCCTGTTGCCACCGATTCCTGCTTTCGTGAAAGTCGTTCTCTTGAAGATTTCTTTTGGCCACTGTTTCTCGGTTATGGCTGTCAGTGTTTGAAGATCCCGGGCTTTCTCCATTGCTTCTCTTATTTCAATGGTCATCGCCCTTTCTATTTCTTCTTTACTCACTTCCGGAGCTATGGTTCTTTGTTCCCCTGCTGTTTTCATCTCTGAGATTGTTTTCTCAAGTTCTGATATCTTTTGTTTGGCCTCTTTCAGCTCCTTTGCTGATTCCTTCAAGAGGTCTTCTTGTTCCTCTATGGTACGATCAAGCTCTTCTAGTTCATCGATTTCAGATTCCCGTGAGTTGCCTTGGGTCTGGAGGGCCTCACCAAGGAAGTTGGTCACCAGGGACACAATCTCTCTCTCGAGCAGCCCTGCAGCTCCGATTATTTCCTCCGTAAGAGATTTAACGTTGCTAGCCGTGTTCCTCGGTGCCAATTCCTTTATCTTCTCCGCCCTGTTCTTGACTTGGGTCCTTAGCTTCTCCCTGATAATGATGCTGAGGTTTGCGAGCTGCTTCTTTGTGTCCGCTGCTCTCGTTGCCTCCTCGTCCAATTCTGGGGTAAGCTCTCGAGCTCTCTTTGCAGCTCTTGATCTGACTCTTCCGGTGGTTAGACTTTTCATCTCACTGATCTTGCTCGCGAGGTCTACCTTTTCTGGTGGGAGCTCTTGCACCTCCATTCCTTGTTCTTCGCTTCGGTCTGCTGGAGCGCCCTTGCTCTGGTTTTCCTTACAGAGTTCAGCTTTGGTGGCCAGGTAAAACCTTGTGGGCATTGATCCCCTACCTTCTTCATCCTGGTCTTCTTTGTTCAGATCTTCAGCGTCCGTTATGTCGATGGTATTCGCACCAGATCTGCCCGGGTCTGCCTCGCATGTCTTCTTCGATGATCCTGCTTCTTCTTGCGGCTTCTTCTTCGTTGAACTTGGAGCTTCTTCGGATTTCTTCGGCGATCTTCCGACCGCACCTCCCTTCTTGAACGGGTCTTCTTCTTTTCCAGGGGCTACCTGGGGGGTGGCCGGGACAGCCTGTGCTGAAGGCAAATCAGCGTTATTTTTATTTCGGTGTGCCATTTTCATAGGTCTTATTTCCACCTGTGTCTTTGGGCTTCCCCTTGTGAGATTTTTCAGCTTTGTTCCCTCCCCGTTATGTTATGTTATACCGGAGGCCGGTAACCAGACTCTGTGTGTCCCGTGGGCCAGTCCGCAGGGCAACGGATTCAGTACGTGTATCGATGATCTGCTTGCATCTCACGCCTCGCGGTCCCATCCGGTCACCAACCGGCAGCGAGTTACTGTCCGCTTTATCGGGGCATGCAGGGCAGCCGGGAGGAGGCGGTTTACGACCCCCTGGGCCCTGTTTGCCCTATCTAGGGCACTATGCCTTCCGGCGCCAGCTTGCCATGGTCTTCCTCCACTGGTTTTCCTGCTGCACCCTACAGTTCCCCACAGAGTCCGTCATAGCAGGATTTTTAAAGTTCACTTCACCTTCCCATCTCACGAGTCACCCTCCAACACGTTTGGCATCGCCGCTCCCGGGGAGACAGACGCGATGCCGGCCTGGTTTTGGTCCGCGCCGACTATTTTATTTCATCGGTACCCGCTATATCTAGCGGGCCTTCCCCTATCCGCCACCTGGGGACGCGCTCAGTTGGGGATCCGGAACCCCGCTGAGGACTTTTGCGGCTTAAGATATATTCAGGACGGGCCGGACGACTCGGTCAGTCGATCGAAAATCCTCGAATGAAGACTGTAGTCTGCTCAGTTTCGTCACATTGGGAACCCGATCCAGACTACTGGGTTTTATTGCACTAGACGTCGAGAGAACATTGGGTGGTTCTGACTCAGAAGGAGGGAGAGCGCAGATTAGTTATCACGCCCGCGAGAATTACTCCATGAGAATGGAAATCTTTCCTCGGGATCTTTCCGTTGACGCTTGCTTGGGCGATGGCTCGTCGTGTGAGCTGCATTGTTCCGTTGGACTTTCGATCGATCTCGGAGCAACCTGGGCTGGGACTCCGGGCATCATCATCATTCACGATTCCGGGATATGGTACTGGAGTCAGGAATTGTTCATTTTCTGAACCAGCACCCGGGCATCGTTCGAGCTCCACAGAGAACTCCTTGAAGCATCAAGTATCAGGGGTTCTGGATCGACACCCTCATGAGTCAGAATGAGTCGAGGCCGCGGATTCGACTTTTTCCTTCGGTTTCCGTTCGCCTTTTTCATCCGAATGTCAATCAACCCGAGTCAAGAGACCAGGTCCAAACTCTGAAAGTGAAGCCGCCGTGCGGAACTCGCCGGGAGATACAAGTCGACAGCGGGAGAGCCGTGCGCTTCCACACAAACGGAGCCCACGCAGCACTACGGGGAATCACCGTGACCGAGCGAGTGTACGCCGGATTTGGGTTGGGTCTGCCTCTCGGGTTGCCATCAGGGAATCGTGATCCTTTCGGGGAGAACAGCTTCGATCTCGGCCTCTGGAGCGCGTCAGAGTTTCCGAAAATTCGCCCGCAGGTCAACCGAGCGTTTTCACGCCCTGCGTGTGAACAAAATCCCTGATTCCAGAAGGTTCGCTTCAACTATTTGGAAGGGCTCAGTCGCATTATCTTGTCCGAAGCCACGTCGGAATCCGGTTTATCCGTTGCGAGTTTATGAGACAAAGAAATATCGCCCATGTTCCATCTCCTCAAAACAAATGTGGCCACGGTCACATTAGGGGAAGAGGTTATCAGATTGTGCGGGAAGTTGAGTGATTGATTCTCTAATTTCGTTTCCTCCTTTTGTTATGAAGGAGGAGCGATGCCCAACTATCGGTACAGCGTTTGGAAATGAGGCAACGATGAAGGCAATAACGAGGCCGATGTACCTTGCGAGAGCG
The DNA here is from genome assembly GCA_037576195.1 of Phytoseiulus persimilis. NCBI lineage: Eukaryota > Metazoa > Arthropoda > Arachnida > Mesostigmata > Phytoseiidae > Phytoseiulus > Phytoseiulus persimilis. Next base: position 31,695,956 of record CM075103.1, read on the forward strand.
AGCGTCTTGGATGCATCGAATGGAGGCGACAAAGGTGAGAGAGTCCGTTTGTTTAGACAGAGCTGCGCTCCCGGATGCTCAGAATCTCCAGAAGACATGGCTGCCGAAAGTCGGGCACAACGACCGCATGTGGGGAAGCTCCGGTTTTGTGGGATTGTGGGGACTGCTAGTTCCGGAGCAAGAGACTCACTCCGGCACGAACTGGAAGACTAGCCAGGGCAACCCTGGATCGGGGCGATTCTCGAAGCCCTGGTCTCGCTGGGGACACTGACGTAAGGGAGGGACGGTCGCTTGGACGTAGAGCACCGCCCCTTCCCTTCTGCTGGGACGCACAAAAAATAGACTGGCAGCGTAAGGCCCCATTTGGCCCCAGGAATGCTCCTCCGCTTGCCTATTTCCATTCGTTCTATCCTCTCTCGCGAATCTCTCTCTTCCGCATCACGCTCGTTTCCTTCACTTCTCCCGCTCGGAACAACATCAAGTTTTTCTGGGACAGAGATTCGTTTGAGTCCGCAGATCAGTGAAAGAGAATTAATTCTCCCGCCTCCCCCAGGAAAGAAAAATGGCCGCGCCACTTGAAGTAGGCATACCGGACACTGCAGTCAACGAGGTAGCTCACGAAACGGTCACGGGACACGAGCTGATCTTGAGTGAATCGATAAATCCCTCCGCTTCCCATGAACTGCAAGCCCAGATGCATTTGAGAATTCTGCTGAGAGCATTTGTCTAGCCTGATGCACGGAGCTGATCAGCCAAGGTCGGATTCATTAGACCTTCGAACTTCTGTCCCTCTTCATGCAGCCCACTCTGAGTCATCTTTTCGATTCACTCAATTCCCATGATGTTGAACCGCCGATTGAATGAGACTCTCCGCCGTCGTCGGCCCCGCTATTGTGTAGTCCTTTGGATTCGACTTTTCGCCCCCGATGTGACGCTGACTCCATAACGGATCCGAAACATCGAATCCTTCTGGAATGAATCAAGGATCTCGCTCTCGAGAACGGGGTTGAGAGATGGCTACATGAATCGTCGCCGATCAGTGCGTGCAGAAACTCTGAGATTTCAAAGGTTTTATCATCGGAATCGTCTTCGATTCAGCGGGTTCCACCGTGCAATGCGGTCTCGTGGCTCCGAGGGATCGTCCCTCTTCGCATTCGTCTTCATTTCCGCTGGGGAAATACTGCGAAATGCAGAATTATGTGGGTGAAGGATTCATTATCTGCAGTAATAGTAGTCTTGTGATCGGAAGCCCACGTGCCGGAGGTTTCCGTAGGGCTCACAGTATAGGAACAGAGTCGAAACTCCAAAGAGCTCACAGTTCCTCCGCTCCTGCTCGACACAGACTCCCACCTCAAGATGCTTAAGGCCGCTATCGCCAAATTCTACGATAAGCTCGAATCTCGGAGAGAATTCGAGCGACTGATCATGGAGCTCGATCTGCTCCGAGACCGAGATCTGGGAGCGGAAACGAGCGGCCAGACACTGTTCCCATCAACGCCGGAAGGAGGAAAAACGAGGCGACCAACGCAAAGGAAGCACCTCGAGACGGAGAGACGTCCTGTCGAGGCACGTTCCGAGGAACGAGACGCCACCGTGCCGCTATCGGAACTCGGCTTCTGCCCCTTCTGCTACAAGAAGGGTGAGCCCCGTAGTGTTTTCAAGAGCCACAACTTGCGGGCTCGCAACGGGACGGTGGCATGTCCTATTTTGAGGAGTCTCAAGTGTGAGTTATGCCACTGCGAGGGTGGGGACTTCGCCCACACGCTTAGTTACTGTCCGACGTCGGACAACCCCAACAGGCCGAACTTCTTCCGTCATGTGAGAATGAAGTTTGCGGTCGGACGCTTCTTTAGTGTTCGGACATATTGTGGAATATTTAGGAGGTCGAAGGATGCGCCTCCGTCTGCTAGTCAAACCCAAAATAAACATAACCGGCGTGGAACCGACCCCAAATGACCTCTTTGGAGGGTTTTGATTGCTGGAAGTAACGTTCTCGATAATAACGATCTCGATAACCCGGGAAGCCTCTCGTCTATATACGGAGGATTTGATATTGAGTGGTAGTGGGAACGAATTCTGGAGACCGCCTCGACCGCACCGAATCTCGACCTCTAAAAGTTGACACGATGCTCGACAGCGGCGATCTCCGAAAGGTAATGTCACACCGATCACCAATAATCTCAGGTGATCAAGAGCAGTCGAGTTAGCCGAGTTGTGCGATGTTACTGTCAATGGGAAGTTTTTGACGTGAAAACGTCGTTACCTGTGGCTTTGATGCACTCTGCTAGTACTTCGTCATTTATGTAACGAATCTCGGGGCTCCGGTTCATCTTCAAACTTCGCTCGCGATGAATCGGAAACACTTCGATTTCTCCGAAAGGGTCACTAATTTGCGGGAGAAGCCCTCATTCGAATTCGGCGTTCACTCGAGCAACTTAAGTTTGAGTCCGAGGCCGATATGTGCACCTCCTCGGAAAGCTCGGAAATCAGCATGAATAACCGTTTTTCTCGGGTGCCGAGAAACGCAATGGAATCAATTGGACAGGAAAGGGGGCGCCCATTTGAGCTGCTCTCGGACCGCCCCTCATTTCTCCCCCAAGTTATTCAATCCATCATTTGTAGCCCGAAAATTGGCCAAATTTCGGTATTTGATAGGATAAAGTGGATTCGATCGGCGTGTCAGACGCTGTGCTGTGAATTCCTACCAAGTCTCGAGGTCTTAGGACGTGAATTATTATCGGACAAAATGGAGGCAAATTGATGAGTACGGGAAAATGAAATCTCGAGGCCATTTGAATCGCATAGCTTAGCTGCCTGCACATACGATCGCTCGAACAGTGGGGAGCCATTGATCTCGTGCTGGAGATTTCGGAGTTTGGAGGTTTCGGAGGTGGCGGGTCTCGGAAACCTCTTTTCCAGTTGAGGAAAATCGAAAACAACTTGGTTTACCCCGAAGGAGAAGGCTGACCACTTTCTCAGATATCGCTAAAAGTACTCCTCTTCATCCTCTACTCGCAGGGCAAGTTTCATCTCAATGGGAGTTTGCGGGGCCGAAATATCAACAGTTGAACATCGGCGGTTGAGCGGGTTCCCCCCGGATCGATCCCGGAATCACCCCTCCCAGACTCGGAAAAGTTTGCTCAGATTGGTCCCTGACCATACTGACTCACTGACCATACTTCTGAGGGTCGATCGAGGTTATTTCGGGATTAATCTGAGCACACTTTTCCAAGTCTGTATAGGTGATCCTGGGACCAATCTGAGCATAACTTGACGAGTCTGGGAGGGTGATTCCGATCGATCTGACCATGATGTCAAGATAGATGACTTGATTCGATGACTTCTATCCATCTTTATGCTGGGTTTCAAGCGAGTTCTGGGGGAAAACCGTTTCATCGCCGATGTTCAACTGTTGATATCTCGGCCCCGCAAACTCGCATCGGCATGGAACTTGCCCTGCGAGTAGACGATGAAGAGGAGTACTTTTAGCGATATCTGAGAAAGTGGTCAGCCTTCTCCTTCCGGGTGAACCAACGAGTTTTCAATTCTCCTCAGTTGGGAAAGAGGTTTCCGGGACCCGCTGCCTCCGACGTTCGATGGTCCTTGAGAAGAGCTTCACAACAGTTTTTTTAACGGCACCGCAGCTACACTGGTTCTCGAGAGATGAGCATTTTAAGTTTTCAAAAATCTATTTTTTTCTGGTGGGGCGCTTATCCCGGAAGGTCCTTCGGGTTTATCTTCTTGCGAGGTTCCACGAACGGGCTCAGGCGGAGCATCTCCTTGAGACACTCCAAGGCTGCCTTCAGCGCGTGGGCTCACGGGTCGGGTGCTCGCGTGGGTTAACGGCGACAGCGGGCCTGTAATGAGGAAGTTAGGTCGTCAACTGAGGACCTTCGTATGGCCTTCCTCCATCAGCTGTGTCTGGCGCATGCGCTGCACCAAGCTGTGTAGACACTTGGTGTTAAGCGACCGCCAACGAAGACTCCGACATTCAGGAAGTCTCGGAAGCCGAAGAGCTGCTCGCCGGCGTTCGCATCATCCACGGGCCGCCCGGTGAGCTTGAGGCCAAAGTCCGGAAGGTGTGCCGTGCATTCCACAAAATCGGCACATTGAACGACCTGCTTTTGGAACAGTCCGGCCGCGCCGAAGATCGCTTGTGCCCAAGTGCGCTCGAGATGTCAAGACGCCTTGGAACTCGACGCTCAGAATGCTCCCGGGCTGCCTCAGGGAGCTTGACAGTGTCAAGGCTGTCTGAACCGCGAACATAAAACATTTTCAGGAAGAGCCTGGCTTCCCAACGCGGATTATGTTGACGGCGTCCAGGAACTCATCTACGTTTTGAAAATCGTTGAAAGAGCAACAAGGCGTTCATCGGAGGCAGATCTCACTTTCCGGAACGCCGATAAAGCGCTAGAGGTGGGTTATTTGTGATCATGGAATTTGATTCCTGCATGCATCCAATCCTTAGCCAGGATGGAGAGAAAGTTGACAAGTCTGAACGAATAGGAATAGTTTCAAAAATTCGGCCCGGGGTACTGAGGAGAGTACGATTACTTAACATACGGGCCACAGCCGCCTCGGAACGCTAGAGATGATTTTCGCAGAATTCGCAAGATTTTTGGCTTGCGATTTTAGACTCTCGTCTCTCCGGTTCGAGAGACGAGTTGCCACAGACCAATTTGTTCCAGGATCGAGACTTCACTGAGGACCCTTTCTTTCTTTAGCCCATTCCTTCGATTCGTATCCCGAATCAAACTTGTAGACACTCGTAGCACTGCTACCTGGCCGAGACGACGCCGCCGAAGCTCTGCCCGGATTTGGAATGCGCAGCCGGAGCCCTCTGGCATTTTGTTTGTACCCCGAGCTTCCTGCAATCCGAATCGAGAGTGAGAAGCTGTCGCAGCTGTTGACCACCATACCAGATGGGAGGTATGGAATGATGAATGCCTGAACTTATGAGCTCTAGTTATCATACTTGCAGCCCCTCAGTTTCCGGAAAGCTCCAAGAATCGAAAATTTTCTAGCCAACGTGTGTTCCGAATCACCCGCCCTCATGAGGGCATGAAACATCCCGTCGGGACGGGTTCCGACCCCTCCGTCCGCCCACCTTCCACGCGTTCTGCGTCACCCTGTAGGAACCCTCCCTCCATCTCCTCCCAAACCATTCATTGAGAATCCATAAACTCTATCCATCTCTGGAGTCTAATGAGAACGGTAGGATCGCCTCGTCAACAACAACAGGAGCTTGCCTCCGACTTTAAAGCCCAGAAGCTAGGAATTCGGGTTTATTTCCTCACATGATTCAGGATCGATGGTCTCTATTGATCGTGTCCACCACATTTCATGATATATAGCTCGGTTCCGCAAAGGTAGAGATCAAGAATTCGTCTGGAAAGCTCGACTAAGACAGTATGAGCTCCGGAATTCCGAGAGGAGGGGGGGCTGAAGCCAGCTGTATGATTTCATCAAGCTGAGCTTGATAGCTTGTCGGTCGAGAGACACAGATTCCCGTTCATTCGGAGCTTCCGGTACCTCGGACGATGTTTTCGTTTTTGTGTTTGATTGAGTCCTCTTTTGTGTTAGATCTCGTTCAGCCTGTGCGAAGAACTTATCCGATGTGTGTCTCATCGTAAAGCCTGGAGGATGTTCATGGGATTGACCCGTCAGCTTGAAAACAGCGACTGGGATCCGCTTATTCGATAATATCTCTACATGCGTGGTATTTCGTACCTTCTGCACAACCCGAGGCCAACAAACGCCACAGAGAGTGCAGGGTTTCGAATGGCTTTGAAGCAACGGAAACGTGCCAGCAGGAAAAACTGCCACTGGAGGAACATGTATCCCACTCAGCTCCATCCTCGGTCGGGAAAAGACGGAGAAAGGAAGAGCTTGGATGGCCGTGGCAGTCAGGTGTGAAGAGAAACGAATAACTCTGATCTCAGTATACGTAGCACACGAGAAGAAAGATGAGAATGAATGAAAAACTCCATGAGGAACTGTCGAATCTGATCAGGACCAAGTGCACGACAACAGACATCGTCCTGATCGGAGGAGACATGAACGGGCATACCCAACACTATGATGGGAAATCAGATAGGCGAGGATCATTGCTCGAGGGCTTCGCAAGGGACAGCGATGGGATGATATTGAATGGATCGGGAAAATGCGAAGGTAAATACATCAGAGAATCGGCGGTCAATGACTATGTGCTGGCAAATACAGCGGCAGTTGAAACTGTCCAGCACATAAGAATTGACGAGAAGAGACTGATAACTGATATACCTGACCACAACCTTAAGAAGATACAATGTGAGATGCGCAGGACAAACCCAAAACAATCCACAACTCAGTCATCGACTCCCGGAAAGCAGCGGCCGTAGCCTAGAAAGGGCTGTGGGAGGAGATGCTGAAAGATGACATATCATACGATGAGCTCAAAGGAGAAATCAAATCCGCATCGAAACGAGCTTGTCGGACTCTGAAGCTGCGGGATCGCTCGATGGTCTACTCAACGGAAAATAATTAGGAGACCAAGCTGGGGAGAGAGGCTAACCGAGCCCACCGTGCGGCAAGAAAAGCCGGCGTGGGAACGGGAGAGGTTTTGGAAACCCACAGAGCACAACAAAAAAGGTTCACCTTGGCGTGAGTAGAGCAGACGCTCCTGCAGGATCGTGAATCGCGACAAAAGGGGCCAACGCAAAGAAGAAACATTGAGGGACGAGTCCGGGGTAGCAGTTCCAGGACCCCACACTGTTGACTCGTTGACTCATGTGGGGAAGAAACTCTTCGGGGACACGCAGGCTAATGACGAGAGACCACTCACCATTTCCCCAGTACTCCACTGGGTATTCATGAAGATCCTGGGAACCAAGATCTCAGTATCGATGGAAGAGAAAGCTCTGATAGGGAAGGAACGGACCGGTTTCCGAGAGAACCGCAAAGAAGAAGACAATATCTTCATCCTCACGAGTGCCATAGAGGTATCCAGACGGCTCAAAACCGGACTGGTGTGTTGCTTCTTGGACTACTCGGCCGCCTATGACCGAGTGTGCAGAGAAACACGATGGAAAACACTCGATGAGAGAGGGATGAACCAATCATGGGTTGGACTACTCCGGAATATCTACTCCAGACGTGAACTGATTCACGGAGAAGAGAAATCGGAATTGGTTGACACTACGGTAGGCCTTCGCCGAGACTGCCCAGCCAGCCTAGTCCTATTCCTCCTGTACATCGCTTCGCCGGGAGCTCGACTACAGAACAGTGGGCTAGGCTTCCGTATGGAGAAGGAAGAGTTTCTGGAATGTGCGAGAGAAGAAATACTTCAACGTGGCCGCTGTCCTGATTGCTGATGACCTCATATTATTGGGGAGAGACTCCTCAGAAATTTGAAGACTGCTAGACATCACAATGTGGTCACGGGTATGTCTAGAACTCTGGAAAATAATATAGCAACAGCCCAGATGGAGGCGGGGAGGTACGCTCTTGGTGCCCCCAACAGCAGAGTGGCAAACGGATTCGTCACCGGCGAAGTGGGCTGGTCTTCGTTCGGGGCGAGAGAAGCCCAGAGCAAGATAAGATACTTTGCCAGAGTGAAGTCCGTGCCTGACCACAGATGGCTGAAAACCATACTCGACATGTTAGACTTGACCGGAGTGAAAACAAAAGCATTTCGGAGAGTGCAGGAGCTGTGTAGTGTGTTCAAGTAGGGAGACATCACGCTGACATACACAGAACCAGGTTCACCCCTAAAGGGGATATTCAACAGAGCGCTCCAGGAAAGGATTCGCGAAGTTGAGACGGCTAACTGGAGAGGCTCGATGAGATACAAGAGTAGCTCGACCCGATACCGAGCCCAGGCGACTGTAATGGGACGCAGAACTATCCCATACGACAACAGTCGAGGTTCGACCCTACTGGCACTAAGCCGAGCAGGTATGCTGAGAACCAGGGAATTCAGACAAAGCTCCGAAGTGGGATTGTATACTACATGCGTCAAAAATGGTCGAGTCGCTTCCTGATTTGTGGTGTGGCGGTCGGCTTCGCAGAGTCGCACGCGTCCACGTTGCACATTCTCAACAAAAAGTGCAATCCACCAGCATACACGGAGCGGCTGCGGATGATACGATCTTCAGAAACACGAGTCGTCAGTCTTGAACGTCAGAGGTAAGCTGGATTTGCATCATGGGGGATCGTGCTGTGGAGCTCTGAAGCGAGAAATAATCTCGGCTGACTACATGGCACTGGATCCCTCCTCAGGGGCTCCAGGGTAGCGGCCCGGGATTCCCGCGAAGTCCGCGTAATTTGTATGATGTTCTCTCTGGTTCACGTCTCTGGCAGAGCTGAAGAGCGAGCAACTCCGATTTCTCAGCCTCCTGCGTGGCGCCAAAATCTCATTCGGTAGGCATGGTTCTCTGCCGAACCTCATTATGAACCTCAGAAGCAGCCTCCGAATTCCTTGGAACATCTTCGCAGCTCCGGTTTCCAAATTATTTCAAGAGCACATCAGGGTCCGGTCATCATCGTCCGAGTCGACAGGATAAGGAGTGTAGCACCCGACTTGGAGAAATTCACTGGGCTCACAGTATAAGGAGAAGGTGAGATCTCCAAAGAGCTCAAACGGTTTCTTCGCTCCACGAACGAACCCCTGCCTCAGAATGCTCGCCGCTGCTTTCGCCAACCCTTGAAGGAAGCTCGAATCTCGAAGGGACTTCGAACAACTGAACATCGAGATCGATCTCCTCCGGAGTCGAGATCTGGGAGCAGACACGTGCGGCCATGCTTAGCTCCCATCGAGCCAATAAGAAGGAGCCAGGCAGCCAACGGACAGGAAGAACCTCAGTACGGGGGACGTTCTCCCCACCAGCCCGGGTAAGCATCCAGGTTTTCGGCTCCGATACTCGACGTTCGTTTCGAGGAGCGCATCGTCGCCGTCTCTCTCTCGGAGCTCGGGTTTTGCCCCTTCTGTTACGAGAAGGGGGAACCTCAGAGAGTGATCAAGAGCCATAATCTGCGTGCTCGCAACGGCACCCTCGCCTGTCCCATTCTGAGGAGCTTCAAATGTCATCTGAGCATTTGCGAGGGTTGTGACTCGGCCCACACCTTCAGCTATTGTCCAACGTTGGAGAACCCAACAGACCGAATTTTTACCGTCATGTAATGAAGAAGTTCGCGGTCAGACGTATGCAGCTCTTGAACTGTTCAGGAACGGATGGTATAATTAATTTGGAAGGGCGGAGGATGCGCCTCCGTCTTGACGAATGGCCTGAATACGTCGTGAAATCAACTCAAAATGACCTCTTCAAAGTTTTCGATTATGTAAGTGGCGTTCTCGATAGTACGAATTCAGCTCATTCGTATCCTCCATCACGCGTTTGAATTGAGGGCGACAAAGGATAACCCGGACATGTCTTTGTCTGTATACGGTGTATTCAGCATCAGAGACCCCGATGACATAAGAAGGGCCCTCTTGGGACCTTCGGCAGCTCTCGAGGCCTGAACCATAAAACCCATGGAAATCGAAAAAAGAGGATCCCATTGAACATTCGAATTTAGGGGTCCTTCTTGGCCGCAACGAACCCCGACCTCTAAACCTAGAAACGATGCTGTCCCATAACTGCGACAGCAACTATTCCTGCGATGATTCCGTCACCTGGATGACCGACATTTGCAGTTCATCAAAAGCAGTCGAGTTAGCCGGGTTTTGTGATGTTCCTGTGATGGAGAGATTTTTTCATCATAAACATGCGACTTGGTGTTTGGTGACGAGGTTCGAAGCCCTTGACTTCAACTGGGTCTGTTGTCGACTGGCTCCATGTTTCTGCAACCACCAGTATCATCAGCGCGGGAAAGGGAGCATTAGAAATGACTTGTATGTAGACTTCCGGGTGCTGATGATGGAAAAAATCTAGCAGCTTCCGTTAGACGGATCCAAGTATCGTTCAGTGACAGACGAAGATTGGATGGTAACCTGGAACCGCGGGCTAGCCGAAAAGGGTAGAGAGATTTGCCTCATCCTTGACAATTGCTCCGCCCATCCTCATGTCCCAAATATGCTAAACATCCGACTCAAGTTCCTACCGGGCAACACGACTGCATCAATACAGCCCATGAACATGGGGATCATCAAGAACCTGAAGACCTTGTATCGTCAGAAGCTCGTTGCATTGATCACAAAGTACATCGAGAGCAATCTCGTGGAGCCGTCGATGGGTGCCCAGACAATCAGCTCGAAAATCAATGTCCTGCAAGCTATTCAGTTCGTCGCGGACAGTTGGCAAAACGTTAGCACGGACACAATCCGTAACTGTTTCGAGCACTGTTCTTACAATGAAAACCCTGGCCGTTCTCTCGAGCAAGAAGACGAAACGGATTGCGATCTGCTTCCAGTTCAGAATCTCGAGACTTTCTTGACGATTGACGATGATGTCCAGTGCCACTCTTCAGTTGAACCCCACGAAGATGAGATCGTCTAGGAAATTGCGGTGAATCAGGGCTCTCTAGTGGACTCTGGTTCAGAAAACGGAGAGGAGTACCGAGAAGCGGAAAAGCCTGTAGCTGTGCATGAAGCTGAGCGAAGTATAGAACTACTTCAACAATTTTTCATGCAAGATTTCGAGGAGAACAGTCCACGACCGTCTTTAGAAATTTGTGCCGATTTCGTTCGTAGAATGTCGAGGGCGAAAAGGAGACAGACTTCAATCGCTGAATTCTTCGTCAAGCACTGAAAGCCCAATCTTGTTACAAACTCCATCAACTCGGATGTTCAGTGAGAGTTTCATTGTGTTGTTTTAGGTATTGCATCCCGGCAACAATGAGCTCAAGCTCTTTGAGAGCCGCTCATGATCTCATAATGAAAATAGATACATTTGTGGCGAGGATCCAGTATCAGGGTAACACTTTCTCTATTTTCGCTTAATCGGATCAGAATGGTCTGATCCCGATGTGTTTCGATTAAGAGGAGTCCACTGTACATCAAGAACAAGAAACAAACGACCCGTCTGCGGAATGCTTCGACAACTCCTGCAGAAGCTGAGGATTCCCTTGCAACTCGACCGACACGAGGGCTAACGTCGAAATAGCGAATCAAGCCGGGAATCTTCCAAACTGGCAACGACTCCGTTCCACTCGAAAACCCATGCAACCGTTCATCAGTTGCAACGGGTTTCAGTTCATCCAGGGAAGATTCATGAGAGGATGCTGCAGTCTGGAATCGCTTCGCTTCGAAGGATGAAAGTTCATGATATCAGAGCTTGTGATGAACCGAACAAGATGAAGTTCGCGGCGTGCAGCTCACCTTCAAAACTTCCGTGATAGTCCTCGACTTTCGAAAGCCGATGTTTGTCGATGCCGCCTATCAGTCCCTTCGTGGGAATTCCCTTGGAGAGCTCCTGCATGAGCGCCACTAGGGAATGTCAAAGGATTCCGGTTCTTCAGGCCGACCAGTCTCCTAGATTCCCTCGCCGCCCTTCAGAAGCCCTTCGGGTTGACCGAGCGTGAATCGGGCAGTGAGGTCTCTGGATTTGAAACAATAGTGGTGGTTCCCACGCGACGCAAATCAACCGTAGAGCTCATTAAACTTTTCAAATGCGAGTCAGTTTTCCGAGAGCTGCATCAAGTCGCTCTCTGGGTCACTTGAGTTAACCCGATCAAACACGGGTCCCTGAACCTCTACGTTCCTATTCCTCAGTTGTCCTGCACAAAAAATTGAGTAGCAGGGGCTGTTATCTAACAATGCGAGGGCATTGAAAGCTACATGTGACGCTTCAGAGGAATAAATCGACTTATTGATCAGTAATACCAATTCCCGGAAATCTGTGCATGTTGCAATGATTCGAATGTGAAGTTGACGCCTGCTCTTAGGCGATGTTTCGATACGTGGTATAGGAGCTGAGCCAGGAAATTCTCAGGAGGGAATTTCGAGGTCGATCTGATCACATTCCTCGTAGTCTAAGGAGCTGATTCCGGAATCGATCTGATCGAACTTCTCTGGATCTGAGGAGGTGATTCCAGGACCCATCTAACTATACTTTCCGGAATCGAAAGGGGTGATAACGGCGACAGTCTGACCACTTTTTTCAGAATGGAGGTAATCACGGGATCGATTCGACCATACTTTTCGGAGTCTAAGAGGGTGATTGCGGGATGGATCTGACCTCACTTTCCGATGTACATGGAGGTGACTCTGGAGTCGACGTGACTATCCTTCTCGAAGCTATGGAGTGGATTCGGGAATCAGTCTAACCATTTTTCCCGGGTTCTATGGAAGTGACTCCAGGTCTAACCATTTTTCCCGGGTTCTATGTAAGTGATTCCAGGATCGACCTGACCATACTTTTTTGATTCTGCGGAGGTGATTGCGGAGTCTATCTAAGCATGGAAACATGTACCAATAAACCGAATCCAGTTCCAGGAATTATGCTGTACCAATGGAGAAAGAGAAAAGCGCCCCGATGCCAGAGACCGCAGTCAAATCGCGCGTAGTGGGCTCAAAGGCCGGGTGGTCTTCATGGATACTTATGAGTCGGACAGGACACAGCTTCTGATCGATTCGATTAGTTCCCCGCACCAAGAACTTCCGAGGGTGCCGCGAAAAATGATGAACAACAAAGTAATTTCCAGTCAAGTTATTTATTCTCTGCAGTGGAATACTACTACTCGCTATTTAGCACCCAAAAGCTCTATATAATTTCAAGATATTCTACTTCCAGTCTAACAGATCTGAGTGCTCAGTCGTTCTCGCTCCACTTCACGTACTGATCACTCGGAGAGGGGTTAAGTAGAAGATGTTCTCGAGGCACGCTCATCCGAACGTGGCGGACGAGGTTTGGCTGCTTCGGATCATTCGACAGCGGACAATACTTCAACGTATGTGCGTGGTCACCGCCCCTGTTATGGCACAGAGAGCACTTGTAGGCTCTCAAAAACGGGCATGCCACCGTCCCGTTCGGGTGGCGCAAATTGTGGGTCTGGTACACCTGAGGTGGATGCCCATTTTTCAGACACATCGGGCAGTGTCCGAGGGCCGATACGGGAACGGCCACGATGCAGCTCTGGAGGCCTGCCTCCAGCCCCGAGAACTCGGGTCCCACAGGTTGGGTCTCCCATTCTCGTCTGGGTCCCGAGCGATGGCCAGGAATCCTGCTCCGAAGACTCCTCTGTTTACTCCATCCGTTTGAATGGCTAGCCGATGCGTCCACTACAATCCATGCGTTGAAACAGTTCTGAAGTGCAGAAGACATGATGAAGAACAACACTAGTCGACGAGTTCAGCTATCGAGTGAACTTTGTGGGGTTCCGACCCCTCTTTTATACCATGAGCCCCGAAGCTCCTCGCCCTCAGCAATTCGACGAGAATCCGACGAATGGCCGCGGAGACCTTGCTGTGGAGAGCATCCGAGGAACCTTTTCGTGAAAGTAGGGGACGTCCGGCAGATGAGCTTCTCGAAACTTCTTCTCAATATGTTGTAGAAGTCGATGCTGTGGATCGACTTCTTCCTCTGCTCGAGCTTCCATGATTCTCCCGGAAATCCGAGGTAAAACGGCGAGCTCGGGTACGAGCCATCCAGAAGTTCCATCACGATCTTGTGGACTTACCCGAGAGCCCCTAGCTATACGAGACGAAGGCGTTGGGAGGAGTTGACATCCGTTCTTCCGCTTGCTTGATATACCCTCTTCCTGATTTTGCGGGACTCCTAGTGCCCCATGTGTTCCACCCGCACAATCACAAGGAAACGAACACTTGCCAGGGGCTCCACCCGCGGAGTATTTCACCTGATCGAATGCTTTGCTGGCAATCTGTCCGAGTGGTCAGAGTTGAAAATCGCGAAGAGTGCACATTATGTGTGAAGTGAATCCATGTGGACCATTCGCGCGAGTATCAAACATTTATCATGCACGGAATGACACATGTTGAGCAGAAGAGGATCGATGCTGGCTATCGAATAGAATTTCTGGAAGACTGGAGCTGTGTACAAGAATCCTCAACGGATTTTCGCGGTTCGCGATTCCAAGGTTCGCGAGCTTCGTGTTAGGTCGATGCACATGAAATGGATCACCCCGAGATGTGTAAGTTCGGCCCCACGGTCGATGGCGAGTTCTTGCGATCCACGCGGGGAATACCCTGAAGGGCGCTCCAATGAGACTGGAAATACCTCCCTCGAGTCCTCCGAAAGCTGACCCTTAAGCTACAAATCAGGTAAAGGAGAAGTCTCGCGTAGGGAACAGCAGCTCATGATTTCAGAACGAGAATTCCGTTAACTCCTGTCCATAAATTGTAAGCTTCATACCTATGGTAAAGGATAGGTCGGAGGTTCACGGTTTCGCATCGAAAACCATGCAAAGAACGGAGCTCATTGAGTCGAAAGAGATTCGAAAGTTCCACGCTGATTGGTTGAAAACGTTTAAAGTCTTGAGAGGACTCCCCCCTGTTCACTCGGGGCGCATTCATGGATTCATGAAACCGGGCGCGCCGGGAACTCAGGAAGCGACCGTCCATAGATAGACGTGTCGTATCTCAAGCACTTCGCCATTCGGTTGTCGGGTTTTTTGGCTGTGTGAGATGTTTTCTGAATCCAACACTCGCAGATACGATCGGCTGGCGGAAGAAGCCCATTGCGAACTCTCGTCATGAATAGACGCGTGAGATTGAAGAGTGTCTCGCACATTCGGACAGATCGTCTCAACAACAAGTCTCAGTGCCATATTGCATACTCGGGCCCATCGTTACCGGATCGGGATTTCCAACTCACGATCCGCGTCACACTTTATTCGTCCAGTCTGAGCGCTCGTTCTAGATGCCTGGAACATGCATGCATGCACCCCGCGTCAGTCTATCGCCGCAGTCTCTCGAATTAGTGGCGGGACGATGGACCTCTATTTGCTCAGAAGATGCTCCGAACTCTTTCAACTAGCAATCTCGAGTACATCTCGGCAGAGCGGTGCAGTCGAGATCTTGGACGCGTATAATCGAATTCGCCGTGATTCGCCGTTCGATGCCACCCAAGCAACGTTCAACTCGGGGGTCGAGCTTCCGCGCCGCTGAGCGCTAAAACTCCTCTGCACCTTTTCCCCTTTGAGAATAGTTCTCCATTAATGCGTCAACGTCTCCCGGCCTTCATTCTCCGGGAATGGAACATACTCGGATGTCACCATGAGATGGGGACGCATGAGATACCAGAAAGATGGAGGAGCTCGATAGTGGGGTTGCAAGGAATCCAAGAGTCCGTATTTCTTGGTGAGGGCGCGAAATTACGGATGCGGGTTCGAATCCCAACAACCCTGATTCTGAACTAATGATGACCAGAATCGGAGGCTGATCGGGGTCGATCGATTCCTGTGCTCTTTCAGGAGCGAGTGTGTTCTGTCTCGCTTCTGGAATAGACTTTCCCAGACTCATTCTGGCCCACAAAGTTTCGAGAATCTGGATCTCAGTCTAGCAATTCGACCATCTTGTGACCTCGCCCCCTCGAATCGACATCGATCGTGATCGTCCTCCGACGAACGTCATCCAACGGCGCCTCACGAGACTGCAGGCAGGCGGGTGGACACTCTTACCTTTTTCAGACACGACGGTGCCTCAACGATGCATGGCTTATGACGGCCGCCAAAAACCTCAAATACCTCAAAGGAGATCAGCACAGAGGCGGGTTTCACGCGAATACCGAGACATGAAACTGGCTTCAAATACGGAATTTTCGACCCTCATCTGGACCCCTACTTGAAAGTCTCCTCGTTGAGAGAACCAAACTCAATAGAGGCCAAACTTACCACGTACAGACCCATCACCCGAATCTGGAACACGAGGATGGACGGATTGATTGGAGCAGCTCTCAAAGATGCGGGTCAGAAACGGTCTCAAAGGGGAGACAACCCGTTAATCCTCTCATCCGGAATGGGACTCACGAGTGCCCACCAAGAGGGCTTGATTTGCGTGTTCCTTGATGAAACGAAAGAATATGATAGAATTGATTGTCATTACCATTACAACTTCATCAAAGCGGATTCTCCGTTGTGACAAACCAGAAAGCGTCACTTCGAAGACCGAAATACTCGTTGCAGCGGATCGTGATGACGCGCGCTGTGTGATAACCATGTCGATCACCGGCATCCAAGCAGACGAATGCTCGAAGCATCTCTTTGAGCGGAGCCACGGTAGGGAACATCTGGAAGTCGACACCCCTGTTGCGACCAAGTTGTTTTATTTGCGTTTTTGCGCGCGCGAATTCAGCATTCCATGGCAGCCACCCATAGCAAGACACGAAAGAAATATTCGCCAATATAAGTCAAATGTTTTTGTACACGTGAAAGCAGAAACGAAGAAGAGTGATGTCGTGGAGGAATACCAAGTTGAGCAAGGCATTCCAGTGGCAGCTCACGTCTAACGCGTGGATGGTCGATCGAGCAATCCTCCGATATACGGTTCCTTGCTTCAAGACAAAACGCTGCAGATTGCCCGAGCTTTGAGTCACCAAAATTTCCGAGCCAGAGGGGGATGGCTTGCCCGATTTCGAGATCGTTGCGGCAGCAGCAGCACAGCGCTTTGTAGTGATACGGCTGACGCTCCCGCAGGAACAGCGAGGAAGTCGTGAGACAATGGAATCAAATGAATCATCGGGAAGAGCAGCCATGACGTTGCGGACGAGACCGCTTCGTTCTTCCGGCTCCCACCTGAGCGTTCCATGGTTGTCGAAGGAGACCGGTGCAAGTGGTACAGACAAGAGTGCACCTCTCGTCATCGTCCGCTCCGTAGAGCCGCGGTGACTAAAGAATGGGCGATCGCTTTCCTGAGTAACGGGACAATAACGGAGCATGGGTGACTCGCGAGCTTTCCAGTGAAAA
Organism: Phytoseiulus persimilis; assembly: GCA_037576195.1. Lineage (NCBI taxonomy): Eukaryota > Metazoa > Arthropoda > Arachnida > Mesostigmata > Phytoseiidae > Phytoseiulus > Phytoseiulus persimilis. Next base: position 31,712,795 of record CM075103.1, read on the forward strand.
ATCGGTCCAATTCAATCGAGAGATGAAAGTTGCGGGTTCTTCTTCCGGTGGATAACTGTTCAGTCTATTAGGTCATTCCACCCGTTCCGAACGTCCTAGTTTAGTACTTTCTACCAGACAGCACCTCAATACTACGACCCCCCGATCTGATTGAATACGAGCGTTAGAAACCCGTTATCGGTTTCGCTACGCATGATTCTGTGGCGAATCGATGACGACAGGCAGCTCAAAATCAGCCGGCCCCTCGGTCGTTCGTGTAGTTCTTGTTGATTATTTCGTTGAGAGGACATAACTTCTCGTTGGAGGAGCGAGGATGTCCAAGCAGCTTCCAGGGCGATTCGACTCAATGGCTCTTCATTCGAACACAGGTGTTTATGTTTACGATGACGGCATCGCAACGTTGTGATCATCAGTGTGTCATAGGGAAAGGATCGCAATGAGTTTGCCCTGTCGACATCTCGAGAAGGGATTGTTAACTGCAACGGTCTTCGCGATGTAATTCATCCGTACCGTACAACCGCTGCGAAGGCTGTTAGTAACGGTTTCAGGAGTTATGGGTGCGTGGAAATTTGGTCGCGGCGTCTCGATGACGCGCACTTGCACCAACAGCAGAGAAGCCACGCCCAAAATGTTCAATTTGTTGAAATAGCTCGGCGGATTTCGCGAAGAGAGTGCTTTCCTGACGTGCGTCTGACTCCCAGTGGAAGGTTCGTAGTTCTTGAGCACCGTCACGTTACACTGGTCGCTCCCCGTGGATAAGATTCCGAAGAAGCGAAGACTGTTCAGAGGAAATCGCCGCCAACGAATCCTGAACCGTTTTTTTGGTCAGCGTCGGAGCTTGTCTGAGAAACAATAGCGCAGACGTTCACCAATGCTTTAAGGTCGTCGTGGCGTCGGAGGAGTGGTTTGAAGTTTTGGAAGCTTTGTGTGAGTCCTATCCGACACCACAGTGACTCGTCAGATTCTCGAGAGGCAAGAGCCCGGCAGAGAAAAATTCCAATCCACGTCGTCGATCCCTGTAACGCACTGAGAAGGAACTCGCGAGAGGTTCAAGAACTCCTCCCGGAGGAGCGGTGTCGTAGAGGTCGGTCCCGGATCTCAAAAAGAGTCGGAGATGTCCTGAAATCCCGCAAAAAAAAAAATACCGCATTCCTCCGTGTGTATCCAGTTTCCAAAGGTTTGAGCTGCTTCGATGCCTGAAATGGAACTTTTCTCTACATCCGTCTGCTGCCGCGAACTCCTGAAGTCCTGGCTTCGTTCGGGTTGAGTCCCGGTCCCTGCATATCTTCTGCACTTCACGACTCGTCCAGCGCGTGGATTGGAGCTCAGCGAAATTCCAGAAGACGGGCTTCTCTTTTCGAAAATCACAGGGCGAACAGCTCCGGAATGATCAGAGGAGTCATCGGAGAAGAACTCCTGCCGATCTTTCGGGACCCAGACGCGAACGGGACACCCAAGCTGTGGGACCCGAGTCCTGGGGGCTGGAGTGGTTGGAGCCAGGCCTCCAGAGCTGCACCGGGGCCGTTCCCGTATCGGCCCTTGGACACTGCCCGATGTGTCTGAGGAATGGGCATCCACCTCAGGTGTACCAGACCCACAATTTGCGCCACCCGAACGGGACGGTGGCGTGCCCGTTTTTGAGAGCCTACAAGTGCTCTCTGTGCCATAACAGGGGCGGTGACCACGCACATACGTTGAAGTATTGTCCGCTGTCGGATGCTCCGAAGCAGCCAAACCTCGTCCGCCACGTTCGGATGAGCGTGCCTCGAGAACATCTCCTTCTGAACCCCTCTCCGAGTGATCAGTACGTGAAGTGGAGTGAGAACGACTGAGCACTCAAATCTGTTAGACTGAAATGTAGAATATCTTGAAATTATATCGAGCTTTTGGGTGCTGAATAGCGAGTAGTAGTATTCCACTACAGAAAATAAATAACTTGACTGGAAACGACTTTGTTGTTGATTCATTTTGCGGGGCAGCCTCGGGAGTTCTTAGTGCGGGGAACTTCTCGAATCGATCAGAAGCTGTGTCTGTCAGACTCATGAGAATCCATGAAGACCAGCCGGCCTTTGGGCCGACTGCGCGCGATTTGACTGCAGTCTCTGGCATCGGGGCACTTTTCTCTCTCTTCATTGGTACAGCGTCATTCCTGAAGCGATCTCCCCATTCGGTTGGTTTATACATGTTTTCATAGACAGATTGATTCATGGTCAGATGGAGAGAAAAAGTGGCCAGACTCTCTAGATTCCGGGAAGAATGGTCGCATCCCACACGAACGACCTCTCCGCGGCTCCGGATGACAGTGTGATGTCATCGGAACGAAGTTCCTCTACAGGTCGGTGAGGTCATGCTGGCTGGCGATAATTGCGGAACCGAGCGCACGAGAGATGACGGCGTTGAGAGCTCGGTGGCGAGAATGGAGGCCCGCGCTTAGCAGGGAACAGCAGAGACCGAGGTCACCCAACGCGGAAACGGTGGACCTGCGCCTGGCACGCAGATGGGGTGCCCACAGGGTAAGCCCCAGGCGGAGACCAGCGGCGATGCGGAGTGCGGTGTTGTAAAGCAACGTGCCAGCCAATGGTGAGGGAATGGCGAAGAGCCATTTTCCGCTGCTGGAATGGAACGCCGCCTCGAGCCTTGCGCGCTCGAAGTCAGCGGCCTCAGTGAGTTCTGCCTGTCTGAACAGTACCACGACGCTGCGGAGCGTCGCCCGGTTGATGTTTTGCGGGATTGTGAGCCAGCGCTCCCGAGAAGTCTACAGTTGGCCGTCGATTATCACTCCGAGGTGTGCATCCAGGGCCGAGGGGAGAAACTCGCTGCTAGCTCTCTGATTCGGAACAGGGAGCCCAAGTTAGCGGACGTGGCCAGGTCCTCGACGGAGCGAATCCCCCAGTCGCCAGCAGAGACTGGTAGTGACGCCTGTCGCCAGGGGTTGGCGGATGTGAGGTCGGGGTTGAGCGCTGCAGCAAGGCAGGCACGCACCTTGGCGTCGAGCCGGTGCAGGTGTTCGGGGGAAGCGGCGGCGTCAGCAAACCTCGAGACATAGAGTAGACGATGTGCCGAGAGGCTGCAGCGAACGAGTAAGAGGGCTGAAGGAGCGTCGATGATGGGCACTCCAGAGCAGCGAAGCTCCGTCAGCGATGAGTTCTTGTCGAGAACCCCAGTGGCATAGCCAGGACTTCTCCCGGGAAGGGGCTAAGGGATTTTTCCTTCCGCCCGCCTTCCTTCTACGCGTCTGTATAAGCCTGAAGAAACCCTTGCTTGATCTTCTGCCGAACCTTTCATAGATGATCTATGAAATCCAAGCATTCTCCGAGACGCAACACACTTGCTTGAGGATTTCATCTGCGGTTGTCCTAGTATACCTGGTGGAGAAGTTCAATGAAGGCTGGACTCAGTCTCCTCTCTTCCAAACTCTGCTGAAGTTGATGTCAATCAATTCTATCATATTCTTTCGTTCCATCAAGGAACACGCAAATCAAGCCCTCTTGGTGGGCACTTGTAAGTTCAATTCCGGATAAGAGGATAAACGGGTTGTCCCCCCTTCGAGACCGTTTCTGAACCCATTTGGGATCTCTGAGAGCTGCTCGAATCCATCCGTCCATTCTCGTGTTTATTCACAGATTCGGATGATGGGTCTGTACGTAGTAAGTTTGTCCTCCATTGAGTTTGGTTCTTTCATCGAAGAGACTTTCAAGCTCGGACTCGCGAGTCCGAGTCCCCGAGTCCAGATGAAGGTCGAAAATTCCGTATTCGAAGCCAGTTTCATGTATCGGTTTTTTCGTGAAACACCTCGTTGTGCTGATCTCCTTCGAGGTATTTGAGGTTTTTGGCGGCCGTCATAAGCCCTGCATCGTTGAGGCACCGTCGTGTCTGAAAAAGTTAAGAGTGTCCACCCGCTTGCCTGCAGTCTCGTGAGGCGCCGTTGGATGACGTTCGTCGGAAGACGATCACGATCGATGGCAATTCGAGGGGGCGAGGTCACAAGATGGTCGGATTGCTAGACTGAGATCCAGATTCTCAAAACTTTGTGGGCCAGAATGAGTCTGGGAAAGTCTATTCCAGAAGCGAGACAGAACACACTCGCTCCTGAAAGAGCACAGGAATCGATCGACCCCGATCAGCCTCCGATTCTGGTCATCATTAGTTCAGAATCAGGGTTGTTGGGATTCGAACCCGCATCCGTAATTTCGCGCCCTCACCAAGAAATACGGACTCTTGGATTCCTTGCAACCCCACTATCGAGCTCCTCCATCTTTCTGGTATCTCATGCGTCCCCATCTCATGGTGACATCCGAGTATGTTCCATTCCCGGAGAATGAAGGCCGGGAGACGTTGACGCATTAATGGAGAACTATTCTCAAAGGGGAAAAGGTGCAGAGGAGTTTTAGCGTTCAGCGGCGCGAAAGCTCGCCCCCCCCCCCCCGAGTTGAACGTTGCTTGGGTGGCATCGAACGGCGAATCACGGCGAATTCGATTATACGCGTCCAAGATCTCGACTGCACCGCTCTGCCGAGATGTACTCGAGATTGCTAGTTGAAAGAGTTCGGAGCATCTTCTGAGCAAATAGAGGTCCATCGTCCCGCCACTAATTCGAGAGACTGCGGCGATAGACTGACGCGGGGTGCATGCATGCATGTTCCAGGCATCTAGAACGAGCGCTCAAACTGGACGAATAAAGTGTGGAAGCGCGGATCGTGGCTTGGAAATCCCGATCCGGTAACGATGGGCCCAAGTATGCAATGTCGCACTGAGACTTGTTGTTGAGACGATTTGTCCGAATGTTCGAGACACTCCTCAATCTCACGCGTCTATTCATGACGAGAGTTCGCAATGGGCTTCTTCCGCCAGCCGATCGTATCTGCGAGTGTTGAATTCAGAAAACATCTCACACAGTTAAAAAACCCGACAACCGAATGGCGAAGTGCTTGAGATACGACACGTCTATCTATGGACGGTCGCTTCCTGAGTTCCCGGCGCGCCCGGTTTCATGAATCCATGAATGCGCCCCGAGTGAACAGGGGGGAGTCCTCTCAAGACTTTAAACGTTTTCAACCAATCAGCGTGGAACTTTCGAATCTCTTTCGACTCAATGAGCTCCGTTCTTTGCATGGTTTTCGATGCGAAACCGTGAACCTCCGACCTATCCTTTACCATAGGTATGAAGCTTCCAATTTATGGACAGAAGTTAACGGAATTCTCGTTCTGAAATCATGAGCTGCTGCTCCCTACGCGAGACTTCTCCTCTACCTGATTTGTAGCTCAAGGGTCAGCTTTCGAAGGACTCGAGGGAGGTATTTCCAGTCTCATTGGAGCGCTCTTCAGGGTATTCCCCGCGTGGATCGCAAGAACTCGCCATCGACCGTGGGGCCGAACTTACACATCTTGAGGTGATCCATTTCATGTGCATCGACCTAACACGAAGCTCGCAAACCTTGGCATTCCGTTGAGGATTCTTGTACACAGCTCCAGTCTTCAAGAAATTCTATTCGATAGCCAGCATCGATCCTCCTCTGCTCAACATGTGTCATTCCGTGCATGAGAAATTTTTGATACTCGCGCGAATAAGCCACATGCATTCACTTCACACATAATGTGCACCATTCGCGATTTTCAACTCAGACCAGTCGGATAGATTGCAAGCAAAGCATTCGATCAGGTGAAATACTCCGCGGGTGGAGCCCCTGACAAGTCTTCGTTTCCTAGTGATTGTGCCCGGATAGGAGTCCCGCAAAATCAGGAAGAGGGTATATTAAGCAAGCGGAAGAACGGATGTCAACTCCTTCCAACGCCTTCGTCTCGTATAGCTAGGGGCTCTCGGGTAAGTCCAAAAGATCGCGATGGAACTTCTGGATGGCTCGTACCCGAGCTCGCCGTTTTACCTCGGATTACCGGGAAAATCATGGAAGCTCGAGCAGAGGAAGAAGTCGATCCACAGCATCGACTTCTACAACATATTGAGAAGAAGTTTCGAGAAGCTCATCTGCCGGACGTCCCCTTCTTTCACGAAAAGGTTCCTCGGATGCTCTCCACAGCAAGGTCTCCGCGGCCACCCGTCGGATTCTCGTCGAATTGCTGAGGGCGAGGAGCTTCGGGGCTCATGGTATAAAAGAGGGGTCGGAACCCCACAAAGTTCACTCGATAGCTGAACTCGTCGACTAGTGTTGTTCTTCATCATGTCTTCTGCACTTCAGAACTGTTTCAACGCATGGATTGTAGTGGACGCATCGGCTAGCCATTCAAACGGATGGAGTAAACAGAGGAGTCTTCGGAGCAGGATTCCTGGCCATCGCTCGGGACCCAGACGAGAATGGGAGACCCAACCTGTGGGACCCGAGTTCTCGGGGCTGGAGGCAGGCCTCCAGAGCTGCACCGGGGCCGTTCCCGTATCGGCCCTTGGACACTGCCCGATGTGTCTGAGGAATGGGCATCCACCTCAGGTGTACCAGACCCACAATTTGCGCCACCCGAACGGGACGGTGGCGTGCCCGTTTTTGAGAGCCTACAAGTGCTCTCTGTGCCATAACAGGGGCGGTGACCACGCACATACGTTGAAGTATTGCCCGCTGTCGGATGATCCGAAGCAGCCAAACCTCGTCCGCCACGTTCGGATGAGCGTGCCTCGAGAGCATCTCCTTCTGAGTCCCTCTCCGAGTAATCAGTACGTGAAGTGGAGCGAGAACGACTGAGCACTCAAATCTGTTATGTTAAAATGTGGAATATCTTGAAATTATATAGAGCTTTTGGGTGCTGAATAGCGAGTAGTAGTATTCCACTGCAGAAAATAAAAAACTTGACTAGAAATGACTCTGTTGTTCATCATTGTTCGTGGCACCCTCGGGAGTTTTTGGTGCGGGCAACTTCTCGAATCGATCGGAAGCTGTGTCTGTCCGACGCATGAGAATCCATAGAAGACCAGCCGGTATTTGGGCCGAGTGGAGTCGGCCATTCGGATAATTGTAGTATTTTTGCTTGGAAGTGATCACACGCGTTTGTGAGAGTCTGAACGCGCGCGGTTCGCGCTGCCATCGAAGCATCGGACCTCAGCGCACCCGAACGTTCACCTCTTCCTATCGTCTCTCTGAGTCACGAAAGCCAGCTGAGATACCCGATCTCACAGCATTGGAGACGGTTCCCGAAGCCCGCGTCAGTCTATCGCTGGAGTCTCTCGAATAATTGGCGGGACGATGGACCTCTATTTGCTCAGAAGATGCTCCGAACTCTTTCAACTCGCAATCTCGAGTACATCTCGGCAGAGCGGTGCAGTCGAGATCTTGGACGCGCATGACCGAATTCGCCGTGATTCGCCGTTCGATGCCACCCGAGCAACGTTCAACTCGGGGGGTCGAGCTTCCGCGCCGCTGGACGCTAAAACTCCTCTGCAGCTTTTCCCCTTTGAGCATAGTTCTCCATAAATGCGTCAACGTCTCCCGGCCTTCATTCTCCGGGAATGGAACATGCTCGGATGTCACCATGAGATAGGGACGCATGAGATACCAGAAAGATGGAGGAGCTCGATAGTGGGGTTGCAAAGAATCCAAGAGTCCGTATTTCTTGGTGAGGGCGCAAAATTACGGATGCGGGTTCCCAACAACTCTGATTCTGAACTAGTGATGACCAGAATCGGAGGCTGATCGGGGTCGATCGATTCCCATGCTCTTTCAGGAGCAAGTGTGTTCTGTCTCGCTTTTGGAATAGACTTTCCCAGACTCATTCTGGCCCACAGAGCTGTGGGAATCCGGATCTCAGTCTAGCAATTCGACCATCTTGTGACCTCGCCCCCTCGAATCGCCATCGATCGTGATCGTCCTCCGACGAACGTCATCCAACGGCGCCTCACGAGACTGCAGGCAAGCGGGTGGACACAACAATACAATTCACCCCTGAAACGGAAGGGAACATATGTGCATATGTTAGGTCCAATAAAATCAAATCAAACACTCTTAACTTTCTCAGACACGACGGTGCCTCAACGATGCATGGCTAATGACGGCCGTCAAAAACCCCGAATACCTCAAAGGAGATCAGCACAACGAGGTGTTTCACGCAAACACCGATACATGAATCTGGCTTCAAATGCGGAATTTTCGACCCTCATCTGGACCCCTACTTGAAAGTCTCCTTGATGAAAGAACCAAACTCAAATGAGGACAAACTTACCACGTACAGACCCATCACCCGAATCTGGGAAGACACACGAGGATGGACGGATGGATTGGAGCAGCTCTCAAAGCTGCGGTTCAGAAACGGTCTCAAAGGGGAGACAACCCGTTTATCCTCTCATCCGGAATGGAACTTACGAGTGCCAACCAAGAGGGCTTGATTCGCGTGTTCCTTGATATAACGAAAGTCCAGCACTATAACGAAAACTTCAGCAGAGTTTGGGAGAGAGGAGACTGAGTCCAGCCTCCATTGAACTCATACAACTGCTGTACGAGGACAACCGCATAAAAGTCCTCGAGCAAGTGTTTTACGTTTCGGAAGTTTCGACGTAACGGACGCTAATATTTTTGCTTCGTTTCCCCCGCCGTTAGGAGGGCGTTGGGAGTCGCTCGTTGAGAGAGTCGTCGTCGCATGCCGGAGAATTCCTCTGTTCAAAGAAGCCCGCCAACGGCCTATGGTGCTTACCATTTGTAGTGCCTATCGTCCTTTGTAGCCGGTGTGACGTCGGACTCCAAACACTTTCTGAAGAATATCCGCGAGTACAATTCATGTTTCCAAATGACGTCCCTCGGAGCTACGAGAATCATCCACGACAAATATATGCCGACCTTGAAGGTGCAGGGCCAGGTTCACCATCGACTGTACTCATTGCTGTCCGTAGCCGACAGTCGGCCCACGTTTCGCCAGATCTACTTCATGGGGGATCTAGAGCAGGAAGCTGACCAGCGTCGTCGGTTCAATAGTGACACGCAATAGGCAACCTATCGTGCTCACCTTGCAGGATTTTTCTCACGAGCATAACAAATTGATACACGCATTCGGAACAGTTCTCGAACACATGCCCGCGGATCACCACGTTGTTGTCATACGTGCCGATGAAGCAACGGGTGGTCAGCGTTCAGGACGATATAACGCCCCAAGCACTAACCAATTCGGAGACCAGTTCAACTCGCGCGACATCGTTGTACATCGTAGGCTGGATCAGAGATCGGGGGGAGGAAGGGGTGGCAAGAGTTCAGAGGCAGAGCACTCCCGTGAGATCGTTATACATCGCAGGAACGGCATACCTCATCGAATTTCGGACACTTATCGATCCTATGATGGTTTGCAGCACCCCATTCTTTTCTGGAAGGGAGAAGATGGGTATCATTTGAATTTGCGACAGTGGAACCCCGCCGCGAATGAACAAACGGACAAGAAAGCCAGTTCAATGAACAATCACGCCTATAGATTGATGATTCGTGCCAAGAAAGCACCTTGTGAGATGCGGGTGTGTGTTTCATCAATCCGCCGTCGACATGTGCGTTAAGTCTCTGTTATATGCACGAGTACGCTCAAGATGCGTTGACGGGACATAACGGGGCATGGGTGACTCGTGAACTTTCCAGTGAACGATTGGTCGAAATCAATCGAGGGTTATTCTCCCGGTGGATAACTGTTCAACCCATTATGTCATTTCTCGCGTTCCGAACGTCCTAGTTCAGTACTTTCCCGGGATCTTGATTGAATACGAGCGTTGGGAACCCGGTATCGATTTCGCTCCGCATGATTCTGTGGCGAAACGATGACTATAGGCAGCTCAAAATCAGCCGGCCGCTCGGCCGTTCGTGTAGTTTCTGTTCATGATTTCGTTGAGAGGACATAACTTCTCGTTGGAGGAGCGAGGATGTCCAAGCAGCTTCCAGGGCGATTTAACTCAATGGCTCCTCATTCGAATACAGGTGTTTGTGTTTACGATAACGGCATCACAACGCTGTGATCACCAGTGTGTCATAGGGAAAGGAAAGGATCGCAATGAGTTTGCCCTCTCGACATCTCGAGAAGGAGTTGTTAACTGCAACGGTCTTCGCGATGTACTTCATCCGTACCGTACAACCGCTGCGAAGGCTGTTAGTAACGGTTTCAGAATGATGTCTTATCACTCCCAGGAGTTTGATTCGCTTCGGGCGACGTGAATCTTGTTCTCCGAGGACATCAATGATAGGTTTGAGAGAGTCGACTCCTTTGGGGAGGGAACAGCGCATGCTCAATCGCTTCAGGAAGTATTTTTGGTTTCGTCGAAACTGAGATCAGGAGACATCTGCACGCAAAGATCACGCATGCTGTTTACCACTGGGGAATAATGGCGTACAATTTCGTATGTTTGGCCGAGGGGTATTCGAGCAATTTTTCGCCAGGACAGCACCTCCCGATGACGGAAACTTCATTTTGTTATCTTCACACCATCGCGTCAATCCATCAATGGCTGTTTGAAGGTTCATACGGTCAACAGAATGACGCGCGAGTCCGAATAGCTTCAGATCATCCGCGAAAAGGAGGAAACTTGTGTAGGGAGGGAGATGGGCACCAAGAGAAAATATATGTCATATAGGAGTTCTGATAGGGCTCCTTCCTGTGCCATTGTGGTACGCGAGATGGAGCAGGATGCTTTAGTTGGATTAATAGTGGCGAGTAAATAGACAATCACGTGACGGCATTTGACAGCATCGATTTCTTCGGATGATGGAAAGACTCTCGAATCCTGGCTCAAGTTCCCGAGCGGGAGAAGAGAAGGTCTCCCTGGAAGCAACTTCCGAAGGTCTCCAGATCGTACGCCGTTCTTTGCCCGGCAATGAAAACATTCCACGTGGAATTTTCGATGATATTCCGAGCCATGGGAATTACGTTTCGGGAATTCGGAAAGATTCCGTTACACAGAAGGAGATAACGGATGACTCGTGAAAATCTGTGATGCACAAATCTTCCATCCTGGTTTGAGGGAGCGGAAATCCGCTGAAATCCTTTTTTAAAGGATCCGAATGAAAGTTGGATTAGAGACTTGAATCAAACGATGGAACGAAGCTGACATCTTCATCGATTTTCACACTCGACTTAGGGGGATCGAGCTCTACAAGAGCTCAGAAACAGGTTGAGACTTTTGAAGCGGAATTCTCGCCTGTGAAAACAGCTTGCGCCGGTCTCCCGAGGCTCGTTGTAACGAGGTCTGACTGTTTTGAGCTCTCTCGATCACATATTGAATCGAGGATGACCGTGAGCTGCATTCGAGCTGTGTAGGACTTGCAAATATGTGGAGAGCTGTGTTGCCTCTAGGGAGGTTGTTCAGAATAAGTTCGCGACGTCTTCAATGGATCTGAAAGGAAACGCCTTATCCATGACTCATTGATGCTATCAGAAGAAAATGTATTTTGACAATTCTGATCATTCGCTGATTCCCTGGATCTGCTTTTTGAGCAGTTCAGCGTGGCTCCAACCCGACACTCCTTCAGTTCCCCAAAGGAGTGCGAATCACGACAGCAGAGAGCTCCGCAGCCCAGAAGGAGTTAATGGTACGTTGGAACTTGGTCGTGGCGTCCCGATGACGCGCACTTGCACCAACAGTAGCGAAGCCACGCCCTCAATGCTTCATTTATTGAAACAGCTCAGCAGATTCCGCAAAGAGAGGAATCCACCGTGCTTTCCTGACGTGCGTCTGACTCCGAGTGGAAGGTTCGTAGTTCTTGAGCACCGTCACGTTACACCGGTCGCTCCCCGTGGATAAGATTCCGAAGAAGCGAAGACTGTTCAGAGGAAACCGTCCGCCAACGAATCCTCAACCGTTTTTTTTGGTCAGCGTCGGAGCTTGTCTGAAAAACCGTTCACCAATGCTTCGAACTTGTCCTGGCGATGGAGAAGTGTGTTGAAGGTTTGGAAGCTTTGTGTGAGTCCCATCCGAGACCATAGTGACTCGTCAGATTCTCGAGAGGCAAGAGCTCGGCAGAGAAAAATTCCAATCCACGTCGTCGATCCCTGTAACGCACTGAGAAGGAACTCGCGAGAGGTTCAAGAACTCCTCCCGGAGGAACGGTGTCGTAGAGGTCGGTCCCGGATCTAAAAAAGAGTCGAAGATGTCCTGAAATCCCGCAAAAAAAAAATACCGCATTCCTCCGTGTGTATCCAGTTTCAAACGGTTTGAGCTGCTTCGATGCCTGAAATGGAACTTTTCTCTACATCCGTCTGCTGCCGCGAACTCCTGAAGTCCTGGCTTCCTTCGGGTTGAGTCCCGGTCCCTGCATATCTTCTGCACTTCACGACTCGTCAAGCGCGTGGATTGGAGCTCAGCGAAATTCCAGAAGACGGGCTTCTCTTTTCGAAAATCACAGAGCGAACAGCTCCGGAATGATCAGAGGAGCCATCGGAGAAGAACTCCTGCCGATCTTTCGGGACATCGACGAGAACGGAGGACCCCAGCTGTTGGACCCGAGTCCTCGAGGCTTGAGGCAGGTGTCCAGAGCTGCATCGTGGCCGTTCCCGTATCGGCTCTCGGACACTGCCCGGTGTGTCTGAAAAAGGGGCACCCACCTCAGGTTTACCACAGCCACAACCTACGCCACCAGAACGGCACGGTGGCGTGCCCTTTTTTGAGAGCCTACAAGTGCTCTCTGTGGCCTAACAGGGGCGGCTACGCCCATTCATTGGAGTTTTGTCCGCTCCGAAGCAACCAACGATCGTTCGCCACGCGATGATGAGCTCACCACGCGATGATGAGCTCACCACGCGATGATGAGCTCACCACCGCGACAATCTCTGCTCAGCCTCCCACTCAGCATACAGCACGTCAAACGGAGCGGAAATTACCGAAAACCGGTCTGTGAGATTCAGGTAGCAGTACTTCAACCGGAGAGAATAAATGAATTTCCCTGGGCGAACTTTTTTGCTTATCATTATTCGAGGTATACATGGAAGTTATCGTCGAGGAGAACTCCTCTTGTTGCATGCTCTGTCAACATCTCGCTGTTTTTGCTGATCCAATGTCAATCACCTCGATTGGGAACCAGGAGAGGAGATGTCATGAAAGTCGAAGTAGCGGTGCGGATTTGATCGCATCGGGATCTGGAACGAATGCTGATGGTCTGAGACGATCACTCCGACTTATGCCTGGTTTAGATTTTGATTGAACATGAGTCTGGGCTGAACATATTTTCTACAAACTTTCAACATTTCGAGAGTCGGTGGAATAGTCTAACTGACCAGCTGTAACGTGCGAAAAGGGTCCTCGAGACGGACTCAAGACGAGAATTCTGAGAAAGAATAGTCCTCGCTGCCCCAAATTGCTGACTCTCATTCCCGTGTCCAGTGCACCGGGTTTGACCAGACAAGTCGTTTCCGAGCGGGACGAAACCTGAGGATGGGCTCTGAATACTAAAAACATGCTCGAATCAATTCGCATCGAGGACGATCGCCCACGAAATCTTGCCCACAACCACTGTTGCCTTGTGCGCTTCAAAGCATACTATGGATAACGCAGTTTGCAGCGGACGATGAGTTGACTGCATTCAGAGTTTGACTGAATTCGCTCGATACTCTCTAGAGCTTTAACACTTCATCGTTTTTATGGTTATTTCTCACTCGCAGCTCTCTGTGACTTTGAATCCAGAATGATGTGCATTATATGTAGGTTCGTTGTTCCGATTCTCCAAGTTTGAGAATGGGAAAATTTCCTGATCGCGATCAGTCAATGAAAGTTTCCTTCATGGTTTCCATTTCTCAATTGGTTCTTCCTCGAGAATGGTGTCTGCTCTGTGCAAACTTGAAACCTGGAAATTATAATGCGAGGAGACATAGAGAACGCTTCAGTTGATTTGGCGTTTATATGGTGTATATTACCCATGGGGCGCGAGAAAGTCTCCCATAGGAGTTGGGGAACGATCGCTTATTCCCGAGAAACGAATATGGAATCAAGGAAGGAACATTGAATTGCGTCATGAGTAGGGCCCGAAAGCTTATGCACTTTTTCGAAATTATCCCTTCATCGCAATCGATTGATCTCATGCGAATGATGGAATAATTTCGAAAAAGTGCATGAACTTTCGGGCCCTAGTCATGAGACACGTCTTTATCTCCAGAAAATCTTGGAGATCTCTTTACGACGGCTGGGCAAAAAAAGTCTTGGGGCTCAAAATGAGTTCGGGCTCAAAATGTCACTGGGCTCTGAATGTCGTTGGGCTCTTAATTTTCTTGGGCGATACTGTACTCGGGCTCAAAATGACCCACACCCTTGGTTACAGCATATCATGTATAGTCTCCGTTCAGCCCCTCGCATCACGCTGCGAGTTCGTGTGAGTGCGCAGCGACTCGCAGTTGCACTGATGATTGTTTATGACAGCGACTTCCTTCCGATTTACGGATCAGCTTCTCGCCCACTCCCGCTAACCTAGAAACTTGCAAGAACTCAGCGAAAACAGGTCGGCCCGTGTCACCGTCATTCTTATGTCTCAAACCTTTCTCCACATAATCGACCTTGGGGCCGAGATCGTCTCAAGGACTTTCCCGGTTGTTTCTTTTCCTCTCAGCTCTCTCCGCGTTTCTCCATTCACACCCCTTGATTCGACATTTCTCGAGCTTTTCATTCTGTGGGAGGGGGGGGGGGGTACGTGGTCTTATCATTATTCGCAGACGGCACTTCTCCGAGCATCACCTTCAGCTGATTCATTCCACGGGGAAGGCGTGTCCTGAATTCATCGCCGATGCGTCGGTAAGGAGTGCGAAATCAACAAGCTAGGCGAGGATCCCTAGGAGGTTCAAAAAAAACTTATGGAGAGGCTTGACACTACAGTTACAGGGAGCTGCGAATCAAAGGTGGCCATGAACATGATGAGGATGTATCGGAGCACTCTCCTCATAATGATGGAAATATTGGCATCGCGTGGGGCAGGCCACGCGGCTCCCAATCACCGCCATGCTTCAGCCCGACACCCCCTCCCCTCGACCTATGGGTGAATCCACGGGGTGGTGATATCAGCGCGGCCCTGTCCAGCGTGCTCCCGAGGGAGCTACCGAAAGCGATCCGAGAGGAATATCCGTCGTTGAAGATCGCCCAGTGCGCCGCCGATATGGTTATTTTCAACAGAGCAGGGCACCATGTTCAGGATGCTCTCAGATCTCAGAAGGCCTGCTCAGCAAATAGGAAGCTTCGGCTCGGGAGCCAGTTGGAATGTCATCCGGCGCAGTTGAACTCCTCGTTTGTGGATGATGCGGAGTCGCCCCCCCCCCCAAACGCAAAGTATCTGGAGTAAAAGACCGTTGGGTGATGGTGCCGAGCGAGGTTTTGAGGAGTCGGAAATATCGGAAACTGATTCACTTCCAGGACGGAAATCTCACCTGGCCGTTCGTTTCCATTTTATATTCAGGCTCGCTAGCGCTCTTCGTGAGTCGACTCATCCTTCACATCAGACGTCGTCGAACTTTTCCGACATTGGCATCCCAGTGGTTGAACGTGCTTCGAAGATGATTCCTCTTGATCTGACCAAATTTTGAGATCTATTGATGTGATCCCGGGATCGATCTGACCAAACTTTTCGCGGTCCATGGAAGTGATTGCGTGGTCGAGCCGAACCTGACAACTATGGTCAGACGGACATCGGGATCACCTCCATGGCACTTAGAAAGTATGGTCGGATCGACCTCGGGATCCCCCGCATGAGATCCCGAAGAGTATATCGGAATCATCACCGAAGTATGGTCAGAACGAAGGAAGACGTCGTTTGGCCCTCCTTTTGCCGTCAGCACTCTTTGCCGCATCGGCACCCAGCCACGCCTTTGACATCCTCGGAGCCCTGGTGTCTCGCGATACACAGTTCGACCTCTGCTCCAGATCATGGCGGAGGAACGAGTGATGCTCATGGTAGCCTCTGATCGATATCTTGCACGTGATGAGCACCGGCACCGCCATGGTTCCTCGCGGCATCCTGTGAGCGTACAGATTAGCCCGCTTCGTTTTCCCACCGAGTCTCATTTCGTAGTTCATCCATTCGCCAAAGGTGATCGACTTCTCTCCGGCTCGGGAGATATCGCGAAGGAGTTCCGTGGAAAGTCTCGCATCTTCCTCCCAATCAATCAGGAATTCTTGATGCGAAAGCCAGAAGCAGCAATGTCGCCCCTGAAGCGGGCCTCTAACACTGAGACTCGCTGCAGAAGATATTATATAGGAGCTCATCGACTTGCCTAGGATGCCGCTCCCGTCTCGAGGCTGCGATGATTGTGTATCCAAGTCCTGGTTGGTTTTCTGAAGCTCATTTTCCACAATACCTCCACCGAAACCGAAGCGATGCTCGCAAGCAGAGGCATCATGCAGAGTTCCAGGATTGGAATGAGATCATCCATGAAAACCGCGTGTGTAGCGCGCGGTCGAATATCATCCAGTAGAAAGCATTTGAAAGGCGTATCTTTTGAGCGGGATTCTTCGACGGTCCATCGCAAATCGACCAATTTTCTCTGTGTCTCAGTACCGTCCAAGCATACTCTTGTGAAGTATTTGGGCGAGATGGAACGATTCAAGATGGCATCAAGTTTTGAATGGAAGATATCCTCATCATAACTGAGCCGGAGCGACCTGAGGGTGGATATGTATTTCCGGTGGAAAAGCGAATGAGTGAGACCCAACTGAGCTAATCGAACGCAACACCGGTCGTAAGGAGCCGGACGCTTAGTCTCACCCACAATTGTAACCCAATCCAAATGTTCCCTGGAGAAACTCACGTACGGCTCTGAGATGTACGAACTCGGCGCAGTATCTGCTTCCAAGTTCAACCGATAAGTCGCGACGTGCCGGAGTAGTGTTTCGCGCCTGATATCAGACCTCTGAGCGTCTCTGCAGATGATGTTCCCCTTTAGGAATCTGTCGAATCCGTATAGGAAAAAAATGAGCAGGTCATCACTTTCCGCATATCCGGTCGGGATCTCTGTGGAGTCCTCTGGGGGAAAACCTTGCTCGAATATGGGTTTGCACTCCTTGATCCGTCTGATGCGATCCTGGGGCAGTCTCTGCATCGCGGATACGATTTCCCCCTTCAAGCCGAACCCAATAACCTGAACGAGGAAGATCCAAACCCCCACGATCAAGAGGAACTTGATCGGCTTATTTCGAAAGTCGAAGCTCAGCGGGAGGAAAACGCACAATACAAGACTGAAAAACATGGCAACGGGTTCCCCGTTCAAGTGTCTGAGCACAATAGTTGCCACGATCGCAGTTCCCACTATCGGTAACCAAATATGGAGCTGCAGGAAGGATCGTACGACTTGTCTAGTCTTACTGACAGAAGGCACCCTGGACACAGCAACGAACACTCGATACGATGTCTCACGGAACCGTCCTGTACCCGATACCATGATCTCCGCAGGAATATTGAGAAAATTGACGAATACTGAAACATTGGAGAGTGAGAAGTTTCGAAGCTCAATGCAAACGTCGAGGTTCGATAAGTGGTCGACTGAAATGCTCTTGATCGGGAAACTCCGCGCTGATGTTCTCCCGAACTCCAGACGTCTGAGTTCGAAACGTTGCAGATCCTGATCGGGATGAAGGCTCAAATCGAGGAAGCGATTGTACCATTTGTTGATATTACTCTGTGTTGTACGCAAAATGAGTTCGTTGCTCTTGTTGTCAAAGCAGGCATGGATCAGTGTGAGAGGAGTTCCAGGCGTAGTAGAGAGTTCGTAGTCAGTGATCCACAACAAAGCGGAGCTGTGCATTGGAACTGACAAGCCAGCGAAGAGGACATGGATTCCTGGCAGAGACTTGTGCCAAGAAGACGCCCCACTGTCTTCGGAGCTCTGCAGATGACAGTAGAGTCCAAGGTGGAAGCGGTCGCCCACCTTCGTTGTCAAAAATACTTTGGAGAACCTCGCTCGCGTCTCTGAAGACTCTTCAGGCTCCCATCTCGACACCGAGAGCGACAACTGTGACGCGATCAGCTTCGTGAAGAAACCGGTTTCCAGTTCACACTCGAGATTCATGAGGATGGGCGCATCTGAGACAGCGAACATGGAAAACATATCTAGAATTGTCCCTTGGACGCTTTCGGCGATTCTGTTGCCCCGAGCTTCTGAGCAAGGGCAGATCAGCAGACACACTAACATCCGAAGAGAGCTCTTCATTTCTGCTGAAGAACAGCGGCGATAGCTCTCGTTATCAGATGTGATTCGATTGCGTCCTATACGCGTGGCTGCTGCCGCAGTTCAATCTTCGAGGTAGAAGGGGCGTCAGCATGAGATCGAGTCCTTCCTTGCCGCTCGAATACACTTCGATGTAGATATCACCGATGTCTTATCTCCCGTGTTCGTCTGATAGAGGAATTTCTCCGAGGGGAGATGAGAGCGGACGGCGTTACCCCGAGAAATGGAGTGAAACACCATGATCCCTCCGATATGAATTCACTGTTCAATCGATGAACTGAGCGAGCCAGAAAGAGAAACTGCTCTAGCGGATTGAATGCGCCCTTTGAAGCGGATACGACGCTCAGAGTAGCAATAACGCCAGCGTAAAAGACCCCACCTCTCTCTGGTGAAAGACTCGTCTGACCCTTGCTCAATCAGAACTTAGCGCCTGCGCACAGTTTTCGATACGTGTCCCAAGTTGATTCGGAATGAGTCACATCTATCGAGAGTAACTCCAGCATGAAAGCTTGAACCCAACTTCCAGTCGTAGCTTCTTCATTCCAGGATCGGAAATGCTCGACTCAAGTGGGGAAGAGCTATTCGAGGACCCCTCATACGAAGGACGTGGTCCTACCGGAGCGCACGATCAGACTTGACGGTATGGGGCCCACACAGGCGGACGTCTCGAAAGGATAAGCCTCTCCATCCAATCCATCGGGCACAAGTCTAGATTCGATGCCGAACGGGAGATTGGAGGGTTCCGATAAAGTTGGAAGGAGCTGCATAACTCAACAACCCAACGAAACCCTGGCCGGCGAGGAAGAAATCCCGGAAGACTGGAAGGAAGGTAGACCCGTCATGATCGAGAAACAAGATTCTGATACAGCACGCTTTGCGGTCGGAGACAGAACTTTTGCGGGGCGATAGTTTACCAAATATTTGGTCCAAAGACTGGAAGGAATTCACGAAAAAGAACAAGCTGACCGAGTTGAGATATCGAACTGTGAACTTCTATAGCACAACTTTTTCATTTCCTTCCGGACTGAACGCCAGGGCCCGCGGCACCGATACCGAGCCCTGGACCGGCCGCGCTGGACATCTGGAGGAGTCAGCCTCGGCTCTCACGTAACAGAGCTTCATCAGGCTAAAGCGTCTCTCGTACATTTATCGTTCAGGCTCCTCTCCGACCCCGGGGTCTGAGCTGCACGGGAGCTCTCTTCATCTTTTCAGCCTCCTACTGGGCCGCTTGCTCCCTCATCAGCTCCTCTCGACTGTATTCCAAAGCATGAAAGCCACGAGGTCATGTCTCGACCTCACGGCCGGCGTGCGCATCTGCTAGGCCAGCTCACAGCCCAAACCTTTGCAGATGCTGTTTCGCTCGCCTGCGATCGCCGACTGCTTTCCTGCATGGAAACCTCACTCGCACCAGCCACATCTCTGAAAACGTAAAACGGTTTCCAAGATCCCGCATTTTCGATGTTTCCGAACTTCCGCCCATTTGGCATTCCTGCTTTACGGGATTCCAGGTTCCCGCGAATCCACGCTCCCGGAGTCTCAGGTTTCCGGCATTCCTGCTGCATCCCCTCTCTCCCCCACTCACGGAGGAGACCGAAAACCTACAAGAGGCGACGCAGCTGTGATAGCGCCTGCGATCGGTCCCTGTTTCGCGATCGGGCGCTGGATCTCAGTTCGGCTCTAGACCCGAGTGCTTATGTAAGGGGCTCACTCGGATTCGTACCCTACAGGGACTCGGAGGGGAGTGCTCGCATCGCTTCGCTCGCTCGCCTGGTTCCCAACCTTGCGTCATATCCCGGACTGCTACGAGTGCACTTGCAGCCGATGTCACGCACCCGACTGAGTGCTGAGTGCTAGTCAAACTCATTCTGAATAAAGTACATCCTTGACTGTATGCGTCGTGCTGCGATATCCGTGCTGTAGGCCCACCGCGCATGCGCCGGCAGCGGCGGGCAGTCGGCAGTGAGGTGTCTCACGGCGTTCGAGAGACAACGAACAGTGACGGAGAGTGGCCACGACAGCATTTACAGGACGATTGATCCAGACCAGCCCTTTCCTTCCCGTGGAGCAAGCCCAAACTGTGGCGTCATAGCCGATCCGCTCGGCATCTGACGCGGCCCACCCACAAACGTCGTCTTCGGAGAACAAAGCTTCCGAGACCGGTCTGCGTGCAAAGCTTCTCCCCAGATTTCCTTAGTTTTTCGGCACCGTCGAGGACCCATCGAGCACGACAAGCAACCACCGAACGTTCAAAATCATATGCTTCTTCGCCCGAATCACTCAAGCCCGGGAATATCCGCTGTTCGTATTTGAACTGCGTGATGCCCTATATAGTCACTGCTCTCGCGCCGAGATTCCGCTCGGTGTGACACATCGGGTCTGGCGTTTCGACAGACGGACTGTTTCGAACAAAGTTGACGTTTCGAACTCCTGTGATGCATCCGCCCGTCTTGCCCCTGCACAGGAATGTACCACCGCCATCAATTTACTCTGTTGACTCTCCAATAGTGTTCGTTGGAGATTTTAATTATCCGGAGATAAGATGGGATCACCCTCATGACGTTACGTGCCAAAGAAAAGGCGTTCTTAAAATGTCATGAGGCAAATGGTCTCCAGCAACTGATCGATTTTCCTACACACTCATCGGGAAATACAATCAGAAATACGCCTGTGATAATTCGTGGCACTTCCACGAGCAAATCCCAGACGGCTGAAGTGGGTTAATCCCTGGGCATATTACTCACACCGAATCCTGAGCTCATAACTGATTTGCGACCGTCGCCTCCCCCGGTAATCTCCGATCATCTCACCATGAATTCTGAGCACAGACAACTCGGAACGTCAAACTCGATTCGTTTGACGATTGTGGTCAACCGGCGACATTTGTTTTCTACCTGCTCAAGCGTAGATGCGATGTACTCGAAATGTATCGACTGCTACACTAATCTCATTGATGACTTCACCCCGATTCGTTCGAGAACGAAATTGACTGCTGACCTTGGAAGGCAAATATGACTATTGGAAAATGATCTGAATCTTGGATTCAGTGGATCACAGAGAGTCTGGAAACGTCTGCGAAAGGCTGTACTCCGCAAAAGAACTCTTCAGGAGACGAGGATGAACTTCAGGAGCGTCAGAGCATTTATTCGATACTCAAAGAACTCTCGCCTCAAAGGACGAGATTCTCTTCCAAGACTCAGGACTCCTTCGACAACTGTCTCGTAGCCACTAGCGTGGCCAGCATGAGGCTTCACAAGCTGAAGCCTCTCGATCTCGAAATTCCATGAGGCGAGCCTCATAAAATTGTGAAATTTGGCAGTTTTTTTCTCTGTGAATTCGTCTGTTGTGTCTGAGAGCATCCGATACACGAGTTCACAGCCATTATCTTGAGAGGAAGCAGGAGTGATCCCTGGGAAGTTGGCTCCGTGCCCGAGGACGGTTCATTTCTCACTCAAAATCTGGCTCATCACTTTTGGAATGGGAGCGAGGAGCCGGGTCTGCTCCTCACTCCAGAGGAGTCAATCAACCGCCCTGATTCAACTGGACTTCCGCGCAGCCGGAGTGTCCGCGATAAAGATCCTAGCTCTATCCAACTTTCGTTATCTTGAAGTGGTCCATCAGGAGAATGAACGGGATCAAAGAATGTCGCTTGTCTGCGTTGAGGATGGGAGATTCGCCTTGCAAATGTACAGCGAAGTTTGAGATTGCCTTCTCAATCATGTGTTCGATGTTTCCGGCCGTACTTGCGCTGGAGGACTGAGTCGTTCCATTCCGAGAATAATCTCAACATTCGTGAGATCCTCCTCCCCATGGTTTTACCCTTTCTGAATTTTTAGTTCCACCCTGTTTCGGTATCAACCCCCGTGGAATCGACGGTAAGACCGGGGTTCAGAGCTCATCGGCCAAGGAGAGAATCCACGGTGTTTCGCGGGAGAGAAAAGGAACCTCCGAACCAGAGAACGACTAAATTCCTAACCGCAATCCAAGTACGCAAACGAAAGTTTCGGATATCTGCTGCCGATTGAAGGGGGCTTCAGAGAGCTTGTGCTGTATCTGAGAACAGCTCTTGTATTTCCTGTGACAAGTGTTCACACTTCAGCGCCTCGCGGAGTATTCACCCCGTCCCCCCGTCTCCCCTGGCGGAAGTGGCAAGACTCGTAAATGAAGAGGGCTGGCTACGGTACTGGACTTGACGCCAAGAATCAGATGAACAATATTATAGAATAGAGAGGAGTTCCCTTCAACGAGAAGTCCCACAATTACCTCAACTGATTAAAAACAAAGAGATTCTCGCCGGGTATTCCCTTTATTCTCTTCGCCCCCTCAATCTTGCAGATCGCAATGTTCAGTAATCCTCGTACTGTCCACTCCCCGTACTGTTAGCTGAGTGGGAGGTTGAGGTCCCGAGCGATAGGCACGAATCCTTTCTCGATGACTCCTCTTTATTCGCGAAGGATTGCTCCACCCGCTTGAATGCCGAGCGGTTTCCCCTACAGTAATCCACGCGCTGTTAGAGTTCTGAAGTGCAGAAGACATTCCGATGAACAACGCTGGTCGAAGAGTGCATCTATCGAGTGAATTGTATGGAGTTTATACTTTTTTTTTATACCATGAGCCAGGCGGTTCCTCTCTGTAAGCAAGAATGCGGTGATGATCATTATCGTCACGAGCTTCCCGTGGTCCGTTTCCATGGTCCCCTTCTCCCCTAGGTACGCCGGTGCCCCCACACTCCGAACGGTATGGTTGGATCGATGGCAATCACGTCCTTAGACTCCGATAGATATGGTCAGAGTGATGCCGCAGCTTTCTCTCTCTTTCTCGCCCTCACAGATCCTTTTGTGGATAGGGACTCCTTTTTGTGAGTTGCTCCTCCTAAACAGTCTTCGTGTGCTCAAAAGTCCCGTTGAGCTCGATGAAGCGCTTGTGAGTCTTTTTTCTCCTTGATGGCCTCTCAACCTCAAGATTATGACTGTCATCATTCAGTAACTCGAGGTTCATCGTGTCCTAGATATGAAACAGCTTGAGACCGCTCGTGAACTCAGGTGGAGACGATCACCCGCTTTCTTGTCGTCATCTCAGGGAAAAGCGAGACCGCGTCTGCCGTTTCGGTAGGATTCGAGGGAGGTCTCTGCAACCGATTCCAAATCTTCGAATCGACTTCTTCAGCCAGAGCAGTGGTTCTCAAACTTTTTTTGCCCGGGCCTTTGACGGTAACTCTGACACTCCGGCCCCGCCACGCGTCAATTGAGAATGTCGCTCAGGGGATTCGAGCTCAAAATTTACTCCGAGTGTTTCATCAAAAACACGGGATTCGAATGGTTCCGGCGCGTTTAACTCTTAGAGAGTAATCGGTTTTCATAGTTCCATGAGCGCCACATTCTGCCTCTTTTTTGTAACGCGGAAGGGCACAGTAGAGCCGAGCGAGTTCCCAACAGAATGCAGCCAAGAGAAGGACTGTACATGCTGCGAAAATTGGCACCAACTTCCGGAAGCTGTTCATATCGAACTGTCCTACGCTTTCTTCGAAACCAATGAACTGTTTCCTTGGCGCGAATAGGCTCCAATTCAATTTATGTACAAGACCCGCTTGCCCGGAGTATCTCTTTATGTCGTCCCGTTTCGGCTCGAATTGAGCGCGTGAAAGGAGGCCGGTCGCTTTGAGACGATCGACGCTTGAGCTGATTGCTGCTGATACCAAGGGAAATTGTCCTCTGCCCGGACCTGTTCCTCCACGGATCGACTCGCTTGTCTGAACATAGGCCCGACTCATTTTACGAGCTATCGGCGAGCCATTGAGGTCGTGCGTCGTCCGGTGCAAAGGCTTCCCGCAGAGCGATGTTTGTTCGGGATTGAGGTTACAAATGCAGTGGCCTGACGCAAGCAGTTGGTCCAGGCGCCGCTTCAAGTAACACTGAACTAAGAGTTCGCAATCGTAATGGGTTGTAACTGCTTCAGAACAGTTCTGATAAACTCGTGGGTCCAAGAAAGACGACATGATCAGGTTATTGTATACTTGCATAATGAAGAAGCACATCAACAACGCGGTGCTGGCTGCTATCATTTGGGAGCATTTACGAATTTGAGCATCCATGTTCACTGCTGCGATGAAGCTCATCGAGACTTTACTGAAAGTGTTCGCGAAGGTATCCGTCCCCAAGCATGAGACGAGTTTGGAGACAATCAGCGTTGTAATCAACGTCAGGACCCAGACATCGAAAGTGAATGGCTCTATTAGTGCCGAAACATCGGTTTCTCGCCAAGCTATCGTGGAGAAACAGAGGAGAGAGTTCGACGTCGCTGTCGAATATCGGAACAACGCGCTTTGTTCGAAGAGAAAATTGACCACCGTGACAGCGCTAAACCGTATATTGATCAAGGTTGAGTTACAGCTCACCAGGCCAGACAGCAGTATGTGTGGGATTTCGCGGTAAAATCTATTGAGGTGGAAATTTTCGATTCTACACACGTCCCCGAAACGAGTACAAGTACTCAGGGAGCCGTCTTCTCGCCAGAAGACCATGTTATCAAAATCATGTACGCAAACGAATTCCCGAGTTCGGTCGCTGTTCCAGAACAAGGTATTGAAGCAAATTTTCGAGTCCCGAACGACTCGTTCTTGAAGATGGATGAGAAGCAGAAGTCTGTGCCTGAAGTTTTGGAAAACGACGATGAAAGGCACCATACGTGACGAAATCACAACAACCTGGAAGTTTATGGCCAGTACATCCAAGTATAGTGGGATGACGTAACTCTCACGGTTGAATTTTGGAGGAAGTCTCAGGACAAGTAAGCTTGCGTTCAGGTTCATTCCTTCCTCCACCAAGTGGGTGCCGGTATCCAGAATCAGCAGACGAGTCGGCGGTATTCCGCGATCCAAAGCAAACTTCTCCGCTTCAGTCATGACATTCATGGCGGTCTGCTCTTTCGGTGGAGGTTTGTGAGGCGCATTCATCGAAACTGGGAATAATAGAGCGAATGACATGAGTGGAAGCATCGTAGGAGGTTGTGAGCCGTCTGGAGCAAGTCCGCGCAAGTCTCTATCGGTGGCCAGATTTTCGAAGAGGGCTCCAGATGGCCTACAAAGTCCGTCGATCGGCGCGGAAATGAGTTCCGCCCCTGATGTCGAAGGCCACGCCTTTCAAACAGACCGACGAGGTGCCCTCACTCTGGGAGCCGAGTTGAAAGACATCAAATGAGACGTGTCATCCAGCAATGGGCTGCCGGGTCGATCATAACGAGCATCGTTCCCCATTTCGTCCTCTCCGAATGTCTCAAGGCCGATCAATGAGGACGTGATTCCATATTGTGAGAGGCGTGAAGAACTTGCGGCACAACTTTCAGCCAGTTTTGGAATAGATGGGGAGATGGAGTGTTCAAGAAGAAAATACGTCTTTGATGATTTACATCAAGACCTAATTTCCCTAAAATTCAGTGAGCACACTGAGCTCGAAAAGATGCGGAAAATATCATCGGCACTCTCATGAACGTGGCGATCTCAGCCGTTAATCGTCCCATCGGCACTCACCGCTGCATCAAAAGTGACTCCTAGCGTGCTTACGGGCCGTAAGTAACCACTCGTGGAAATTTACTGACGGAAGCTGTGAGTGCAAGACAGCTCCTCGGCTTGACGGCGCTGTTAACAAAACAGCAGAAATAACACCTTGTCAACGACTGTCGTATTTGAGTCAGGAGAATCCCCACGTATGCGAAGCGTTCACTGTCCATCGTAGATTCTGCTTGACCATATTTTTGAAGCGGAAAACGACGCGTCCATGGCGAAGAAGCTCTGAAAATATCGGACTCCCTTGGCCTGAGGATTGAGATCGCTGTCGGATGCACAAATGTCAGCCGTAGATGTGACCGATTTTCCCAGGTCGAGGGAGCGCGGATTGGTCAACCCCGCATCAATGTCGTTTCTGATGAAACTTGCCCCTTCCCATCTGACGGGAGCACTCGACGACGAAAACGTCTCGATGAGTTCCGTCGGAGCCGAGGCTGGGATCCCTCGACTGGACATCAGACCTCGTCTTATCAGTTGGAAAACGTTGCAGCTCCTCATGCGGTGCCACGAAGACTTTGATCAGGGGAACGCTCTCCTAGCCCTGACGCAGTCTCTTCGGCATTTAGCCATCCGCGGCGTCTACCAGTAGGCCGGGCGCTTAATCTCCCGGCTTGGGTTGACCGGCGGAGCCCCGAAGGTGCACGCTTCCCCCGGAATTTCGGACATCATCCTCGAGTCCATCGGAAGGCCTCGGTTCTTTTGTTCTTCACTTCGGCTTTCCAGCTGCTTGCAGAGATGAATGCCGTCAACGTCGAGGCGTTCGAGGTTCATCCACCAACAGCACGCAATGCTCCTTCCGGGCGGCAGGAGACATGCGTTTCTTGAAACGTTCGCTGAATTTGCGAAACCGGACAAGACTTTTTTCCACCCCTGATATATAGAGGTGGTCACTCGGTGATTTCTGCCCGTCGCTGAATTTCCAGTCCTCGATCATCTCCGAGTGGGATGTCGCCGTGATGTCTATATATGAAACCGGTGTGCCTCTCATGAATGTCGGAGCCTGGCCCTTGTTAATGATTTGTAGTCCGCTGCTCACTAGCCTGTCCACCACCAGGGTTTCTCAGACTTGCAATCTCCACTAATGAGGCCGTTTATTGCACAGCGCTAGCATCTCTTGGCTGTGACTCATTTTGCCCTGCATTCCATAGCCCGGTGTCCGACTAGCAAGCATTTGAAACAGGTGGTTATTTCCCGTCCATGCTCAGAGGGCACAGGTTGACCACACGGTTCAGATACGGCCCATCTTGGTCATCTTCTCTGCGTCTGGTTTCGACTTCCTTGTGCCAGAGCTTTTGCAGCCTTGGTCCCGATCTCCTGCTCGGTAGCATCTTCATCCAGTGTGGAGATCATCATCGCTGCGGAGACGGCTGGTTCCTGTAGTACAGCCCACAACACGAAATTATCGACAGTCAAGTTTTCTAGACTATTCCTGATGACAAAGAGAGATGATGTTGATGCTGCCATGGAATACTCCCAGCATCACCACGATTGTGGCGATAGAATATTTCTTCGATTCGAGGAAGACGACGCGTAAGATTCCAGAAAATCGATTTCGAGCCGTAACATGAAATTATCGACAGGCTGATCCATTCCACGATTACGGAATTCTCGAAAGTTAATACTTCGTCGAACCCCCTTTCGCCTTGATGACTTCAAAAATGCGCCTTGGGAGAGAATCATAGAGTGGTTTTATGTCTCGTTCCCCAATTCTGGCCCAAGAAGAAAGAATCGCATGTTTCAGTTCTTCTCTTGAGTTTTACTGCTTCCCATTGGGATAGACGAGCCGAGCTAACGTTCCCCAGAGGTTCTCAATAATGTTCAGGTCGGGGCTCTTCGGAGGCCAGTCAAGAAAACGTACTCCGCTCTCCGATGAAATCCGTTCCAACTTTCTCCAAAGCTTGAGGTCGCAGGTGGTTCTCGAGTAGCAGCTTATAGTCCACGGAACGCATTGTTGTCTCCACGAAGATGATTTGGAACGTCCCGCGGCGACTGACCGCTCCCCAGATCATAACTGAACCGCCCCCGGACTGTCTTTTGGAATAGAATCGAGGCTCTTTCCGAAGATCGTGATGGTAGTTATGGAATCCATCCGGGCCGTCCAGATTGAACTTTTTCTCATCGCTGAAGACAACTTCATCCCATTCCGAAGTCCAACTCATCCATTCCTGGGCGCGATCGAGCCTAGTGTCTCGGTGCTATTTCGTCAGCGGGGGCTTCCCGCACATTTTCTTGAATTTCAGATGATACGCACTCCTCAAAACGCGCCAGACGGTCTGTTTATGCACTGGGAGGTTGTTTGAGTCTCTGATTTGAGCGCAAGAGACACTCTTGTTGCTCGCATCCTGAATTATCTTCCGTTTCTGACGATCTGAGAGCTTTGTGCTTCGTTTCTTGTACGATCTGATGCCATACTCCGCCCTAATCTCAAATACCGCAGCACTACGTCCGCTGTTCTGCCGATCTCTCGTCCGATAGCTCTTGCTGCGAGCCCAGAGCCGTGTAATTGATCGATGCGAATCCTTTCTTGAGGAGTCAGAGCCGGTTTTCGTCCCATATTGAGGGAATGAATTCTTTCTCACAAATCTTGACGAGCCGGAGTTCTGAGTCGACAAATCGTACTTGTGTGTCCTTCGTAAGCACTAACTTGACGTTCGTCGGTATCAGCCTCACGAGAAAATGCTGAAACTCCAACCGAATGCGCGATTTCAACGCTGTCGATAATTTCGTGTTACAGCTGGATATCAAAAATGTTCGATCCTGAGCCTAAACTTCGTTCTTCTCAGTCGGTTGATATAATCTCAAAGTCTGTCGCACCTAGTGGAATTCCCATGGCAACACTGACTTCGTTATCCAGCGGGTGCGGAAATCATCCACATAGAATGCGTGTCGATAAATTCGTGTTGCGGACTGTATTTGTTAGCTGAGTGGGACTGGAATTATTGCTTGTGGATCATGACTCACGAGATCAGTGTCTTGAGTGGCAAACGTCGTATTTGTGTGTGTTCTTTATCTACATTGTGGCCCTTTTGATAGAACCCTCAACTGTGCATGAAAGCTCAATTTCGAATCCATGACAGTTCCCTCAGTTTCGCGCCCAGCTTCGGCTCGTTCGTGATGTAGGCTACCAGTTTCACCTGATCTCCACTTTTGGTCGCCCGGAACTGGAGTGAGGCCAGGTCAATGGTTTCTTTGAAGTTATTGAGTATGTCGGCAGATGTAGCCTCTCCGGCTTCGATCGCTGCCTGGATGCGTCTACTCTGGGCTGTCCTTGCGCCCTGCTTGCTTCCTGCCTTTGGAGTCTTTACGGAGATATCCGCTCCTCTCGAGACTCCTGTTGCGGAATCTTCCACGGCCTCTCCGGAGTCCGTGCAGTTCCGGCAAGTTCCAGTGCACCGCTCTAGAGCTCAGAGTTCTTAGCGTTCCAGAAACGCTACCAGAGTACCATTACGGCCAGAGCATAGAGAGCCCGAGAGAGCATCTTCGTCCATCTGTAATAAACGAGCCAACGTTGCACGTCGGCTCCGTGAAGCGAACATCACTGCGGTGTGGTCGACTGTCTGCCAACAGCCGACAACACAAAGTTGCGACCCGACCGTGAGCGACACGCTTGCAAATTCTCTAACAAAGTTCGTTCCGCGGAGACCTGACAGGTGGCTGCGGCCAGTGAACCAACATCCCGTGTCTTTCCTTAAGGATACCGAGCGAGTTTGGCAACAACTCCTCTCGTCCTCCAGCATATCTCCAGGATTTCTCGTTAGTGAGTCACGTCTGCGCCAGAAGGCACTCCAAAAAGGTTTTCTCCCCCGGGGCTCTATTTGAATTCTTGACCTCGACTGCGATTTCCTCCAGTATCTGAATGATGTCTGTCGGAGGGAGTCCCTGTTTGAGTTTTGCGACCATGAGGGTTTTGCGCTCCTCCGCGCGCTCGCTGTCCCCGGCTTGCTCAGGGATGACGACAGTGAGGCTTTGGTGGTCGCTATCTCGGCTCGCTTCCAGATTATCGATCTCTTTTATAGCCGGGTCGAGTCTTATACAGATCTATCAGAGCTCGAAGTTTGTTAGATGCATCAAATTGCAGTACTCGGATGAGGATGATACATTGTTTCGGGATATGACGATGGCGGGAATGGAGTTCGGAACTTTGATGTGGCGAAGTCATCATTCTGGATTGAATTCAGAATATTCTTCCGATGAATGTAACCTCATCACAAGGTTGGTGTTATTTGCTATCTTCATCGTCTTCTCATGGTACTTCCCAGGACTCTTTTCGATATCTCCACAACAGTCGTACTTTTTCTGATGACCGCGGATCTTTTTTTCATGTGAGGCCTGAATGTTCAGAAATTTGTCATCATCTAGGAGGTCTTTGACTCAATTCTTCGTTCTTGAATTCATTCGGTCCTCGCTGTCCTGTCTATCGGGATGTCCATCACGGATGAGTTGAACTTCATGGAGTCTATAGGAGAGTTCGCAGTTTTTTTTCTGTATTTCGGGTCATCCAAGAATACAATCAGTGCGCATTGAACGCTTTCATATCCTCGGACCCCGAAAAAAGAGAGTGCCGGGGAATCATATCCGTTAGATGGCGACTTTTGTGACGACGTCGCAGTCTGCGCCTTCTGGAGTACCTCTCGTCCTCTGCGGCGCTTCCCTGAACCTTGAAGTTATCAGCGACGTCGAAGAACTGATGATGAATACAGGAGAGGTACACATCCTCCTGATCTACGCGGATAATACGGATCAACAGAGACTCTTCCCAATATCACGCACTATATGGCGCGAAAACCAGCGCGAGATGAGTTCATCAGGGGATCGAATTCGCTCCATTCACCAATCGTGCGGTGGAGCTCTGAGGCGAGAAATCAATTCGGCCGACTAACGGGCACCATCGTGCGGTGGAGCTCTGAAGCGAGAAATCAATTTGGCCGACTAACGGGCGCATCGGGGTGGCGCCCCGCAAAGTCCGCAGTGAAAATCGAAGCTCCTCTCGGGAGTGATATTGTTTTGCCGAAACACATCGTGAACCTCAGAAACAGACTCCGAATTTCTTGGAACATCTCTTCGGTTTGGGTCCCGGTCCCCGATTAATTTCAACAGCACCTGAAGTTCCGTTGTTCATTCATGTCTGAGTTGGCAGGATACGGAGTGAAGCACTCGAAGTGGAGAGAGTCACTGGGCTCACAGCATAAGAACAGAGTCAGAACTTCGAAGAGCTCACAGTTCCTCCGCTCCACGAAGAGACTCCAACCTCAAAATGCTTAAAGCCGCTATCGCCGCCTTCGAAGAGAAGCTCGAATCTCGGAGAGAATTCGAGCGATTGATCAACGAGATGGATCTTCTCCGGAGTCGTGATCTGGGATCAGAAACGAGTGGCCACGCGCCGCTCCCATCAGCCTCAGAAGAAGGAGGAACCGGGCACTCGAGGAACAGGAATAACCTCAAGAAGGGGAGACGTTCTTCTCGCCAGCTCAGGCGAGAGCCGGAGGGTTCGGCTACGATACCCGTTTCTCCGATACTCGACGCACGTTTCGAGGAGCGCATCGTCGTGGTGCCGCTCTCGGACCTCGGGTTTTGCCCGTTCTGTTTCAAGAAGGGTGAACCTCGACGAGTTTTCGGGAGCCACAATCTGCGGGCTCGCGACGGCACGGTCGCCTGTCCTGTGTTGCGGAGCCTCAAGTGTCGTCTCTGCAACTGCGAGGGTGGTGACTTCGCTCACACCCTCAGCTATTGTCCAACGTCGGAGAGCCCCAACAGACCGAACCTCTACCGGCGTATGAGAATGAAGTTAGCGGTCAGACGAACGTAGCTTCCGAAGTGTTCGGAGATATTGTGAAATATTTCGGAGGCCGAAGGATGCGCCTCCGTCTGCTAGTTACACATAAAATAAACATTACTGGCTATAAATCAACCATGAATCACCTCTTCGAAGTTTTAATTGTCTTAAGTAACGTTCTCGATACTAAGAATTAAGCCCGTTCAAAGCCGTTCTCACACCTTTGTATACACGGTGACCCGGACAGCCTCTCGTCTGTATGCGGGGGATTTCATATTGAGACCCCTTGAAATAGTAGTGAGCGGCTTCCAGAGTCCGCCTTGACCACACCAAACTTCAACATCTGAAACTAGAAACGATGCTCAACAGCGGCGATTCTCAAGGTGGTGTGGTCACCGAGATGACCGATACTCTCAGATGATCTATCACAGTCGAATTAGCCGAGCTCCGCGATGTTACAGTCAACGGGAATTTTTTCTGATGGTACACCGCGACGTGCTGTTTGGTTGCGAGGATCGGATCCCTTGACTTCAGCTGATTGAGTTGTTGACTGGATCTATGTTCCTTTCATCACCAGTACTGGGCAGCCCTCGACCGACTACGCTGGCTGGCCCGTCCCTTGCATCGAGAGTCTACTGCTGAGAGACACACATTGCTTTACATTTAGTGTCATAAGAGCTTGAGGAATGGTCACCGACTCTGGCTAGCATATAATCGGGACGGTGCGGCTCATTGAGGTTCGTATCCCGATCAAACATGTGAGCAAACACAATCTGGTAGCATATAATCGTCTGTTGCCACGAATTTAATTTCTCCCCCGTTCCGTGCTGTGGCCGTCATGCCCTCCACCAGAAAGACTGGGCAAGTGATTTCGTCCTCCTGTGCAAGAGTATTTGGCTATCGACTTCAGCAATGGCTCTCTTTGCG
Organism: Phytoseiulus persimilis; assembly: GCA_037576195.1. Taxonomy (NCBI): domain Eukaryota; kingdom Metazoa; phylum Arthropoda; class Arachnida; order Mesostigmata; family Phytoseiidae; genus Phytoseiulus; species Phytoseiulus persimilis. Next base: position 31,745,146 of record CM075103.1, read on the forward strand.
AGGCTTACGTTTCTACCTCTTGTATGGGTCAGAACGATTGGTGAACTATCTCCTCATTCGGCTAATCTGCTCATGTTGTCTGTCAAAAGATCGACCGCGGGGCCACCTCCTTGAACTCCCGAGAATATGGGCAGTTCGGTTCCGGAATCATCTCCTCAGGTTACGGAAAGTATGGTCAGATCGACCCCGGAGACGCCTCCCCAGACTCCGAAAAGTGTGCTGAGATAGATCCCTCGATGAACTTCTTCGATATGGTGGAGTGGGGTATACCGAGAGCCCATTTTCCCGCATCTCTTTGCCTGACTTCGATGAGGTTTCTCAGTCTCTTGGGCATTGTGATTGCCGAATTGCAGTATGTGAGTCGCAGGACAGCGGTGGTTTTCTAGAGAATTTTAGATGCTTCAAAACGGTTGAACCTCCAGAGTGTTCTCGTGTTGAGTCTTTGGATAGCCTTGTTCGCCTTTTCGGTCAACCTTTTTGAATGAAAACCCATTGTCGGTTTTCTATCTCAGCGCCTATTGCAGTGAAATCTACGCATCTTCCGGTGCGGCGTATCCCGTTCATGGTAGATCGGATGAATATTCCGGTTCCGCCCGACGATTCACTGCCAGAGGGTATTTTTCGATCCTTCCCGTAAATTGGGGACCCTTCAATTTGAGGTGGATTTTCTAGGTTCATCAGTTGGATTTCTGAGAGGAGGATATCATAGTGGTATTCTAACCTCCCAACTTCAATTTTGAGTGGGTCTTCGCAGAGACTTTCCCATCTGGTTGGATTTCCCCCCCTTGCATATTGAAAACAACAATTTCGATGCGGAAATTTTCTTTCATTTCGTCATCGTAGATGCTACCCTCGGGGGGAGCGGGCCGCTAGGATGATGTTTTGTGGAGGGCGTCTCGAAGGATTTTGGAAAGCTCTGTTGATTCCTCCTCCTTGGTCACCTGTCGCTGGGGAGTCGAAGTTTTCAGGTAAGATTCTCTCTCTCTCTCGGCTTCACAGCTTCAAGGTTGTTGACTCCGGCCGTGTCTCCGGTTATCGTGGCTTTGAGGGGCTTTGTTGGGTCGCCCCTTCTTTTGCTCACTGGTCCCCAACTCGAATGAGGTGTCTCCCACAGTTCTTTTTCCCCCCCACGCCTCTTGGTAGCTGAGGCTTATCGAAGTGCGGTCGATCCAAGTCGGGGACTCGACCAGAGGCTTGACCTGTGTGCCTCGGACGCCTGAGGTGGCCCCCGGAATTGCCCGGACGGGTCGGAGCGTTACGAGCGTCAGAGGTGGAGAGTTGGTCTCTGTTGCCTCGACCTTGGGTTCCGGCTGCGCACAGAGATTCTTCGCGCCGTCGGACAGCACGCTGTTCGATCTCGGCCGAGGGTAGATGGAGGCCTTCGCCTATTCGACGACTAATCCTGACCATTGCCTCGACCTGACCAGCTTTATTCCAGCCCTGGTTTGAGTTGAGTGCAGGGCGTTCTGAAACATTCCCGAGATCTATTGTCTCAGTGCTGCCCTCCCGCTGGGTCATCAGGTTGTTCATGTACGCAGTGTTGCCATGGTTCTTGTTGTCCACAAAAAAGGCTGTGTAGACTACCCCGTTGACTTTTTCGTGTCTCCTGAGCTCCTCGAGTGTTTGCTGCGCTTCTGCGACAGCCTCGCTCCTCTGGTACGAGGCCTCTTGGAGTACACTTTGACCTACCCACACGAGGACTGTGGCAGAGCAGGCCTGGAGCTGCCTTCTCCAGCTTAGCTGTTGCTTTTTTGCGTAGCTTCGCAGTGGAGAGAGACCCGTACGTCCTGGCTCTGAGTCCTTTGTGTTTGTTGAGGAGTGCATACATGGTATTTGACGGGAACAGGTCGGCACAGTGCCGATTCAGGCAGTGATACGTTGTCTGGAGCGTAATACCAAGGAGACATCTCCTGTACCTGGCGAACAGGATTGACTGAACGCGGAGCAGTAGCGACACTCGCAAGGGACCTACCAGAAGTGACCCGCGACTTCTTGGCAAACTCACTGTTCGATAGTCAGTGACATGGTATGGATCGGCTGAGGGTCCTGGGTCATGGTATGAAGCGGCTGAGTTTCGAGCAGGTGGGCCCTACTCGGCCTGTCTTGCCTTCGATCACGCATAATGCTGGAAACCAAACTGCGACCTTTCGGCTCTCGAAAGATGCCTCTATCAAAGCGAAGCCCCATGCTTTCACTGTTGCCTCGTGGTTTATGATTCCTGTAGGTGTTGATGGATAAATTCTGTCAATAAACCCCTCATGCTCATTTCCGAGACCCCGACCGCTAGCTTGCTGCATTTCCTTTACCCCCATTTTCATGGTGGTCACATATGACGGCATGGCACTCCTGCCCATGTTGAGTGCCTATCCAAGCTTCGCAGGTGACCATGCGGAGATCCAGCCAACACGAGGCCCATCCGCCAGTCCGTTTTCGCCCTTGTCAGTAAAGTCGGCGGAAAGTCTTCAGCGACCTTGCATGGCCTGAGCTTTACTACTCATCCGAAACCCGAAGTGAGCATAGAGAAAGAGAGCTGCTGCCTCTGATTGGAATGATCTCCAGTGACAACGATGGAAATGATTTCTGTCTGGCGGAGAAAGTCATTATTCGAGGTGCCATTGAACAGGAAAATCATATTCTACCTCTAGTTTCCGGCGGGATTGTCGCGACCGAAGAGTCGGAGTCCGGGAACAAATGTCCCTCTTTGTTTAGGCGAGATCGAGATCGACAGGCGCTCTCAGACTCCGCCCAATTACAAAGTGCAAATGATGTTCCCATCATTCCGGTCGGAAGATGCCTGATCCTGTCGTCTAACGATAAAGCACGTTATCCAGCATCACATTGCAGAGGAACGGAACCTGCCATGGTCTTGTGGGTCCTAGAGGACGGAGAGCTAACTGTGGAGTCGGAAAAAGATCCAATCTTCTTATGCCTCGGGGACAAACGAGCGACTCGGATATCTTTTCGCTGCTGCTATTGCTTCTCCGGCCTCTTAATGCAAACTTCCCTAGATCGGCAGCGAATACATGCCTCAAACGGCGAGCTCGCCGTAAACGACGAGGCGTTCCCCGCCGACGAACTATGGCGGAAATGACGGTGCCAGGGGAGACTTCATTTTAGCGCAGGAACGCGGTTTTCTTCGGGCTTAATTACCAGGGTGTGACTGAGAGTGGAACGAAAAAATCGGAGCGAAAAATCGCAGCGGGAGGCCTTGAAGATTTTTCCGAAGCAAGGGAAATTTGAATTAATTTTGAATCACGTGTGTTGAGTGGTGAATCTCGGTGTCGCATTTATGGTGAAAAATAACGAAGTAATGTCGCTCAGATGAGGGTGTGGTAGATTGTAGACGACTGAGTTCTGAAAATTTGAAGCAGTTCCGTGTGAGCGTTCGGGACGTCGAGTATGGAGCGGGGGACTTGCCTCGAGCCCGATTGCCTCGAGCCCGATTGCCGCGAGCCCGAGTACCCCGAGCCCGAGTAAAGCTCCGCCCAGCTGACAGCGCGCCAGCTCAGTGAAACTTCTGTGCGGTGCTATGTCGCTTCCGCTAGGAGTTCTCCGGTTACATAATCTTGGCCTAGTTCGAAGCATGAGTCGCTATCCTTCTCTCTGAACTGAGAAGCGTTCGTCGAGCATCCCTGTGACATCGCCCTCCTGAGTGAATGTGGATGAAGCGCATCGGAGGAGGGACGAATTGTACTGATTGTTCGGATAGCCAATAATTTTGCATGAAGAATCAGTCATGGCCCCCCCCTCCCCCCCCCTCAAGGGGCAGTTCCCTAATCCGTTCAACCTGACTTGGAGAAGGAGTGTCTGATCATATTTCCGAAGCGTTGGGCAGTGAACAGCAGCAGGACAAGAGACGGCAGGGTCAACATTGTTCCGATGCCATATGTTTAATTCGTTCTCTTCAACAACAAGGTCCCGCTCTGTCCTGAGAGGAGCATGTTCATAGAAGCTTCACTGAGCCGGCGCGCTCTCCGCTGGGCGGAGCTCGATTCGGGCTCGCGGTATTCGGGCTCGCGGAATCGGGCTCGAGGGAGGTAACCATGGAGCGTGCTCTAAGGTATGAACTCATGCAGATTTTGCGTATCCTTTGTGAGTCTGGTTGACTCAATGATACGAGTCGTCTCAGAAGGTCTACATCACTGAGTATTCCTCATGTTTCGTCATTGTTCCTTTTTTCGAACGCTGGCGAGGAATCGAGAGAACAGGCAATTCCATGGCCGACGTGAGAATGAAGACATTTTCGTCTCCAATCTTCCTCGGTCTGAATCCGTGCTGGGTTTCTCCCACATCCCCTTCGTCCTCTCGCCACTCCACAATACCCGCTGGAAAGAGATATCCGTTCAACCTCCACTTTGAATACTTCTCGCTTGGAAGCGCGGTATCGTTGTTCGGATGCCGTCTCATCCGGAACTTTATTCCCACGGATCCCTTTCCTATTGTCTGTACCCATCACCGAGAGGACCCATTAGGGACATTTAGCGATGATGAGCTTCCGCTGTAACGGGTTCCCGCGGTCATCGGCTCTTGCCAAGCGCTCCAATCTTGTTGGAAATGTAGGCTGGACCGTTCCGAAGTCAGTTCAGACGCCTGGTTTCAACGCCCTGCTGACTCTCGCTTCATCAAGCAGCTAGATCTGCACTGTCAGACATCAATTCACGGAAAATGAATTCGTGGACAATTTACTACGAGTACGGGACTACGCACGAGAATGGCTCGGAAATCAATTTTCGGCCCCCGATTCGAGGCAGATGTTTCCGGGGTCGACATGACCATACTTTTTGGGTTTAACGGGGGCTATTCCGAGGACCCCGGTGATGGGGTTCCGCGGTGATGGGTTCAAGCGGTGATAGGGCAGAGCTAATGTGAATGGCTCCGTTCTTGTTGGAGAAATATATCAAAAATCAGCCACGAAGTACCAGCAGGTCCGCTTAATTGCAACCACAGCTCAACCACTCCGAAGCCAGATCTGACGCCGGGTTCCAACGCCCCGCTGGTGTTTGTCTTATCCATCAGCACGCAAGCTTGAGCGTCTGAGCTGAGTGAAACCCCCGGAGAGGTCGGAACCCTTGCCCATCGGCAGCCGTTGGTCTTATAAGACTCGTGAGTTTTGAGTTCCGCACTCCAGTTCTCTTCCATAGTTTGCTCGTGCAAGTTCGCCGTCGTCGAAAAAGCACAAAACTGAGCATCGTGCAGACTGCTCTAAACTTCCAACTCTCACACAGTCTTCACGACAAAGTTTCTAGTACAGTTCTGTTGGAGCCACCAGCGAAGGTAAGAGGAGTGAAGGTTCATGACGGACTTCTTGTAGCTGATCGCAGATGAGCTTGAACGAAGGTGCAGCAGGGATTCGAAAGGATTGATCTCGCTTGCAGGGCAGCTCTGAAATGGCCGGATACGTGAGCGTGAGTGAGTTCTACGCCGGCAAGACTCTGTTCATAACCGGGTGCACGGGATTCGTGGGGAAAGCTCTCCTCGAGAAAACTCTGCGCTCGTGCCCCGACCTTGACGCCGTCTACGTTCTGGGTCGCGGGAAGCGCGGCAAGACCCTCGAGCAGCGATTCGATGAGATTTTCAAGAGTGCGCTCTTCACCAAGCTGCAGAGGGAGTCTCCGGATGTTTTCAGCAAAGTTAAGTACGTCAATGGAGACATGCTGCTCGATGGGCTCGGGCTCAACGAGGAGGACCTCAAGACGCTGCAGGAGCAGGTGAACATCGTCGTGCACTCAGCGGCGTCGGTTCGATTCGATGCTCCACTCCGTGACGCGGTAAACATGAATTTGGGAGGGACGAAGAAGCTGCTCGATATCGCGCGCTCGTTCAGGCGACTCGAGGTGTTCGTTCACGTGTCCACCTGCTACGCCAATTGCGACAACGAGGTCGTCGAGGAACGCATCTACGAGTGCGAATACGACGGTGACAAAATCATGGAAATCACGGAGTGGCTGGATGACGACGCTCTGGGAGCAATCCAAGACAAACTTCTCGGGAAAAAACCGAACACGTATACATTCACGAAACATCTCACCGAGCTGATGATCCAGCGGTACAACGAGACGGTGCCGTTCTCGATTACCATCGTGAGACCCTCGATCGTCGTGGCTTCGATGTCGGAACCCTTCCCGGGCTGGGTAGATAACTTCAACGGTCCAAGTGGGATGGTTTGCGCGAGCGCCTGTGGAATTCTGCGATCGATTTACTCGATTCGAGAGATGAGAACCGACCTGATTCCTGTGGATGTGGTGGTCAAAACAATCATCATCGCTGCTTGGCACGCTGGAATCTCCCAGTCGCAGGTGGTAGAGGTCTACAATTGCGCCATGGGCGATCGAGCGCCGAGCTTCACCTGGGGGGACTTCGAAAACTTCCAGCCAAAGCTGGCTGAGAAAGTGATGTTTACCAACGCCATTCGCTATCCGGCACTGGTTCTCCGAAGCAGCTGGAATCTCCACCGAGCCTCTATGTTTCTGGAGCATTTCCTTCCCTTATACATCGGGAACACGCTGTGCAACCTGTTCGGAAAAGACCTCAAATTGATGAAGATCTACGAGAAGCTCGAGGCAATGCAATCTGCACTGACATTCTTCACCACCCATCAGTGGACCTTCCAAACGAAGCGGCTGGAACAGCTCGCAAAATCATTGAACGAGGAAGACAGTCAAGAATTCGACATTGACGTGAGCTCCCTGGTTTGGGATAAGTACCTACTAGACTACGTCAGTGGAATCCGTGACTTCGTTCTGAAAGAAACCGAGAGGACCCCGTCCGCATCGTTGAAGAAACTTTACATCTTTGAGCACGTTCAACGAGCCGCTCTCGTGTTCTCTCTCTACAAACTAGTCGGCTTCGGGGGTATCCTCTCAGGTATTGTGGATACATATTCATAGATAGAGAATCATCTTTTGTTCTCTGACCTGGATAGCTGGAAAATAAAATCGGATTTGCTTGAGGAACTTTTCGAAATCAAAATGTTGTACCGTTTGAGAATTCTATCGAGGAAATCACTCTCGAGCAGCCTCGCCGGTGTTTGGGACGAGGCAAACAAGGCCAAGGGGCGCTGAATCGGGTGTGCGTCAAATGCACCGTCATGGTCCAGGCTGAATGCAGCGCGGTGCCATTTTCCAAGGTTCTGGACTGGTCCACATTGGATGCATTGGGGCGCGACTCCAGACAGAACGTGGGGTGCTGCGTCGCAGCTCGTTTGGCTTGTTAGCCTTATGACTTGTGAGTCTCGATATGATTCGTGAGGGAAAACGCATTCCAGGGAGGATATGAGCGGTAGGATTTGAGATGCGCTCTCCCTCAGGTATTCGAGGGCTACACTGCAAGCTACTCATAAGATTTTTCTCCTCATTGAATTGAGGTTCTCTTCCCAGTTTTCCGATTGTAAGCCAAGTCTCATCAGCTCAAGGTTTCTGAGAATATCGTGGGGCTCAGTTCGAGGCTAGGGCTTATGTAGTTCTGGCGCTGGGAATAACAGCAGAACTCCCTCAGATCTGAGCTTTACTGGAGACTGATCTTGGAATGTACTCGGAACTCGTCTTGGAAACTGTTGTCGGAGACTCCCCCCTCTCACCTCCAACCCGATCTCCGGCAAGCTCGGCTCGACGAAGATTCCCCGACAACTTCTCGTCATGTGATTCTTAACATGAGCGTTGATTCCCGCATGAACACGATAATTTAGAGGTTTGTCGATGGCGACATCAAATCCTGTCATCCGCATATGTGCATTGGGAGCCAGCAGATCGGTCTCAGCTTGCGTTCGGTGGCCTCGAGAGCTTCGCGAGGGAACGCCTCTTTGATTTGGGCTCTCCGTTGGTACAAGTCCAGGATACCGTGGACTTGAAGCTATTCGAGAAATCGAGTCACCTGAGGGAATCTATGCGCACAGGCTGTTATGGGAATCTAGGTAAAAAGCTCGGAAACTGAGAATGCGCTTGTAAGATGTTGAAAGAGCACGAATCAGCGCTTCTTGGGCGCTTTCGATGCTCCTCGGAATGGTTTCCAAAATGGCTCCGCGACAGCATCGTCAGTTTAGTCACGGCGATGTCATGGAAGAGCTTTGGGGAGGCCATGCCAGGTTGCACCAGTTCGACGTCAAGTTTCGTCACTGTCTAACCTCAACTTGGACCTTGCTGCCGGAGACCTCTGGAAACAGGCGTCATTGCCCATGGGTGCCGTTGGCCTCAGAATCCGCTCCATCCCGAATTTGAGCACCTGCGCTCACCTTGGCTCAGGTTAGGGAGCTGGCCTCGAGCTTCTCTCCACCAGAGGTCTCTGCCCACATCGACGCCCGTATCGATTCCCTATCAGTGAGATTTCGGAGTCAGTGGAGCGATATTCCGGGAAAGATCTCTCGGGCCACGTTGGTGGCAAAGGTCGCCAGAACGAGGCAGACGGAGCTGCTGAGAGACGCCGCGTATGGTCGTGACAGGGCAAGACTACATGCCGCTTTTCATGCGACCAGTGGAAAATGCCTTTTGGCCATCCCATCCCCGTCGATAGGCACGATGCTGTCAGAATCACACTCCACATCGCTGCCGGACTCCGACTGGGAGCTGCAATCTGCGCTCCTCACCAGTGCGCCAGATGTTTTCGCCGGTTTCCGCGGTTGGAGATCATGGTCTCAGCTGTTCCCGCAGTAGCGGCCGACATCCTCGGCACAGGGCTCTCAACTCCGTCATGTCGCACGCTCTTGGTTCCGCAGGGGCTGCCAGCAACCGATGGGGCTCTCAGGCAACTCGGCGCTCCGTTCCGACGGCCTCACAGTGTCGTCATGGAAGGCAGGGAAGTTACTTATGTGGGACGCCACGGTCTGGGATACTCTAGCGCCGTCGTACCGCACCGGCGCCGCTCGTGGGCCTGGGGCCGTCGCCAACATGGCCAAGGCGAGTGATATGTCGAAATACAGGGAGCTGGAGTCCTGGTTCATTGTCCAGCCTATAGCGTTGGAAGCCCTCGATGTCGTGGGAAGCTCAACGCAGAGTTCCCTTTAACAACTCGGAAGGCGAATTGAGATGGTTACGGGAGATAGAAGAGCGTCGGAGTTCCTTTGCAGCGTGTGTCGATCGCAGTCCGGGAAGGCAACAGTGCGGCGGTCAGCGGCTCCTTGCCTGCGGCTACCAATCAAGAATACCAGTCTGAAATTCCCGCGGTGTACACATCACATACAATAGAAATCTGCATTTTTTTCGCCAGACCATATTGAACGCATCGTGACGGACTCACTCATTGATCACATTGAAAGCGCACATATGGGAAGCTACATGCGAGTAGGGCAAGGGTACAAATCGCATAAACACATCACGTGCAGAATCGAGCTGCTCGTGCAGTCGCGCCGGGCACGTACTGTACGTCATTGTCACGCCGCGCGCCCGTTTTTTTTCCTCCTGGATCGACACAATCGCCGATGCAAGATCACGTCTCATCAGGTGTTATCCATGTCAGTCGATTTTAGCGCGAATCGATCTGAGGGCGCAATAGATCCAAGTTAATGAGACCGAGAAACATAACCAAAGTCGAGAAGGAGAGTTGTTCTTGATGACCGGGGAATGCACACGCTTCATTATGGTTATAATCCGGATCACACTGGTGCGCTTACGCATTCCTTAACCATTCATTCCAAATGATGGTTCACGTCGGGGCCCAGGAGGTGCGGAGAGAAATAAGGCAACGTGGCCATGGAATATACCTAGATATTCTCAGAGCACTGAGGAACAAAAGAGGCAAGATATTGTGGCAGTTCCTGAGTCGATGTGAAAACACTGGACGCCCATTTAGCACTCGGATCAAAGACCGAAATGGTCTCCTGATTCCAGATGATGGCTTGACAGATGACCTAACTGACGTGGGAATAGAACTGCTTGCTAGAAGCAGGACCCACAATCAGGAAGTCCCGTGGCGAGGAAGTAGGGATTCCACAGGGATTGCTAGGCCTTGATATTATCCCAGCGAAAGTCTTGAGAAATCTGCAGAGTGAAGGTGTAAAGCAAATCACCGAGGTGCTCAACAGACCACGTTCTGAAGCCGGAGACATACCAGAGGACTGGAAACAGGGAAGAGTATCCATCATAGAGGAAGGAAAATCTAAGAAGGGACACCTGAACACAAACCGACCAGACACCCAAGTCCTGTACAGAGTATCCTCCTCATATCAAAGCTCAAAGAGTGGATCGAGAACGAACAGATTCTGGGGAAGTTGAAAAACGGCTCTGTACCAGGCGGGCGTGGAGACGGTAACATTTTTATACTTACTTCCGCCATGGAGATCGCCAGGGAAATCAAAGAAGGGATGATAGCCTGCTTCCTGGACTGCCTCCGAGTTCTCGATAGAATCGGTCGCGAAGAACTGACGAAGCTTCTACGCAGGCTCGGAATGGAACCCCACGGGGTCGGCCCGCATGTAACACGCATATACGAGAACAACAAAGTCAAAGTTGTTCACGGCGAGGCCAGCTCAGGCTGGTTATGATCTCACAGAGGTGTGAAACAAGGTTGTCTCCTGAGTAGCATTCGGTTCATACAACTTATAACAGAGCTCGAGAAACGACTGATCCGAAGTGAGCGCGGGTTTCGGTTCAGACGGAGAGGAAACTTTTGGAATGCTCGGGAGCCAAAACACTTCGTGCTACCTGGGTGGCTCTTTACGGATGACATGGTTGTACTTGCACACAACCGCAATTATCCGCAGGAGCTTCTAATTGTCACCGCGAGGTAGCGCGATGGGCACTGGGTATATCAGTATGGAAGGTAGCGAACGAACCGGTTCTCAGCAAACTGGAACCGGTTCCGGATTCTCAGAACCGGTTCCCGGCGACCTAGAACCGGTTCCCGGCGACCTGGAACCGGTTCCGGTGTTCGGAATCGGTTCCGGGATCGGTTCTTTTCGGCAGCTTTTTTCGATCTCTTCAAAAGGGTTCGCCGGATCCATTTTTCACCTCCTGAGTCCTCTCTGAGGGCTCATAGCTCGAGCTGGTCCCGACTTCTGCCCTCGCAGACTGCACTCGAATACATTTGAGCCCTGCTTGCCTAGGACATCACACAAACAAATCTAGACTTCTTTTGGAACGGCATACTTCTCGATTCTATGATTCAGGAGTGAGAACAGGGGGTCACAATCCCAGTTCCGCCGGAACCGAAGAGTGAGGACGATTCAATACAGTTAGACCCGTAGAGGCACTCTGCTAGAAGAAAGTCACGACCTTGAATACGGAATATTCATGGAAACGAAAATTTCGAATGTGGCAGATGCTTCATCCCTTCCGAGCAGCATGTTGCATGATGCTCAAGTTATTTCGGTGACGTGCTGCTGTGGACGTCCGGCAACGGCCTTCCTCCTTCGAAGAAAAAAAAAACAGGAACGGTTCATCCACGGGTTGAACCGGGGCGCAGAAATGCGAACAACCTAGAGTCAAGCCGGGATACAGACAAAATTCGTCGATAAATGAATTGGAAAGTACGGTGGATTGGTTTTGAGACACCTACAAAAAAACGAGATGGGGGGGGGGGTGTCCCAACCTTTCGAGAGGGGAAAATGCTTCAGCAATATTGAGATTTCTCATCAATGGCGGTGGCATGTGTCCAAAATTTCTCGAGTGCTTCCGCCCAAAGCCATCCTCAATTTGTTTTCGACGGTCCCATCTTCAGTGCTCCGGAGTGCCTCCCGAGAATATGATATCGATGCATGTTCGGCCACGTGTTGTCAATATCTCAGGATCGGTTATTAGTTCAAGATTTCCAAATTGATTTCGCATAAATTCGATATTGTTTTCCTTTTTGAGGGGGTCTTTCAGGTTCCAATTGAAATCACCGCATAGAAACAGTGAAGTTCTCTGGTTTTGTATACCAGGGGACAGGGCATGGTCATATTTCAGTAGGAACTCTTCGATGAGTTCGAACGATTTTCCCGGATTCTTATATACAGTCGCAAGGACGGTTAGTTGGTTACGTTGGAGTATTTTACAGGCATGAATGTCACCAGGATCTTCATCAATGAGATCTGGTGTAATTGTGGGAGTTGCTTCCGTAGGTGCTCCTCTGCGTTCGTGAATAGCAACTCCACCTGTCGACCACGGGGTGAAACGTGGACCCCCTGAGCGACTTCGTTGAAGTTTATTGTCGTGCCCCAGGGGGTCGATCACCGACCATCGATTTCTTGGAGCGATTCCGGGACCAATCTGACCTTCACTTTTCAAGTCTGGAGGGGTGATTCCGGGACAGATCTGACCATTACTTCCCAAGTCTGGGGAGGTGATTCCGGGACTAGACATCATTTTACGTAGTACGGCAAATGAATTCTCTAATATGAATTCAAATGTACGGCAATAGTACGGCAAATGAATTCGGTTATATTCCGGGACCAATCTGAACATACTCTTCGGAGTCTGAATTGGTGAGTCCAGGATCGACCTGACCATACTTTTTAGACTCTGAGGAGGTAATTCCGGAGTCCATCTGACCATAACAGCATGTACCATTCAACCGAATGAGAAGATAGATTCAGAGAAAAGTGTCTCGTGAGCTGGTAGCCGGATAATATATCGATCACAGTGGCCACATGTGTATTATGCGCTGGCGGTGAAACCGGCATTGCAACCGAGGGCGCAGGCGCGGGGAAGAGATCAATAGTGAAAGACCGAAGGCATCCGGGACCAATGTGAAGCAAGAACGCGACCGGCTAGAAGAGGAAGAACCTGCAAGAGGGAAACGAATGAAAAAAGCTTGAGAGTAGAAGAGTAGATTTGCTCGCCGACAAGTTGTGACCGTCCTCAAAACGTCCCTTTCTTCCGCTGCCCTAGCGTTCAAGGTGGACTAAGCATCCAGCCCCCGCTCCCAGTTGTGTCCGAGTAGGTTCGTCTTCTTACTCCGTGAGTCGTAGCTGCTTCGTCACCCAGATCTTAAGACCTCACCTAGTGCGAGCTCTGGCAGACAGCGGAAACCTTCGTTACAGTATTGTCAGAGAACAGAGGTATAGTCACAATACCGAACGGAGCGAGAATCAGGTATCGACCGCTCTCTTATCCGGCTTTCGGCTCTCCAGACTCGGCAAAATATTGTCAGATTGGTCCTGGAATCAGCCCACCAGACTCAGAAAAGTATGCTCAGATTGGTCCCGGAATCACTCCTCCAGACTCGGAAAAATACGCTCAGGCTGGTGCCGGAATCACTCCTCTAGACTCAGCAAAATGTTGTCATATGCGTCCTGGAATCAACCCACCAGACTTAGAAAAGTATGCTCAGATTGGTCCCGGAATCACTCCTCCAGACACAGAAAAGTATGCTCAGATTGGTACCGGAATCACTCCTCCAGACTCGGAAGAAGATTGTCATATTGGTCCCGGAATCACCCCTCCAGACTCAGAAGAATATTGTCGGATTAGTCCCAGAATCACCCGTCCACACTCGAAAAGTGAAGGTCAGATTGGTGCCGGAATCACCCCCATGTATTCCAGGAGGAACGAGGACAAACTGACAGACGAAGCCGATCATAAGTAGTAAGGATCCTCGGGTCCGGGGTACGAAAAATGAATTTCCGTAACGGAGTGGTACGTAAATACATTTGACGTACTCCGTACTACGGGAAACGATGTCTATCCGGGACCAATCTGACCATTACTTTCCAAGTCTGGAGGGTTTATTCCGGGACCAATCTGACCTTCACATTTCGAGGCTGGAGGGGTGATTTCGGGACCGATCTCACCGTTACTTTCCCAGGTCTAAGGGGCGATTCCGGGACCAATCTGACCATTACTTCCCAAGTCTGAAGGGGTGATTCCGGGACCGATCAGACCATTACTTTCCAAGTCTGGAGGGGTGATTCCGGGACCGATCTGCACATCTCTTCACCTACCATCACTTCATTGTCATTGACCTATGACGAGACACCAAGATTCACCACATGAAATTCAACTTGAATTCAAATTTCCCTCGCTCCGGGAAAAAAACTTAAAGGCCTCCCGCTGCGATTTTTTCGTTCCCATTTTTTCGTTCCACTCCCAGTTACACCCCACTAAACACGCCCGAAGAAAAGCGCATTTCTGCGCTAAAATCTTGAGTAGTATCTTTTACTCCATCCAGGGAGGACGCAGTCAGAGTCCCTATTCTGATTTGTAAATGAACTATTCTTTTCACGCCTAGAACTGTGAATTTCCTACTCGGAAAGAATGGAATCAATTCCGAACTCCCGGAACCGGTTCCAGATCGCTCGGAACCGGTTCTGAAAATCAGGAACCGGTTCTAGCCCGAAATGCATGAAGCCGAAAAATCGAGCCCGAAAAGTATGAAGCCGAAAAGCATGAAGCCGAAAAGCATGAAGCCGAAGAGCGTGAAGCCGGGAACCTCCTCTCCCAACAGCGGAACGGTCGGGACTGGTTCAGCGGGGAGGAATTGCAGCTTCGTTACGTTCAGCCTACCTACTTCTTCTGCCTCGCTTACGTCCTCGCTGTTCCGCTTCGACGGTCCACTGTTCGAGCTGAGCAAAGGTGAAGCTGCTACAGGAAGCAATCTGCTGAACGTGAATCTTGAAGTTTCCGAGGTCAACTTGCTATAACTGAAGAGGAACCTCCACCTCCGCCTCTAGTACTATACGCAGAATACGCTGTTACCGGAGAGAGAGAACCGGAATCGATCAGCGATTGCTCCGCTGTCTGGAACTGAATCGTCGGAGCCACCGACGGAAGGTGTACTCCGTGGTCAACAAGTGATTCAGCGAACCAGACGGTTCGTTGATATCACGTATCGGTGCTCCCGAATCACCTCAATGAGCCTGTAACCTGCCTGGCACTCTCATTGCCACCGAGCGGCGAGTCGAGCTCACTGATTCTTCGCAGCAGGTGCGTGTCATCCAATGGAGTCTCACAAAGGTACAGATCGACGAAACGACACCTGAATTCCATCCCACCAAGCCAGTCCCGACCACTCCGCTGTTGGGAGAGGAGGTATCCGGCTACATGCTTTTCTGGTTCGAATTTTCGGCTTGTTGGACCCTAATCCTCCAAAACGCCTTGTTCACCCGATATTAGGATACACGCTTTAAGTTGCACAGACAAAATTTCCTCGTGAACTTCAACGAGAGAGGTTTCGTCGTGTGATCCCTCATCAAGGATTCCAATAATGTCTTCGAATGAATTTGAAGCGACCTGTTCCGCATCACCAGGTTCGATCGATGCCGTTTCTACGATCTACAGGTTGTGTACTTTGTGCCGCAACCTTTTAGTTGCCTCCGTGTTTTGAGCTGTATTGTACGGTAGAACTCCATCCGATCGAGACGAAGATCAGGGATGCGTTTCGCAGATCTCCTCGAAGTATTCCTCAATTTTTTCCATGGTCATCAAGGTAACTGACCAGGAAATCGCCGACTCTCAGGATTGGAAAGATCCCAATTGATCCCACCTACAAAACGCCTCCGTGATGTCCGGGGCGGATTTCATATTCTCCAACTCCGTGGAGGTGCAATGGGAGTGTGTTTCACGCTGAAATGCGTATTCCTTGATGCGACTCTGATTGCTCCCACGACCTTCGTTTGGTAGCGCCCAAGGCGGCGTGTGAGAGGTTGGGAGGAAGTGGAATACGACGCAGAGAGCTCGATCTTGTGATGGACCTAAACAAAACGAGGGCTCAACTTTACTCTTGTTTCAGTCCCCAGAGTAGACATGTGACTGCTGAGGACGTATCTCGGGAAAAGTCGGGTGAGAGCCCCTCCATTGCGTGATATATCCAATCCTGGGGCTCCTAGATAAGCTTAACACACCCTCCCATGATACACAGAGACACTAATATACTATGTGGTACCTAATTCCCCCTAAGAGCTAGACGATGCGCTGCGATCACTCTCGTCTCTAGTATTTGCAGGCAGCCGTTCCTACCGCGGGACGAACAACATGTGTAACAATGGAAACAACAAATGTGAACGACGGAAACAAATTTTTCCCGAGTTCGGATGCTTCGCCGGATCACCTATTATCGAGAAGGGATAAACCAAGTAAGTAGGTATGGTAACACCGTTGCTCGCTGGACCCGAGTGGTCGATGCCGCCGCCGGTCGTTTCGCTGAGCTGTCCTTCACCAGAAGCCACCGACCGAGGCCATCTCCGCTACCCATTCCTTCGGTCCATGCAACGGCAGCTATCTCACTCCTCTATCGTTTACATGAGAGAAATATTGAGCTGTATAAACAATGTCGTCTCAGTGGTGACGAGACCCTCCTCTCTGGAAACCTTGTCCCTCCGACGCGAGGTCAGCGACGTCTGTCCCTCCCGCCCCTCTCAAAGCGTCCCTTCAACCTACAATCCCAAACTCGACTTACTTGCAGCGATGGCGAATCAGCGACGTATTGAACAATTCCACCGAGAGAAAACAGGACTAAAATTGCCTTCTTGATCTGATTCCATCAAGATCGCCCTAGTTTCTTCATTGAAGAGCCCAGATGCAAAACGCCGCAACTCCGAATTCCTACAAGTCAAGTTGTCAGTCAAAAGTTCATCGAATCGAGTTCCGACAACATTATTTTGCGCTTTCCTTGGCAATGCAAAAAGTGGAGGGGAACAAGGAGTGAAGGGTTTCCAAAATGAACGCAAGATAACGTCATCGGAAATCGGTTCGACGAATTTCCGATTGACAACTCGACTTTCAAAAATTTGGAGTCACGACTTTTTGCATCTGGGCTCTTCAATTCATCTAAAGATTAAGTTCATCTATCTTCCCCATCCCGGTCGGAAGAATGGCGCGGTTGGGCAACCTGAGCTGATTCTACGCGATCGCAAATAGTTTTTGATGGATTACAGCTTTGATTAACTCGCGGGATCGACGCCATCGGTTAGGGAGAGTCGAAGACCGAAATCAATGTTCGGAATACATACATGAAAGTTGGTTTCCCGGTTGAAGCTTAGGAGTCTCAGCGGTGTCCCGTTCAGAACTTTGTATCGTTCACCTGATGTGCACGCTTCCATCGTTTCTCGGAGTCGCTTCCGTTCCAGGAGGAGCTCTTGTCTGTCAGTTTCTTTGAGAGCCCATGTTTGGGGTCTTGTTGGAGGACAAGGGTTGCGTCTTCTTTCAGGAGTCATGATGGTTTGAGGAAACTGGAATTTCCGCTCAGATGATTTAGCAGCTTGAACCTCGGGTCGATTCCCTGTACTATTCGATCAAGGGATGCGAACATTCCTCTCCTCGATTATTTTTCGATCGACAGATTAGCATCCGCCAACTCCTCGTCGAAAACTCGTCTGCGCGATCTCCTGCACGGAACTGGTGTTTCGATGCCGAGTTCGTCACAGACATCCTTCGCGACCGCTCCAAGAATCCAGTTGTCCTGAGTGCCGATCGGGGATGTCTCCAAAGATAGGATTCCAGCCCAGTTTTTATGGAGATCGATAGTTTTTTTTTTGCGAAAAACGCTGAGCGTCGTTGACCTCGCGGGAATCTGCAGACCGAAACCTCAGGTAGCGGGGGAAAGAGGAAGACCGTACGATTCTCAGCAATAGAGCAGCGTCGTCTCGGGTGTTGAGATTCTCAATCTCGTTCGTGATTTGACGAAGAGCTTCAAACCCATCCAGGGATCAGCTTCGTGGGCATATACCTTCGATGTCGAGTCCGTCCACTTCCGTTTTCCTGGCCATCAGACAGGCGCCTCCTTCACTTGTTCTATGCTTCTCTCGCGAGCCTCGTTCCCGAGGAGTTCAATCATTCCGATTTGCCCGCCTCGGCCATTCGAACGCAAGTGCCGTCCGTAATGGTATGCGCCAGCCTCGGAGCCCGTCGCACCGGCTTCGCATCTGGCTTCAGCATACGTCATTGACGACCCCACAGCGACCATCACCGAGCGCGTCTTGAGCAGCGTGCTTCCCGCCTTGCCAGCCTTGTCGAGGAAATGGTCTCCAGCGTTCTCGCTGAGGTCATGCGGAAATTCATGGAGTCGATGATCACCACCTTGCGAAAGGCGGTCCCACTGACACCGGTTACAACTACCGCACCTACCCTTGACTCAGGAGGCGCTGGTGCGGGCCGCCTCGTTGCCAGATGGCGGCGGCTTTTCAACGAAACATGAACGATAGAATCCAGCCGTAGCAGTCGAATTGCGACCCAGCCACCGTTACCATTTCCAGCGCGCGATCGGCATGCTATGTTGTAGGTCATACGGTGGAAGTATTTGTCAGGATGAGGATGCTCCGTTTGAGTAGAAATACAAAGAGTTTTCTCGAGAGAGTTTATGTTTCTTTGCAGAGGAAGTCCACGACCACACTTCAAAGCCTCGAAGTTGGACTTTACAGAACCAATGCTCGCCAGGCAGTATTTGGTACTGGACAGAGCACTTTCTCATATCGAAAGGGGGACAATGATGAACGATTCGGTCTGATAAAAGCTGCCTTCCGATCGTGGCGGAATCGCGGCAGTCTTTTCTCCGCTCAAGTTATTAACTTCTATGCTCAACCAGTTCGCGAGCGTGGAGACGGGTTGGTTGAATTGCAGTGATCCTCGGACACCAGTCTACCAGTTATCGGCAATTAATTCAGTATCGGTCATTCTAAATTGCTCACGGAGAATATGCAGCAAGGGCTAGCGAACATGTGCGAACGCTGGCTTCCTCATCGAAGAAGCCTTTCCCCTACCTTGAGGTGTAATATATGAACAACTACATTTGTATGTTTGAGAATCCAGGCTCTGTTTGTTTGTTTGTCTGTCCCCAATAGACTCCTCCGGTATTGATCGGATCGACTTGGAACACACTGCGTAATGTAGGGCGGCTCACCGGGAAGGACATGGGCCACCATCGGCCATCGTGCCGAGGGCGCCCAGCCTTTGGACCGCAACGCTTATTCCGGACATTTCAGTCTGGATCGAAGCCGAATGCGGCAACTTGACCTACCCACTTGCCCAGCTTCTCACAAACCGCGGATCCTCCGCGAAGTATCTTCACCGAATACAGCTTCTAGACTCTCGACGTGAGCTCTCCGCCCCCTGGGCGAGGAAGATGAAATCCGTCATTCCTCCGATGTCCGGCCCGTGACGTCCCAGTGCCGCCTATCTCTCCTCCTGCCGCCCCCTGACCTGCCCGGCCATCGTCTCCCACATGGTCAAGGACAGGAAGAGCTGCTCGGAGCAGGCCAGGTGTCCGTGAATCGATTCCTTCGGCTAGCAAACGGCCCAGGCACTCGATATGAAGGAAAAAAAGAAGCCCTCGACGCGCCAGCGAAATCCGGGGCGTTTGATTGAGGGCTCATTGTCCCAGCTGGATTCAAACGAATATACCTCTGGAAGCTTCTGCGGAATACGGCATACATATATCCGATCGTATCATCCAACATGGAATAGTCTCGTCAACGAGAATCGCAATCCATGAGACGAGATCCTTCCCGACGAGTCGTGCTCATCATCGGGCCACGAGTAGATGGAGAACAAACCTTGGAATGTATAGCTCGGGAAAGTACTCCGAAGATTATTTCCGCCACTCGAAACTTTCGGTTGAACATGTTGCATTCAACACGACGAGGAATTGGTTCGACTCGAACAGTTTTCCCAAACTCCGACCTCTGATAGAGAGCTGTTGCGTGTTCATCGTCGCAGCTATAGGCATCGAGTTATGCTCCGTGGGAGCACACAAAATCGTTGCGAAGGGAGAGCTTTCGATCGGATTCAGGATTGGATTTGTCGGAGTAGGTCATTAGAGAACTACAGCGTCGATTCAGTCAGGGTTTGTGAGTTGTTGTTCGTCTGGTTCGGATGACTGGCTGATTCCGCGATAGAGATGGCGATCCACTCAGATCTTCGAACTTGGGATTCATCGGATCGATCATCTGGTTCTCGGGAAGAATCGAAGCAGAATGGAGTCATGGAACTACCTTGATAATCGACTCTACCACTCCGCAACCAATGTCAATAGTCAGAATTAGTTGTCTCTCGGCAGAGAGAGAGAGAGAGTTGCGATGTCAAGAGAGATCTGAATGACATTCCTAAGATGTCGAAGAACACACAAGGTTTCTATGCCCCCGTATTGATTCCCTTAAACAATAAATGCATTAGCCAATGCTTTGAGCGAGAAGGAAATCCAAGATAGCTTTTCGTTCACGAAGTTGTGAATGGATCTGGTGGTAATGAGCAGGCCGTGATTGAACTATCTTGACCGTCTATCCGCACCCCAATCGGAATCGTCCATCAATCCATTCGAGCGCGTTCAGTGAATCGCCTTGCGGTGGCCTGGGTAACTGAACGAACGACACACAATGAAAAGTCGGAAGTTTGAGGGGAGCGGTCCGAGCAAGGAATCGCTCATTTTTTCGTGGACCACAGAACCTGGCGTCTCGCGAGGAGATAGTGTGTGTATGATTATTTTCTGCGTCGACAGCATCGCTGGCCGTTCGGCTGCCGACACAGCTCCGGGTGAGGAGGTGGAGAGACAAGCTTTCCAATGCGCGGAGTCGAATTAATTAACGACCGAATTCGTCTGTTGTCTACAAGAGCATCAGATTCACGCGATCAAAACCACTATCTTGGGAGGAAGCATGGGTAATCATTGGGACGTTAGCTCCGTGTGAGAGGACGTTCCATATCTCACTCAAAATCTGGCTCATCATTTTCGGAAGTCCGGGTCGAGAGACTTTTCAGCTCGTCCTCAACACAGAGACACTTCAATTTCCCCATTCAGAGATCAAATAGCCTCGCTGCTCGACCAAGGGACACTCTGGCTCCGAGTTCGACCGACCTGCTTTGTAGCGATCGACGTTAATGGATGACAGATGAGGCTGGAATTTCTCTGGCCGTGACTCTCTAGCCCGTGAGGGGGATGGCTAGGAACTCTGAGAATATAAGCCATCCAGCTCGGATGGCGCCGCCACGACACTCCTGGAGACAATTATTTTCCCGGGACGAGCCACAGACGACTCGGCGATCATTCTGCGTTTTACTCCGAAAATAATGCGACTGAAGACCACGTCAACGAGAACAGAGGGGAATGAAGAAAGGGGAGAGAGGAGAGCACGCGGTTGAAACGTAAACTGTAACTTTCGTGCCCGAGGTTCAGGAATCGGTTTCCCCATGTTGCAGCCTGCAAGTCGATTTATTTGCTGCAAGGTTTGATCCGAAGATTTTAATCGCTCTCCGAGAGAAACGCCTGAGTTGAGTGGTCTGGCAGCAGCTCATTGCACGGAGAAATCGTCCTCCTCAAAAAATCAGGGTTCGAGAAGTCTCCAAGGAATTGAGGACCGAGGAGACATGACATATTGGAGGCTTTCCTTGGGCTATATTCGGTCCTGCAATGATGGAGGACTCCATTGGAAAAGTTCGGCAAGAATCGAGCTTCGGAAACCGTCCCCGCGAGTGTGTCTATCGCCAAACTTTTCGGGTGAAATCCGGGTGCGAGGGTTCGCACACAAAGCTGACCACTTTTTACTCCGCGAGGCCACGCAGGTGAAGAACACCTCGGGCTCGTCCGACCTTCGGTAGACAGTGTGTGGGATATGGGAAAGTATGGATCGCCCACGACATGTAGTTCCACTAGAAGAGCACAGCTCCATCAGGTAACCTGAGCCGCATCGATTCCGTTGAGGTGGGGAGAAGGAGGGCGGTTTCCTCATATGCTTCAAAAGCAGTCCAGGACACCGATTCATAAACATACTCCTGGAACTTCAGTAGCTGATCATTCATTCCGTGGTGTCGAAACATCATGGATCATGAATTCTCATAGAGCTTGCCCGATTCTTTTTGAGGTGGTAACAGAAAACCAGCACTGTCCGCTGGTCCCTCTTATTCGGCACGTAAGCAACATGTTGAATGGAATGAATGAAACATCTTTTACGTGAGCCTCGGCTCCAGGCTGATTGAATCTTGATTCAAATGACGGAAAAGTTCACCACAGCTGAAGTTGTCAAATCGTTCATTGCGCGTTGTCAAATTACGCCTGCTGTGAGCCGACGTTTCGTGGTTGTCACAAGCTATCCCTGCGCGCAAATTATTCAAGTCGTGAACCGAAGGCATTCATGGGGCCCTTCTCAAAATCCATGGAGATTGCCTTAGGATTGAACTCGGGCCAGCACAGCTTCAATGAGTCGATCTTGAGAAAACAGTTTTGGCGCGAGACTGAACGTGCCGTAAACATGAATTTTCGCACCCATGCCGATCCACGCAGCGACGCTGTGCCTGCTGAAGATGAGAATTCGATCGGCGTCTTCCAGGCCTGTGTCACCGAGCAAGAACACTTGAAAGTTTCCGGGCGTGCTTTCATAGACGGTGTACTCGTCTGGTATGAAATGAGTACGATCTCTGAAATGAGTCGCTGGAACGCTGAAACGATTTCGATTTCTCTGAATAGTTCTCGCTAGCGATCTGTCGCCCTCCATTGATCCCTGGGCGGCGATGGAGTATGTGCGTCTTATTCTGTTGATGACCTGCTGCGGTTGTTCCATAGTATTCAAAGCCCGACGCTACAATGTCCTTATCTGGCGTGACACTCCGATGGCAGCACCGTTCGGGGAATCGGAGTGTATGCCCTTGACCTCGATCTTCCCGGTCACGACAGACTCATAGAGACAAGCGCAGCATTTTTGAGTTTTGCTCGCCTTATATTGACACCGCCAAAGCTCTTCCTGTCCGTCTTTGCTGAACTGCGCGAACTCGTGTTGATAGCCGTCATGCGAGAACTTCTCTCGGCCACGTTGTGCTTCGACGGAGGAAGACATTTAACGGGCTACACAAGAGTTTCCGAGGGTAGCCGAGGGTGAAGTGTTCACAGTCTGTCACGTTTCCGCCAACAGAATCGAACATCCCCGACCAAGTGCACACATTCCGCAGCCTTCGCTCCAATGTGCACATCCTTCGAGATTCGCAAATCCTTCAAAATCAATATGCGGCGCACTTGCCATTGTGCAGTCCAAGAGCCACCCAACCAAAGGAAGTCAAGAAGTGACCACTTTGTTTGAAGAAAGAACCAGTATTCCAAGTTTACCCATCATATCAAGTTTCGATCACATCAATCGTTTTTTTCACAAACTAGTTGTAATGATCAAGGTTGCATAGTATAATCATAGGTGAAGGCCGATTTGTCGTGGTGGCCGCGTTGGCGCGTTCCCGCACACAACAGCTCTCCACGAGGGATCAATCTTGGTATGGAACAGAACGTCAACGCCACGTCTCTGAAGAGACTCCAAGGTCCGCTTCGCGAGAAGAGGAATCGACGAGTCCATCTCTTATGTGTCACAGAAGGAATGATCGACCCCAAAAGCTTTCTGGCAATTACCAGTTTCACGGGAAAATTCATTGAGAAACTTTGGGCGGTACCTGAGCCCTCCCCAGCCATTCCAGGGAATGAGTGGGATAAGCCCGAGGCCATTCCAACTTCCGCTACTCCATACTCCCATTCACGGTTCTCGCAGACAACCATGCGCAACGACTGGCCTCCGCGTCGCGAAAACCTTCACACATTCCCTACCGCTTGGACAATCGCCCAGGCCTTCTGAGCTCATCGACTCTTCCAGTTCGACGTTTTTTCATGATTTACTCCTGCGGACAGGGAGGTCTCAGCAATCTTAGACAACCCTCTCTCGCGAGAACAAGCGGCTATGCTCCTCATTTCGTTTTCCCCGCGTGTCGGTAACTTTCGGCAGTGAAGAACAGGAGACGACGAAGCCTGAGTGACAAAAGCTCCGGAGCCGATCCCAGAATTTCGCCGATTGTGCTTCTGAACGGCAAAACTCAGCAACAAGATTGAGACGGTCATGCAGAGGGATCTCCGAGCTGACAAAATCAGGAGGTGCGTTCTGGAGCTCGACGCCAATACGAGAAGACCATTGATAGAAGTTGACGAGGCACTCGTTCGCTCTATGAAACCTCATCAAATCGAAGGTGTGAAGTTCCTCTACAAAACTATGATTGAATCGATAGCTCGAGTTTCGAAGGGCGAGCCAGGCTGCGGAGCCATCCTCGCGCATTGTATGGGGTTGGGGAAAACCTTCGTGAGCATCTGCTTCCTTCACACACTTCTGACCAACAGAATCCTCAAGACGTTCGTGAAAAAAATAATCGTCTTCTGCCCGTGCAACGTCGTGCTCAACTGGGCAAAGGAGTTCGAGACTTGGATCAGCAAAAACGAGCGGGTCGAAGAAAAACTAAAAATCCACGAGTTCTTCCGAGTGAAAACGCTCGTCGATCGGATGAGAACGCTCGAAGCCTGGAACGAGAACGGAGGTGTCCTCATCATGAGTTACTCGATGTTCAGGATCATGACACAAACCATAGCCACGAATCCAGAGGTCGGTAAGAGACTGCCTGAACTTCTCCATAACCCTGGAGCTGATCTGGTCGTCTGTGACGAAGGACACACCCTGAAAAGCTCGAAGGCTCAGATCTCGAAGGCGATGTATCTGATACGAACCCAGCGAAGATTGGTTCTAACCGGTACCCCGCTGCAAAACAACATGACCGAATATCACTGCATGGTGAACTTTGTACGACCCGACACCCTGGGAACTCTGAGAGAGTTCAAGGACCGCTTCGTAAAACCCATCGTTCTAGGTCAAAAAGCCGACGCCAGTAAGAGTGCGGTCAGATTGATGAAAACTCGAGTTCATATCCTGAACAAACTGTTGGCCGACTGTGTCCATCGCTGTGATTACAGTCATTTGGCGCCGTACCTTCCGCCCAAGTACGAATACGTGATCTCCATCAATCTTTCCGCGCTGCAAATGAAACTCTACCGGCAGTACTTGAAGTTCATCGGTGTGAACAGGAACACAACTCGGGAAGACTTGAAACGGCGGTTTTTCCTGAGAGACTACCAAGTTCTGAAGATGGTTTGGTCCCATCCCTGTCTGATTGTTGAAAACGAGGATCGCCGAGAAGGCAGGCGACAGAAGAGAGCAGCGAAATCCAAGAAACCCACGGATGATTTTTCAGAAGAGGACGCCATCTCCGAACCACTGGAGAGAATTCACGGAGGTGGCGATGAAGAAACACTCGTTAGAACATACAAGACCCGGAGTACTTGTGAGAGAAACCCGACAGGAGATAGCGATTTCGAAGAATCAGACATGAAGGTACTGTTTTAGTCCCTTCCATTTTGTGAGGCAATGGAATCAAGATTCCAGGTTGATGTGCTCGAGAGCTTGATCACAGAGTCACGATACACATACGTATACGGTCGGAACAGACCTCGATTCAGCGTGCATCTATCTTCAGGGATATTATCCTCACCGTGCTACGGGATTGCCCCAGGTTTTTTGCCGAGGCAGCAAACCATATTCGCGAGTTTGACATCAATAAGCTTCATGGGCTCGGTCCTTCTTGACGTTTTTAGGAGAAATAACCATGAGCTTTACAGGACGAGCCCTGGTGGAGTGGTCACGTGTCTCGGAACGGCGGAGAGATCTCAAATTTGGAGCTTTCGACAAAATTCGTGGTGGCATTCGAAATTTTGAAGCAATGCGAACAAATAAAAGACAAGGTCATACTGTTCAGCACCAGTCTATTGACCTTGGATCTTTTTGAGCGGCAACTGCAGGCTCAACGAGACGAGGAGTTGAATGCTTTCGGTCGGAATGAGGCCGTCAGCAAGTGGCGGCGCGGTTTGGATTACTTCCGAGTGGACGGGAGAACTGGTGTGGAAGCTCGCAAGGATTACATCGATCACTTCAATGATGCGAGCAACGAACGAGCCAGACTGATCCTGGTCAGCACGAAGGCCGGCGGCATAGGAATAAACATGATAGGCGCCAATCGCATCATTGTCGTTGACGCGTCCTGGAATCCGTCCGACGATACTCAAGCGGTTTTCCGAGCGTACCGTTTTGGACAGACGAAACCCGTCTACGTCTATCGTCTTCTATCGCATGCCACGATGGAGGAGAAGATCTATCATCGTCAAGTGGATAAGATAGCGCTTGCATCCAGAGTGGTGGACGAGAAGAATCTCGAGCGCCATTTCAAAGGATCAGATCTCAAAGCTCTGTACGAGTTCAAACCTCACAGGAAATCGCGAAAAACTATGGCACTGCCAAAAGATCGCCTCTTGGCCGATCTTCTCATCACGTGCAAGGAATTGATCAAAGGCTACCATGAGCATGACTCGCTACTCCGCAATGATGTGGAGGGTGAATTGACTGACGGAGAGCGCAAGCAAGCCTGGATAGAATATGAAAACGAGCTCCAAGGTGAGAATTCCGTTCTGGAAGTTTATCAGTGCTTGATTTACCCGAGTCCGCAACGTACCGCTCCGCTCCATCAACTAACGGTCTTTTGATCCAGATGCTCCACACG
Source organism: Phytoseiulus persimilis (assembly GCA_037576195.1). Lineage (NCBI taxonomy): Eukaryota > Metazoa > Arthropoda > Arachnida > Mesostigmata > Phytoseiidae > Phytoseiulus > Phytoseiulus persimilis. The sequence goes on from CM075103.1 coordinate 31,771,380, forward strand.
AAGGAAGTCTTCAGGGCTTGCAGACGGAGGAGTCAGGGCCGTTGTATGACTTCGACTTCCAGGATAAACTGAGGTTGTCATATCGACAGACAGGTGAGATCACATGGGCAGGGCGAGAGGAGTTCCAGAATAACGGGGATCTTCCAGGCCCACACGGACGGGCCTGTAGCTCCAGGGTTCCTTGGGGCTCTGATCTTCGGAGAGATCTCTAGAGGAGTTCTCCATAAAGAGGCTTCGTATAGATTTCCCACGATTGCTTGCAAGCTTGCTCCTAGTTGACACTCGATAAGAAAGTTGGTAACACTTGAAGTCCCCGAAAGAAGTCCGGAGGGATCCGACGAACCCTCATTCAGATAGATTGGTAGGTTTACGACGCGCTCTATTGGAAACCTTCCCAGTTGACCGAGAATCTGAGGACGGTTCTCCAGCGCTACTCTTCTTTCCTTCCTCGGGCGTCGTTGCGGCAGCCGGTTTGGCAGGGGTCTTCCTGGGCGGTTCCTCTTCTCCCTCCGATGAGGAATCGTCCGAGCTGGAGTCATGTGATCTCCATGTCGTCTCGAAAAGCTCCCGGAAATGCCAGCCTCAGCCGAGGCAGATGCCGTTATCAATATGTTTTTCCACCCCTCCCACTTCCTCCAGAAAAATCCTGCACAGGCGTACCCTGGCCAGTGTTCGTCATTCAAACAGTCCTTGCCTTGGTTGACAATCGAGCTCATGGTCTGTGGGCGCTTCTGGCCCTCTTCGGTTGCAAAGCAGCGACTTCTAGTCATATGTTATGCGAACCGTCGGAGTCCGAATCCCGGTAAAATTATATGAGACAGGTCCCTCTCGCATGGATTGACATGAAGGGCTCCAGACCGCCCACTCACCGCTTCTCTTTTACAGTGACGACTCAGACCAGTGAGGAGAGGCTCAGAGACACTTTGCGGTACGATAGGCCGACCAAAGATCCCAGGGAAATCTTCAAAGAGATCAAGTTGAACGTGAGTATCCGAATGGAGAGATCTTACGAATTCCTTCATCACCGAAATCCCATCTGACTCGCTACAAACTTTCTCCGCCTCACGTTCCCGCTCAGCACGTCGAGTCCGGTCCTCAGTTCCGATTTCTCTTTCCAGTATCCCAACGCCAATCAGCTGACTATTGCCATGCGCTTCAGAGAAGAGTCTGTAACCGCAACCAGTACTCGAACAGATGATGTTCCACGCGCGAAACGATCAGCTCGGACACTTATGAAGAGAGTTATATAGCTTCCGATTCCCCGCCAGCGAACGTTGCTTGAACGCGAATGAGAGCAGCAACGATGTCTGGCGGGAGAGACCGAGTTTCTGAGGTCGATAGAAAATTGAAGAGAAAATCAGTTTACTCCTAGAGTTTCGTTTGTATTTGATGACGTGAACGGTCGCTTGCTAGCGAAAGTAAAAGAAACCGATGGATCATCGCGCAGGAACAGCGCTCAGGGCCGTTATTTACCGCAAGAATCGGCTCAAATTTATTTCCTCCCGAGAAAATGAGACTTCTGGGCTCAGAACGTCGCTGAGCTTCGAATGCTCCGTGGTTCAAAACGTCGCTGGGCTAAAATGCACTCTAGCTCTCACTGTCTTCGGGCTCAAAGTGTCAGTCCCCTAAGAGCTAGGAGACTGGGCAAATCGATACATCCAGAAAACGCCTGCAGCATCTTCGAACCAAATATTCCAGATCATCGTTTCTCTCCCCATGAACTGCCCGTCGCAGACAGATGATAGGGCTGATGATCGAGTCGTCCGAGGAGGACGTTTGTGGAGGACAACACGCATCACGGAACGGACTTTGAGAACCGCATCACGAAAGTTATCCCTCCAAGTCGAAAACGCAGAGAAAGTCCATTACACAGTTAATTTACGGCACATCTGGTGCGGGAAACGCTGTGAACTCGGGCTCGGCCGAGAAACGTTCTTCTCTTCTGCCCCGAATCGGTTACGCCGATCAGATGCTGCTGTGAGATAGTTCTGAAAAGTCGATACCGGAGCTGATTTTCATGGAGAACTGACTTTCGTGTGATCGCAGCACTTCAGATTCGGTTTGTGGTAATTGTTCGCAAGTCAAGAGAGCCATGAAATCTATGACGCATCGACGGGGGTATGTTCTCTCTTTCTGGTCACGGATGAATGACGTTTTCCATCATTGAGCGGAGATTTGACAGGGGAGATTTTGGAGGTGAAGAATCTGCATTTGATCGATCGGAATATCCGCTGTAGGATCAGAGAGAGGTTTTAGCAAATGCTTCCCTGGTGCGCCGTTCTCCAACCATTGTTGTTCTAGGAGGTCAGAGAGTTAGCGCTGGGATCGATCGTTGTCGCTTGCGTTACAAACTCAATCGTTCCCATGGTCTCATTAGAGGGTGAAAGATAACCCAGGCGAGGTCCAGCTCTCGAGCTCCGGTCAGCTCTAGCCACTACTGGCTTCAGCCCATGGAACCGAGCTGAGCTCTGAAGTCATTCCAGGTTGCTGACGTAAGTTTGTTGGATGCGCTGGATGAGCCTGAAGGACGCTCGAAAAGAGATCCGAACGCCTTTACGGACAAAGCATCATCAGGGGATACTTTCCCGGATTGCTACCGGCTCTCGAGAAATTTCTGGACTCGCTGTCGAAATGAGCCTCATGACTGTGTAGTCTTGGAGAATTCCCCGATCCCCACGGCGATTAGAGAAGCCGCCCCACATCTCATCTGGAAACAGTGTTGTGTCGTCTGCATCGGCAGACAGCATTATTATGATCGAGCAGAAACCTGATGCTGTTGTTGCTACTGGCGGCTCGCTTTTCGCTCTCCCAGTTTAGCAGCGGCCGCATCCACGGCGAAAACAGAGCAAGTTTTCTCTCGTGCGTTCGGGCGAAGGTCCAGAGGAGACATAATTGACAACGAAGCAACTGTCTTGTAAAATCCGTGACCAAACAAAAGTGATCTATCCGTGATCAATTGTATCGTTCGAAGACTCTTCCCGTGTGACGCCGAAGCATTTACTGTCAAACTTGAAGCCATGGGAGTCCCTAAGTTCTACAGATGGATATCTGAGAGATACCCTTGTCTCTCCACGGTGGCGAGGGAGTATCAGGTAAAGCTCGGAAACTGGACGCCGAAACGTTCTCCGAGAGAAGCCATCATCGGGAACTCTGTCCTGTCTGCGGTCCATGCTCGGGCTGGCCGCTCCTCTTCTCGCTTTGGAGCTGCTGCACGAAATACACAGCGCTTGCGTTGTCCTTCGCCAACACGACACAGAGCTGCCGATCGATAGCGAGCGTTGACGTATCGCGATTCTAGTCGACTGCTCTCGCCTGCTGGATCATGAAAAATCATATGAAGCTATCCGGAAATCCTAGAGCGGTGAATTGATTTCGCGCTCGAGAATCGAACTCACTGTGGGCGGTCGAGCCGCTCCGCGATCTTTGCGCGGGAGATGACTGATTGCAAATAGCGAACACGTCGCGCAGTGTCAGAACCGCCGCGAAGACTCCCGAGCTCTGCTCGATCTCGATGAGTTTCCCGATGTTTTGTGGCGAGAAGAATAGGAACCGATTGGCGATGCGATTTCCGCGATGATATTGTGAGAACGAAATAGGCAGAACACTGATAGGCATGCTCTGATTTCAGCTGCCAGACTTCGATAACCTCTACCTGGACATGAACGGAATAATCCACGTTTGCTCGCATCCGAATGATGCCGACGCTCATTTTCGGATATCCGAGGCCGAAATCTTCAAGAATATATTCGATTATATCGACTTCATATTCAGGTTGGTGCTGGTTCTCGACAACAGCGCAGGCTACGAAGTCGTTCACATCGTCACTCCCGCATGAGATTCGAATTTCTAATGTCGTCTTCTCAATTACCTTCAGAATGGTAAAGCCGAGAAAATATTTCTTCATGGCGGTCGATGGTGTGGCACCTCGTGCCAAGATGAATCAGCAGAGAGACCGCAGGTTTCGGTAAGAACGGGGAAGAAGTACCTCCTGGCTCGTTGAGCTGAATCTGGGCTGAATGACGAAACTGAGAGGAGCTCGTTTACAGCTCCGCGAAAGAAGCTCAAGAAACGGAGAAGGCCGCTAAGCAGAAAGGAGAGGAGCTCCCCACAGATAAACGGTTCGACTCGAACTGTATATCGCCCGGGACTGAGTTCATGGAGCGACTGCATGAGCAGTTGAAGTACTTTGTTGTTCTGAAGCTTTCAACGGATCCAGTTTGGCAGCGGCCGGGCTTGAAAATTTACCTCAGCGGCCACGACGCACCGGGTGAAGGCGAACACAAAGCCATGGACTTCATCCGTTACATAAGAGCGCAGAAAGAGTGAGTTCAGCTCATTCACTGATTGCAGGAGTCTCCTCCGGGCCGGCGTCAGGTCGCGTCTTCGGGAGGTCGCTTAGTGAGACTAAAAGTACAGTGAAAAATCCACAGTTATGATCCCAACACTCGCCATTGTATTTACGGTCAGGACGCTGATCTCATCATGCTGGCTTTGTGCACGCACGAGCCTCATATTGCTTTACTACGGGAGGAAATCGTTTACGGTGAGCTCTTGCGGCCATGGTGGAGCGATGTCGTGAAATGTGGCCCCGCCATCTCTCATGTTCGCTGACGGTGTGCTCTTCCCGAATTTCCCAGGAAAAAGTGCTCAAAAAAGAGTTCAAAGTGCGGACAAAGTCACGTTTCATCTGCTGCACATAAATTTGCTGAGAGAGTACCTCGACCACGAATTCTCTGAGTTGAAAGAGCCGGGAGTCCTGAAACAAGGTTACAATTTGGAGAGTATCATTGACGACTGGCTCCTGATGTGTTTCCTCGTAGGTGAGTTTTCCCGCTGCTGTATCGTTCTGATTCCCACAGACTGTATTCGAATCGTCTGAAAAGGAAGCGAGTCAACAGGCTCTTGCGCGTTACAGGTAACGATTTCCTTCCTCATCTACCGAACCTCCATATTGCTCACGATGCCTTGCCGATTATGCACAAAACCTATTGCACTGTGATGCCGACTTTGAACGGCTACCTCCATGATCAAGGCAGGCTGAACTTGAAGAATTTCGAGGCAAGTTTTGCATGCTCTCATGGATCAACCCAAATAGTGGTATTCATTACGTACGACTCCCTGGACGCAGAGTCTCCCATGCGGCTTGTGCCTTTACGTGGAACTGTTATGCCGGTCCAACTGACGGTATCCCAAATTATCGTAGGTGTTCCTGAGGAAACTCGGGGAACGAGATCGAGAAATGTTCGAACGCGTCGAGGAGAAGCACCCAGACGGCATGAAGAAAACCGAAAGGACTGAGATGGAAGCGGTAAGCTGCGCTCTGCCCGATTTCGCTGCTGGTAATGCGTATCAAGCCCTGTCAACCCCGCGCGTGAGAGCAGGGGGCGTCGGAGCCGTCGGCTTCCGGAGTGGATCTCGGATTCCAAGATCGGATGACGGGAAATGCTCCACCCTCGCTACTGTATCGGATGACGACGCGAGAATGATGACTGTTTTTAAATTGAGCAGGCTCGGAGGAAGTTCCCGGGGCTCGACATACCCGACGTCGATAGTGATGAAGACATTTGGGAGGAGGAGTTCCGACAGCACAAGCGGCATTACTATATGTCTAAAATGGGTTATGATGAAGTGACTGAAGACGTTCTCCGTGAGCAAGCCGAAGGTTACATTCGAGCTGTCCAGTGGAATCTTCATTACTACTACAACGGCGTGCAAAGTTGGAGCTGGTGAGAAGATTTGCAAGATGACAGACAGAGGCATAGCCTGTTTACGATCCGGCGCTTCTGTGTTGGAGGCTTCTGGGTTTGCAGTGGGTTTGGAGGCACGGGATGCTTGATCGATGAGTCGAGCTCGCGCTGAAACCTTGAATATCCGCAGGTACTATCCTCACCACTATTCACCATTCATATCGGATATAAAGAATTTCAGTCATTTGAGGTTCGACTTCGAGCGCGGGAAGCCATTCCTGCCTTTCCAACAGCTCGTTTCCATCATGCCTACAGCTTCTCGAGAGCTCGTACCCGCTGCGTACAGGTAGGTGCGACCTCTGGCACCGGCTTCGATCAAAAATCAGGATTGATGGGTGTATCCCGAAAGCTCTCAAGCTGAGCTACGAGTCTCAAATTTTTGCAGGCGACTGATGACCGAAGACGATTCTCCCTTGAAAGAATATTTCCCCGACGACTTCGAAACGGATCTCAACGGGAAGACCCAGGAGTGGGAGGCGGTCGTTTTGATCAAGTACATCGAGGAAGAAATCTTGTTGAACTCCATGGAAAAATACGACCACCTGTGAGTACTTTCAAAGTGTCTGAACGTCTCGAGATCGACGCTGATGCGGTCTGTCCGAGTCCGTTTTTTAAGAAGAAAATTTGTCTTCCGCGATTCAGGCTCACTGACACCGAAAAGATGCGGAACAAACACGGAGCCCATCTCGTGTACGAATACACACCGAAGGCCTTGGAGGCGTACGCGTCCCCGTTCCCCGGCCACAAATGGTTTCCAGATATCCTCACTTCGCATGCGAAGCGCACAGATTTACCTTCGGATGAATATCGATTGGAAATCCGGAGACTGAGGAAAGGTCAGTGAAACTTTCCGGAAACATCCTCATTGTCACGGTCGCAGCGTTGCATTCCACGAACGAGCTCCCCGATACTTTTCCGAGAAACCATTGCTCATGCTGTGAATCAACGCCGGACATCCATCGACAGGTCGTCTACCGAACACCCAAAACAGTTACTACTTTCCTGGATTTCCATCGCTGCGCTTCCTCCGCCACAGGGCCGAGCTGGTCCTGCAAGGCTGCACGATCTTCCAGCAGGCTTCCAGAGGCTACAACATGATTCTGCATCTAGAAGACAAACCAGCCGACATGGAAACATTCGTTGGGCTAATCGGCAAGGAAGTGCACATCAACTATCCGCATCTGAAACAGGCGATCGTGAGCAAAGTTTGCTCGAACAACACCATAATAACGGCGAAGGGAACGAGCAAGATGTCCGAGATCGAGGTAGGTCGAGTTCTCGATGGAAACCCAACTGCTCACGCGGTGGACGGTTGAGGCTGATGTCGCGAGGTTCTCTCCACGATATCGAGAGCGGAACATCTACGACTGGAGAGCTGCATCGCGTTACGATTCTCACTCAGCTTTCTCCATTTCTAAGATGAAGGACCACGTGCGAAAATTGGAAGGCCTCCACAGTGAGCTAAAGTTCCGATGGGGTATTCACGCTGGCGACGCACCGAAACTTATTCTCTACTGCAGACCCCTAATCGGTCGAAAATACATCTTCAGGGGGAACGATCAGGTGAATCCGAGTGTCAAGTCAACTGGATGGAAGTTCATGGCGCTGCGAATCGAGCGGTTCCGTGAATTCTTCTCTCGTTTCAGGTGACCGTTGAGAAGCAGTGGTCTGACAGCGATGTAGCCGTCTTGCACAACACCATAATAAGTGGCCTGATGGAGCACGAGACAGAGGTGGCGAACTTCAAAACGTTGGAAGAAGTTTTCGCCGAGAACACACCAGTGTTCTTGATGACCCTTAACGAGTATGGACTGCAGGTGAGCTCCCTGGGCATCAGGTCGTTTATCCACTCCACGGAATGCGTGCGAACCGAAGCCCACAGTGACGAAGCAAGATCTTCTTGATTTTTTCCTGGCTTCTTCAGGGATTTGTCAGATCGATCCTCAAAGACGGGCATCTCCTCGTTGAGAGCAAGTTCCGCGAAGAGCCTGACTTCATGGATCTGCGGAAACGGGAACCAGAGCTGCGCAAAAATGATTTCCTCCCCTCGTTCCGGTAGGTGTTCCGTAATGCTTTCGCCAAGGATGACTCCTTTCCGGAACCTGAAGGCTTCCGATCCTTGTGCGAACCACGGGTCGGAATGGAGCAAGCCCTCAGAGTTCAGGTGGGAACCCCATCCGATGTTGATCTGCGATCTCTGAGAATCAGCGGGAAATTCTCGGTTCCAGACTCGCGAAGGACCTCGGGTTGGAGAATCATTTGGTTGCCCGCCTCACGGGCTGCGTCCAGGTTCAGTTGAACTCTCAGGAAGCGGACACGAGTCAAACGATCAACATTGGGCTCAATTTGAAGTTCAACAAGAAGAACGAAGAAGTCGTCGGATACTCGAAACGAATCAGAACTAAAGATGGCCGTACCGAATGGTAAATCATTCGGGGTATTGATTCTGCTGTAGTATCGGTTCAAAATTTGATCGGCTCTGTTCCAATGGACGATTCTCTATCCAAGACGGATGAAGGAAGTCTGGAGGCTAATTCAGGCATTGAAACGTTCGCAGGAGATTCTCTCAGGGTACCCTAGCCATTCTACGCGAGTTACTGAGTGTTTTCGGAGACTTCTACTTGAAACTCCGTCAGTGCTTCGAGATGGACAAGATCCCTTTGGAGAAATGCTGCAGTGGCGATGAGTACGGACCTGCACTGAATAGAGTCCGGGAACTGGCCAAATGGATAAAGGAGCAACCGTGCTCGAAGGTCAGTTGTACGAAGGTCCTTCCAAGAAATGCGATCTCACGATTCACCCCGAATGATCGAGTCGAGTCCGACAGACATCTGATGGGACGCAAATATGTGGTACTGCATCGATGTTTGAACGCGTTATCATTTCATCAGGCTCCGAGACAGAAATCAGGAGGCATCGTTTTTGATGAAGGCGTGGTTGAGGCCATACAGGAGCATGTTGACTCACACAACAAGAGTCCCCTACGATCTATCAATATCAAGGTGAGTGCCACGTCTCATTAATCTTATGGCGGGCGATTTGAGGACGAACTCGAAACCTGAAGCCCTTGAATTTCATCTCTGGTCTTAGGCTCACGCAAGCGACGTCTATCTACCGGGGCTGCATCTCGGACTGTTCGCACCCGATCCGAAGGCGTTCTTCTGCTTGTATGACAGAGTGGTAAACATCAGGCCGGACATCACCATTCCCATCGGTCTGAAGGGGACTGTGATCGGCGTTCATAAGTAAGTTCTCGTGTGATGCTCTCCAGCTCAGATTTATCTGTCATGCTCCATCAACATTTTGATGAACTCCACGAATAATTCAGAACCGATGAAGAATCAGCCGACGACCGCGAAGCGACGTACGAAATCCTTTTCGACGAAGACTTCCCCACCGGCACCGAGAGCCGGGGGGCCCGGGGACATCGTGTCGCGACCCTTTCCAGCGTTTCCATGATCAACATCACTCATGGAGCTCGGGTAAGCTAGCGTTCCCGAGAGCGATCTTGTCCCCTCCGATCGGAGAAATAATAATCGCGAGGCCTTCCTCCGGGCAGATGAATGGCACGGATAAATATCATCAAGAAGTTTCGCGACAAGGACAGGGAGCTTGGAGTTCCCAGGCGGAAACGAAGATGAAAATTATGTCGAGACAATCACCGGCTCAGAGCAGAGATCATTCGAAGAAGAAATACGAGAAGAACGGCGCAACCAAATCCGCAGATACCGGAAAACCGACATCATTATCGCCGAAAACGCAGAAACATGAGCCATCGCCATCGAGGCCGAAACAGAAAAACGGCGATCAAAGAACCGAGCAGCAATGGTTCCAAGCGGTGAGTGAGACACATCTAGTTCTATGCTATGCCCATCCGGGAAGCACACGAAGATTGAAACTTTCCTTTTTTTTGCCAGTTCACCGATCCCAAAGGGAATCGACAAGGCGGAGCAGCTGGGAAGAGGGAGAGGAAACAAAATCCAGAGAAAGCAGCTCAGGCATCGCCGCAGAAGAAACCCCCGCCGCCGAAGGAAATAAACATCAGCGTGAGTGAGCTCTTCAACGAGATTGAAGGTGAGACAACACATCCAAGAGCTGGAGTTGCAGTGAAATTTTCGTGTCTGGAATAGGATTGCGTCAAACCTCAAAGACACTTCGATTACAGAACCCGTTTTAGGTGTGAAAGCGCAGCAGGGGTCGAAAACGCGCCAGCAACCAGGACCGGTCGCAGGGATCAAGATCTCCGTCGAGGACCTATTCAAATCTCTCCAGGTTGCCCAAACCCCTGTTTCGTCGTTGGCTGGTGTACCGCCTCCGGTGGTTACTTCAGCAACAACCGAACCACAACAGAAGCCTCGACAGCCTGCCGCGGGGCGGGAAAGTCTGGCAAACAGACCAAACGTTCACCAGGCTCATGAAAAGCAACGTCATCATCAGCAACAATCTCACAACCAGAACCATAATCAATACCCACAGCACCAAAACCATCGCCACATCCCACAACATTCACAAGATCCGCGCGGGAGACATCCCCGTGAATACCATAACGTTCCGCCCCCGCAGCATTGGGGACCAAACGGATCTCGGGGGCAATTCCATGGCAGACCAAAGTATTACGGAAACATGCATGGTCCTGCACGACACATGTACAACCCACACGGTGCTTGTCATCCTGAGCAGCATCACTACCAACACCACAACGAGCAGCAACGGCGTCACTACAGAAACGACGAAGCATCGCGACCGAAGTCAAGCCAAGCTCCAGATAAAGCTTTCATACCCTCTCAGGTGAGACATCATAGATAGTCCCCTCCAGGTTACGCTAATCGCATTATTCTCAAATGTAAACCTGAATCATCAGGATCGGAGAATTCTCCGTTCCGGCAGGATCGAATTTATCCAGTTTCGCCTCAAGGTGCTCCGTTCCGCAGGTGCTGCTCGCTCAGGGAACCAAGCCGTCGGGATCTAAAGCCACACCGAATAACGGTCGGCGGGGCGATGAGCCAGACGGCAAAGATCAAAAGAAGGCTCCTCAGGTTTGCGAGGTGAGCGAATTGCCGTCCCCTTCCAACTATTACGCGTCACCGACTGTTACGATTTCGTCGTGACTCAGTCTAACACCAGTCGGTCCTCTGAGGCGACAAACGATTGAGTGTTGCTAGCTGAGCGCTGATGAGTTTTCGTGATCACAGGTTGCTCCCATCCGAGGTCCTATGTGGAAAACTGAAGATGACAAACCCAACACGACGAAGTCGCAAACCGACCCGAGTGCGCCGCAGGCGGAGTCCTCGAAGAGTCAGAGTACGCCTCAGAGATCTCCGCCGAATCCTCCGAAGTCGGCAGCTCAACAGAGTCAAGCTCAAGCGGAAGCAGGCGGAGGCCCGGCGGTTCGCAAGCGTACGGGGAAGGCGAATAGAATGGGCGCATTATTCGAAAAATCAAATTGACGTCCTGCTTGATGAGATTCATTTTCGTTGCTTTCGATCCATCTTGTATCGGCTGATTAGCCGAAGGAGTTCTTTGTTTAGATTCGGAAAATTCCCCCCTTGTGACGGATCGGGAAGTGATTCCCGATTCTCTCGGCTTACCCCGAAACCCCCGGAATAATTGTGTTCAAGAGATGGACTCGAACGCGCATTGGCGTCGTCATTGTCATTGTGAATTTATTGTATGACATCATTGTCCCGTTTCAACGAAGCTCTCGAGTGAGGAATTAATCATTTTTCAAGCTGAGAGACGTATTCTCACTCGATTCGTGGTGACCTAGTGATAAGTTATCCTGCATTCGCGACACTGTTTGCAATGTTGTCAATGAAACATGTAACGTGTAAAACAGGCTCTGATCTGGACAGATCTCAAAAGGAAATTCCAGTGTTTCGTCCTGGCCAGATTTGCATTCGATGTGTTACGGGTTCAGTTCTAGTCTCGGCAGAGTTTTTTTCATGAGCCAAAAGTCGAAAGAACACTGAGATCGACTCATCAGTAACAGGCTACGCAGAGGACACATTTCTCTCGAGCTCATACGCATCGGGAGGAAGACAAGGGGTTCTGTAATATGGATCAACAATAAAGCTTGGGAGAATTATGAGAGAACCAGTCTCGTGAATAAATATCCAGGTCCCCATCTGGAACAGTGTGTCTCAACGAGGTCGGTTTCGACCACCGAATGTCGGCGGCTGACCGTCAGAATAAAGGAGCCGGGTCGGCTGCAGGTGGGTCAAAGGGCAAGGTAGAGGAACAATGATTTGGAACTCAGGGACTTCCAGGAACACCCCGGGACAACGAATGTTTCCGGCTGGTTCACTGGAAGAGGTCAGGATGCGTCAGCATGCTTCGTTCCGTCATGCCCATAGCCATCATAGGACCCGGAAAATAAAATCGACCGCGAACGAGCATTCTCAGAAATAGGATTGGCGTTCTTGGTTAGTTGCCCGTTGAAATTTCCTCAACATCGCGGTGGCGATGCGCTCGGTCCGGGCTTCCGGACGAACATCGAACTCCGCGTGGTAGATCACAACGCGGCGTTGCTGATCACCACCAAAACAGAGCGATGGTAATAATTCTTCTCTATTTCAGAGTGAAAAAGTTCCACACTTCACGGTAAGCGCTTTTCAGCTCAAGAAGTGTTTGAAGAAGAAAAAGTTGAATACCAAGGTATCGGAGTTGAACGCAAGCTCAAACGGGATACGGACCTCGCAGTCCCTGAAGCTGGATTTGGTTCTGCGTGTACGCCTAACTCTAGACCGGCGCAAGAATAGTTCGGAGAACTCTCTGTAACGTCGAAAAACTTTGCTGGCGGGGGAATCGAGGAACATAAATCGTTGAACACGTCTCGGAAGAAGTGTCCGGGGTAGACGGGTGACTCCTCTGCTGCGGTTCCGAGCTCACCAAGACCTGGTATCTTTGAAGAGTTTAAATTTCATCTTCGGACCTTGATGCGGAACTCGATTCCCGATCAACAATAACCGATTGAAAGATGAATGAATGGGCTGAGCCGATAGAATCCTCATTCGGATAATCTCGAATATGGGCTCCAGATTCCCGTTTCGGGTGAGCAGTGCCAAGAGACTTCAGTGCAGACCTTCAAGGTGATGAATCTGTGAAGAATTCATCGTTTCTGTCTTCGAAGAACTCGTAGGTATCGAAGACCGTGGTAGTAAACCTGACAAGTAGTTCTTCGCTTCCCAGAATGCACGAAACAGCGCGAGGGAAGTGAAAGCTCAGGCAGCTGTGTGATAATGCTATCGAAGAAGAAAGAAAAGAAAATTGGCGATGGCATCCAAGGTGAGTGCTTGAGAAGAAACTGCCCGGTGGGGCTCGATCCAAGAGAGTTTCCACAACGGTCGAAAACCCCCGATCAGAATCGGGGCGCGACGGAGAGTAAGTCTCAAGCGATTCGGTTCGTCTCCACAGGGAAATACGTCAAGAAAGAAACTCCGCCGAATCTCACCGTTGTGAACACCTGGTCGGGTGGGAAAACAAAGAAGACGAAAGGAGTCAGCTGCTCCGGCGTGAGGGAGTGTTCATCGCTGGTGTCATTGGATGACAGAACCCCCATACCAACTTCCCTCGCAGAGAAATGTGCGAAGGCCAAAGCCCAGGTGAGCTAGATCGCTCACCCTGCTTCCGAAATATACGGAATACTCACCCGGAGTTAGCCTAGCTCGCTCAAGAATGGGAAACTCGATTACGAATTACGACTCGATTTTTGACCATTTCACTGAAAGGGGTATCCCTCTCCAGGCGAGCGGAACACCTGCGCCCTCGGGAGCGCTGGCCCGAGGGCCTGTCCGCAGCTGGCCTGCTCTGCAACTAGCGGATCCAATGAGCAAGCTGCCCCAGCAAACGATTCTTGTGATGCCGTCCCAGCAGATGTGCGCGGATTATGCGAACTTCGAGCAGTTGCGTCGAGAGCAGCTCCAGCCAAAAATGCCACAGGTCGAAACTATCTATCTCAACTCGAACATGGCTCACCAGTTGGTCGCGTCGTCGAACCTCAGTGGACCTCCGAGCTCTTCTAGTCAATCGCTAGTGTCGTGCTCCTCGCAGGTTTGTTCGATCATCGGATTTCTGTCAAGGGTGCTGCAGCTCGCATGACTCGACTTCCGTCCTCCTTGTGCTGAAGTCAGGAACTGATCTCGAATGCATTCGCTCTTGTTCGCAGCTTGATCCAGTCACGCAAGAGCCGATCTACCAGAACGATCCCAAATATCACCAATTCCACGGACTCGGAGGCTCCAGAGTGACGCTGATGCCCTTCGACCATCTCGGTTCCAGTTCGAGGTAGAAATCCGCTCACTGAGAGCATCAGCATTGGGCTCCATGCTGGTTTGGTGGAACGGGGGTTTGGGGACCGATAGGGGCTGCGTCTTTTCCCGTCGACTTCCGGAGAGCGGCATCTGGATCGGAGGGTCCTTTCCAGGGAATCGATGGAACCCCATCTGGAGTTCGACGAAAAGTTGCGGAGTTCCGGAAGATCGATTTCCGCGCCCTCCCCGAGTGATGCCAGAACTAGGGTTTGCAAAAGCCCGCATTCACAGGAAGGCTTGCGAGCTTTGGTGCGGGCTCAATGGAGCTTGCCCCAGGAATCTTGACTATCATTAATAGTCAGCGGAGTTTGATAATAGTTATCCGAAAAGTTACAGTAATTATAGTTAATCCGCGGGCTTTTGCGGTTGAAGCCGTCGCGTTTGAGCCCGCGGTCCTGACGCAGCAGTTGCGGGCGCCCGCGGGCTTGCGGTCCTGAAAATGCGGGCTTTTGCAAACCCTAGCTAGAACGCGGTTTGGATAGTTCCGTCACGCAATCAATCGGGAACCATCCGATTCCAGCATTTTCTCAAGAACTGAGGACGATGACCGACTTTTGCTGCTGCAACCAGGAGTTACCCTCATGCATCATCGGCCCTCCGTGGGGTCGTCAGCATCAGCATCCTCCTACTCCCAACAGCTCCAAGTAAGCATCGGACCGAAGCGACGTTTCCCAGTCGTAGTCTTCGTGCAATGGGAGTCGTTATCACAGGTGTCAAGTGGACTGTACATCGATTACAGGAGAAGCTCTACCAAAATTGTGACGAGCTGCCTTTACCACCGGGATGGTCTGCCGACTTGACCATGCGTGGGCGGAAGTACTACATCGACCATAATACGAAAACCACTCATTGGAATCATCCTTTGGAGAAGGAAGGATTGCCCACAGGCTGGGAACGAGTGGAGCATCCAGAGTTTGGTGAGTGGCCTGAGTTTCTCGAGACGCAGATTTGGATTCTTGCGAGTTGGGGTTCCGGTATGTTCGAGCGGCCACGAATCCGATCTAAGAAATCTCGAGTCATCGTTATGCTTTCGCAGGAGTGTACTACGTGAACCATATCAGCCGTCAATCGCAATACGAGCACCCATGTCTGACGCATTACGGCTCCATGGCGTCTCAGGGTGCCTTGGTTCCGTCACCCAGGGGTCCACCCGTGCATCACGAATTTCACCAGCACAATGTTCTCGTGCCGCCGAATCCCTATTTAACAGAAGAGATACCGCAATGGCTGCAGGTTAGTTTGCTCGAAGCTTTGGACGAGGACACCGCACCGGGAGATCCGAACAACGGGGACCGGAGAGGCAGAGTTTTCCTACCACGAATCTCCGATGATTTCAGGTTTACTCTCGTGCGCCCGCCCTACATGATCACAAAATAAAATGGCTGCTGTTCAAGTTGCCTGAGTTGGAGTGCTTCCAAGCAATTCTGATCCGGCTCTACAAACAAGAACTCGAGGAGATAGTGATGAGGTGAGCTCTAGCTCGGATGCGGAAGTACCCAAGAGCTTCTCTGCATGATCTCTACGAAATTTGCGCGCCAAACGCCGGTCCAATCTCTTCTGACCCAAAGCCACGCTGCAGGTACGAGGCGAAACGCGTCTCCATCATACGGGAAATGACGCGACGCCACCAAGAGGCACAACAGCTGCATCAGCCCATACAACAATCGCAGCAGAGCCATCAGCAGCAATTACAGGTTTCGCAGCTCTCACAAATACAACAGCCACAATTAGCTTTACAGCTCCATCGACCGCAAGCGGCTCCACAACTTCAGCAGTCTCTTCAAGCTCTGCAACCGCAACAGCAGCATCCGTCCCAGCAACAGCAATGGCCGCAACAGCAGCAGAGCTCAGACCAACAACAAACGAAACACAAGCAGCCTGTCTCATATCCGAACACGAGCGGGGTTTTGTTGATTCATAGCAGCAATTCCCAGCAACCCCCGCCTCAGCACAACAACCTCCAACAATCGATCGAGCCAACGAACACGAAACTTTAGCAACTTGTTAGACAACAACGCGCACAGCTTTTATCGACCGAGATGACACCTGATCACCTCCGTGGGTTCGTGAATCGGAGAACGCATCTCAGGTCCGACATCCTCAACGGAGGCAGTTCGACCCAAACAAAGTAATTTCAGCTCGATCACCACTCAAATAGCTTGTGATTTGTAGTTAAGCGGAAGCACCAACAAAATTCAAAACCCTGAAAGTGAGAGCGGGTTCGAAACTGTGGCGCTTTCCCGGGTAGAATATTGTGGAGCTGTGGCAGGAGAATCGTCGGTTTTCTCCTACTCTTTGTGCATTACGGATCGCGAGAACATGGGTTTAAGATGGAGTACAGTGGGTTGACTCGAGAGTGACGCGTGTCGCTTGCTTGTTCTTCCATGGAGTGGCCCTCGCCATACTTGCCTAGGCGGGAAACGATATCAGGAGATTATTTTCCTCAACGGGTTGTTCATAGCCTCAGAAGGTAGTTCGTACGCAGCGACTTCTCTTTTTGCGATTTGACGGGTTCTCCCAGGGAGTTGAGGGTAATCCAAGGAGTTTCGCGCGGGTGTCACCACGGGAATCGCTTGGAATTCCCACGAAAGGTCGCCGCCGCCAAAGATTGAACGCGAGAGAGGGCGACGGAGTGAAAGTCACTTGTTGATAGAGGGTCTTGAAATGTTAAACGGATTGAGTATTTTTCTTCTATTTTGTAAATATCCTATTAAATATCTATCTCGAGACTGACTCAGGAACTGGAGGCCATTTTCTCATCCGAATGAAGTAATTCTCCTGCAGAATCCTACCAATCGGTGCTGATTCGAGAAAAAATTCGACTGCATACACCAGTGCTTTAAAATTCATAAATCTATTCATATATTTACAAAATTAACAAGTAGTGCTGATGACATGCCTTCGGGAGCAGGGACGGCTAAGCCTTCCTCATGATATCATTCACTACAGCTTCGAATTTCCTGCAAGAATATCGTGAAGTTTGAACCATGAGTTGCTTCGCAACTTTAGAGACCTGTTGATGAGTTTTTCGGGCCAGCTTGCGACAATTGTCGCCGCTGGATTCAACCAGGGGAAGCATATAGTGCCCGTAATGGAGGTGATAAATATTCAGTTGCCCGGACAAAACGTTCGTGATGTGAACTTGACAATTGATGCAAGCCGTGCGAAGCACTGATTAACATCTCAGTCTGCCGATCGAGGTTTCTGGGAGGGCGTCGACTTCCTCCAAGATCCGTGATCGCTTGTTGGTCAGTCTCGTGGACGACAAAGTCGCGAAAGATTGCCGAATCGTTGCGTCCGCTCGGGAAACAACTCTCCCCTCGGACATTGAGTGCCGCTCCGCTCCATCATCTCTCGAACTTACTCTGATTTAATTTCTTCCCCGGCAACGTAAAATGGGTTGCTGATGACTTCGGTGTATGCCTGGTGGAGACGGTTAAACCAGTTTCTCAAATCGTTATCTCGGAACTGCACGGCCACTCCAAGCTCGACGATGATAACAATTTTGATCTTCGTATTCGTCACATAGCCGTAGAGTTTGTACTCGTCCAGTGAGTAAAGGACACCAAGGCAAAGGTCTCGCGAATCGTTCCTGGAATTGATTTGGAGACAAGTGTTACCATGGACACCCCAGGCCTGCATGGGGAAAACGGACATTTTTCAGTCTGATCTCCGGTGCGAAGCACTCGTGATTTCATTCTTTGGAACGCTCGGTTGATCCACTCGGGAATCCAACCCGAGTGAATTGGAAACTGCATAGAAGCTCCTTCACGTACTTCGCCGGAGTTGTAGCGTTTACTTTTTCCTCTACTACATCCAGTGAAGTGTGGAGCATGTACAGTAGCTTGTTGGCAAGTTCACCATTCGCGGGTTCTGCGACCGTTCGGAGGTACAGCGGCGAATTCTGAAGTGGACAGAAGTTCCAATTCAGTATTGAACAGACATACGCCTGACTGAGAGTTGGATCCGAGCTTTATCGTCTCCGTTCAACTGATGAGCGTCCTCTGATAGAATGATCGGAACACTTCCATGGGTCACTAAGGTTGACCGTCAACTTGAGAGCGGATATTGATGTGACAGGTGATTTCAACTTGATTCCTCTTGGGATCCCTTCTCGGGCATGGCCGAAGAAGCGCGAGTCGAATACCCACATCTTTGTTGATCAGTGCTAGAGCCACAGCCATCGCTCAGAGTCTCACTTTCGCAACACGGTTTCTTGTAAAGCCCGGCACAAGATCTCGAATCGAGTCAGATGTCAGAGGCGTTCTCATGTGTTCTTGTTGTGGTTCGGGTACACTGTGTCGCCATTTTAGTCCCGACCTGGTGGCGGGCGACTTCGAATGCGAGCCGCGCGTTCTCATGTCGAAACTTCTACATCACACAGAGTTTCGATTCCCGCGCTCGCATCATATCGATTCAGGGGGAGTCGTGCTCAAGCTCTCGGAATTGCCCCAAAGCACTTGCTCCGGGTTCTCCAATCCTCAGCATTCGTGACCTCTGCTCCGGAATCCTCTCGTTCCATCGTATTCTGAGGGTCGCTCTCGGAAAAGTTACTCGGAACAGTGCGAGAAGACGATTCTGTCGAGAGATCTGGGCACCGCCAGCTTCTCGAGTTTGCCTTTAGCGTTGGAGCGCCTCGTTCCTCCCGATCTCGGTGTGTCTGGCTCTTCCCCGCGCACGACTTCTTTCTCGCCAGAGTTTCGAGAATTGTTCGGCCGAGACTATCGCCCGCTTCACGTGAAGCTTCAAAGTGTGGTATTTTTGGTGGCTGAGTGTTACGAAGTCTCCAGCTGACAACAAAATCAAAGTTTAGCGTAGACTCCAATACCTAAAATATCCAGGCTTGGAGGGTTCGACCCTTTCGACACCACGGTCTGAGGACGTTATTGTTCGGTGGCATTTCCCTGGAGCAGGGATGTCCAGTCAGCATGGCAGAAGGAGGACGTTGAAGTGCATAGACTCAGGTCGCGTTACGCGCAGCCGCCCCACCCAAATTTTTGTCCTTCCTCATCATTGTCTTGATCTAGAATGTTTCCATAATGCTTCACTCACCCGTAGAATTATCTGACGCTGTCTGCCCAGAACCGCAAACTATCAAGCTTCTACTATGTTTGGGTCGGCCTCAAAACCAGAATCCGCGATGCGCTGGATCAATGGATTAGTGAGCGAGATGAGACCGGACGACTAAAAGTACACGTTCTAGAGTCTGAACGGTAGTCCACGTACCGTGTGGGGTCCACATATGATTGACACCGTTTTTGGGGTGAGGTCGTCAGCACGCTTAGGTGCGCTGGTGTTTGCGCTCCATTACAGGACACATCGGCCTTTTTCGGCCCTGCTGACCGAGCCACCGGTCGCTCGGAACGTTCTCGCCGTTGCCGCATTCATCATCATTGACATCATGATCATCATCACTATTGTCATCTTATGGACCACCGCGGCGACGGCAGAGCTCTGCTGCCATCGCTGAGATGTGAAGCGTTCCGGTGGAAAACCTCGCGGCTGAATCGCACCGTATGGAAGCACAGCGCTGAGGACGATGGCAACGAAACGCCGAGACTGGGATCGCCGTACACAAGGTTGCAGCGGGTCGACTTATGGAGCTCGAGTGTGAATGTTAAGATTCTTCTCGGAGAATGGCCTGACACAATGTTGATCATGATTGCGTTGCGTTCATCGGCTGCGAGCATCGATTCTCGCCGATCTCAGGCCGATGGGCGACGGATGCGATCTCGGGACCCGTGTTTCAGTTGCGCTGTTTTTTTCCCACGCGCTGATCTCCCAGTACTCTTAAATTCGTAACGGGGGTCACGTTGCCCTATCGTGAAGGTCAAACTACTCATAGAAGCGAGCTGTCCCCACAATTCGCGCCCATGAATCTTCCCGATGAGGCGTCAGCGCGGTGAGCAATGTTCCCGGAGTTTCGGTTCCAGTTCCGAGCGAACGACCATACTACGGATCAGTCGAAGTGATTTCCGAGATAGGGAATTTACCGACCGAGGAAGAATGGAGTGCTCGGGAACTTTGCTCATGTTGTACCTCAACTGATGTCATTCCAACTTCAATCCCGAACAGCTCGATCCGAAGGGGAGAAGAGATCTGGTCAGCGAACACGATTCACGGACTAGCATGAATCCGTCCTCCAGCGGTCATACTCACCAGAGCGAACTATTATCGAATCTGACGGCGTTTGTGCCCTCGGGGCTATTATTCTGTTCCTGACTGTCCATCAGGAAGCGGCGCCTTCGGAAAGAGCAGCATCTTCCACCGGAGAAGCACTGTGCTCGATAGCTTCGCTATGCATGAAATCGAGGATGTGGTCGTCCGTATGTCCTCGAAAAACTCCCACGCGATTGATCGGATCGACATAGAACACGCGGCATGTTGTGGAGTGGCTTGCAAGGAAGGACGGAGGCCACCCGCAATCACAACCCGGAACGGTAGTTAGTAGGAATCATTGATGAGAAAGAGCCGGCTTCCTTGATGTGTTTAGTAGGTGCTAAACCCCTTACGAGGTTGATCTTCTGCGAGCTCCTAAAATACATGTTTTCGTCCCAAAGAGATTCCTCTGCCACAGGATCTTGGATAATTGTGTTTTCGGTGTCCACAAAAGTCATTCTACGCCGCGGTTCCCCAAATAGAGCGAGCAAGTCTCCGCGTTCGACAACTTGGCGAATGAGTCGCCACTTTCTGACTGTGAGCCACAATCGATTCTAGGAGGATGTCTGGTCTCTGGCAAAATTTTGAGAGATCAGGAGTCCGTTGGATCATTCTGCGCCTGAGGCGGCCTCTGAGTGCACTGTTGTTCTACACCAAAGTATTCATCGGCTCTTGACTCAAACCGAAATCATTCTTGGGGAGACCCAACTGGTATCTCTGGTGCTTGGGGTTTCCGAGACGACTTTTCGTTCCGTGTGTAACTCCGGGGGATTAGATGATATGCCCTCCACGGAGGACACGTGAGCTCCTTGGAGCCATCGTGCGTCTGCAGTGGATATTCAAGATACCTGTTCGCTCTCTTGAATTTTGTGGCTCGCGGGAGATCCGTTTTGACTTCAAGATGGTCTCAGAGTCAAAAAAATGGGGGAGCTTTCTATTGATGAGTATCTAGCGAGGAGTTCGAGTATATGTATTGTCATTCTCGAGAACGCGTTCGGAACCCTCCCCGACGAATGGATCAATAGTTCCGAAGTATAGCGCGCTGCTGAAGTGTATTCTTGTGGGACATTGAGCCCCTGTAGATTCGGTCAGGCTCAGGAGAATGGAATCTGGTAGCCCCTGCTCGTTTCTTCGAGGGACTATTCATGAATCCGGCTTCGGACAATGGCTGTGAACTAATCTAATAACGTGAACCCCGTAATAGGAGAACTGTCCCATTTCATTCTACCGAAGGCGGGTTTCAAACAAACCGTCGAGAGTCGATCTATCAGAGGGAGTCCCACCATTGTTTCGATCATGTGAACAGGGTTGAACGAGTTTATCAATCAGGTGTGGAAGGATCACTATAACATGTTCAGTACTTCCGTGGAATCCGCCTGAGCAGGGGGCGAACTTCTGTGATCGTTCACCAAACAAATATTATCAAAGATTCACAGCCCAGGGCTCTACGTACACATCACGATAGCGCTCCACTTTCTTGTCTGAAGTTTCTTGTTCTGGGTTCGAGACCCTAATAATAAGTCGGGTACTCCTCTATCGACTCCTCAAGGAATCCCTCGTCGGAAGCTCCCCTCCCTTCTCTTTCACTCTCCAACTTTAGTTCTCAACTTCGATCTCTCAGTGATGTATGTCGAGTGCAAGCTAAGTGCATGAGCCTCATTACAAATTATCGAGGAAGGATCATTGATAAAGTGAAAAACTGCACCAAAAGCATCGAGGAGGCGGAGAGAAATTTCTGTGGACGGAGTTCCTGAGGAGTCTTTGGAAAAGTACCCAACTACACGAGTCGTGCCATTACGTCACATAAGTCGAGTTCCCGCGAGAAAGTATGTATGGAGCCCGCAACGGCCTCTATTCGTCATGTTTTGCGATTGATCTTGGTGTAACTCTCCTTCAGAACTGTAATGAGTTACGATTCGCAATCAGGTCTCCCACTTGCGCTGCAATAATAGCAAGAGGATAAACTGAATCCATCTCCGGCGCGAAATAGATCGAGAAAGAACCTATTGCTAGCCCTCAAGCTTTCGTTTCGTCCACATGTAGAAACAGAGGAATAGGAAGTAACATGTATGGAGAAGAGGAGAATGATCAGGAAAGCAGTGAGAAAAAGAAGAGGGTGTTCGGTGTGCGATGCTTCGTGCGAGGCTTTGTGTTCATCGACCTGACGGCAGAGAAGAGAGACGCCGTCGACTGCTTCATCGTTAGGGAAAATGCCTTTTTTTCGCTTTGACAGGAAATACATTATCGCACCCGCTGCCACATCTCACTCCTGATGAAGCAGCCTACCGGCGAACGAACGAGTCGACCGCGCGACCGACCGACGACGTCTGCTTGATGGTGAGTGAGGCTTGCACGGTACTACCTCCGTTCTATGGAGGACGCTCGGGGGAGGAGTAGAACAATCTTTTACCACTTTCCGCATAAAAGAACGAGCAGCTTTCATGATGTGCTGCCTGCCGACTCCAGCCTGACGCTTGTCATCTGAGCCGAGCGAGCACGCTTTCCAGGAACCTTGTTCCCATGTCACCATCGAATCCAATGTTTTGAATCTATTGCTTTGAGCATATTTCCTGATCTCTCCTCGCACATAAACTCAGGTGCACCACAAATGGCTCATGTCAGAACTCTGATTGGGATCCCGGGGTCAGAGTGTGAGATCATCGAGTCGGCAATGATGGGCATAAATTTCTTGGAATCGGTTAACTTGACCCAACCTGGCTTTCAACAAAAAAAACTGATTTGAAATATAGAGACGTTCACTGAGCGTTGCGTTGAGTCTAAGAACACAAGAGCGCCCTCGTTCGTTTTTGCAACGATCGTAACTCATTTCGGTTTGGTCAATTTCCCTCTGAAAGAGAGAAGTTCTGCCAATTGCAGGTTGATAATGCTCCTGCTGCTGCTGGTCCCCGCACAAACGAGCGAGTCCGTGAGCCAGGCTGCCCGCTCGGCCGGCTGGGGCGCGAGTGAAGCCACGCTCGCAGAATGGCCAAACTCAGTTTGATTAAGTGTTCCGCTCGGCGGGAATTCCCATTGTTTGCGTTTAGTCACGCAGTACACTCCTGCCGAGCTTCATCGCATGCTTCTGCGAAATAAAAACAATGTTGCACAAAGAATCGGGAACACAGCTCCTCTGGGCTCAACGAGACTGAGGTTCTCAGCAGATTCGAACCTATATTCTTGGGAAACGAGAGTCATTCCGGCGGGATGATTTCCCGGCATTTTCGTGAACGATCGCCCGTGGGGAAACACCCTTCGGGTTCCGACGTCCTAAGAGCTGCAAGCGCAGCGGGAGGAGGCACGCAGGACGCCGATTCCGGGGATGGGGCGCGGAACCCGATTTCACACGCTCACTTTATACGTAAGGGAGCGTCTTTGAACCAGCGCATTCCGGTTTTTAGATTTGCTCATGATCGAATGATTAAAATCTCCCGGGGTTCTGTAAGTGAACGTTGAGCCTGGGAATATGGCCACGTTTTCGCGCACGACTCACCACCAGCGTTGGCTGACAAGGATCCAGAGCTGACCATAAACATGCACATATGTGGCTCCCGCGAGAATAGCTCCTCTCACTCGATTGAAGACTGGACATCGTTGACTTAGGTTACTCCACCAAAAACGGGAGCTGGTTTGAGATTGTGCTCGAAATCTAACAGGATCTCGGTAGCTTCCACATGTATGCTCCGTTTTGCAGGTCAGAGAGGCCTCTTCCAAAGGGCTTGAGGAAAGCAACAAACAAGAAGAAGTTTCACTGCTTTTTGATCATAGAGCCGGAACGGAAAACGCTGATAAGCTTCGCCATGCTCTACGAGCTGAAAAAATGGGATCGAACGACTCAAAATAAACATGGGAATTTATACCGAGAAAGATAGTGCCCGTTTTTCTCAGAAGAGAGCGCTTGCTCTCAGCAGATCGTGAAGAAAATTTAGCATTTAGTCCGCTCGAAACATACATAAGTCGATTCAATGAAGCTTTGCCTGTACCCAATGAGAGCTGGAATAATTAACGTGATCTGCTGGGAGGGGATCCGTGAAATTGTCCACCGAAGCACCTTCATGAGAGCTCATACACTCGTTGGGCGGTCGAAGCGTTTGGTTTAGGCTCAGGTGCAACAGGGGCCGAGGGCAGCAATCTCGAGAAGCCTAGCAGACGATAAATGCCGAACCTCCGCCAACATCTCGGAATGGAGGAGAGAATCATGTCCCAAGGATCACAGGCTGGTGCAGCCCGCAGAAATGTTATAGAATCTTGGAGCGGGAACGGCCGAATCGGGCAGTGGGTGTCGCCATCCGTTGTCTCGCGAGACCCTCAATCAACTTGCGGAAACCCTCAGCTTCGACCCAGGGAAGAGAGATTCCATCAGAGGTCGAGTATATGAGGTCGAAGAGCGCCATTCCTAAATGTACCTTCGGGTACACATACTAAAATTGGCAACGATACAGAGAAGATTAGCATGGCCCCTGCGCAAGGATGACACGCAAAATCGTGAAGCGTTCCACATTTTTCATGAAGGTTTCCTGACTGTTCTGTGTTCGATCTACCGCAGGCGGTGGCGACCCGCATCGACGTGAATGATTGCCACGCCGCTTCCCCTTTCCATCGACGCGTCTGCGAAAACTCCCGGGTTCACTCACTAGCAGATTCCTCGTTCGGCCGACTTGGTAACAGCTGGGTAGTCTGAGCTTTATGGTTTCAAGTATTTCCTTTTCATATCGACTTACGACAGCGAATCGGGACGCTCGTGCCCCGCTTGTCATGCCCGAGAAGCGCCTTCTTGACTCGCAATTCCGCAATGGAATAGAAAGTGCGAGACAGACTATTTTATTCAGAATTCTCCCGAGACTAGATCGTAGGTGAATAAGTTCGTCCGAGATGGTCGTCGAGTGTGTGTGGTCAGCATTGCACGTACAGCTCCGCACGCTGAGCCAAAGCCGTACCGAATTCGTTTCGAGCGGAGGGTCAGAGCGTGGGCGATGGGTCAGATAAGTGCCGCTCACGCTCTCACGATGGTTTCCATGACTACCTTCGCGTGCCCACGGTATACGTTGGAAGAAATCTCGGAAGGAGAAGGACGCAGCAATCAAGCAGTATGGACGTCGAAACTAGGATATGAATCGTCCTTCAGAACGAACTTTTTGATTAGCATCAGGCTCGTCTCATGGGCCCGATTCGTAGACGGGGGATCCTGTATTCCTGTCCTGGAACCGACTCACCGCAAGACGAACATTCTTCCAACGTGCCGCTGACGAGGCCAATATTCATGCACAGATTGAGCGTTTTGCAAATGCATGTCCGTTCGGCTCCGAGAGGGCCAGGGAGCTGGTTCCCTTGTCATTCTGAAGAAGAACTCCCCAGCTTCAGATTGCAACGAGACCAATTCTTGCGATTCTACAGCACTCCTCAAACACTGAACTGGATCGGGATGGGATGAGAATATTCAGCCCTCAATGCATCGAGCTCGTAGACTATTCCACTACACACAATCGATATGAAGTTCAACGGAAATCGCATGACCTGCACAGGGCACCTTCCCGCAATGTGCGCACTCAGCAGAGGCCGATCACTCGCAGTTCGCCCTGAAGCGTGCTTCCGATTCGATGGAATGAATATTGCGCTGGTGGACTATCCTGAGCGGGCTCGGTTGACCATCGGATATATTATCGCTGGGCCAAGACCCCTCAGAGATAGGTTCATGGCTTGACCAACCTAAGGCCGCTTGTTGAGTGCCGCAAAGCAGTGGCTCCTGGGAGTCCCCGCTCCCACGGGTTTCGAGCTGTTGTCCTTCCCTATTGTGAGAGCTTAGAGATATTTCGCTTGACTGAAGGTTTTCCCACGGTTCCGTATGGTCCGCTAGATCGCTTTGATGGTATCGTGATGTGGACTCAGTCGACGTTCCGCTTTCACGGTTTGCCGTCCCCGTGACACTTCTGATTCTTGGAAGGTTCCTCGCTGGAGACAAATATCCGGTTCGGGAATTGTGACTTCCGGATCGATGGCCTTCGGATCCGTCCTAAACTGAAGGCGGTCGTTTTCGCAAGTCCGCCGAGCTACCCTACGTGCCCTGCATCAGTGTTTGAGATGATTTCTCCTGGAACATATCGTTCGGAGAGAATTACATCCCAAAGCTTCAATTTCGGCACAATGTCGAGCAAGCTTGAAGTGCATAATTCATCGTGCTCGTGGGACAGCCACGAGTTCAGACTCTTGCATGCAATGTGCAGAGTTTGAATGATATCGAATAATGTATAGCCTCTCCGCAAAACAAACGTTCTCACTTCCGACGATGTTTGCAAAAAGGGCCTACGGGATAAGCGCCCCACCGGAAAAAAATCGATTTCTGAAAACTGGAAATGCTGATGTCTCGAGAACCAGTGAGCTACGGCGCCGATAAAAAAAAAAAAACGTGGGTAAAGCTCATGTCGAGGGCTATCGGACGCCGTGGGCAGTTTGAGGGGCCGAGATAGCAACAGTTTAACATCGGCGATGAAGCGGTTCCTTCTCAGAGTTAGCTTGAAAATCAGCATAAAAATCGATAGAAGTCATCAATCAAGTCATCTACTTGGAAATAATGGTCAGATCGATCCCGAAATCCCCTCCGCAGACCTCGTTAAAGTATGCTCAGATTGTTCTCAGGATCACACCGTTCCAGACTTGGGAAAGTGGTGCTCGGATCGGGTCCCGGAACCACCCCCATTGACCCTCAGAAGTATGGTGAGTGGGTCAGTATGGTCAGGGGTGATTCCGGGACCAATCTGAGCATACTTTTCCGAGCCTGGGAGGGGTGATGCCGGGAACAATCTGGGAAAAAACCGCTTCATCCGCCGATGTTCAACTATTGATATCTCGGCCCCCGCAAACTCGCATCGAGATGAAACTTGCCTTGCGAGTAGACGATGGATAGGAGTACTTTCAGCGATACCTGAGAAAGTAGTCAGCCTTCTCCTTCAGGGTAAAACCAACCAACTTTTCATTTTCCTCGACTAGAGAAGTGGTTTTCGGGACCCGCTGCCTACAGCGTTCGCCTCCGAAAAGAGCTTCACAACTGGATTAAATTCTAGTTTGATAGGACGAAATTGTTCCGCAGGAGATTTCAATGTTATCAGGAAATTCTTCACAGGTTCGAAAACCATGTTGATTGCGTCATGTGGAGCTCGCCATGATGATCATCATCACATTCTTGACTCCCCCAAAAACGAAAGCTGGGTTTCGCCCCTGGCTTCGATGACTTTTTCACGAGTTCGAGACATCTTTTCGATCGGGTTCGCAGGGCATCCGAGGCCTTTCTTGGTGGTGGTCTTCTTCCATCATTATACTTAATTATTCGGATCCTGTCTCAAGAAAAGGGGTTGCCGGAACATCCCAGACCAGAACTGACCCGCTCCCGCGTTTCAGAGTGGGGTAAGATCCATCGATCGGGAAGTGTATTACTCGCATCGCAACGGCGGCGCGCGAAAACTCGGCGCCGCGTTCCAGACAATTCAAACTTGGAAACGTCGCGGAACAAACAGCGAGACCACTGGTCAACGCTCCGATGACACTCTTACTCAACCTCCTTTGTTCGGGGGCCGCAAGTGAGGCTTGCACGTCGCCAACCGCGCGTGGCCTTTCCCGTACTGTCTCATCTCTGACGGCACTGTCTCCGCTCTGGCGCAGTTCTGCTTGAGTTTCGGGCAAGGGTCTGAACCTGTCGCGTTTGCGTTAGAGCGGAACGATCTGCATTGCCCCGCCTCACATAGAACGGCCTTCATTTCTCAGGGTGGCAATAATCGCTCCAACCTCGGCACTCAGCCCCCCTCGTTCCTTCACTTTCTGTGTGGAGTCGCAGAACGATACCGAACCCCAGGGTCTGAGGTATCTAGACTCCAGATGTGAGTAGGAAGTACGGGAGCAACGGCTAGGGTCAAACAAGCCGAAAAAATCGAGCCCCAAAAGCGTGAGGCCGAAGAGCATGATGACGAAACCCCCCTCTCCAGCAGCGGAGCGGTCGGAACTGGTTTGGCGGGATGGAATTTCTGTGTCGTTTCGTCGATCTGTACTTTTGTGAGACTCCATTTGATGACACGCACTTGCTGCGAAGGATCAGTGAGCTCGACTCGCCGCTCGGTGCCAAAGCGAGTCCCAGGCACGCCACAGGCTCATTGAGGTGATTCGGGAGCACCAATACGTGATATCACCGAACTGTCTCTCCAGTTCTAGCAAGTTGACCTCGGAAACTTCAAGATTCGCGTTCAGCAGATTGCTCCCTGTAGCAGCTACACCTTTGCTTCGTTCGAACAGGGGACCGTAGATGGGGAACAGCGAGGACGTAAGCGAGGGAGAAGAAGTAGGTAGGCTGAGCGTCACGAAGCTGCAATTCCTTCTCGCTAAACCAGTCCCGACCGCTCCGCTGATGGGAGGAGAGGTTCTCGGCTTCATGCGTTTCGGGCTCGATTTTTCGGTCTCTAGGGTATACACCGGGAGCAACAACCGCTTCCAACGATCAATCCATGAGCAATCAGCTCTGTTCCGATTCACGAGGTAGGAGTATCTACGTTCCACACTCGCTGAATAGCCCTGCTCAGTCTAGAAGATTCGGAATGAATGCTCGAGACTGGAAGTGGAACGGATCAGTCCTCAGGGGTATTTTTCGTCAGCGAAGTTGCATGCGATCGTCTCCGAATTCCTCAGGGAGCGCGGGTGATCGAGGTTTTCGAGATTCAGCTCATTTTGAAAATTTCGCAAACAGCTTGTCGTAAACATCAATATCCTTTGGTCTACGATGTCTGTCAACGGCTCTCTCATTTTTTCTCGATAAACCGCGCTGAGTGATTCAATACTTTCTCACGTATCATCATGGCATTTGCGTCAATTGGAAAGAACGTCTTACGACCGTATATCGAGAATTCGGGGCTGTATCCGTTCCCAGTGTGAATAGTTCGGTTGTCCTCCTGGGCTGCTACTGTATCAATGAGGGGCGGCGATGACTTCTTTGGGTTCTGTCCGCTTAACAGGGCAGCGCAATCGGTTCCCGATCCCTTGGCCCACTCGTTCAACGAGTCCATTCGGAGCGGCATGGTCAACGCGGGTTCGATTTTACGGATTTCAAACGCATCAACTTTCCCTTGATCCGTGCTTGGACACTCTGTATACTAATGGGTACTCTACGAAAACCCTTTTCTTTTCGCGATGGATCCAACTCCATTCGCGAGCTGGTATATACGAGTCGGGCAAGTTCGAGCCGTTCGGAGTCGACGAATCGTGTTTTTTGCTGTCGACATGCGCTTGAATTTCGCCAGAGCTGGAGTAAACACTGGAGTTCTGTGCTGCCCGGAGTGTCTTTCCGCCGTCCTCCACATCCTGAGCCCTGTTGGCCACATCCAGGGGCTTCCTAAGCAGGCACTGCAGAGGAGCTTCTAACGATGTGGCTCAGCTCCGGATTCAGCACACTCTCCCGGTCCTCTCGCGTCAACGAAGAATTCGGCGCCAGTTGAACGAAGTGCTTGCATTCACGGAGCTTCACGGACCAGCTGGTCGGATCAGTTCCTGTATCCGGAGCATATTAACTGTTCCCGTAGCTCTGGTTCGCATTTCCCGCCGCAAACAGGCCCCCTCGACCGGGATTCCGGCAGAAAAAAAAGTCTCCAGGTTCTGTTTCCAAGAAACAAGGAAGGAAGTTGAAGACGAAACCGCAAACAAATGGCAGAGGAGATGGGACGGCGCGAAGAACGGTCGATGTGCGCACAAATGTATTCCGAATGTGAAGGAGTGGTACCAACGAAACCGCGGCGACCTGGATTACTACACCACCGAGGCACCTACTGGGCATGGAGATTTTTAAGCAAACCTCTCAGGAATTGGGAAGGCTCCAACACCAATCTGTGTCCACTGTCAACCCGGTGAAGATGACACCGTTGATCACACTCTGCTGCACTGCGATGCATTGCGAGAGAGAGGGACCTCACCGGTGCAAGTGAAACACCCGAACTCATCGATTTCATCGAGAAAATGATGAGCGGCGAAGAAGAATGGAAAAGAATCTCCAGTTTCATCAGAAAAGTCATGTCGAAGAAGATAGCGCTAGGAAGAAGAAGATTGACAAAAGTAGGCCTCCCATGAGACATCCCAAACCCTGAAAATCAAAGTATAGTACATAGAAATCGATATCATAATATCTCAGGGAACATCGACATCGAGTAAAGTGCGACTGTCAGGGATTCGGAAGTGATAGACAAATCGAAAATCTGGCTCCCCGGTCCCTCACAGCGGCGATACGAGGTTTTAGTGGATCCACCACACTGACAGGGCAAAGGACTCATCCCATCCCTGGTGTCCGAATGGATTTCCTCAGACTCCACGTTGACAAAAAAGCGCATTTCTGCGCTAAAAAAAGGGTCTGTTTCCACGTTGGGGCTCGAAGGGACGAATCAAGCAAACGATCCGACTCGGGCAAACGTTCTAATCCAAGCCCGAGTTGGCATCGAGGAGATTAATTGTGAGAACGAGTCTCGACCTGGACGTTCGTCCGCGGTCTGAGATCAGAGGTTCGTGTCGCGTCACGAAGAGACGATGTGATCGAATTCGCGGATCAGTCGGAGCTCGCTCCGCCGACGTTCTTTTTCCTCTCCTCCTAAACTTCATCGAGCAAAGTGGTCGTCCGCGCGGATGCCTGTGTTTGACAACATGACATGCTTCCCGAGCGCGGCGTCGTCGTCTGTCGTCCCTTCCATATATTTAGGAGATCAACCGTGAAAAATGGGACCTGTGGACCCATCAACTGTCGCTAGGTCTGTGTCGCAATCCAGGCGGAGAAACAAACACTGACCAGGCCGACATCCGACGGAGCGGCACGGCACTGATTCGATTCGGCAGATTCGATGATCTACGGGAGAATGGACAGGGTCTAGCAAGAGAAGGGCGCTCGGCAAATATCCTCGGGAATCCATAGAGACAGCGCGTCGCAGACCCCGCTTTTGGTGTAAGCACCTCGGTAGGGTTGGAATTTCCGGGAGGTCTTCTGCAAGAGCAGGAGCCCTGATCTCACAGATCACCCGCGTGCGTTCCACCCAGAATAACCGTCGATCACTTGGACGCCCATAGCTTGTTAGTGGGCGCTCTTCATCCACTTCCAACGAATCAGTGGCCAGTGCTAACATTTCAAGGCGTCAATGCGAAGCGCGAGACATCGAACGCGCCGCGCCGCGTTCTCTCTGTGGGACCAGAACCTCTGCGGCACGCGACCCCATCTTCGCGATGAAACCGTTAACCTGATTGAACTTATCAGCAAATATCTCTCCCAGTACGGTGGACGCACGGAGCTGATCCGGCGGTCTATTCGAAGTCTACGAGAAACTACGAGACCATCTTCGAGGATCCACAAGACCGCCTAAATGGGTCTACATGAGCCTATAAGACCGTCTACGAGGCTCTACGGGACCTTCTGCAATCGCCATTTACAGGAAGAGCTCATCAGTGGTCGTCAAGAGTTCAGTGTCGAATGCGATAACCCGATTCGCAATCCACTAGAAGGGCTTCAGGAACATCCCAATAGAAGATTCACCGTCGATTCCGAGGAAATAGAGCGGAAATCACGAAACGAGCTCCTTGCAAGCACGATGTAGCGATTCAATGTCATACTCACGTAACCGGAGCAAAACCCACGGGAAAGGCTCCAAAAACATAAGGCCGGAGGTGAAAGATCATGCGCGTTGATTGACATACATAATGCGCCTCGGCCAATCGGATTTCCTCCGGAAAACGCTGTTCGGTGTAATCGCTCACTGTCTTCCCACACTAATAAGAATCGGAGCACGGACGAGAATCACAGCATCAATGAGCACGATCGTTCTCTCCGGGGGTGCTATTCGATGAGCGGGAGGGGCCAGACGAAGCAGATGGATTGACACGCGATCTAGAAGCGTTGTTGCTAGCAGAACAAGCCTACTCCGCAGTTACGTGCTGACGCGCGACGTTTCAGATCAGAGCCTTCGAACGAGTCCGGTGGTTTCAGCGTTATCATTCATATCCGAGCGATCCGGATAAGGTCTCGGAATCAAGGTTGAACAGCTCCCGAGCGCGTGAGAACTTTCCGAAAAAAATTTCGCTTCCCGCGGTGACACTCGCGGAGGACTCGCGTGAATCGGGTTCAATATGATATTCGATATGCGACTGAGGAGCGGTGGGGAACTCGATGAGTTGTTTTGGAGAAGCATTCCAGTCCATCTGTGATGCTAGATACGCGCTTCGATTTCGGAACGGATCCGATGTTTATCGTGCGGGACGTATCGCGAGCAGATGTATCGGCGTGCGCTCAGGGCATAGATCGAAGAAAGCGGACTGCTATCGTGATGCGGATCCCGATAGGTGCGATCGAGTGCGGAAAGCAGACTCGAAACCGAGTCGGAGATCCTTTGATCGTCCACTCGCGGCTTTGCATATGCTTTTATTGATAGCAGCACGGGCTCGGGAGACGAATGCGTCGTGCTTTTTCCTCTAGCTTCCCGTCTCCTCCTGGCGGAGATTACGAGCTCGAGATTCACCGAAATGACTGCTGCGAGTTTCTTATCGATCTTGGGAGTCTTCCGTCAACGGTGGCGCCGAGCTGAAACACAGACTCGAAGGTCTAAATTCTCGGTTGCAGACCTGTGATCTGGCTTTGCGGAGGCGATGACGCCAGTAATGACCGCCGACTACGTGAGCTCGATTCGATCGAAGCAAACGCGGCGATAGATACATTGGCCGCAGCGTGATATATTATGAGCATTAGGCATCGGCGGAACTCCCCGGTACATATATCATTCTCGTCCGCATTGTTGACTACCCGTTCGAGGCCAGTTCGTACACATTCTGCCGACCGGCATGCGGAGCATCATCGGTTCGTTAGGAGACGGCTAGAGCTCATTGTTATTCTGAATATGAGCTTTTTAGTCGTTGACCTCTTGAGTGCGATCACGGAATCTGAATATGCAATATCCAGTTCCCGACCAGGCCTCCACGCGGGCGGAATTATGAGCTGCTCGGACATCTTTGAGACAGTCCTCGAAGATCTTTCAAAACTGCTTCGTCCGAATCAATCGAGATTGCCAGACTGTTTTTCAGAGGATAGTTTCGAGCCGGAGGACGGCACGTCGAATTTCCTCGACGCCTAGAAGGCTATCGATACACCGAAATCAAACGTTCAGAGCGAGAAGATCTCCTGCAGACCCAGCGCTACAGACGGGGACCTGAGGAGCTTGCCCTATCATCATTTCAACTCAAGAAAAATCTGCCCGAAGTGCGGAACTCAGCTGGTTTCTGGAAACACCGTTTTTATCACGAAACGTATCATACCCAGAGTGCGGAACTGCGAATCCTGATACTGCCCTAGAACACCGCAGACAACCAGCTTTTCCTCTCAATTTTGCTCCGAAAGATCGTATCAGATAGTCGATCTATCAGATGACCAAAATCGACGCGAAATGGTTCGTTGTCTGCCAACTTCGTGAGCTGACATGTCTGTTATTCAACTTGTTCGTTGTACGAGAATACCGATATCTGGTCAGTTCTTCATCCCCGCGATTTCGGGGCAATACGGACCGTTCTGTGTCACGGCACGAAGGAGTACGGCTTTTTCTTTCAGTGTGTAATTAAGAGACCGTATTGCGCGGTGTTGTGTTACGGTTGAGTCAACGATCCGTGTCAACCTGTCAATCCACACAACATCGATTCACTTGAACTGGAGAAAGTCGTCGAGCTGATGCCGGTCGGAATCGTCGAGCTCTTGTACTTCCTCCGCGGCCGTTCCACGGAACTCCAGCCGAAGCCTTTGTGGAATATCTCGTTCACTGTTCACGGATGCGTTCCCAATTTAGTCCCAAGTGGGCTGGGAGCTAATATTGATAATGATGCCTGTTTTGTGTGAACTGGAAACCTGGAAATTGAAGTTCGAGGAGACCCAGAAGCACGCTCATTCGATTTGGCACCGGTACGGTGTGATTGCCAGTGGGGATCCTTCATTCACACGGAACAGATATCGTATCAACGGAGGAACAATTGCATTGCGTGATCAGAAACGTTCTCATCCCGAAAAAATATCGGACCTCTCAGTATGAAGGCAGGGCTCAAAATGTTTTGTTTTTGTTCGTATTTGTTCGGACTCAGAGGGTCACTGGGCTCCAAATGTCATCGGGCTCGGAACGTTCTTGGGCTCCGTTGTATTCGGGCTCTGAATGTATCTGGGCTCAAAATGACTCACACCGCGTCCCATCTTCTCGTGGGAGTCCTGCTGCCAGACTTGTCTTTCCTACACGAGCGCCCATCGAGCCTTGATCCGTTCTCTGGTCCCGTCCGGCGAGCTGTCATCGAAAGACTGCGCGTGAGGAACACGACGAGAATGCGATGGAGGGTCCCGTTGACAGTTTCATTGGAAGGAGGGTGGGAGGCTCTGACCGAAGGCTGTGTGTTCCTTCGAACAGGTTGCGGCCCTTGCAAACCGCTCACTCAAACTCTACGAGCTGTCGTCCGGACGGGACGAATCTCTCATCTCGTCGGCGGAAAACAAACTGGATCACTGCTTTCCTAGAGGGCATCCTCGATGCTCTCTTCTGTTGATTGCCGTTCGGAAGCATACTGGGTGGTGCGTGCCGTCAGCGCACACGCGCCTTGGGTTCGTTAGAGACGACCCCCGGTCGGTCCGGAGTTTTCTTCGGCTTTGATCACAGCATCCTGTCTGAATCCACTCAATGTAAATCCTGCGTTTGACAATCCGCGCATCGCGAACGCTGAGCTCTTCCATCACCAATACAATCGCGGGAATCCCTTCTCAAATCGGCCGAGAACGAGGCCGAGTTAAGGCTTCCATGATCGGAAAAACTTACCGTGATCGTGAGACGGATTCCAGGTGGAAGCCGCCAGTCCCTGAGTCCAGGATCCAATCAAGATCGTCCGACACTCGAAATTGCTTCCCTGAAACATTCATCAACAATCACGTGCAGAGACTTCCTCGCTCCTTGCCATCGTGCCGCGCTTCAACTGGTGACAGTAATCGATTTACGACGATGAGAGCTGGGAGTTTTTCTTCTGGGTTCCCTCAGCAGTGCAGAAAGTGGGGCAATCGGGAGGGAGAATCGATGGGGACCAGGTTTTCCGCGACGTCACTCACTGTTAACAACGCTAATCACCCGATGAACATCTGAAACGGCGCTCGTTGAACTGGCTGAGTAGCCGGCACTCGAATCCAGGGATAGATGGATGGTGAACTGTTTGAAGAGGAAGCAGAGCGGGAACTCTTTCCGATGCAAGAAGTAAATCCGGCTTCCCCTTATCTCCTTCGTGCCTTCGGAAATCGAACTTCATTCTCGTTTCCTATCCGCTTGCCCCACTTCATTGTTGTTCGTTCGCTCGTCTTATCACGGATTGCTCTCCCGTTCCAGCTCCTACAGCCATGTTCAACCGCGGATTCCTTCCCGTGTTCGATTGAGACCGCGGCACTCTGAGAGCTCTTACCAAAGATTTCGCTGGCTCAAACATTTAGTCGATAACAAACAATCGCTTCCATCCCCCTCCCCTTCACCTTCCTCAATTAGAGCGCAGGAAAAACGACATACGGCACGGGCAACTTTATTCCATCGATGTCGTCTCTCAACGGGAGTAGGCCGATGGCAGAAACTGGGGAAGGATGATTGATTCCCAGCTCAGCATATACGTCACTTAAGATGCATGGGAAAACAGAAACCTCGGAAATGGGCTTGAAGAGAAGTGAATGCTCAGGAGAGTTTCGCCTCGAACGCGCAAGCCAGAAAGTACACGAGGTCGGAATCAATTCATCGGTTCGTGGTATATGATTCGCCCCGGGACGTCGGCGTATTTCCGTGAATATAATCGATTCCAATGTTACCGTAGTGATCGAAGCGCTTCGGGCCCCCAGAGTCGATCGAACAATAGCCGTAATCAAGAAGTGTCATAATAGTCTGAATCCCGAACGCTGTTCACATCAGTGTGCGGCGAGGTGGGCGCGAGTGGAATTCAATACGACATCACCGTCGTTGAACTGCTTTCAATCAGATAGCGGTAGCTCAATGCAGCGGTGCTGATAACGAAACAAGGCCACAACATCAAATACTGCCCTCCGCTCAGACCCTCTGTGGGCCTGGCCGCAGATTCAACATCTGTTCGTGTGTCCACAACCAGATAGCCCTCGCTCGGTTCATCTGCCCGCGTTGGCTCCCTCTGAGGACCCCCTGTCCCCAGCGGGCAGCAGGGCTCGTCTAGCCGGCCGAGCAGTCATCAAGGCTTGGGGTGGAAGCACAATGCATCACAAGTCAGTTCAATGCAATCAAGCATGAGCTGTCTCTGGCGGTCATCTGGACACACCGGATTGACCAATGCTGACCCTGCTTTGCGTACGATGACTGTGCCGTCCGGGCTGAGACCATCCACGAGTGTGCGGCCGCATGTGCTTTTGACCGGTCGTGCGGTCGCAAACCGTGGCAGGTCGCATGCGACCATGAGCGACCGTATGTGCGGTGCGGGGTGGGCGGTTGGTTCGATACGATGGCGTTCCGTCCTCCCACATTGAATTCCGCTCCGCTGCACTCGGTGCTGGGGCGGCCCAGCGTGACAAGGCTCCCCTCCACCTGTTCCGATCCTAAAATGTCCATCGAATCACAAGTTAACGAAGCGCCACCGCCAGAACGATGTGAGATCAAAGTTGTGATCTCGATTGAATCGTGACCGGGGACATATTGTGATTGCTCATAGCCGTGTGTGTGGATGTCGCGTTCGTCCGCTCAGCTTGACATTCTCTTTTTTTTTCGAGCAGCACTACTTTCCGGCGGGAAGCCGGACCGCGACGCTGCGAACGCAACTCCTAATTGGGATCGATTAGATTCCTCCTCCCTTTTTCTGTCAAGACCACCCTCATCTCCTACCCCGGGAAGCCATGGAATATGAGATTCTTGATCGAAAGTGCGAGATGTTTGTGGGGCAAATATTTTCAGTCTCTCCGGATGATTCGAATCATGCCGACATCAGCCGGACTCGACGCCGTGGATGATACTTCCAACGGCATCGGTTGAAGCACAGTCGGCACCCGCTCAACCGGTGCAAGCACTCAGAAAATAACGTGCGCGCTGAGTTGACCGCAGGAGTGCGGCGAGGCTGTGAAGGAGTCGTATGTATCGGGACGGATTACCCTGGAATCCGTCTGATCGGGAACCCTCGATAATAGTCCATCGGGACAAGTTTTCTCCCAGCATGGGATCTGTGGGAAAATCCAAGGTTCGTTATCTGAGGGATTTCACGACACGTCACTGCCCCTCCGCGCAAAGTCCTCCCATTCTGTGTCGGCGGTCATGATACCCCGTAGGGACAAGAGAGGAAAAAACATGCAGCATCATGATCTCTGACAACGCGAGACTTGACACGGCAAATAAACTCATATTATTGAGAAGGAGCACGCTCACCCGATACGACATGATTCATTCAGGGGAATGCGAGTCCCTTGAAAATGCTCCCCCCACTTGAAAACATACAAATGCCCCCAAGGATCTGCTCTGAGTGGTTGCAGCAGACAAGAAGTCCTGAGCGATCCCTAACCGAGGAACGAATCTTCGCCTTGTTCAAGAATGGTTGGGTCAAGGATGCACAGCTATCATCCGCAGAATATTGCTGTCAGCCGATGAGCGAGCGGATCCGTTATGATCGTATTCCTCCCCAGCTGACCGCGTCGATTCGGCGCTTTCAACGGTCTCCGGATCCTTCCGTCACATGGATCGGGCACCTGTGTCATACAGCCGTTGCCCCGATCGTGATTCGAGATCCGCGCTCAACGACCAGCTAACAACTCACAACTCTATGTGGGTAAAGCCTAGTTGATCGCGAGAAGCCGAGCGTAGTTTAACGATGCTCAGTATCAGGCTGAGACAATATTCGAAGAATTAAAGGAGCATGATGCTCAAAGTTCGAGAAGCAAGGGTTAACAATAAACCTGGCATTTCCGGTATTCGTCTGTTCCCTGACGAGAATCAGATCCCTGATCAGATATATGAATGTACTTACCGATGAGAACGGGTCACCGAGAGAATCGAATTCATGACAGGGGGAATCAAGTAGAAATTCGTGCCTATGAACTGCTTGAGGT
Organism: Phytoseiulus persimilis; assembly: GCA_037576195.1. Taxonomy (NCBI): domain Eukaryota; kingdom Metazoa; phylum Arthropoda; class Arachnida; order Mesostigmata; family Phytoseiidae; genus Phytoseiulus; species Phytoseiulus persimilis. Next base: position 31,809,686 of record CM075103.1, read on the forward strand.
TTGCAAATGGAAGTTCGTCCATTGTGAATTAGATCAAAGTAATCACCGAGAATGAGGGAAAAAGCGGTCACTGTGACGAATCTCATCGTGAAAAGGGTTTCGTAATGTTGACTCCACGGATGGCGAAACAGCAGAGAGAACTCATCGTTTTTCCTGGTTATCAGGCTTCACTGGACTGCGCGACGCATGTCCCCACTTCCGAAAAGGCCTTGGAGAACCGCCAGCTTGACATCAAGGTCGGAACTATTGCGATTTCCAGCATACTCCAACATCTCGACAAAGTCCGCAACTGAATCCACTGAGTGGAGCGAGTTTCGCGAACGAACCCTAGTTTTGATCACTCAATCGTCGCGGAGAGGGTTTCTACTCGGTGTATTTCACGATACTTCTGGCATTCTATGATCTGCTCACTTGCGAAACCTTAGCGACGCATTCAAATGCCGCAGGTCTTCGACCGTCAGGCCACTGGATACGATACATCAGAATTGACTCATGATTTTCTCCGCTAGGAGCGGTCAAACGTGTCGCTCCGAACCGCAATGAACGGGCCGGGCGAGCGGCTGTAATATATATACGTTTCAAGTGCTGCATATCCGGAACGTTCTCGATGCGTGGAGAACCGATGGCGGGCGAGGACGAGAAAGCCACGAGGGAGCCAGCGAGTAGGCAGCATAGAGTTGGAAGTGGCGTCGGCCAGTGGGCTTAGGAGGAAATCCCTGCAGATTCTTCATGCTACCTCGAACAGCAGGAGAAGCAAAGATCAGAGGAGCAAAAATAAAGCCTACTTTAAGAAGCGTTACATTATCTCCTCCTGACAGCGGAGGAATCGGAAGATTCCGAAAAGGTTCCGAGTGACAGAGAACTGTGCGCCAGTTGGTGTGGCCACCAGACGTTCAAGTGCCCGCCAAGCCGTAAATGGCCCATTGACCACCTGCAGAGACAGTCATCGAACGAATCGCCGATTCGGCGTTTTCGTTGCGCGCCCCATGGAGCGGGGAGGTATCGAGCTTTCTGACGCCGGAACGAACCGTGTTTCCTCGGGCTTCCACGGGAGGACCATCATTTGCCTGCTTTTGTGGATTCGCCGACAATCATCGATTTTTCTGAGTGCAGGCAGAGTCGTGAGTATTCCTCCTCCGAAATGACTTCAATCTCCCCCCGTTCCATGAAGTGGAGATCCATCCTATCCTGGAACTCTCCGGATGTGAGGGGGGCGTTTTCATCCGAGATTTGGAATCTCGCGAAGGGGAAATACATTCCATGTAATTAGCCCCCACACTGAGGAGGAGGGAGTTTGGCGGAAGTGGAATTTCACGGAGACTCGTGGTCCGTCAGTTCTACGGCAGCAATTCACGCGATTGTCTCTAGCTTGAGTCGCTGGGCGTGGAAGAGGAGAACTCGTTCTTATTCCTTTCGAAATTTTCTAACTACCACGTGAGCGCATTCGATCGTATTAGACTAGTCTGTTGGCTGGCTTTGTGCGCCTGATTGCTACCAAAGTCAATCTTTCTCTTGAATCGGAGTGTGCTGGTAGGATGAGATCCACATACAACTCGATCATCATGGGTTTGAAAATAGTTTCCAGCTCAGCGAGCAAAGGGAGTCGGAACGCACTCTGCATTGCTGTGATCTACGTTAACATCAAACGTCAGCAGTAAAAGCTGTTCTGCGCGGAGAGCGCTCCAACCACGCCGCTTTCGTGCATCACCCGCTATGAGTTGCGAGGCGGTTGAGCTCCTGGTTAGAAGATGTTCTCGTATCTCAGCTGTAAGGCTCCGATACGAGCTCCGGGAATCATCACTGAGCTGCCTAGCTGCAACTCCAGGGTTTCACTCCGGTTTCATCGGCATGGGAGAACGAAACTGAGGACAAATTGAGCGCACTATGAAACAGGATGGATGGATAACTGTTATTCTTTCGGACATTTGATGATCCGAACTCACGATGCCTCGAAGTAGCATTAGAACGACCCGTTTGCGTTCGTCTTCAAGCTTCCTACCGGGTTCCGTCAACGCGCAGGACCTGTTGGGTGATTGTGAAAGTTGTGCGGGCTCAACGCCGATCTCTCATAACTCCGCTCTCAGGAGGCGAGGATGAGCCACAGACGCTTGAGACGCGCGGAATTCAGTCAACTCGTGTTGATCCGACGAACGGCGCGCAGCCTTATCTGCGGTTGTACTGAAATGGTCAACTCGTGGCGTAAATTATGCGGGATCAGTCGATAGAGAGAAGAGTTGCGGCCGGCTTTTCCCATATCTCTCAGTATAACCTCCATCATGCCAACTGATCGATGCGGAAAATGGTTGAGAAAAAACGAAAGTTTCAATAATCGAGACTGGAATCCGGATGTTCGAGATAAACGGGATTGGAATAATCGAGATTGTACTGCTGTTTGATCGGAAATCCGCACAGCGCATCGAGCAGCTGGATTCTGAAGCTTCCAAAAGTTGCCGTAGGATACAGCAGCTGTCTCTTGACACTCGACCCAACGTCGGAAGAGTTCGATGGCCTCTGTCCAGGATGATGAAGGATTCTACATTCTGGACGGAAAATGAGAGAAATGGGAGAAAGGATCAGATTATGTGAGTATGTTCTGAGCGATTCTTGGAGATGGATGAGAGACTAACGCAATAAGACGGCAGTCGGCGAGCAACGCAAAGTTCTGAGAGCCCACGTTCTTCCTTCTCGCGGGCCGGTTCACAAGCTCCTCGCGCGGTCGCAAATGTTAAACAAAAGACATTGGCGACCGCGCGTAGTCGAGTCGCGTTGGAAATCATTATTGGAAAAGAGGAGGTCCGCATCGGGGCGTTGCGGGTACTTGAGGCACGTGGCAGATTCGGGATCCACTCACTGATTCAATCCTGCGCCTCCTCGATGATTCTGCTGATGTGCGCGAGACGCTCGAATGTCAAACGTACTTCCCCGGCCTCAGACGCTCGTAGAACACAAACAGGGACAATGTTTCTCTTCATCCCGCTCCGGAAGAATTCAGCTCAACGATGTTGCGTCGTTGAAAACGATACGCCTCGTCAAGCGTCAAGCCAAGAGCGGGATAAGTTCAATCACTCTTTCGAGTCAGTGTATGGCTACGATGATTTCTGAGGCGAACGGCTGCGGTGCTCGGGAGCCTCCGGAGCGAAACAAGCATCCTGAAGTTTCGGGCAGGGTCCCAGCGACCAGGTTCATCCATGCGGACTATGTGTCCCGATTTCCAAGAACCGCGAATAACGAGGCGCGGATAAACGAGGGATAGCTGTATCTAGTTTCGGAACGGCGAACCAAGACCACAAAATTCCTCACACCGTGCAGTTCAAGGAGGGCACGACAGGTGCGGATGGTGGGCCGGAAATGGAACCTGTGTTCGGTGGAGCGACTCCGACATCGAGACTTTTGAGAGTTTTCCCGGGAATTTCCGCCTACGACAGCCAAGTAACGGTTCGATCGGCAGGAATGAGCTTTCGGAAGCGCGAGTTCTCGCAAGAAAGTCGGTCGACATGAGACCGAAGTCCCGACACTGCTTCGGTTGGATCGATCAAGCAGCTCTCATTCTTCGGCGGCATCGGAAAGATCGGACCATCCGCAGCCTTTGTCTCCGGCTTGTGGCGGCCATTGCTTCCCATATCCTTTCTGAGCAGCGTTTTCTTCCGGTTAGTTCTCGATTCTCAAAAGTGAGCTGGAGTCACGATCCAAGTGTAGCCGAATCCGCAAAATAGCGATCGATATCGTGCCACACAGAATCGTGGATAAATGGTCGTAATCTATACATGGCCTATCGAGGAATTTATATCCGCTCAATTGCGATCGTTCCCGATTCCTGCATTGGGTAAACATTTACTCCCCTGAATCTTGGATCACCATGTTGCCTGTTTCTTTCTCGGTGAACTCTTGGTCTACGAAGCATTGGCGCGGAGACAATCCGTGTCTGCTGATTGGAAGAATAAATCGAGGAGGTTCGAACCCAAGGCTGGGGATATGGCTCGTTGCTTTTTGATTTATTACATCTAATCCGATTGCAGCCCTGTTGTAGCCCCCACATGCCGGTTGTCTGAAAACCCCAGAAACGGGAAACGTGCCGGAAAGCGTGACGAATCCCACCATGCGAGAATCCACGTTCATACGCCAGCGGAGCCTGAGGCCCTGAAAACATGCTCATGAATAAAACCCGTGCGAGGGGTTCGCGAACATCTTGAATCAATCTCTGTGTAAAAACTCTTAATACTCGAAAGTCTGGCGATCAATAACCGAGGAGGGAGGCGGCATTATTAGTGATGCTCAGATAGGGACTCGGCGAACGAACACACCGCCGCTGGGACGAGCCAAGCGAGCGAGGCACCGGGTCCTGCGGCTCTCGATCCTGCCACTGCCGCCCCTTCTTGTCCGCTCTGAATAATCGATCGTTTTCCGATATTTCACTCGCGTCTCCAAGAGACGCTGGTATTTATCACTAGTTGTGCTGCCCAAATAAACACCAAATCAAATCCATGCCTCGGGGAACAACCGAGACTCACGAGGACGATAAAACGAGCAGCCAATGATCGACGCCCACGTCCATCAACAGCGTATCGCGGACCTCCGATGGAGCTTTCGGACTATCTCGCGTTTGGTTTGCACTTCTTGGTTCCGGACCCTTGTCTCCCCGCGGATGGTGCACAAGCCCTATCTCCACACCAGCTGCGTCCAACGCCTGACGAAGACCGGAAGGGTGCGGCAAAATCTACGGACAGAGAGCACCGCTCAGGGCCGAAGTATGCACGTAGTCCGTGACAACAAAGATCCGATGAAATTAGGAGCAGCCGGGCAAACCAACATCGCGAGGAATCTCGACGGTCGACTCGAGCCGACCTAGAATCCAAACCCAACCGGAGTGTTTCCAACCTGTAAGGGTCCCCAAACGTACGCGATGTTTGCTGGAGTACGCGAAAGCGACCGTGGAAATGATATCTAGGGAATATGTCTTCAAGGGACGGAGATCTTCGACAGCTTCGAACGAAAGCTCTCGCATGCGAATTCACGGCTCTTCGGCCTCGACCGTTGACGTCCGCATCCACGTGAGGCAGAAAGGCAATCGTCGCGAGGCGCGGGGACGACTTCGTAGACGTATCGAAGGATGCAGCCGGAGGAAGGCTTGCATTATGGCGGAGCTGGGCGATCAAAATGTGGAGCTGGGACGCCATAAACCTATTCCGAGATCGTCTGATCATCCTACACATTCTCAAACTCTTTCCCGAGTCGTCGGTTGGGGCGCTGCAGCGATGAAGCGCAACACACGTCGCTTTCCGCTGAACATTCAACCAGCTTGTTCGTTCCGGAAGACCGTTGGCGCTGGAAGCGCGCCCAGAGCAGAGCCATTCCGCAATCTGGAACTGAGATTCACAGTAGACCGCAGAATGAATCCAGCAGTAACTGTTCTCCGAGTTCGTCTACCCTCTCACGTCTCCAGGAATACGTGATGAGTGTTATCTCCGAAAAGAACACATGAGCTGGCACGACCAGGCTGTGTTCTTTGACGCTGAACTGTCCATGAGCTGCGCCGATCCTTAAACCGAAGAGTTTCTCCCGCGTGCTGCGGTATGTATCGGGTAAAATCTCAAGTCACAGATTTGTCAAGGGTTTTCGCATGGTGGTCCGTGTGTTCTCGCTCGAAATCAACAACCCTCTCACCCCTGCGGCGTCGAAGCGTCGCAGACCCCGGCAGCGGTTTGAACCATTGAATTCACTCCGAATAGGGCACTGATTTGTCAATCGATGCAGAGCCCGGTCGCATGCAGAAATGCGAATTCGGCGGCAACGTTTACCCATTCTGCGTCTCATATCATGTGGATTCCACGGATACTTCGTTCGGCATACTTCAAACTGGGACAACGCTCTCCCCGAGGGGCTCCCTCTCATCGATAGGATATTCCTGCTGAACCCACATCTGTCACATGGTTCAAAAGTGAGTTTCCATGTTTCAGTCGAGGGTTCTGACGAGAGCGTAAAATGTAAATAGTGAAAGTATGCGCACACGTCGTCGGCGTCGTCCAAGACCCTGAACCCCGAGTCGAGATTAATCATAGAACGTTTCACCACCGTTCATGTAGCGAATCCCCGAGAAGAGAACTCCCAAACGTGACTCGAGCTTCAACCCTCCAGCTGCACCGAGCCCCGGTGCCGCTTGCTCCTCATAGCTGCGAGGCGCAGACCTCGTGCTTACCACTCAGCACCGGCTCTGCGTTCTCCCTCCCGCTCAGTACTCCACACCATGTGAGCTCAGTGGACGTGCGGTCGAGAATCAAGAGCGGTGGTCCAGAGAAACGTCAGCCAGTCAAAGGGCAGAGTCCGAGTTGCTACTCGGCGGGGTATTTATTACAGGGGTCAGTCAGGTATGAAAGCAACATCAAAAACTTTACAGTCCGTCGATATCTTGATGATAAAGACTCCGGTTACAGTCATGAGCAAGGTGAGCATTATACCCGCCAGAACAAAGACGACGCAGGGTGTGTCTTCAGTTTTGTCCGGCTCCATTAGAGTAGGGAATCGCGATGTAGAAATCACTCCCCGAGGTAAGATGACGGGGTGCTCGAATTCGCCACTCGGGAGCTGCCTCATCGGCTGGGCCACCGCGTCAAACAGAAGGGGGTGGGTCACGTTCTGGACGAGGTCTTATCAAGATTCCATCGGCTTCTAGCGGTCCTCGTGACATGCACTCAGTCTCGCCCCGGAGCTCTCCAAACGACGTCCTATCCGACATTGCGTTTCGTTGTCCACGGGCAACGAATTACCCATTCACTGAGATTAGCTCTGGAATCATACGCCGCTAGATTCCCCTTGTTCTTCGCTTCTGTCCGCCCTTTTAGAGAAACCAAACCCGGTTTACGATGTTTCCGGTCGGAGCGAAGAGGTCGGAGAGGTATCGATAAGACTTGTTCGCTTCCAATTGACTCCATCAGCGGCGATTGCAAGCTTACGATTCACATACGGCGGGTGAATAATGTATTCAGAGGGATGCGCCCGCTCTCTGCCTGGAATCTCATGATCCCACGATGCATGGAGGAACTTTCCGAGGGGATGTCGATGGAAACGAAGAGTACCATCGCAAGCGAACGACGCCATCTTGGGGAACCATCGTGGACCCCTTGGAGTCCGCAGTTGGATCGAGGGTCACCGCGGAGACGTACGAAGGCGAGGCACAGCTCGTCCTTCGAGAACTGACGATCGTTTTCGAAGATTCGCCGTGAATTCGTTTCGTTCATGACCTCGGATGGTCGCTCCTGCGTGTTGCGCTATCCACAGTGTACGAATCAGCTCATTTCCGGAACTGCAGGCCCGATCGCAGGGGGTCGTCGCTAGGGCGAAGTGTTGACAATAGAATATGCACCCCTCTTCACGCTCCGCCAAACTGTTCGGGAAGAGACTTCCCGCGCTCTTCTTCACGGCACTTCCCAGACGGCTCGGAATCGGCAGTTCGACATCGAGCGTCATCTAGAAAAAGAGTCACTGGGGAGCTATGAAAGTTCAGGAAGAACGATATTTGGGGCTCATCTCTCCTGCTTCCGAGTGGCGAGCACCACGTTGAAATCGGTCTCTACAACGTATTTCGGCCTCCCATGCGTGGATTGGAGCAGTTCTCCTTCAGATTGTACGCGTGATTGAACTCCACGTTCAGACAGAGCAGGACACTTGTGAATGACTCGTCTTTCGTTGTGCGTGATTGGAGACGCCAAACGACCGGACAGGTCCTTGTCCGTCCGGTTCATCCGGTATCCGATCCGGTTCCACCGGAAAAATGTCTGGTTTCTGGAATTTCGGGATAGAATGTCCGAAGTTCAGGATTAAAAGAGATAATTCTCTCGAAGCCCGGTTTGATTCCAAGACCTCTAGGGAGCAAATGTCCGGCTCTGGAGAGCATTTACCTCGTGAGAACGCATTGCGCCCGTGGACGGTTGAACACCGTCTCCGAAGGCCGCTGTTTCGTTGGCTAGCGGACTCACAGTGATGAGAAAGTCGTCCGCGCCAACCCTCGCAAGAGCATAGCGAGCGTCCCCTCGTGGCAGACTGAAAACGTGAGTTTCCCACGAAAAGACGGATTTCCGGCGAGAAAAGCTATAAATACCTTACTAGATGTTCGAATAGCATTATTTCGGGGAGCACTTTGAGCGGAGGCCCTCCAGAAATTCGCACTTGGAGAAGGAACGATTAATGAACCCGGTGCTCGGAGGAACAGATCTTAGTTATAATTGAAGAGAGGGTGAAGTTCACTATGACTCCTCATCCTAGTATTTGGGACTCACCATTGCTGCATGGTATGAGGGCAACATATCGGAGCTTGAGCCTCTCCCAGTTAAATAAATTGGTGGATCTGGAAATGTTCGGTTCGTTGTCCGGTTCCGCCACTGATGTCCTGTTCGGACCATGTCCGGTTTTCATGAAAAAAATGACCGGTCATATGGTGTCCCTATCCATGGTCGGAAGACCACAAGGTGGTGTCGTACCCGGCTCTGACTCGGGAGCGATACGATGAGTCTCTCGCCTTGCTCCAAAAGGGAACCCCTTTTGACTGGATGTTGGAACTTGTTCAGCTTGACGGCGTGCCGGAGAATCCACGTGTCGTTGTTGTACTGGGGACATTGAAATATTGGTACCGATTCCAGTGTGCGACACGATGAGCTCCTGTTGATCCTGGATTCAGCGATCTCGGAATCCTACCCGAGAATGTTCAAATGGCCGATCCGACAACGGAGTTTGCGGGGAGGATCCCCCCCCCCGACAGAGATTCACAAGACCGCATCCACAAGAATGCCGACCTCAAGTTCTCGAGGCCCGTGATGAGCCTCTGCTACGGGACAACACTGAGGACAAGACAAGGAATCGTACCGACGATCTTGTGCTTCGACTTCCGAGGTTTCCAGGTGGAGCAAACTTGACCGTGGGCATCCCTCGCGTAGCTCAGGGTAGGAACCCCGAGAGAATTTCGCTAAATTTGATCCGTGGTTCTCGGCAATCACTCTGCGCAGCGCTGTCGCTTCGCAAAACTTCAGAGAGCGTTTCAGAGTAAACCAAGAGTTTGGCCCTGGCCACTATTGGAGTTTGAAACTACTGTCGTCTGGAGGTCCGTACTTCCCCCACGCAAACGTCACTCACTGTTCATCATCTGTACGTTCGTGAAAACAGTTTCTTTGCTTGGCGGTCTAAAGCCTCGGCACATGTCGTAATCCTCACCGAAATTGAACGCGGTCTTCTGAAAGACCTCGAATATCTGAGCTTCGAGTTTGGGGTGGGAATTGAGAGACACACTGTTTTCGGCGCGCACTGGAGATAATCTCGATTTTCACACACAATCATCCGGTTGGCGAGTCTCGGCTCAGAGCGTCGTCCTCACAACAAGCCTGGAGGTTCAGCTCATCATATTCGATTCTCATTCTCAATAGATAGACTTGAAAAGCGAGCGCAGAACGACCGGTCGGTCCCTGGTGCGATTCGCGTTCTTCTGCTCTACGGAAGCATGGACCCCAAACAAGTCTCCGAACGAAGTGGGCGATTGATAGCACGGATTCTTGACGGAGACGTTCCCTCGAGTCGAGAAGAGCCCAAGTGATTTGTTTGCGTCAAGGTCAGCAACGATTGTCTCGATAACGATCGCCGTTCTACGATCGAAGGTAGCGTATACGTTGGCGAACATATTCACCGCTCGCGGACTTCGACTCCTCGGGTTTTGGAATATGAAATCCGTCCAAGCCCCCCGCCCCGAGATTCTGACTCATGAGTCCTCACTTCGAATGTGCAAAGCTACCGTAACTGGAAAAACCCTCCCTACCATTGAAACAGTCAGCTCGGAAACCAGAATCCCCCAGCGGGTGAATAAGTTCGATCGAGTACAGCCGTCTACTTGCGCTGCTTCTCAGATCTCGGACTCTTTGGGGAGAATTCTGCTTTCGGAGTGATTTTCGCGTGTTCAGATCCCGCTTTCCTGCGAAAACGGCCTCAGCGAGGGAAGAGTCCCTAAAAAGTTTCAGGTTGTGAGGCGATCCCGCCTTCGTACAAGAATGGAATCGGGAAGCAGTCAAGTCGTTCGTGCCACGCCTAGGTAGTGAGACTACCGACGTGGGTGTTCTGGAAGATCTCGTCAGTGACCTGGAGCAACGGTCCGACACAATCACAGCGTTCGTGAAACTTCCAGAGCTCATCAAATCACCGGAGGCTCGATTGATTACTGTTGAAGGTCAGTTACGGATTGTCGATACGGTCCGATCAAAACCGAGCTCCGATTTCATCCGACCTTTCGGAGAGGTTCTAGCCAACAACCCTGCATTTGAGAAACTTGGAGCCTTCCTAGCTGACGTGTCCGAGATTTTCCAACCAGGTCTATTTCGCAACGTTGAGGGGGAAAGGTTCTCCTGGATTCTCAGCAACATCATCGCCGACTGTCATCATAGGCTTTCGAAGGACAGCATAGCGGCGAAGGCTCCAAGTTTTTCGGAATCAGGCTCGTTGGCTGGGAACTCTTCAAAGCGTTGGAGGAAATCGCAATCGGTTTTGATCGGATTGTATCTGATTCTCAGACACCAAACAAAAGTGGCGGTCAATATCCTGTCCGGTGTTTTGGCATCTCTAATGATGAATGAACGGTGGGGCTGTGACGCACGCTCTGACATCCATTGGATGTTATTCCTCTTATTCCGAGCAGTTCAATCCTTCCTCGAGCCAATCGCTTTTCTTTCCAGAGATGTGAAGCTGCCGCAGGATCCTATCACTCGTCGAATCCTCTGGAGTTGGAGGGATCGCTCAACGATCCTCGGCTTTTCAGCAGAATACTTTCCCGGTTCAGATAGAGATAAGGAACCCCCCCGCCCCTCCCTGAACGCCGTTCTGCTGTGGAAACATATACGGATGCACGAGTGTCCTGCCGAGAGCTATGCCGATCGTCCTGCCGGTGGTTTGATTTCCGTTGCACGTTCATCTGGGCGTTGCCTCCTTCCCGTCTCAGGAGCGCTCGGATGACGAGGTGTTCCGATGAGCAGCTCCGATACATCCGCCGAGCTCCAATCACTTCCCTGAGGAGCAACATTCTTGGAAGTCGAATCGAATGAACGAGAAGCGATCTAACTCCTCTTGACCCTCGGATTTTTCGAATTCCTCCAGAACCCGACTCCCCCATCCACCTGAGTCGCATTCTCTTCGTTCCTGTTTTGTTCCGATCAGCTGCCGGCTAACGCAACCGTCGATGTCCGAGAAGGGAGCAGCCACATTCAGTCCTCGCAATACGAACGACGTCTCATCTGAGGTTGAGCGGGGCATTCTCGAACGCAGCTTTCCCCCTCCTCTATCGAAGTTTCTTCACGCGGCGAGAGCTATACAGTGCGGTAGCTCCAGTGGAGCTCCCGTTTCGCAAACGATCACTTCTTGGAGGCTTGCCACCAGAAACCGTAGCCGATTGGACTCGCGCTGTCGTCCGCGATGACATTGGTCACGCTCCGCGTTCCGACACTTGTAGCGGAGCACAAACAGACGAGCGTTTGATTCACTGAGACCCCGGTTCATGCGATGAATATTCAAGCTTCGTAAAGGCCATCACTGCGGCGAACGAGCTCGGTCAGCTGGCCGCAGAGCCGGAATCGCGAGAACAACGCCGCGCCGGTCATCTCAGAGCGCGAGGACTGGTGAAAATACCACTCCAGCTCAACCATAACTGAATTACACGGCGCACCTTTCGAGGGGGCAAGCGCAGCCAGCCAGAGTCGTATAAACACCGGTCCTGTTTGTTCACATGACGATGCCAGACGGGGAATCGTAAAATACACATTGCTGTCGAAATTAGCTCTGGAGGGTTCCGGCTGGCGGTCTCGCGAGAGCCGCTGCTTGCCGCGGTCGTACGCGGGCGCACTGACAAAGGCAATTTCCGGACTTGAGCTGTTCCGGCGGGTGAGCGGGCAAACGGCCGGGTGGACGGGCAAACACGCGGGGAGCGGCCGTCAACATTGCCACTCACGGCTTGCCTCACAATCTCCCGCGCCCCCGCAGCGGTGTCGTGCAATCTCTCCCGCGGCGTCGTCCGCTCATCTGCCCGTTCGTCGCTGTCGCTCGGCATTCTCACTCTAGCTCGCGTTGGAACGGAGCTGTGCGAGATTCGGTCACCATCTCTCTTGTTGAATATATAATGGGAACTCTAATCTACATCTTTATTAAATCGGCTGCGTCAATATGATAGATCCGATCGCCCGCTCATATCCGGCTCCGTTTGACCGTCCCGGATCCGTCGAAACCGTTCCAGTCCCAGGAATGCCCCCCTCCCCCCTTCTCGCCCTCCGCCCGGGGACTCCGGACTGGAACGCGTCGTGCGCCAGGAGGGGACGGAAGAGGATACAGTTCCTCTCTCAATCCCTTCCTGGACCAGGAACACGAGCTGTTTTTCATTTATCGCAACGGGGAAGCTGGCTCCCCTCTTATCATCTGAAACCCGGCGAGGGGTTCGCCACGGTTTGTCGCTCGGAATCGTAGAGTCATCTTCAACAATGTTCGATGTCGTAGCGACTGGAGAAGTGGAGTTACGAGCTGGAAAAATTGAGGGCATGTTGTGGAGCACATTCATTGGGCTGCCGGGGCTGAGTTCATCGATTCACGGCGTATACGGGGCGACAGGGCTAAATTGAACACATACAGGGCGGCTTTTCCGGGTCGGCAATTCCCAGTTACGAATTCAAGAGAGCTTGGTTCTCTCCCGACCACTTCGAGGAGTCCCTAAATAGAGGAAACGTGAACTTTGCAACGCTCTCCTGGAAGCAATTCAATCGAATCCGATCAAATCACGAGAGAGAGCGTCTCGGAACGCTCCATCGACCCCTCTTTGATTTCTGGAAAAATCTCGAAGAATGACTGAATCTGAATCCTCGTCCGGACATCATCTCGTGTTTATGTGGAAGATTTCGGCATCTCCCCCATCCAAACTGAAATCCTAGGTAAAACTTCCTGGAACTTTCAACTGAGGGTCGAATCTTGTTATCTGAGGTTGCGGAGGAGACGCGTGGGAGAAGTTACCAGTTTCTCGATAGGTCGCAAACGGGAAAGGAAGTATTCTCCAAAAAGCTTGCTCTCGCGACACCTTCCCCTTTCGACACCAATTTTGACAAGATGGGAAGCGTGAATCGAAGCGGCGCCCGTTCTCATCTGTTACGAGTGTTCCAGAGTCGAGCGGAGTCGCTGCCGTCAAGAGGTTGAACAACTACTGAGAGAGAGACCACTGAATGAGGATCTATTGTTGTATTCAATCAAGCTCACGTTTCCCGCCTGCCAGGGGCGATCGCTTAAAACTCGAGAAGAACGTCGCTCTCGACGAGAGCACGGGGTCTTCTGCTTCGGAATCTGCAATCAACATTAAGTTTCAGCCGTGACCGCGTTCGCTTGAAATGCGACTCGGCAACGAATCCGATGACGAAGGAATCTGACGAGTCAGCAAGATAGAAATCATGCACAGAAGCGCATCGCGTCTGCGCGCTCTGCCCTCGCGTCGTCTCACTTCACCCCCGCATGGTCGGCTGAGGTGGAGCGAGAATTTCGATGAGGGAAAATGTTCTGAACGATCGGCGACGGTCTTCCGCTTTTGGAAAATCAGGTGAAAGCTCCTTCGCAATCGATGAAAACTTTGTGTCGGCCGATTCCTGAATTTGTGAATTCGTGAAATCCGATTCTCGCTGCAGATTGCATGAATCTTCCCGCATTTTTCAGCGCATGAACTGACGGGCTCTAGTGATGATCTTGGTCAGCAGGGCTTTGTCCCGAGATCTGATCGTCTTAGACATCTCGTGGTGGAGAAATTGCACTCCTCTATCACTTGCCTCTCCCTGTTGCAATATGGAACACAACTGGGCTCCAAGCTCGGACGCTCTGAATAAAGCGCGGACCTTTCTGACAATATATCCGTCAGGGACGGTTCCCCGTGGAATCCTCACTCACCTGATTCTGCTTGATCACTCTCCAGCTTCTCAGAGCCGAGATATGATACTCTCTTCAGTGACGTGCCGGAACAGCGAAGCACACATTCTCGAGCTCAACATCGCGTGTAGGAATACAATTCGAAAATTCGATGTATTCATCGAGTTCAAGATGAAGTCGGAACTTACCCAAACACATCGTAGGGCAAGATGAACAGATCGATGACGTTTCTATCGTAGAGGCGACGCGCAGCTAACACTAGTCAATGAAGAGCCGTTTGTTCGAGAGAAGCGCTGAGAAAATGAAGCGATAAAACCATAATCTATGCATTGTAAACTATGTAACTGAACTCCATGCCCGTCTATTTTCCGATCTTCCAGAGAGATACCCATCATTTAGAGGGTGCCATTCTGATATGGGGTTTCTATGGGAGCAGAGCACGCCCGTCTATTCCGACTGCCTTCCAAAGATAGCCCGTGCATGAGCGAGTAGCCATATTTTGGAGGAGGCTCTTATTCAGAGTTGGCATCGCACATGAATAGGGAACGGACTGGAGGGATGAATGCTTGAACTTGCATGGCCTTCATGATGTCTTTCCCTTCCCGGCGTTGAATCGGGTCTCAAAATGGAATTGTTACCCTGAAAGCCGAAAATCTCCCGAAAATCTTGATACCAGCTAGAATACGACTTTCCGAGTCGGAAGCTGAACGGCCAAGCTTGTAGATTGCGACGAAAGGAGGGGGACCAGGAGGCTGAAAGAGCTCTGCGGACTGGCATATATCCTGGTTTCGATAGGAATGGAGCTTCTAGGGATGTAGTTCAAGAGTATGGCGAGAATATTGATCTTTGTGATTCCTCCAAGCAGTCGTGCAATCAAACACAGGGGGGGATCGGTATTGTGATGAGCTCTGACAGTTTCGCGCACACTGAGGCCACGAAGACCATCGACAGACCTCCCGGCAGCGAGGAGGACGTGATGGCGTCCGGTTCTGTCTCACGACGGGCCCCGAGCCCAAGTACCTGGTGTGAGGTCTAAGTCGAAGGTCGGGGAGGGCGCGCTCGGAAAATTCCCAGCTTCTAAGTGTGATCTGAAACCGGTAGTAGAACCTCATCGATGACAGTTTCGAGGGACTGATCCTCGGCTCCAGAGACGGATGGATGCATTCTCCGATCGATCTCCGCTCTGCCAGAGCGGAGATCTTTCTCGAAGTGGGGGAAACGAAAAGGCTTTTGAGGGGAAGCTGTTTCTCTGACCGGCATCGAGTGCATCTCCAGTGCATGGCATTGTAAGATTGTTGCTCGTTTCCCCCGGGTCCCGGAATGCTCACAAAAGCTATACACGTGGTTGAACCCCCAGTTCTTGGGACAATGAAAATGTGCTGCTCGACGAATCGCACGCACGGGAAGCCGGGCGCTCGTTGGAACAAAGACGGGGCCATTGTTCAAGAACCTGCTCGATGGTTGAGCGCCACGAGCATGAGTGCCAGTCTGCATAAAAGGTCCTGCTCTACAGGAGCGGTCGACTGGAAGAAAATAACGATCTGGCTCAGAACCAATGTACCTACTATAGTCGGAGCTTCATTGCTCCGTGCATGCGCTTCCTTTGTTCACGAATCACACCCGCAACAGGGGAACTCCCAAGAGCTGGCGCAGGAGAAAGTCCGCCGGCCTCGGAAGAAGATTAACTCGATTCCCAGACCCACGTTTTCCACCCTGCCTCAGAGTCTCCCGGCCGGCCGGCCGTCTGTCTCGTCAGGGACGAGCCCTATGAAGGGTAGGCGGACTCGCGTATATCTTGAAAATCATTGATAGGTCTCCCAACTGCCGACTCGAACCTAAGATCCGAGCTCCGGGACAGCCAATCTGGAGGACAAGACGGAAATTTGACCGGCGCTTGGGCTCGAAAATGGGCATTTCTGATGGAATGGAGTCCTCTCTCCCTGAGTTGGAGTCCCAAGGTCGTCTCACGGATTGAATCAAGGATCTCAGTATCAAGACATTTGCCGACCCCGCTGTCCGAGCTCCGGTTCCGCCGCTGTTCTCCAATAATCGACGAGAGCGTCCAAACAAACGATGAATCACGTGGTCCAATGTCCGTCGAGTCGACAACGTCGGAATTTCCGCGAGACGCCGACGAAGTTGATTTGTGGAGCCGCGGTATGTTATTCACGTCCTCATATTTGAGCATAAGACGCTCTCCCTGGTTGACGACAGCTCCGCGTACTTTGATTTCATGGCTTCTCGATCGGGGTCGCCATCGGCCGGCGGATAATTTCTCCGTTGTTCCGATCACGACGGAACGACTCTGCGGACGAATGAATCTGGCGAATCTCGGCTTGAAACTCTCTACTCGGCCTCCATGGATCTTTCCTCTATGACGGCCTCTATGAGATTTCATTCGCGCTCCATTGGAGTTGCATCATGATCGCACGAACTCGACTTACCGGAGGACGAGACTTAGGGATCTTCGGCTCCCACTTCCGTGACGAAAAAAGTGGGGGGATCATGTTCGGGCGGTGACCTTGCGTTCACAGTGGGCATTGATCAATTAGTTAGAAAAGTGTGCGTCCAAATTCCTGAATTCTCGGACGAAGAGCATGGTGAGTGATAAATATCTGTTCACAAGCTGAGCGAATCCCGGAAGGAGGGAGTTCACTCCCGAATTAGTTTTACAGCCTCGCTTCGATCGGGTCGCAGTGGGATTCAACGAAGGCTGGTTTCATTTTTCTCGACTAAAAGGGCATCTCTACAATCTCAAGGCCCATAGCGTCATTTAGATCTCCAAAATGAATTTGTGGCTAGAGAATTCGAAATTGGAGTGGTTGAAGTTCTGGGAGAGCTCCAGGTTCACTCTTGAGTCGCATCCCTTCACCCCCCCACCCCCTCTCTTCCTCTCCGCTCCCATGAGGTCCAGAGGGAGCCGACGCTGCTGTTCCCTACTGGAATCAGCTTCCAGGAGAGCGGAGAGGGCGGTTTACAACGGAACATCCGACTCGATGCACACAGGAACCTGGACTGCAATCTTTCGTTCAAGGCGGCTGTTTGGAAACCGCTGACGATTCTCCGGAACTCGACGGAAGTTTTCTAGCTGAATCACCTTCACGTTTCATTAAGCAGGTGGGCATCCGAAATGCTGCGCGGAGAGCTCAACGCCGCGAACGGAAGTGTCTGTATTTTTATGTTCGGGCCACTCAAATTCGTCACGACCCTGTGTTCTTCTCAGTTCACTGAGGAGAATGCGACCCGAGTCCGAACTCGGATCGAGTTTCGAATTCCGCGCATCTCCCCTCCGCCCGGTGATAGGAAATCCTCCGCTGACCCTGTGGGAGGAGCCAGCTTCCGTCGTGAACGAGCGGTATGCGAGATCCGCCGCGCGGTTGAGAGTGCTTTGCAGATCCCGGTTGGAACGAGTTATAACACAGTTGCCGTCGGGTTTCGAACCGCATGGTTTGGGAGCAGCTCCGCCCCTTCAATGCTCGCGGTGCCGATGCACGGCCCCAAATCGAGAATCTCAGTCGTGTACGCCACTGGACTCGGGCTAGAACGGGCAGTTTCCTCTGTAATTGGAATCATATCTCACATGCAAAACAGAGAGCACGGAAGACCTACCGCTCATCTGCGATGGATCAGCGGGAGCGGAACATTCAAGGCCAATGGCTGATCCCCAAAAGGAGTGGTTTCGGCCTTCTCTGTCTCCCCGCAGGTAATGTGGTAACAACCTTAGGAAGTTCCACTGCAACAAACCCTCAACAAAACTTGCGGCCGGAAATCGGATGCGCCTCGATTGCAGCGTATTCCAGAGCACAAAACTCCCGAAGATCAGATGGGCCCGAGTCTTTTGTTCGCCCGGTGAAAACGACGTTCACTCCGGGAGTTTTTCCGCGGCAGCCCATTCCAGGCAACACGAGCCGTCTCGCTCGTTGCAGCAATCTGAAATGAACGGTTGAGCCGAGTCGCCCGTTATAATTGATAGGGACCCCGATGCCATATGCCTCAATCTGAAGCGGCACAGCCCGAGTGCACGACCCCCGAGCCGATTAGCGCATAGAAACTGCCGACGTATCTGCCGGCTGCTGTTGAACTGAAATAACGGGTGTCAAGAGAACGAGGAGCGGACACTCACGCGAAGACGAACATTTCACTCAGGGAGCGGTGTGTCGCTTTCCCACTTTCGAGTTTAATCTTCGTCGACGCGGCTGCCCTTTCGGTTCTCCTAAATAAGCTGGGAGACGTGTGCCGGGCGAATGACTCCGTCGATTTATTCGTCGGGCCGAAGCGAAGAAAAAAAGATGAGAGAGGAATAAGCAAGACTGAGCTAAAAGGGCTGGAGGACGTCGGCGGAGAAGAAACGGCGAACGGAGGGCGAACTCCAAATGGCTGAATGGACGTGGAAGCTCGGCGGCCCGGCTCGGGATCCGGTAAAGGTCTTTCCGAGGTCATTCAATCGACTCCTATTTTCGGCGAATGGATTTTCGGTCACCATCAGACCTCCCCGCGCAGGTTCCTCGGCGAGAAGTATCGGATCTCTCGATGGCTCCACGACTTTCTGATGCTCGATCCGAAGCCTTCTTTCATGTCGCTCACCATAGGAATATTTCTCTTCAACGCGGAAGGAGAATTATTGTATAATTCGCTGTTCTCCCTCTGAGGCCGTTGTTGAGCTGCCGGTAGCTGAGAATTCCCGCACGAGGGAGCTCGACGGCTCGCTCCCGGGAAAGGGCGTGTGACGTGCGAGGAGTTCTATTGTCTCGAGTGTTTGACACAAGACCTTTGAAAATTTCTTTTTGTTGTCAAGTGCAGGACGGGACGTTCGCGCAAGCGTCGACTCGACGTTGATGACAAGCTATTGGCCGCCGCGAACTGGCATGGTCAGCCGACGTGGCTCAAGTGGGGCCTCAGCATAACAAAGAGATTTTCGGGGCTGAATTTCACCGGAAATGTGATGAAAACGGCTCGTCTAGCAACTGCCTCAGAAGTGGGGAGGAAGAATTTTCCTCCTAGAAAACTGGAGCTGCGTATCTGAAGAGCCCCGGGACGGAAACTCGCAACTCTTACTCTCATTTTTCGAGCGAATCACTGGAAGCTCGGAAAAACTGTGAAATCAATCGAAGAGCAGCTCGATGCATACAAGCTGCACGGGTTCATTGGGTCCGTTACCCAGCATGGAGACAATGTGATGCTTTAATGGAAATCATTCTCTGGGACACACCGGCTGGTGATTCCGGTTGCCGAGCTCGCTCGTCCAAAAGCTCGGGATCGACTCGAGTTAGTATCGGTCGGACATCCGACTGAGAACCACTGGACCGAGCGACAACAAGGTGGAGTTTCGACATTTCGGATTGGGATTCTCGACACCGCATCCGTCGCACAGAGTCGGGGTCGTGCGGTTAATACGCACGTAGAGTTTTAGAATCGGAGGGTGTGAAGATACGCCATAATCAATCGAACGGAGGATGGCGGGATGCGTCATTCTCATTCAATCTTCGTCACCGAGAGGAGCGTCTCCGGATGCATCCGCGGGGGAGCCCGTAGAAAACTCGTGACGCTCACTCCAAACATTGTATGACTCGTCCGCTCTCTGTTCTTGGGAAAATCTAACGCTCCAGTTCTGGACTCCCCTCGTCCTCTGAGGAGTGATCCAAGCAGTTCCTTTTTCACCAAGAGATCGGAGCTCGTCGACGAAGGTCTTAGAGGCCTCGTTGTACCCTTCCCGCCTCCCTCCGAACGTCTTCCAAGTCACGCCCATGCGCTCATGGACGATTTTTGGATCACCTCACTTCTATTACTTTGGTGAAATTCCGCCTTTCGATAGTTCCTTGGGCCCACCTTCAGGACCAATCAGGCGAGAATGCCGAACTTGTGCTCTCACAAGATTTCCTCTCTGCGCACAAACCAACAGATAAACAATACTCAGACTTCCGGGGATCACCGAAAGTATGCTCATGTTTCTCCCCCCCCCCCCCCCCTCATCGCACGTCCGCTTGCTCCGGGAGATCGTGCTCTCAGGGTAAAGCCGATGTCAGCGCTCGTCAGATGAGCTTTCCCGAGGGAACTCAGCGGGTCGATTCAAGTGCGCCGACCTATTTGTTTGGTTTCCCAATCGAAGGAGGGCGTTCGAGCTCGACCATCACTCGAAGAAGCCACTCGCAACCGGCGTTCACAACGATTGAGAACGAAGTCCGAGGACAGCTTTTCAGAGAAGATTGCTCCTCCGGTTGTAATGACTACCTCATGGAGATTCTCCGAATTGCTCGAACGACGACGGGATTTGTTCCCTCCGTCCGTTTCCGCCGGCCGAAATACCTCAAGTGCAGCCGTAGCAGCCGCAGCACGAGAAAGCTTTCGCCTTTATGGGCCGTGCGGAAGGAAGAGATTTATCAAATTTCGATACTCCCGCTCCTCGTTCGCTCTCGGTCGACCCTCCGATGGCTCGGTGTGGCTGCGGTTGAGAAGGAAGCTCAAGCAAGACGAAGAAAAAGCAGAAGACGAAGACCGAACAGGGGGCTTTTAGATGCCGACGCAGAACACATTGAGATTCATTGAGCTTCTCTTTCTACAACCGCAGCCTCTGCGGCGTGGCGGAAAAATTGAGAAACCGCCAGCGCACGGAAATGATACCCCTTCATTCCTGGTGGTCATGGTGTTCTTCTCCTCGCACGCCTGCTTGCTCCTCGGACCGACCGACCGCCCGCCCGCTCACTCGACTGCACACCCTCTCTCACTCACGGCCATACAAACAATGGACTACAAAGAAGACGTCGAGCAACCACCATAAAACACTGCCAACCGTAGCGACCAAGCCGTATCATAGGCCGGACGTCGGTGGTGGAAAGTGGCAGTTGGTGCTTCCCGGCTACTCAAAGCTTTTACAATTTCATGTTCTCGCGTGAATGCTGCTTCTGGCATTCCTTGCCTACGAAGCAACAAAGCAGTACGGGGGAAAACATCTCCTCATTGGCCTAGAACGAAGCTCGGTGTTCGCTGAAACCACGACATCGAACGAAACTCGAGCAGGCACGACCCTTAGCTTTTCGGCTCTGAAGCAGTTTCGTTGCCCATAACGGATCTATTGAATGCTAACAAGTCAGGTTGACGGCGAAATCGATCGATCACCTCATCGTCGAATCGATTCCCGAGACGAACACAGCATGGCCATGAGCTATATGCGAGCGACAAGCTCTGGGATGACCTTCCAGCTCGGGGCGGATCAGCCTTTGAAACTCCGGTCTGTCTCGTATCAGATGCATTCGTTACATATTTAAATTAAGCACCGGAACTTTGCTAATTATCGTCCTGCTGGATGTATCCTAGCAATCTTTGATCGCGCCCCGACGAGAGATCGACCTAGGGGAATTTTTCCCGACTCGTTCTTCTCTGAGGAAAATGACTAACACAGAGCGTGCAATGATGTGGCTGTCGTAGCCCAACAAACGAACAAGCTAGGTCTGTCACCCTCGAATCCAGTTCATGCTCTCTTCTGGGCGATTCCCGCATTTCAGCCCCGAATCGAACTCTGACAGCTAAGAACGGAAGCTGCGTCAAACGGACCCCGTTTCTCGATCCTGCGTCATATTCACTATGTTCTCGTGGCGGTACAGCTCTCCTGTACTTCGCTTCAAGATAAACAATGCGTCCAACGGAAATCTGCACCTGAAATCCTCAAACGATCGTCCTCTTTTCCAGTGTGGTTGTGGAGACCGGTTGTGAGGATTTTCCTGATGAGACTCATTCTCTGCGGAACTTTTCCGTCCATCCAAGTAGAATAAAATCCAACCCTCCCAATATCATCGAAGAGTTTGCGGGGGGGGGGGGCAGGTTTCCTCCCCCCTGGGTGCGCCACTGACTGCGCCCAGGTCGAGAGTTTCTCCCGACCCCCGTGGAAGCCGCCGTTCTCCTAAACGGGGACAAGGTCAGCCGGAAGTGAGGAGGAATCCAAAATTCACTTCCGCAGGCTTCCTTGGTCCATCTCGAACAGCTGAGAACAAGCGCTGGGCTGAAGCGACCCCATTTTTCGCAGAGTTAACAGCTCTTGTTCTCAGCTGTCCAGACTTGATCTCGAGGCTGATGTGGGAGTCCTCTCCGTAGAACAGCAGGGTCTGAACTCCAAGGCGAACAATGTGGCCTTATCATTTGCTGACGAAAACTCGACGGTTGAATCATGGTACGCTCCGAAAACGTGTCCGTGCCCCGAGAAAAAAACATCCCCAGGTTCTGTGGCTCGGTGCGACTTCCTCCCAACTACCGAGTTTCTCCTCCGAAACCGTACGTACCGGGTTTGGGTCATTACTCGGCTGCATAGAATGTAGCAAGACAAAAGTCTGCACCGTTGGCAACGTGGATAAAGGGATCACAACACTGTTCCATCCGGCCCCGGAAATTTGTTGACTGAATGAAATGGAATTTCCGAGCCAAACCTCAGCATTACGTTCCCCCATTTCATTTCACCGTCGACCGGAGCTCGACCAGCATGGTCTGATTTGGCCACGATATTTTCATTTTCTATTTGGCCAGCATGGTCTGATTTAACCACGATATTTTCATTCTCTGTTATCTCCAAGTCCGTGTGGTGCCTGTTAGTCGTCAGCTTGGAAACAACGACAACACAGCTTGTCTGGCTCGGGATTATTCTTCTCCCGAGTTTTGGATGCTTGGGAACTTGCTCGACGGTGGAATACGCAGTGACAACCAACCGAATACTTATGAAACTGGAATTCCAGAGCACGAAAGACCTTTCTCGTGGTTAATCGCATGACCCTTCAATTAAGGCAGCACGGACGATTGTTCGAACGTATCATTAATTTTGAGTGAACCCATTTTGACGTTAGAGCCCCGCAGGGAAGATTCCAGAGCTGGCATCCGTTGAGTAACACATTTTCATCCGGCCACCGAAGTTCACAGCAGAGAAGGGGGGATGAATAGTTCAAGCGCAACAACAAAGGAAACAACATCTTCGCTGTATTTTAAGTAGCCTCACGCAAACATCAAGAAGACGATTCCGGGTCCTTCCGAGTGCGAAACCACGTAGTTCCATCAGCAGCAGTTCCCCGGGTCCGGTCGGAAAAGATCTGTCGGCGTCGTTGTTCATCTTGTTCCCGGCAAGTTTTCATGGAGTTGGAAATCAGGGTGCTCGTGTGTGGTGTTCGCTCCCACTTCGCTGCTGCGGCTCTCTTGGTAAAGTCGTTGGAGGCGTGAGCTTTGGAGCCTCGGTGCTCTTGACAGCCGCGTTAATTGGCACACAAAAGCCAGCGGTGTATTTATCATGTGAAGAAGAGAGAAAGAACCATCCGAACCAACGTAAAGCTCTTGTGTTTGATGGCTAGGATAGCGTAGGGCGGTGGGGCTGTGGGGCGAAATGGATTTTCAGGCGACAGACACAAAAGAGGGGCCCGAGGGATTAATTGGGGCGAGGCAACGGACAGCTAAGAAGCAGACGTAACGACGGATAACGAGGGTGGGTAGGGGGATGAAAACCACAGAGAAAGGACGAGGGAAACGATGTTTGGCGGGGAGGCCGAGAATTTCGGAGAGCGGGTGTCGGGCGAACATGGATCCCCAAACACAGAGATATCTCACGTGAAAAATGGACGAATACAACGGGAGCGCACTCAGGGAAAGACACGCGTTGCTCCTTCCCGCTTCCATTCCCACCCTAAATTACATCAGTTTGGCGGCAGGGACGCTGTGTTCAGAATGCATTTCGACTTTTGTGAAATCATTAAGGGGTTCGAGGATACACTCATGTTCAGTTGCCGAGAAATCAGCAGCGGAAAGCGGGCGGCGAATGCAGAGAGCTGATGGCAGCAAACGGGGAAATCATCAACGAGGTAAGCGAATCGCACTCGGACGACTGCGAAAACATCGTCGAGTATTCGACATTAGTTCGAGAATGATGCATTCCTCCGACTCCGCGTGCGAGGCACCGTGTTCAATAAATAGCTAGCGTTCGCTCCGATCGGGGATGTGTTCGAATCTTCAACGTCGTCGGAGTCGAGTCCTGTGTAGAAAGTTGTTCAGGCCCATCAGAAGCTAAGCGCCAGTCCCGCTTGCCCATGTTCCTGAGAGCCGGGAACGAGCTCAGGAAGCCGAGGCATGAGTTCCGCGAGACGCGGACGTTCGTTTCATCCCGGCAAAGAGTGACTGGGTCAGCTGTGACATCGCGTAGCACATTGACAAAGAGCATTCCTGTTGAAAGTCGTGAGAAGTTCCGACCTCGGAATTCCAGGTGATGGGAGCGCCGGAAAGAATGAAGACAAGAGAGCGAACGCAACGCGGGTCGAAGAGATCGCGTCGAATCGAATACTCACGGCAAACCGGCACATCTTGCTTGGTAATAGCATGATGATCAGAAAACCGCGTACTGATACGTCACTCGTCGATTCCGAGGCTAATGACACTGGACACAGAGGTACGGCCTTCTTCTCGCTCCACCCCCAATGGAGATGGGGAGGGGGGAAGGAACTTCGCAGTGCTTCGCGACAAGGAGCATCCAAAGATCGATGTGGCTTCGCTGAGGGATTCGACGATGGATTTCAGTATCTCAGAGGCATGGATTTTAGATAATTGACTCAGCGTTCCTCCCACCCACGGTCGAAAATAGAACCCGCGACTCACTCTCCCCGCATGACTTATCTCGACCGTCAGAATCCAAACGGAAGAGCCTGCTACAAGGGGAGGGTTCAACGAATCAAGCGTCCCTCGCGGGAAAATGGGTCGAGCAAACTCGCCGCGCGTGAATCAATATTCGCAGCCGTCATCATGTTCCCTGTCCTCCGCCGCTTTTTCCCATTCCTTGTTCTTCCGCCTCGTCTTCCTCCGAACGCGGTCCTGTCCAGCGCGCTCTCGTTCTGTAAGCTCCCCGTGACGTCTTCTTGCGCGTTCTGCGCAATCAACGGAGCGAGTTGGGCAACAAACCTCGTTCGCCTCAAGGCGGTTTGATTTCCGATGTTGACGACGTTGTTATGCATGATTATCGAAGGGAAGTCCAACGGCTCCAGAGTCGCGCCAAGTCTTACGAAACACAGCACGCGTCTACGAATGGACAAGCGTGAGGCAAGCAATGTTTGAAAAACGATTGGATCGGCAGCTGTTACGTGAAAAATCGCTGAACTAAAAGTTGAACAAACAATGCGCTTTGTCACCGGCTTCCAGCCGACCGTCCCACCGGCCGGTCCTTGCACAAGAGTGTGGCGAAAACTGCAGCTTGCGCGTCGAACCTGGCTGCCTCCTGCTTGAGCTACTTGCTGTTCGTGAGTAACGGTCTCGACCAGAGCGCCAGGACGCTGATGTTGGCAGTCGGCCCAACTGTATTAGGAACAGCCCGACGGGAAAGCAAAAACGAAAAGTAGGTCCAAGACGGAAAAACGAACGCTGTGGAGGAGAAGCGGAATGGCCCCCGGAACGAAATTGACTTTCACTCAGCTCCACAAAGGCATTCACCGATTGGAACTGATTAGGTTAGCGAATGGTCAGCCAACAAACGAGCGATTACCCCACCGACATCATTCCTTTGCAATTCTCGCGTATCCTGCTTTATTCACTCACGGTTTCCGAACGTTTCACAGAGTTCCATTCTATTTTTTGAGTGAGACCGCCAGCGGCAGGCATCGATAAATATACCCGAACGAACAGCTCCTGTCAATCCAGACCTGGGAACACGTGCACGGCCACAATATTTTTTAGAGCTTAACGACTACAGTGGAAGCCCTGTTCCATCCACCCCCATTACATCGTTTTTCGATCATACCAACCTGAATTATATCAATTTTCGATTATATCAACCTCCATCATATGAACCGTCGATTAGATATTTCCTTGATTGTTAAAACCTCAATCGTATCGAACTGAAGCTCAACCTAGATGAGATCTAGGCCGCTAAAAGTCGCCATCTTTGAAAAAGTCAGCTCCCATGATGCTTTGAGATGGTCTTGACAAGACTTCAAGCCGGCTACACTACGGATGCCCGGAACGGCACCATTTGCAAAATCCCAATCGAGGAACGATCGAACTCGCGGAGTGACCTGATGCGACCTTTGGGGGGTCCCTCGGGATCTGGTAGAATTAATCTTGACATGCCGTTATTCGAAACCCTCGTGGAAGAAATTTGAGAAAGACGAAATCAGCTTCAAATAACCTTAATACCTGCTAGATCTGTTCCCATGGATATTTCTTGAACAATCCGACGGCCTCTCGATTCGGTAAACGGTCTGAACAATCCTATTTCATCAGGGACGTGCTGTGTCTCAAAACCCGGATTTTGTCAACCTCGAATATTCCAGCCTCGACTGTATCAGAACCTCGATTATTTTCACGAATCCTGACACTCTTTACTGATATAATCGAGGTTTTACTGTGCTAAGCCGCGGTCTACGGAGAATTCCGAAGCGGGAGTGTGTTCCTCTCACGTTGAAAGACAATGATCCTCTTGGTAGTGGCATCAGACGGAGCTCCGTCTTCGCCAGCAGCCACCTGAGTCCGCATCATTCTCCCCGATCCGGGAATTCTTCAGATCCGGCTTTCATGGATCGACAGAAATGATGACCCTCAGATGAACTTCTCCAGGTTCCTCATCTTGAGAGTGCGATCTCGCTCAATCCCACTGGAATAACGACTTAGTGCGGAGGCTGCTTGATCTCACGGTTACGTGGTTTTTTTCGCCACCGGTATGCTTCGATGAATTCTGAGAGTCGGACCGACGAGAAGGACGAGCGGGACCTTCGTCTTGCGTCCTCAATCCGAAAACAGTTGCCGTGGTTACCGTGGCGGGAAGCTGCGATCTGGTTCATGATAACAGGGACCCCTGTTTTCTCGTGGTCTGCATGACACAATATCTCTTTCGAAAAGCCTGGCGCACTAAGAGAATCGTACTCTCGTTCTTATTCCGTACCCTGTGATAAGATGATTTGGGCGTAAGACGATTTCGCCCCCGTCCGTATCATATTTTTCCCTGGATCTGACCATACTTCTTGGGCTTCATGGAGGTAATTCCGAGGTCGATCTGAACATACTTTTTAGTATCCATGGAGGTGATTTCGACGTCGATCTTGAAATCTTGGTCCAAGAGATACGGTCAGATCGTGGGAGAACTACGATTCGGACCGGGGCGGAAACATATTCGGGAAGTCTCCGTGGGGCATGAATTCAAATACCTAGGGGAATTTCCATGATGCCGGAATAATCGAAATGAGGAGAGACAACTACGCTCAAATGCTCCCCTCATCAGAAAGCTGGCTTGGAACATTTCAAAGATGGATTCCGGGTCAACCCGCAGGCACTCGGAGAAAAATCACCCAGAGAAGCACTCTTTGCGCACGTTTTTTGGAGATTTGGGCCGTGGCGCCAGGACCAGGGGCATATCCTGCCCCTCCAGGACTACCTACATGAATCCTCAGAAGGACGCCAAGATCCGCTCCGAAATCACCCCCCTGAATCCTGGAAACTATTGTCACATCGACCCAGGAATCATGTCCACATACCCCCAGAAGTTCGGTAAAATCGACTCCGAAAAGTATGTTTATTCAGATCGACTCCGTGATCGGGCCCGAATCTGCCCCAAAAACATCCCGAGCCCGAGCCGAAATATTCCTTACCTGAGCACAGAGCCAGATCCCTGGTCGGCATCGGGACCCTAGATTTTGGGCGCCGGGCAGCGAACTTGTCCCGAGGCCCTGACTTTGTTGACCCTCGATGTGCCGCATCTTGGTAGCTCATTCAATGGATTATGTATCTGTTTCCACGATAGAGGAGGCTTATCCTTATCATCATGCTTTCAACATCCAATCGCAATCACCCGCTTCGGGGGACCTTTTCTTGTTCGAGGTGATTTCTCTCGAAGTGTCTTCTCTCCCACGGAAGGAGGTTCGACCACCACCCAGGTCACCCAAAGAATCCCGCACCAGATCAATGTAATTTTGTCCGCAACGTCCTGATACAAGTTCCGTCTTCCCCTAGCTTTGGTCAGGATTGGTCCCATGAGTCGCAGAGGTTCTCATCTAGTGAGTCGGCGGGATAGTATAGATATAGAATAGATTTTTTCGGTCTCTTTGGAATTTTGTCTCCCACTTGCCGTGCTGAATGGCTTTGCGAGCGTTTGGGCTTGAGGGCCTTCGTTCTGACTGAATATTCGCTCTGTTTGAAGTTCTTCATAACCATGATTGGCGCTTTCTCCTCCGAACCAGCGCTTCAGGTTGCTCAGGGGGTCATGATCGCTGTCAACAGCGTCAACTGTGTCTGACGTCGTTGACAAAATGATTCTGCTATTGTTCCTTCGCACTTGGAGGTTCTGAAGCAGGATTTGCCGTCTTTCGGAATAGCTGAGTACTTGAGGGAGGTTGCTCTCTTTCCTGGGACGCCCATCCAGGCAGTCGATCAATTGTACTGCATCTAGTTCAGGCTTGACCGCGATGAGACCCACGGTGCGATTCACATGAATTATGGTTCACATTTACCTTGTAGTTTTGAAATGGTTTGGATCCAAGTCCGCAACGGCGGAAGAGCGTTGACGGTCGACCCGTGGAAGTGACTGTCGCAGGTGAACCTTCCCTAGATTGCCGACCTGAGGATATTCACCGTCTGCATCGGGCTCGCAGCCGTCCGACTTTCCTCGCTGTGCACAGGGTCGTCACGGGCTCCACGGCGTCGAGCAACGGCACGACAAACGAACAAAAGTAGTCGAATCGCTGTGCACCGCGTTTTCACCACACCAAAATCGGTAACGCGTCGCGCCGTAGACCACAGGCTTTTGGCGTACTATTTCGAACAGAGAGATTTTTCAGCATGCGACGACAATTTTTTCCGAGTTTTCTCGGTTTGTTACATAGGAAAACACAGCCACAGCCGAATCGGCTGGACGAGGCGCGCCGTTGCGAACCGAAAGATACTGCGGCCGGCGACAAGGAACTTTTCAAGTTTCCTCCGCGTGAGTGTACGAGGTTTTGTCGAGCTTCGAGCCGTTGCCCCTTCGTTTATCCGGATCACAGGTTAGACCGGTCGGCGTCTTTTATTTATGTAGACACGAGCTCTCATAGTGTCCTTGAGCGCAATTTTTAACCAGCGGACTTTCGAACGAAGGTTCCACCAGACTCGCTCCGGAATTGATCAGATTCAAGCGTAGGGTCAGTCCTGCAGTTTTTCCGAAGTCTGGGTGATGAAAAAGAAAAGCTCGGATCCTCGGGGGAATGAGAGTCCAATTCCTGAATTGAAAGTTCCAATTTTTCATGGATCGCGAGGACTCAAATGATTGACATTCAAGCTGTCGCTGACCTTCAGTGAAGCGGCTAATTCCAGAATGAGAGAACGGCAGATTGGGCGTAGAAGATTTTGGCGCAAGACATTTCGTTCGGGTTCCGATTGAGCTGTTGTGAGTCATCCGAGCGGAGATCATACATTCCCTAGATGAATGCGGACGCTGCTTCAGCCGAAGAATTCCGTGACTTATTCCGAGGATGCTGACGTTCTTGCGAGGTTGCGAGCACTGCGAGTCTGCGGTTCCAATCGGGCCGCAGTTGTTGGGCTGGACGCAGGCAACGGCGGTGGAAGAAGCGAATTGCCAGCTGTGGGGGCAATAGACAGCCTGCCGATCTATTCAGACATCGATAAGCCATCTCTGCATACTGAATCTGGTGTGAAAGCGGAGTTTGGAAAGAGCGTGTAGTCCGGAGAATAATACGCGATCATTGACCAGGGGCAGCTTTCAATTCCTGGATCCTATTTCCTAGGTTTCAGTCAGGACTCACGCAACGTCGCTCCCGCAAATGAATCACGCCTACAAAGCCCTTAAAAGAGACACGTACCGCATTTTGCAGCATCCACTAAGGGGAGGGATAGTGGATCGAATCAGCGTGACAATCATCCTGTGATCTCCGGAAGTTCAAAGCCGACGGCAAGACTTCCGACCAAAGCCCGCTGGACCTAAAACATCACGTCGAAGCTTCGAGGTTGGTCGAAGACCTCGACTTCGGGCCGACCTTGATTGTTGTGGAATCCTGTGGAAGCTCGATCTGAATCTGCCCCGAACATCTGAACCGAAATGTCCCGTCAACCCGAGAATGAGGTTCTGATCCTTTCGCACGATTCGCCCCATTCCTTACGCGGCCCCGTCGCCCCGATCGGCTTCACCCGGAGCCGTAGAACCGAGTGACCACCGATACGGCGTCGAATCTTCTATCCGTTCTCCAGCCGCACTGCGATTGAACTCGTTGAGCCGTGTGCGCTCTTCTCCGACCATCCCGGAGGTCTCGTCGCTGTAATCCTGTCCGTTCGAAGGAGCCGGAGGAAAGCAGTCGCGAAATTCATGTCTTCGTTCGGACATGCAGTCTGCTATTCATGTCAGTCAGGTCGTATAAAACGTTCGTAGACACCTCCGAGCCTCGAACACGCGCACGTCGGCTCAGAGAAGGCTGCGACAAGCAGGTAAATAAAACCTCTGCCGGATGCCTCGAAGTCCCTTCATCTGGCTGAAAGCAGTTCGTGTTAATGTTCATCTCAGCAGAGAGCCAGGGAGAGGGGCTCTCAGCCAAGGAGATTGAACGCAGAACGAACTGAGCGCGAGAACCATAGAGACGCTGGTTGAAGACAGAAGTTGAGCTATGGCCTGCGGAATAAACAACGGAACCTGACGTTTACGTCGAATCAATCCAAAGGAAAGTGGGTGAGACGCTCCGGGTGGAGTTTCCGGACAGAGCACTCGTATGAGCTTCCGGATTTCGCTGGAGCTCTCGAAAGAAAGTGAGGAATGGATCCGATTTGATAACGCATCCTCCACGGTGCTCCTCCGATCTAATCCCGCCGGCACTAGGAGCAGTGGGAGAACAACAATCTGTTGCACAAGAGACTGCTCGTTGCGACCTCCTCTGATTTTGTGGCTTCATCATCTCGGAATCATGAGCAGCACTCACCGTTGGGACGGAGATAGACTTGCGGGAGCTTCATTCGAACTGATCGCTGGAATCGACTCGCGGAATGAGCAGCTCGTTTGCAGCTATTCGATGAGCAGAAGAGCCTTAACTCCGTCCAGTCAGAGCTACCCTCAACTGATCAGCCCGATGGGATGGCTGAGGTGGCGGGGTTTGCAGCCCCCTGAAGAGTTAACAACGGTGCCTTGTGCGACCCTGTTCATGATCATCGTAATCATCGACAATTAGCCCCCGAGGACGGTTCGGGAACCTGAGAAGGAGTGGCTTCAGCCGATCCCTGGAAAATCATGGGCACGCCCTTTGATCGGACACAGTCCCTCCATTCTGATCTGCACTCCGCCTTACGTATGCCCGAAATCGACCCGGCGAACCTGTTGCTCGAGACTCTGGCATAGGGTAGCGTTCTGGTGCCAAAGGCCACAGGGACCCTTTCGAGCGCTTGTTCTTTCGGTCGAAAAAACAATGTCTCACAGTTCGTATCCCACCTTTGGCAGAGGGCTCATTTTCGGGACTCCGCGGGGATTTTCGCAGAGGGACGCCATTTTTGACTAGCTTCCCTGACTTTGCTCTGAGCCTGCTGCAGATCGACGGCCACCAACTGGAATTCATCGAATCCGTGTGCTACTGGTGCGTAAGTGATCAATGCCATTGGAAGCTGATACTACGCACCTCACAGAGGGCGTTAGCCTCGATGGCCATGCACGACATCAGGAAGGCGCCAATGCTGTCACTTAGGACAGCGATTGGCCCCTCCGACTTGCAGGTCGCGCCCGTGATCTCGCACAACCCAGAAATAACGTGCTGACAGCCGATAACTCCGAGATGTTGAACAAGGTCAGAGCATGTTACTCCGAACGAGGGCTGGGACTACATACGAGTACAAAGAGTCGGCTGGCATTCATGCTGCCGGGCTCGGTGCTCACCAGCGAACACCTCGAGCTGAATCGAAGCGGGGAACGCAACGCAGCCAGTTGCCCCGGCGTAACATCTATCAACGTTCTTCGACCCATGCACTAGTGGAACGTACGAGTGTTGACATGCGCACAGAACGCACTCAGATTCTTCATCACATCCGTCTCGTGAGCCGGAACCGATTGAATGATCAAGATTCGTACTTCGTGCGAAGCCGCAGCAGGCCGATTTCACCTCTGGTGCCTGGATATGAATGCTGGATGGCTTCTGGCTCGATTCGACAACGAAATCGACTTATCCCTCAGTATCGATACCTGGAACGAACTTCACGGAGAAGCTCATTGTGACCGTTTGAATATCCGAACTCTCAGCACAGGAACTCACTGGGGCACTCCTTCGAGCGGGAGTTGAGAGGCCTCAATCAGGGCAGAAGCGAGACGCGTCCATGAAGCGGATGGAAGGATTCCTTCGGCGCTTCCGTGGGGAAGGGAAATATGGTTCATCAGGCCGTTGTCGACCATCGCGGTGCTGAGCTCGGAGTATGGAAACTCCCGTTCGAAAAAACAGTCGCTCGGTAGTCATCAGTTCTATCTCAGAAGCTTCTCCTGTTGCAACGAAGAGAACGAATTCGTCCTTTTAATCCCGACCTAGGTTCGGCGGAAAAGTTCGTCAGAGATCCGTCGCAAGCGTCGCTGTCAGGATCGGATTTCAACGCGACGGCTCGAGCTCGGGGAGAGGGCCTGGAATGGTAACTCTTTCCGAGTTCCCAGAAACATTTGGGTTCTTGAGCTCGGTGCTCAGTTCGTCCTCCAGGACGAGCGGGAATCCGTCCATGACGCAAAGCCAGCTGGGATCCGTCTAAAGTGCGCTCGAAGAACGCTAACTCCTTGCGTTTCTTACGCTCCATCCGAATCCATCCCGAGGGCGATTCAGGAAACATGAACGCACGACTCCAAACTCGTTGGAAGAAACAGGCCGCAATCGCTGGGTATCTAACGCGTCGATTCGGAAGTATTTCAGCTTTTTTTTTTGTTCTCCCCACGCTCACAAATTGAGTTATGTTCTGGCTTACCTCAGCCGTGGAAGCGCTCGCGCGTGGGGCTCCGAGTCGCGCATTAATCTCGATAACCGAATGGGGTCTCTGCGTTTGGTTCGGAATCGCCCCTGAACCAGTCGGATCGCTCGTTCCTGGTTCAGTTGAAATTGTATTACCCTGCTCAGCTTCTGCTGTAGGATCTGCCCACCGACAGGCAGCGGATACCTCAGCGTTGGCAGCGAACGGGGAGCGCCGCTCAACCGCGGTGGATTATTTATCGCAGGATGAATTCGCGCTTCCAATCGCTCGCGCTCCGATGGAAAATGCTGTGAGACGAGCCACCAGCCAAACATAACAGATTTCCGGCACTCGCGGAACCGCAATGTTCTTATGTTTGTCCTGCTCTCCATAGCCTCAGACTTGGAGGAGGCCGCGCCATATCTGTTCGCCGAACGTCATTCCTTTCCCGGTTCTCACGAGCCCCATGAAGGGTTCGAGGCGACAAAAATTCGAATCACGAAAAACCCGAGAACTTCCCATTCAGGAATTGAATGGAATACAATCGGAAATCTCGTTCCTGATTTCTCGACACGATCAATTTGAACGCCTAGCTGCATGGTGTACTCCAGATGGAGTTCAGCTGATGGAACAGGTTAAATGTATTCCTTAACACCAGGCCGCTGAGATCTGTGTGTATTTCTTCAATCAATCTATCAGGACAACATTAGCAGGAACGAACGTGCCCAATCGGGCGGGTGCGAAAATTCTCAGCCCTTCCATCGCTCACAATCTCGTTCCCTGGAGCTGCTGGAAAATTATGAAATATGGTACGAAATGCGCGGAATCCGATCAGCTTCCAGATCCGATCAAGCCCTAGTTGATTCGGCAGATGTCATTTGCACACGAACGATCGCCTGGAGAAGCTCAAAATTCTGGCCAAGGTATGATCCAGTTTTTCTTCCAAGATGGTGAAGCTCGTCAGAGTATACGCCATTTCTGGAGAGAATGAGCAGTTATGCCTCGAGGAAGCGTGGATATCGGCATCCAAGGGTCCCGATCAGGGTCATTTTGATTTCGCTGTTGAAGAAGAACCGCTCCACCGATATGTTCAAAATAGCAGAGTCTTCGATGCAGATCTCAATTTCCGAGACAGGGGTCCTGATCTTAGTTTCACCGCATGCGCCAGATGGCATTTTTCGGTTTCCTAGGTTTTCGGTGGAATCGCTCCCGTGCGCGCGTCTAATCCGCTCAGGCTTGGGGCTCTGAACTTCTGCATCCTCCCAATATGCGTCCCTTCGTTGGATTCCTTTCGAAGTTCAACTTGACATAACGTTTGACCTCTTCAACTCTTAAACTACTCTCGATCATCTGCATTCCGTGTGTTCCATGAGAATTCGTGTCAAGTCACATGCTTCGTTCCAAGGTGAGACGCAACAGATCGAGGGGCACCGAGGGTCGCGAACTGGGATCCTGTGAGCGAAAAATCAACACTGCTCATTGATTTCCGCAGCGTCAGACTCGGACAATGGTGCATAAGCCTTCAACTCTGGTCAGTAGGGAATATGTACCGTATAATCCGGCGTATAAGATTCTTCTGAGGAGCCGGTATCGGAATTGGGGGTGCGTCTTATCTGATGAGCAAACTCGGGAACGTTTAAAATTTGAATTTGGCGCGTAGCCAGCGTCGCGTGGTTAGCACGGATACAGACCTTACTGCGCAGAAGTTCAGCTGCAAGCGCAGCTTGGCGGCAAAACTCGTGAGAAGAGTGGAGATTCGTGATGGTGCACACAGGGAACAAGGGAAATTCTCACCCGGTTGCCTTCAAGCCGAAGGTAATCGAATTCGCGGGACTGAATCGCAACCGTGCTAAGGAGAGAGCGTTCGGATCACCGCCGACGGAAAAAAATGATTCACGAAAGAAGATAGAAAGAAGCTATTCTCGCCGACACCTCAAAAAGGAAGAGGGCCCTGAGAAGAGAGAAGAAGAGATGGCCGGAGCTTGAGACTGCAGCGAAACCTTGGATTGTCAACCAGAGGTCAGAGGGTTTGGCTGTTGCCATCTGTGCGATCCGAGAAAAGTCAAGGAAGACCGCCATCACTCTCGGTGCCGCGGATTTCGCAGGTACATTCAGCTGGTGCGTTTGTTTCATGAATCGAGAATATCTGTATATGAGGAGTAGGACAAGTCTGGCGAAACGACTCTCTGATGCTCACGAGGACAAGATCATCGAGTTCCACCGAATCGTGATCGAAGAACGTCGGCAGTTCGACTTCGACCTCGGCCACATCGCTAACATGGATGACACGCCGCTGTCCACCGATAGGCCTCGAAGCAGAACGGTTAACATGAAACGGGACGAGACGGTGCTCGTCAAGACGACGGGAAATGAGAAGAACCACCAAACCGCCGTTTCGGCTTGCTGCGCAAACGGAGTGAAGCTAGCACTGATGCTTATTTTCAAGAGGAATACCATGCCGAAAGAAACGATTCCAGGAGGTGTTGTCGTTCATGTCCACCCAAACGTCTGGATGGACCAAGAAGGCATGTGGATTTGGTCCGAGAAAGTCTGGGCTCGTCGTTCGGGTCAATCCGAAGAACGTAACCGAACTCCTGCTACTCGACCCGTTTCGTGCTCACCTAACTGACAAAACGGAGCTAATCGGAGCTGATATGGGGACTCGTTGGGCGGTTATTCCCAGAGGTCTCCCATCGCAGCTGAAGCGCCTCGATGTTTCGATCAACAAGCCATTCAAAGACCTAATGAGGGAAAACCGGAGGCGTTGGATTCGGTCCTCCAGGACACAGCATTGCCCGTACGGCAAAATCAAGGAACCGAGCATCGGAGAAGTCGCTCGATGGGTGAAACGTTCCTGGGAGGGCATTGACGAAAAGATCATTACCAAGCCTTTCAAGGAAACGGGAGTATCCGATGCGCTTGACGGCACCGAGGATGAACCCGTTTTTTGGAAACAGCGACGACGAACAAGATGTTCAAGGCAGCGACTACGATGGAGACTCAGAGTATTGTGTCACCGAAGCAGGGGAAGACTCCGATGACGGTGACGATGAAGTAGGACGCAGCTCCTATAAGAATCTCAAGGATAACAGCTACGATCCAACTGAAAGCGTCAATGATCGACTCAAGAAACTGAATCCTGAGCATGACGAGAGGGAAATCCCCGTCGAAGGATCGGCCGTCATTGGTGTGATAGGAGACTCGAGCGAAGCTTAGTCGGTGTAGATGATTCCATCTCTCCTAATTCCTGATGATTGTAACGAACTGCATGGTCCAATCACGATAAACTCTGATCAGAGAACAGAAAAATCGACCTCTGAGAGGGGGTGCGTCTTATGCGATGAGTTGAAGATGAGGAGATGAACTCCCTGACCGTTTTCCAAACTTCCGGGCGCGTCTTATACGCCGGATCATACGGTACTCCATCACGTCGCACTTTACGTTTCTAAAAAAGCGAATGTTCATGCTTAACGTCTACTGGATGCAATGGAAGCCGTGGTCGAAGGGGCTGCCGTCTGTGAGACGACCAACGACTGAGCCGCTCAATGAGACGTCGCAAACAGAGCCAACTGGGATAGTTGATATTGACGTTGATCAGATGGTGATGATCTTGACACAGTTTACCCATTTTTTTCCCTCAGTGGTCGTGGGAAGCTTTGGGTGTTGGAGCTTCTCATTGAATGTCGCTGCTCCGATAACTTGCTGAATCCACATTCGCATCGGCACAACCAACATCTGGATTCCGCCAGTGAGATCGCTCCAGGCACATCTAGGGGGAGTCATAGTTGGCGAGCTCTCTGTGGTTTGGGTTACGGGTCTGGCTGAATCGACATGGGATCTTTCTTGACAGGGTTCGGTATCCGCCTCCGAGGAAGCCACCACATGACGTGGGAGATGCTTCCGGAGATCACAGAAAATTATTTCGCCCGGAGGTGTCTAGACGGTTCGCCATTTTCTTGACAGAGTTGGGGAACCAGAGAAAAAGTATGATATCCCTCAGACGCCGATCGTGAAATCTAAACCTTATGTGATCCTCCATAAACTGGGTTCGGAGCAACGCTTTCCGCACTGGGACGACGCGGCAGATTGCCAGTATTAATCAAAGGGGGAGCACCGAGATGAGATGAGTGGGAACTGATGAATGAAAGAGGAAAGCGACTCTATTCTAATGAGAGGAAATCATTCGATGCCGGTAATCATTCGCGGTCCGAATGGGGACGCTGGGAACATAATCTCAACCCCAGTCGTATCTGCGGAGATTCGGAGCATAGCTCAATGCTGAAAGAATGTACGTACTTGCACGTGAAGCCCACTAAGCTCTCGCACCGTTGCGACGCTGCCAGATGAGTGGGCTTGCTCCTTGGTTCTCAATGGAGACTCGAACCCGCCGGGAGAAGATTCCAAAAGAGAATGTTGTATCAGGAATCATTAGGTAACCCCCCCCCCCCCCCCCCCCCCCCTCCCTCCCTCTAACAACTGCATTATGTTCGAGGTGTCGATTGATACCTAGTCGTTTGTGTTCCTGATGGTCCGCTCCATTTGACCACTCGAGTCTCTTGATGGCCGGAAACAGTCGAGCGATCCCTGTTGTCGGCTTCTCTGCGTGGGTCGTAGACCTTCGATCCGAATGGGTATGCAGCGAGGTTTCCGAAAGCGGCTGCCTGAGTGCTTGATGCGTGTGCCGGCCGGCCGTCGGCGCGGGATGGGGCAGAGTTACGAAGGCGGGGGCGGCGACCGAGGCAAATTGAGTTTGCGTTATGGTGTGGCCGAGTCAAACATCTTCTACGTGATCTCACGACGTATCTTTGGGCAATCTACGCAAGTTGAGCGACGTGCTACTTGTGAGCGGTCTCCCGAGAATTCGTCGGATGCGAACGTGACGATCCATAACAACTCACGCGCGATGTCTTTATGATCCTTTCATGATCTGCCAACTGCATTCTGATCGATGGTAACAACAGGAGCAGATGAGCTCCGATTCGATCATTCCTGCCAGCGCTGCATACTCCGCGTGGCCGAAACCATTCCGGCCGGGACAACGCTCGAGGTCGCCAGCGATGACCGACGAGGAAACGGCCCCTCGTGAAAAGTAGGCAATCGCACTCACAGTGGTCGAGTGCCATCGGAACTGCGGAGCTAGGCATTTAACCATTACCGACGGAGTCCCACCGAGTCACCGGAGACTTGGGTGCACACTTCGAACAGACTCGAAGCGTTCAGCGAGGCCAGTATGTCAAAGTGAGCGACGCGGGATCACCTTCCGGCTCGACTTCCGATTGACCTCTCCAGCTTTGTGAGGAGGAAACTCCCCGCGTTGTCCTATTCTGTCGCAGCATCAGCACCACCTTATGCAGGAACCGATTCTACCGCTCGAAGGAAGCCGCAGCTGATTTTAGCGGGACGGAATCATGAACAAACTGCCGCAGGAAGATGTACCTACCGTTCCGGAGCCCTCTCGCCGAAAACAGCGAATACGTTTGAAACCTGATTCCGAGTCGGACGCACGCGGGACCCTTCCCGTTTCGCCCGGCTGGATCCCTCCGCCTCGGCCCGAAGGTCGACCATCTTGAGGGGGCCGTGAGGCCCCGGCCCATCTTTGGAACTGGAATAGCGCCCCTCTGAGAACTGCTGTAAGCTGACTATCACCTGAGACAGGTTTCCCTATTGTATTGTGTCAGCTGCATCGCACACGAAGTGATTGGTGCAGCTGAGAGGAAGGAATAACCCATCTGCGGAACCCCAGGGCGCAAAGGATCCCCAGTTCCAGCCGCCTCGAGTCAAGAGTCATGAGGCCCGCGGGATTGTCGGAATCGCAGCCCTGAGGCCGAAGCTCTAAGCCTCGACTGCAACAAGCTGTCTGTGACCCAGAACCTGGGTTCACTGAGGGGACGGAGAACGCGGGAACGGTTCAATTCTCCCCGCTTCTTCCAGCAGTTTTTCGGTGCCGACTGCTCCGCCAGGTAGTTACGGACATTCGCGCCGCTCTTTCCAGCTTCCGACTCATTCATTTGACAGCTTTCATCACCAGCGTTTGCCCCACAGCGCCGTGGCCCTTCGGACGTTCAAACAGACAACATCACGTCCAGGAACCTACGAGGAACCACCCCGCTGTCACCAATGCGAGTGTTGGGACCAGAGAACAGGAGTGGTTTTGGTTTTCTTTTTCGGGGCGAAGGGTGCGCCGGTTCTGGAGCGTGTTCGGGCGCGAAGGAGGCGGGCGGATCAGGAACTCCATTTCGCAGTCTCATGCGCCGGAAAAAATTCACCGCAACATCCAGGACCAGCCTCCTCAGGCAATGATCACAGTCTTCGAGTACAGAGGGCGCCGTAGGCGGGCTTGTGATTAGCCATGGATTTGTATCGACCGATTCAATCCGACTTCTCAGCGGGGCAATCGATTCGAGCTCCGAACATCCGGCATCACCACCCTTGAAACCGTGTGATTCTCCGCGTCCGTTGATGAGGAAATCCCATTGACGTGGCCCTCCGAGTAGGAGGCATGTGGTGCATGCTATGAACACAACTCTACACGGAGGCTGATGAAATGTTACCGGATGGGAGCTCCAATAGCTTTGGACATCGCGCACACCTGACGGATGGAATCTGAACACAGCCGGAATACCTCCCACCCTTTCAAAGGCGGGTGCTTTTCGGACACGGATTCGAACCGCCCGTCGTATCGTATCCCTCTACGGCCCTTCAAGTTTCAGGAATGATTTTCACGCCCACAGTGGGCTCCAGGTAGAGAGTAGCGGACTGCTTACGCGAAAACCTTCATTCGAACCAAATCACATGGAATGATTTCTTCGCAGTTTGGGAACGATTTGTGTGAGACGGTTTCCGCTCACTTGAATCCCGAATGCGGGGTTTCAGCTCCAGAAGGCTCAATCGCAGGTCTCCGCCGGAAGTAGGATTTCTCTCCTTCCTCGAAAATGGTACGGACATGCGGATCCCATCGAATGCGCGGGCGCGAATCAGGCCAGAAGCTGGTCGCGTCGGCGCCGGGCTTCAGATGGCTAATTATCATCTCTAAACTCATTCAGGAATGCCGCGGTTTCATGATCTCGTTTCTGCGCGATTGCTCTCCAATACTCGGCGCGCCGTTTTCCCGATTCCGACTGTGGGGGGAAATATCGAGCTTGGAATCCGCGCGATCCCCTCGCGGTTCCCGGAAATCTCTTCAGGGCCCCCGTCGGTGTCTAGACCTCTCGGATTTCGGGTTAATCAGACAATTGAAATTATCGAGGAAGCCGATCGAAAACGTGGAGCTACTGCATAATTAACAAGATAAGTTTTTCCGACTCAAGATGTCAGGATGAGAAGGAACTATTGCAAATGGTCCTGCCGAATTCTCCTGAAGACAGCTCTGGTCTCCAAGCGCTGTTCGATGGTCGCTTGTTGCAGATTTGCACAAGCTGCGACTCCTACTTTCTAGGTCATCCTGGATGGGTCGAGTCTTCCTTCTCGAAGCTGATGATCTCAAGGATTCGCGAGCTCCGGTGCTGAACCTGCGTCTGGACGGTTCCTGGAGGTGGGCGGGAAGGATTGCTCCCGGAATCGTCCCGAGGCAAAGCTCTTCGAACCGCAGCGCATTGTGAGCGACCTTGAGGGCAATGAAGTCAAACGCAAGCCAAAAAGTCCATTCATAATTGGACTTTGAAACTCTAATGAGATTCCCATTGATTGGCGTCAAGCAAATTAAAAACAGCGTTTTGTAAATCCGAAACTTGAGATCTGAGACTTTGAATGATTTAGCTCATCGATCGGAAAGCACGCCGAATATAACTCCGTCGTAATAGCAATGATCGGGGAATCCTGTGACCTAGGTCCTACAGTTTCAACGAATACCCGTTCAACGAGCAGTGTTCGTCCCATGTTGTCCTCCGGACAAGGGCATCTGCGCCAAGTTCGCAGGAAACAGAAGATTTCTTTTCGAATTGTCACGAAGAAATGTTCTAACTCCAGGAGGTTGACTGCGGGATGATCGCGGATCGTGTTACTTCGCCTGATGTACCGGAGTCGTCACAGTATTGATGCGGATCAAACGGTGTGCCGTATAGCTGAGGTATCTGAGAATTCGTTGAGCAATCGAGCCGGAAATTCGTATTCAAAGACCAGGTGACGATCGGCTGAGAGATGAGCAGCCGTTGAGCCGATCGTCTGTTATATCTCAGCCTCCCGCAAACGAAATGTTGGGCTTGCGGCTGCATGTGAGCTCAATAGCAATTGTTCGTTCGACTGGATTTCGATTCGTCGCTTTTCCGAAGTACCTTCGGCTCTGCCGGAACTCTTGGCAGCGCGCGATGAGTTCGAATTGCCGAACAACTGTGCTACTGCCGCCGCCTGCATCGAAATCTTCCGATAGATAGAGCGGTTCTAGCGGAGGACAAAAATCTTCTGACCAGAACACCTTTCGACGAAACCCACCAGGGTCACCTCAACGACGGAGAGTGAGGAGCACGTCGAGGAAAATGAGTGAATCCCCGCTCAAACATCACCGTATTGGCGGCTCGAAGACAGAGTCCATGAGTTTGAAACGCCCGAAAAACGTGGCGTCAGGGACGTCGGCTGCGACATTCGCTCCGCTAAACTGGATTTCGCCAGTTGGTTCAGTGGTGAGTTCCGTCAAGTTATCCGACGGAGCTTTCAGAAGACAGATTCACCCTAATCCGGAGCTTGACGATGTGGTCTTCTCCGATGCGTTCGCTGAACTTCGGACATAAGATCGAAGCAGAACGGCCAAGTTCGTGGTATCACTCGAATCACTCAGCGATGCGTTGATCGTTTTTCATATGGACGACTTCGACAGCCGGT
The DNA here is from genome assembly GCA_037576195.1 of Phytoseiulus persimilis. NCBI lineage: Eukaryota > Metazoa > Arthropoda > Arachnida > Mesostigmata > Phytoseiidae > Phytoseiulus > Phytoseiulus persimilis. Next base: position 31,851,281 of record CM075103.1, read on the forward strand.
GTTCATCGCCGGAGAACCATGTCAGATGAATGGCCACGATCGAAAACGTGTTCCTAGATCGTTCTGAGCAAAGCGTCTGAAGAGGGAATCGTCTTCTGTGTGGAAGCCGAATCAACTGGTTTTACGTGATGGGGATGTTGCGAACTGCTAATGGCAGCATTGCAATAGTTTTGCGCCATGGCATCGATGAGGCATCGTACGTGAGCACACTGAAAACGACCCCGCTCACCGAAGGAGCTCAGCCCGATATGAACAGAGCGTTGAGAAAGTTAACATCATCGCTTTCCGCGGGCGCCTAGCAAGCAGTTATTGCCGTTCAAACCATATTTCTCTACGCGCGCCAGTGGAGCAGGAAACGCCGAGGGAAACAGTTGTTGCTCCATTGGAAACTACCCTGGCCCTGACTCCGGGGCCGACTAGTAAGCCGGGAGAGCTTCAGTGGATCGCATTCATAAACATGGGGTCCGAAGAGAAGCGGCTCGAGCTGAGACTTCGACGGAATCTTCGGCCAGGTGCGAAGCTCCTCTCTCTCTCCCTCATTCCTGCGCTAACTTCTACGCTATGGAAGGACGCTCTGTGGGAGACTGGATTGAGTCAAAACCCTGAGAGTGCTCCCTGAGTCTCGCTCTGCGCTCCCGCCTGACGAGCAAGGACGGGTCACCGTTCTGCGCATCAGCGGTGCGAGTCAGGAGAGCAGGTCGCAAGCTTCAAGTTCGCTCCAAGAGAAGTCGCAGTGCCGTGAATCTCGACAGCCTCTGGAGTCATCGTTCTGGTCGAAATTGATTTCCGTCTGCAATCCGAGGCCGACGGGAACAAGTTGCCACCTGGGAAATCTCGCGAGATGACGACGGAACGGAGTCAATGCGGTTGATCGGAAACAGGGGTTCCGAGTGAAAAGAAACCGGAGGAACAGAATGGTTGACTAGGCATTCGGACAGCTGCCTGTGACTCCCTGTACACCGCGGTCGGAGGTTTGAGGAAGGGATGCGCGGCAGGCGACGTGCAGGAGCATGGCCAAGATGAGCGAGTTTTTGCGGGACCGTCTGTCCAGACTGCCTCGGAATATTCGAGATTCTGTCAGGTCCTGTCGTCGCTCTGAAGCCACTGCAAAGCTCGCGCACGGTTCGATTATGATCGGAGCGAAGGATTTGGTGCAAAATGCATATACAGCCTGAAAATGAATATCCAGTGTGTTTTTGCTCAGTACGCACGAATCGATTATAATCGATTCGTGCGTATTATAATTATTAGCCGAGCGCTCCCGTCTTCGGTGTGACGGGAGCCGCGAAAAAAGCTGAACGGAACAAACCTCCAGTTTGGAATCTGTTCAGTTAAGTGTCTTGTCCGTAATCAAGAAGTTACAGAGAGGGCACCTCTTCAATTGAAAGACACATTTCCTTCCAGCCGTGATCTGCCGACGTTCCGCATAATTTAGGAGTCCGGATTCAAAACGTCGTAACTCAAAATTTCTAACACTCGAGTTTCACGTCAGGAATTCATCGGAAAGATTCGTCCGCAGGAAATCTTATGCGGAGCTCGACATTTCAGGACTATTCCGAGCCCTTGGATGCCACCCCGGTTTAGCCTGAGTACTCCGAGCCGCTAGACAGCATCGATTCGGCCCTGCCGGCTTTCCGATACTGTTATTCCGCGCTTTTCTCGAAAACGCTCCCTTCCTTGTTTCTCTCCACTTCTAACGTTTACAAGATAGGCGCAAAAGAACGTTGTCGGAAATGGGTTCGATGAATTTCTGACTGGCAACTCGAGTCTAAGAAATTTGGAGTGACGACGTTTTGCATCTGGGCTCTCCAATTGTTGTTGGCCTCCTCGGCCGCAAGAGGCGTCACTCCAGAAATCGATGTAGAGAATCTTCCACCTCCCGCTCTTCTATGCTCTCGGGTGGAAGTTTCCCACCATCGTGGTTCGTCGATTTGAATTCATACTGCATGCTTCTTCCTCAGAAATATTCCATAGTTCACTCAACACATCGTCCCCCCGGCCTAACGCTGGCTGGAACCTCAGTCGTGTCGCGGATCCGGGGCTCACAACGGTGTTCCCAAGATTCCCGCGCTCCCTGATGACTCGCTCGATCGAATCAATATGTGGCGCGAACCTCCTGTAGTTTCGCAGCCTCCGTAAATCGGCGCCGGATCCGAGCTTGCTCGAGCGATAACAAGCTCGTGCCATCAAAACACATGACTCAAATCGTCCTCTGTTTGTTGCTCATCGATTTCTACTTCCTGTTGCCGCCGTCCTTCAAAGGATTTCTGTTGGAAGCTAGTTCGACAATCGGAACGACAGGGGTCGCAAAGCGCTTTCGGAAGAGGACTCTGGCCCGCTCCGAAATCGTACTCGTGTCTCTCCGGTCGATGCCTGGAATCCTGAGCCCTGCTCGTGGCCTCGACTCCGGGAGAGGAACTCAACGCAAGAAGACTAGATTTTGGTCGCGATGGATGCGCGCAGCGATGGTTGTTGCCTCCCCGCTGCTGAGCGGAACGAGTGTTTGCGTCAAGCACACACAACAAAGGCAGGAGCGCACCCTCCTTTTTCTTTTCTCCAAGAATCTTTCATCCACCTGGCTGAATTAGCGAACGAGTCAGGAGCATCGAAGAACCTCGTCCTGGCTCCGCTGAGAGACTGGAGAACTCGCTCCTCCTCCGCTCCTCATACCACTTGTTCCGAAGCGCCGTCTTCGAATCGCTTCCTGTTACAGCGACTCTCAAAACGACGACGACTTCATCGGCGTAGTTTAATTGGACCTAATGCAGGAAGCGTTTCGCTCGAGTCGCAACGTACTCAACGGCCACTTCATGGATTTCTTACTCCTCTCGAGAGCGGCGCCAATCTCGGAGGGTAAAGTCGTGGGAAGATTGCCGAAGAAGTCAGGTCGAGAAGCCCATGGTGATAAGACGCCACGCCCGGTGCTCCCGGTTCAGAATTGAGTCCTCCACATTGAAGTAGATCTCACATTCTCAGAATCATCCGCCACCGAGGAGCACCGGCCTTGGCATTGGATTATTTCAGCTTCTCCAAGAGCTCTTCGGTCCCCCATGACACCTAGCTCTACGAAGAACGTAGAAGATTCCCTCCGAGTGAGTTTGTCTGCGTCATGGCAACCCTGTCCAGGGTGAAAGTCCAGGGGGGAGTTTCGAAACCTCTCTCTCTTCCTCTGTCTCTTGTCTCCCCGACTCATCGTGATCTCAGTTGTTTCAGAACGCTTCCAACCCGATTACGCGACATCAAGACGCTTCCGTTATGAGAAAGCCTCTGAGAGGATTCTCCACGTCCGTTCGAACCAAAATCCTGCTGCGCTATCCATGGAAACCAAGTTCCAAGTTTCGCCACTGGAACTGAATGAAATCCCACTTCCGCATGGGCTCGAGACAACCGTGGGGGCTCGTTCAGATCGCAGCTCGGAGTTTAGCTGAGACCGGAGTCATCATCCGCAATCATTCGATCATGTAGACCGAAAGTTCCGGAGCAGAACGTCCACAGACCTCTGCCTGTGGGTTCGAGGCGATAATTCCCAACATCTTCCGGCACACCAACCGGAAACTCCCCCTGATCGTGGACTCCCATCGAGCGCTTCACCCAACAGCGGTGCTTGAGTTCCTGTGCCCATCCCACTCGCGGGAAACTACGATCGCTCATTCGTAGTCCCCTCGCGGAAGAAGAGGAGTTTCGTGGGTCCGATCCCTCGTCCCGGGCGAGACCCTCCCGACGAACTCGCATGAAAACCGCCCGACGAGCTCTATACGGACGAAAGCTAGAACATCGGTGGCTCTCGGCCCAGTCGTTCCCTCGACGGTCAGTTCCTCTTTATTCACGACAGAATCGACGCCGTTGATGACGGCCGTTGTCGGGTAATTTTTCGCCACTCCCCGAGCTCCAGCAAAGCAGAAAGGCTATCTGCCATGTTATGGGATTACCACCCCCGAGGGCAAAGGACGCAGTTGGGCATTTTTATCGCGCTCCCTCGCCCAGGCGACGACCGGCGTCCCTGGCCAGCAGCCGATTTCGCAGCCGCTTCGATCCGGAGCGTTCGTTTTCCACGCTTCCGTCCATCACGACGGAAGGTCCCTCGATGCAGGCCCCGATCCGTCCGGGTGAGGATCGGTCGATGCGGGGTCCTCACAGAACGTGACGTAGATGAGCTTGCTCCTAAAAACCCCACCGTGCGTGGGGTGCGTTTTTTTTTCTGTTCGAATGACGACGACGGCGATGGACGAGCCGAGACGGACACGGAGCCGGCCCGGTCACCTGTGACTTCATCCGGGCGCCATCAGCGCACACTTTGTTCTCGGCTTCCTCAAGTGCGCTGCTACTCCCCGGCCATCCTTACTCTCAATCCTCTGAAAGCTTTTAGAATTGAACCTCCGTTTTTCTCATGGACTTTTTCGACGCCGAACCCCCCTTCCCCCTCTCCCTCCCGTTCCCCTACAGTTCTAATGATCCACAGAACACATCCACCTGATGTGCATCGGCAATCGGCTTCGGATGGCCGTTGTTTGAATAGCCACAAAGTTCCACTGATGACCAAACTCCAGGGCTTCAAGGCAGAGTCAAGTTTTTGGATTTAACGGCCGAACTCCCGTTAGAATGGAGTACGTTTCAGGCCGACCGGTGACGAAAGCTATCCGCGGTGTTTCGCCCCCTTGTTCGAACCTCACGACGGTTCCAGATGTCGACTTTGGTTGTGCTGAGTAAATTCGTACATCCGCCACCCCATGGTCGGTGCCTCCACGACGAGCCCCCGATTGAGGGCAACAGTGGGACATCGAGAATAGATTCGAAGCTCTTCGAACAACTCAGATTCGCAATAAATAGAGCAATCTGTGTGAAAATCGAACGAAGTCACGGGGAGAAGAGGAAACTTGTCGAACCCGTCGTAGCCGCATTTTCACGAGAGGGCTCGATGATATCGGTGAAATGATTCGCACTCAGTGCGGCCGACCCCATTGCCGTCGTGCAGTGTACTCTGTGACGTAGTGGATCGCAACCATGTCTCAATGCTTTTTTGGCCAAAGAGAACAAGCTCTCAAGTACACCTGGAGACCGACAGAGGTTCGGAAACGCTCGGAGCGATGTCAGCTCTTAGGGGGTCAGCGGCTGACCCCACCACGGTTGTCACGAGAATCCAATCCCGGGGCTGGGTCTCGTTTCCGGCTGGAAGAACATCCTGCCAGAAAACAATTCAGGCTCAGGCCTGGATCCAAACCTGGGACCTTGCGACCGCTGCGGCCTGATGTCATGACCATTTGCACTCTCTTTGGCTCCGTGATCGTCCGAATTATGAATTTTCCGAAAAGTTTCACGAGAGGTATCCGGGACAGAATTCACTCGATCCGAGATCCCAGCTGAGTCCGGAAGTTCTCCGTCGGGCTTCTCGAGCGCGGCAGCTCGACAGCAATCTCCTTGCCAGATGAAGGCGTCCTTGGTCGTCGTGCCCCCGAATGGAAGCGATACCCAACTAGGGAGCCCGAGCGATAGGGATCGAATCTTCGGTTGCCGCATCCCTCCTGAGCATCCGCTGCGTTTCTGCCCCAGAAGAAGAGTTGAGGCGGGAAGACTCCGTGCAGCGAGTTGAGCATTCGATCGTGCATTGTTATCGAACCCGGGACGCAGACATAGGTCGCCGTAGAACCGTCATGGATGTCGAGTGGTCAGCGCGGTCCGATGCTCCCTTTGTGTCATCGGGCGCAGGCACAAGCTCGAGATCGGTCCTTTCGGCCAGAACTCCACTCAGAGATTCGATGGATTTCCGGCAGCACAATGAATCTTCCTCTATCAAGACGGGTATGAGGAAATCTCCAAGACTCAGAATCCGGTCCAATTCCTCCACCGAACCCGAGCGAATAGTCGCGACTCAGCTCGGCCCATTCAAATTCTAGCAGGTGTGAATCATGGTATCTACATACATCGAGCGGATGTGGCGTAGTCGCTCTCCTTTACGCGCATGACCAGGACTCAGATGTTTGTTTTGACACTTTCTCGAAATCAATTTCGAATTGATCGATCGAGTTCCAGATCACTTCACGAAATCGGGATCGATCGCCTGAAGGATCACTCAATTATGCAACGATTAAGTGTTGTATGAGGAGAGTTCTGCCGGTTTTGGGCTTCGAGCCCGCGGCGCTCCTCTCTCTGTGCGGTCGCCAGGCAGCGGTCTGAACCCCGAGCCCACGCAAGCCCCATGGTGTCCGGTGGGGGCGACTCCACGGCGCGGAGCGCGGTTCAGACAGTCCGAGGAAAATAAGGGAAGAAGGGTAACATTCCACATTCCGATCTGCGAGTAGGACACCTTGCTCGATAGAAGCTGCGAACACCACGGCATTGTTTTGGTGCGGCGGGAGCGAGTGGTGGGACTCGAACGCGGTGCGGAAGCCATAGTTCGATCGATGCTTTCACCGCTCCGGACCTTCCCATGAAAACGAGCGTAGCGAAACCTCGAAGCAGAGCGCGCTGGACGGGAAGCTGGGGACAGACCTTATCCTGGAAACAGAAGCTGGGGGGAGAACCAGCACCTGAGCCAGCAGCCATCGAGCTGACAGCACCAACTACCGATTGAGATACCGGAGTCGGGGTGGACCATTCGATCAGAAGTTGCAAGAGCCGTTGCCGATATTGGCGAACGACAGCTAATCAGTCGCTTCCATTTTCTTCCTCGACTCATCTTGCCAGGGCGCCGCTCTCGTTTACACGTGTACAACTCCGAATGGTGAGCATGATGGTGACAAGAGTGATGAAATCGATGACGGAGATTTAGTGGACGGGAAGGGAATCGCCCCTCCATCACGACCCTTCAGGTCACGCGGCCTTCCGATGGGAACTAGGAGTGTCGTGGAACGGACGGACTCAGAACTCGACGAGAACGCATACCTACTCATCGAGAATCCCGGTCTCTCCTCCGCCCAACCCATGATCCCCGTGACAGTTCCATCGGAGAGTAGATAAACCTCAACGAGGGCTTCATGTCCCTCTGAGCTTCGGAATCTCTCGGCTGGGTCGATTCTTGTCTCGTGAACTCAAGTGTTCGAGGCAAAATTAATCGGACCTGAGACTCATCCCTGCTTCAGTGAACTTTGGAGGATGCTTCCGTTTGTTCGACACGCTGTGCCGACATAGTTGGTCCGGGGCATTGACAATAATGGAGGTTCCAGCGCAGGTGTTGCGGGATCCTACTGCCGCGTCCGTCGTTCCTCCTGTTCCCGCTCCGTCGGGGGAACTCCTCCGTGCTTTCCTGAACGCGTCTCAGTGTTTGGCTTCCGCAGGAACCGACGCTGAGTCCGTTCCCCGTCAACGAGTCGTTGTGGCAATTCGCTATTTTCGAGGCTCTCCTTCGGTCGTAGCCCCGCGACGATTCATTCGCAAGACGGCAAAATTGTGCTCGCAGGAAGCCCGGGCTATTACTACAGGGCGCTCGCGCAAGGGGCTAATCGCGGGGTTTTGGTTTCCGTTTCCGGAAGAGCGTGCCGGTAACAAACGCAAATGCGGCACGCAGGCACGTCGGCACGCTCGCCGCAGCCACACTGCTCGCCTGCGCTCCAGCCTCGGCTGTTGGGTCGGTGGCTGGTTGCGTGGGTTTCATGGGCCGAATACAGGTGGGCTCCATGCACGACAGCGCCATTTGGATCCAGAACAGCTGTTCTCCAGCGTTTTCTACTTTAATATGTCGTGCAGGCTTGCTGAGACAATCTGCTGCCTCAATGGAGGCCGAGGAAATCTGGGCCGAGCGAATTGAATCAAATCGTTTCGGGAAGTTTCGCCCGAATTCGTTTGCGTCTAATGCCCTTGTCGTGATTGCGCATGCCGTCGTCACATACAGCTCGCGGCGATTCAAATCGTCTCGACGCCGAGTGGGAGTCCCGAGGGAATCCGAAGCGTTCTTTTCTCGTCTTCCTCGAATTTCATCCACAACTGCGATGTCACTTCGCCAAGAAAAAATACGTCTGCCACGATTGAATCAGTCTTTGTCTATCGTCAATGTTCGATTCTAACTCCTACAGGCGCAGGGGTCACTGCGTCTGTTTGAAGCGAATCTCGGAACTCCAGGGAGCTCCAGTCAACATTTGCTCGTTCTGGACTGGGTTTATTCGAACCTTGAAAAACTCGCAGCCGGCGGTCTCAGGCTTAGTTGCGGTTGAAGGAGCTGAAGCCCTCGACCTGTATGCTGCGTGTGAGGATGCGAACTTTGGCCTCCAGTCGATGGCTATCATCAACCGCAGGACGACTGCTCCGCAGAGCAGAACTCTGGGTAGTTTCGGTTTCGTTGCAGCTAGTTTCCGGCACGGAACGCGGAACCTCACCGGCAGCCCTACGTTGAAAATGCCATAGACCAGAACTCATCTCACTTCGACTGCCTCTTCCGGCACCGCTTGCTCAAGGTCCTCGCCATCAAGGAAGATCATCAAGCTCGAAATCTCTCTCACCAGCTCAACACTTGTTGCTCGTTGACGCACACCGCTACCTGAGGAGGAAAGTCGGAAGAGGTTGGGAAGAAGCAGTAAATACGGGGAGCAGGCGAGGAAGAGGCTAAACTCGAACAGCGTTGCTCGCTTGAACGATCTCGGTCATACGACGATGTTGATCTCGTGCCGGATACCTTCTCAGGCCGATGTTTGTGTCCGGGGGAACAAGCGAGCGAGGGCAGAATAAATGAAACGAGCGCGAGACGGGAGAGATCTGAGATAAGCTCAAGGTATGGAAGCCAGACAAAGCGGATCTTGAGAAGAACCACCCGCATCGATCTCGGCACCATCACCGACCCGGTTTGTCCAACATTGATCAACCTGTTGCTCAGGAGCGATCGCAATCATTCATTGGTCGATCACTTCCCATCGTCCAGGTGGCTCGCACCTTGAGTTCCAAGCTACATGAATCCGTTCTCGAAACCGAGGTCCACAGGCAAACATCGAAGTCGAATGCTCAAGGGGTCCGTTGAAGTACTCCATGGGATCGACGAACGGGGAGAAGAGTCGCGGGAGAAACAGAGAGATTTGACAATGTATCATCGCGGATGTAAAAACGACGTTCGGACTGGCTGGGGCGCGGCAGGGAACGATCGCTTTGATCGTTCGTCTCATTCGTGAATAATAACTCACCCGATTGCAGCCCTCGTGACAATCGCTGCCGTCGTTCCAGAGAAGCTCAGAGGCAACGATCGGGGAGAGATCGAGATCGGAGAAGACAATGGAAAGACTCGACGCGCACTGGGGAATGTTAAGAAGAGCCGCTCCAGCAGGGATGAAAGAGACATCACAGGGTGGAAAACGTGATGTTGATGGCTAAATCATGAGGGTGGGGAATAGTCCCTGACATGTCGGACGCTGATCCGGAATAAAAACGGTTGAAGTCGGACGAAAGGAACCCTGCTTCCCTGTGCGGGGGCTGGGCTTTCTTGCCGTCCTACGGCAACAACGAACGTTGAGCCTGCGTCCAGCTGAACTCCAACGATAAGTCAGATGACCGCAGAACTTATGCGCTACTCAAGAGGTAATCTGTTCCCGATTTTTCTAATCTCACTCATCCCTTCTCGGGAGCGATGCGAGGCGCTGAGACCGGGCGCCGGAGGTCTGTCAGCCTCTGCCACCAGCAGCCTGGGTACCTAGCCCGACGCGGCACACGCCCGAAGTTTGAGGGAACTCCTGGATGCAGCAGGGATCCGATCTATCGTTTCCAGGGAAGAAAGCGTCATGAGAGACCCCCTCTGGGCCTCATTGAGACACATGATACGAAGAACTTCCTTGAGTCAAGAGACTCGCCCATTTTCTAGGGAAGCCGCCCCTGAGGTCAGAAGATCAATGAATTTCATTAAAAAAAAAATAACACAGGGCGTATCCTCCTGAAACGTAGGGTTTTTGAGTGTCGGAATCCTGACCATTATCGGGGATCATCTTCTTTTCCAGGGTGAATCTCAGGAAGAGTTTGTGTCGCAGGTGAATGAGTCTCTATGTAGAATGACGCTCGATGAGATTCGAAGAGGATCTGTGTCGGCATTCATGAACTATGTGTTTTTTTTGAGGTGCGAAACGGGCCTCGGGCAGAAACAGCACCAATACTTCCTTCCTCAGGGGCCGTGGAAACAGATGGGTGTCGACGTATAGTCTTCATCGAGTGACATCAGAGCCAGAGGTAAGGAATTCTACCCTGGTCGGAACCGTGAATGTTGTCTCGCTGACCCGGGAACGGACAGATGGTCCGCTTCGGGACCTGAGCAAGTATACTGTATGAATTCCGAACCTCGTTTTCAGCACAGGGTAGGAGACGAATCGACTCCAAGAGATTCACTATGGAAATGAAATAGAGCGAAGTCTCTAAGCCGCTTTATCGCGCTCCACGGTTTGTCCAACTTGTGGAACTGAGCGTAGTCTGGCTACATTTGGAACGAGACGAGTTACTTATCTAAGACGATCGTTTTGAAGCCAGGTGAGGTCGCACGGATCGAGGTTAGTCGGAAAAGTGCTACCTGCCAGTCCCAAGTACCGAAGTACTCTCTCGGGCCTCGCAGCTCAGCACAGTTATCCAATTCCTCCCTGAATTCACCGGTTGCCGGACTCGAGCTCTCGCTCGAGTGACGGGATACGCCGTCTTGGGGATGTACGGAGAATAAAATTTGTCCATCGTAATAAGTTTCTGCCTCGTCTGGGAACTTCATTTTGACGCAGTTCCCCCTCCGTTCACTTGATGTGTTTCATCCCGCTCCTCGTTGTCTTCATTGTCGGAGGTCCAATCATCTTACAGTGCAGGAAATAGAAGGCGAGACCGAGATGACGTCACAAGAAAATGAAGTGACTGATCTTCGCTGTGCTGAAACATTGGACGGACGCTGGGATGAGCTGAAACCGACAAGCTCGAGCGGGAGGTGGGCAACCATCGTTAAAATGGAGAGGGGAATGGGGGATATAGTGGGTCATGATGATGATGGACTGGTTGTGGGTTGTTGGTCGCCTTCGGTCCAGGCTTCCCGAGTTTCATTTTCCTCATCGGCTCCGTCATCCCTCCGTTGACGGCTGGCTGTCAGAACTTGAGCGGGAGTGACATCCCGTACGCTCCAGATCCTCCCAATGCGGGAGCTCTCTGCGGATCCACCAGACCCACGCATCGCACGTGTTGTCTCAGACTCGCATTCTGCTGGCTCACAAGACCTTTTCAAATGGCCGAACTCCAGCCCCTCCGAATCGTTGTCCCGACGTTTCCGTCGTTCCTTAACTCCCAGGTCGCGATGGCGACCCGCTCGCTTCCAAGTCCAATCTCCCACCCACGCTTTCGTCGCTCGATTTCGATTCTCGTTCGTTTGCTTGCTATTCTCGAACGATTGACGCGATGTCACGGCGTGCCACCGTGCCACGTCGATAGGGGACACAAACAAAGAGAGCTGGTAAGTGCGAAGTCGAAAGGTCATCGGGAGCAGATGGGGGGAAGGAGAGATCTCGATGTTGCTCAGTTAGTCAGAGCCCTGCGTCGATGACTCCGAAAGAGAAGTTGGATGATTGAACGGCGCGGATTCCGGCCACGCTCGCATCAATGAGTGTTTGGCGACGCGGACACCTCTTCTTACATCTCCCTCCGTTCCGCGTTCGCCACCCAGCGCCAGCCCCGAGAGGACTGGCTGCAGAACCTCCTTCGATCGACTCCTGGAAACTTCCTCTCGAGCCCGTGCTTTCCTTCAAAAAATCTCCCCCCTTCGTGATGTGTTTCTCTCTGCCGACGGTGATCATGTCGAGGGTGAGTGATTCGTTCCCAAGTGATAACTCCAGCCTCTCTTGTGCCCTTTGTTTCAGTCTTCAATCTTCGAATCGTCCCGCCGCAGTTTTTCTCTTGCCCCACCTGGAGAACGAGGATACACAGCCCCCGATTCGCGGTCATGCCGTGTATTTTCCAGCGAACCGCCACAAGCTACCCGTCCTTCGGCACCCGCACATTCTGTATCCGATTCCGGCGAGGCTTCTCTCCTGTTCGCAGAGCGGGAGATTATTCGGATTCAACTGGCCTGAATTGGGGTATGGCACTCCTCTCGCAGTCCCCAGCACTCCCCACACACAGGCTTTGGTTGGCTGAGAGATTGTAGATAGAGGACAAGTGGAGAGACAGGGAAGAGACGAACCGAGGTTCGAGAGTGGAAAGCCAAGTGGATTTCCGAGGTAATCAATGAATTGTTGATTTAATTTTCTCCGTCTCCCTCCGTTTTCGCAGTCTCTATATTTCCTTTCTCTTCTCCTACTCCGTCTCCTTATGGGGCGATTGTTGCTGAATTGTGTTGTCCTTCCTGATCCCATCCCCTGAGCTCCTTTGTGTTCACACCGCTCCTTGATCCGCTTGATTTATCCGTTGTTGGTAACTCCGAATCTCTGCTCTAGACTTCCACGATAGTTTTTCTGAAGCAGTGAGACACGATGCTTCCTCAGGGCTTCGGGTTCCGTCGTCCATGTGTGCGGTTTTTCATCAACAGTAGACTCCTATGAGATAGAACGTATCTGTCGTTTGTGAAGGGTTTCTGGGAGCTGGAAGTATTTCGGAATAGAGGTTGCTCTTGGTCTTGAACTCCTGAGGAGGGGGAAGACTCTGAATGTTGGAACTCGCAGAAAGAACGAGGAACGAACACGCGTTCGTTCGTGTGTTCGTTTTGCGTGTGAATTCGCGGGGATGGCTTCAGGAGCCCTGCCAAATCATCAACAATTCTTGCGATTCCCTAGAATCACGTTGAGGTTGAATAATTCACCGTACCTGAACGTGTCGCTAGAGACCGACTGCGCGGCAAGGAGGCCATGCCACGGGATCTACGGACGCTTTATGATACGAGCAATCCGTCAAATTGACATGCGAGTATACTTTTTCGCGCGACTTCTTCGGGTCCCCAAAGGTACAACCGTACTTCGGAGCATCTCAATCGTCTGGAAAACATTCGGTTCCTTTGAAAGAGTTCCAGGAGACGGCGCTCAGGCAGTGGCGGATCCAAGAACCCACCGCCTCCAGGTTCGAGTCGGTGTGAGCGGTTGAGCTCGCGACTGAGCGCCATCTGGAGTGCTTATAACGACCCTGGAACAACCCCGAAAATGTCGCTGGAAAACTCGGACGTCAGCCGGGAATCCTTGACCAGCCCTGAACAACAGCCTTGGAGAGAACCCGTTCTCGCTGTCAGGGGATCGAAATATTATCGAGGCAAACCCGAGGGAATCCATCTCTTCGTGACTCAGCTTAAAATAGCACCAGCCCATCTTTTCTTGAGCTATCAGCGCAGGAGAGAATCGTTCCCTCCGTTCACGGCGGCAAAATATCGGATGGAAGAGATTCCGAAGGGTCCGTCGCAGTCTCGTCGGAATGTCTGATTCGGAACTGAGAAATCCATATTCGGAATATCGCGGACTCGACTCAGCTGGCCCGAGTCGAATACCTCCCGTCCTTTCAGTATCCCGTCGCTGAGCGCTCGTTCGTTGCTCCGAGCACTCAATCCCAACCGTGGCGGAGTCACTCCAGCCCGGTCGGATCAGGGACTGGGAGCGCCCGCCAAACGACATTTCGATTCGTTCAATAAGAGAAAGTTCCGAAAAAAAAAAACGTTCCACTCCCCATCGTGCGAGCGAAACGCTCGGCGGCAATTTTTGAGACTTGCTGAAGCTCACAGAAAATACGAAGCATAACTGAGCAAGAGTTTGGCGAACGGAGCATGGTTTGAGGACGTCGGCGAAGGACTTTAGAGCTCGGGTCCTCTAGATGCGAGAGCTCGATGTCCGACCGACTCCGAATGTTAACATCCGAATGGCCGTTCCTGGACTCAGGGAAGCAGGAAGAGGTCGCGCTTCCATCACGGTTGATCCCAACGCGAGCTCCCGTAACTGACCACACGGGAAACGGAGTGAAGGAACTAATAGAGGGACGGGAGCGTGATCGATGGCTCCGCAGATAGATATTCGTGAGGCACATGAACGGGAGGATTGATCGACATTTCGATAGATACGCGACAGAAACAGCGAGTGCGAAAAGCATACAAAGGCCTGAATACGAGGCCCAGCTCAGCGTTGTCGAAGGGACACGTCGGAACCCATGTGTGTCGCGAACGTCACTGACTTGGTTCACTCGTGATTCTGGATGAATAATGTGCAAAATACTTTGGGGACGCTGCTTTCTCCTCCATTCGTGGACATAGGGGCTGCGAGCCCGACATTTGCAAGTACGTTGACGATCTCCTGAGAAATGATGACGAAACCTGGTTTATGGTTCATTGGATCTGATTTTTTGTATTTATAAATCAACCTTCCAATTCAGGCGCGAGCATGCTCAGCGGATCCTTTCTTGTTGCGTTCCCATTCTTCGAGAAGTCGCTTAGTCTTGTTAACCAATGAATGATTCAGCTCGCTGCTTAGGCCGAGGCGAGCTGCGAGGTCTTCGTTGGTGTAGTAGAATTCATTGCATCCGAAGATCACTTGTACGATTGTTTCGGGGTGAACTCCACCTTTCACCCGAGTTCTGACGGATCAGTTCGTTGACGGATGAAAATGAAAGATATCCTCGAATTCATGATTCCCGTTCAATTCGGTGGGTGGGAGGCGAGATTCAACGACAACACAGGAAATACAAATCAAGATCAGGCTCTTTGGAACGAAGGTGAATGCTTAGCCAGGGAGCCCGTTGGATTTTCGTGCGGAAACAGGAGACGGACCCGCGAGTACCATAGGATACAAGTTGGAGACAGTGTCTCCGGAGAACCAGGGCTCCCATGAGGCAAATTTTTGAACAAACTGAAGTGATCTCCGCGGATAGCAAATCTCAGCTCTTCTACAGAACGCATGATTTCACTCGAGAAGAATGAGTTACAGTCATTCAGCAATGTACCCCCCGAAAGGTTACTAGGGAAAAGCTTCTGGAGCGTGTGTATGAACGCAGGATATCTGCGATGATATAACTTGGAACGTCTTCTTCCAGAATCTCATGTTGGAGGCCTGATGGACGGGTGATGGCGAACCGCGCGTGAAGTGTCCGCGAACCCGAATTGCTAGGCGACCAAGTAGCGAAACTCAAATTCGAGTCCGGATGAAATCTCGATTTCCAGATTCCCGCCACGAGCGCGAATTGACCGAAGCACACCGGAGTTTTCGGCATTGTTCCGCGGAAGCTGCTGCCGAGACGAATTTCGCTAATCCTTGAGGATAGACAAGAGCTTTGTTCTTTGATCAAAGCACCAAGATTCCTATGGTTTGAAAGTCTCACACGCGTGGAAAAATCCATCGAGGACGAAACAGTGGGGAAATCTGGGTTTCACAAGCTGGCAATTTTGTCAGCTCTGACTCGCGTGCCTCGGCGCACCCACCCCGAGTCGGGAGGTAAATTCACTCCGTCCAAGAAAGGAATCTGGGCTCATAGATTCAGAGCCGGGAATTGCCGTTGGTGACATCGTCAATCTCTCATCCAGCAGCGAGGCTCAGTCGAGCCCTTGCTTGCAGGCGCGAGCCTGTCCTTTGGTGCAGAGACGAATTCACGCCGAACAGACCTTGGTGGTCGAGAGACACGACTCTCCGGTGGGAAATCGATGCTATGAACAGTCCATTTGAGGCACGAGCTCTCGAGAGCAGAACGATGATGGGCAGCCTTCCGTTCAAACTTCCGGAAACGGCAGCCGCCGAGATAAGCAAAATCTACTTGTTGAAGACCTTCCCTCCTCGGACATTCCAAATGAGCTTGCACGAACGGCTTCAGCTCTCGGCCCACCGGTGTTTGAGCCTGTCGTGTTCCACTCATTGCCGGATACATGGGCTCCTGGAGCTGGTTCCCTATAAGGTCCGCAGCAAACTATCGGGGAAGTCGAACGGGATCATCGTCTGACAAACGTTTTTGATAAGAGAAAGGAATAGATGGGGAGGAGGGGAAGCGGAGCACCATTATGATCGTCGCCATCAGTGTCGTTCCTGCGCCAACGAAGCGGAGGGTTCAGGACCGTTGCGAAGGAGCTCGGTCCTTCGCAACAAGGTCGCTGCATCCGGTTCGAAGATTCGGTCTGCTGCTAGTGAAACGCATCGAGATTAGCCAGTTCGCGGGACACGAGCTCTTCGACTCAAAGTTCATGCCTCCCGGCAGAGTAGTTTCGGCTTCGATTGCTGAACGAGCGCAACGGTTGGGGTGGTACAATCAGCGAACAGAATACCCGAAGCATAATCATTATATCGTTGTCTTTCGAGGGGATCGGAGAGAAGTCCCCTGTACATGGGCAGCCTCCAATAGACGGGCACCTTTCGGAGGGTTGAAAAATGGGCTGGAGCGTCCTTCGGGGTTCGATGTCTGCGAAGCACGTCGCTCACCTCCGATTCTCACGTCGGAATCCGCTCGTATGAGCCTTGCTCACATGCGCCTCGCTCTCCGACCGCTGGGCAGCCGTCGACCGAGCCTCCCTCGGCTTGGACTGTGGCTGAGCGAGCCAACCAGCCGTTGATGATAGGCGTGGTGGGATGAGAAGCGGCGATTGCAACAGCAGCCCGGCGCTAGCAGCAAAGTGCAGATACGTGCTTGCCAGAGTGCCGGAGGGAATGGGCCGTTTAACCTGCTGACGACAGAGTCTCAGGGATGGAATGGAACAGAACGCATAGCGAACGACTTTCATTCATCGCTGCGTGCGCGGAACGCTCATAAACTCGCGGTGGCACCAGCAACAACGGCAGGAGCCATTGTTGCAACTGGTTCCCGAACAGGCTCCGCACAGTTGGTCAGCTATTGTTTCGGTCGAGTGTGGTTTGACAACTGGAATCCGGCAAACCAACCCCTCCGCTTGGCACTCCATTCCATCAATGGCTTCACATACTTTGATGAGGAGCAACGGCGCGTGAACAGGTTCCGGACTCGGATTCTCGCTCGCACTTTCGGCGTAAGGCCGTCGTCCCAGGTATTCGCTTCTGGAGACCCTGTGTGCCAACGGAGACGGAAGCGGGTCTGAGAGTTCTCCTCTCTATCGAGAGAGGCGCTCTACAAGGATAGCGGAATCACAATCAATCGGGAGCAATCGTTCCGGACGGATGATGTTCTCTTCGACAATGAATCGGAGCGTCTCCGAGTGAATGTATCCTGAGATGTACACAACGAGACGAGAGAAGTTCCACGAATGGATGCGAGCTGGAAGTGCAACGAGTTGATCGCATTGTGTGCGGCGACAACATTCAACTCATCTCGCTGGCGACCGGGAAAACGGGGGTCCCCGTTCCCAATCTTGTAGTTGCTCTCGAAATAAATTTATCGTTCGCCGCCGTGAATCAGAGCGCCTGAACGGGAAAGATTCAAGAAGACTCTCAACTGACGAAATTCAGCTCGACGGCGCCGCGGAACAGGGATCCGCTTCGACAACTTCGGTTATCGCGTCCCGAACCGAATTCGGTTCCGGCCATTCACTCAGAGCTCCTTGTTATCCACGTTCAAGCTGTCCTCGGTTTCCGCTTCCTTCTTGCCGAGGATTTTGTCTGAGGGATCTCAAGTTTTTGCCTCCATCCAGCTCCGGCTCTGTCGCCCCCTCCCAACAAGAGAATGATTCCAGTGCTATCAGTTAGATCCAAATCTTCAGAAAATTCGGGAATAATTCTCTGTTAATCAACTTGTCACGTTTATCTCCAGGATGCGGAAATCCCTCTGCAGCCAGTCGAGTTCTGCACGATTCTTTGTAGGTGCGCCGTTGTGAGATCGCTGTTCGACAGAGAAGCTCAGGAGAGAGAGAGAGAGTTGAGAATTTCAGAATTCGATTCGCCGAGCCCAAATCGAAAAGGAGCGGACACGCTCGATGAGAAAGTTTCAAACATCCGCAGACGCATCATAGAACCCGACCACCTGAGGTGCGAGTCGGACGGAGTCCGGGCGGGGGCCACGCGAGTTTCGTGCGGCCATTTCGTTTTTTTGGACAGAGTTTGCGAGTCGGAGATCAACAGAACTTGCACTCGTGCAAGAGCAGCAACAGCAGGGAAAAACGCCGAGAAAAGCAGCGCCTTGCAAGGTCTTAACTTGGCTTGGTTGCTGGGTGAGTGGCATGGGCTCTCCGAACGCAGTTTCTCGCGTCTGATACCCGCTCTCCATCGTATAAGATACAGAGGAGAACGAGGACCGAGAGCGGTTGGGAGAGATAAAGCGCGGCCCGAAGGTTCGCTCAGAAGATTCTCTGCTGCCTCGTGACGGCAGCAGGATTAGCAGTATAATTAACAGCGTGGCCATAGGCGAGAAGTAGGCACGCCTCTTTCTACTGTGAGAACGCTTCCAAATCCCTCGTCAGATCTCTTAACCCCTGCGGCGGCAGGATGCGCCGCGCGGATTCAGCGAGCAACGCGGGTCCACTTCCTGGCTTTCGAATGGTGGGAAGGTCCGTCCTCGAGGACGCGCATCCACAGCGCTTCGTCCTTGTTCGCCTCTCAACGGCCGGTCAACTTGTCAGCGGGAGATTAGTTCGTCGTCGGCATCGTAATAATTGAGTGGACTCGTTCGAGTTTGAAATCTACGCCGCATCTGAGAACTTTTCAAAGTGAGCAACTGGCCGTTTGAGGGCGACTGGAGCTTGAAGCCGCCAACGCCCAAATCCCATGCTGTCATGAAGTGCGAAACGCTAAGCTTGCCGAGCACGCGAGATCCTTGAGTCCTCCGAATTCATTTGCAGGATTGCTACATTCGAAGGGCATTCTCGTTCTTCCACTTTTATTTGTGCTTGATCAGAATCATTCACCTCAATGACTGGCGCTCTGGGTGACCATCCCAGGAGTTTCGTTGCTCCACTCGCACTCCGAAACGATACGTCCCCGAGCAGGATCTCCGGATCACGAACCCTTCTAACGTACCCTCGAGCAGTAACAGCTCGGACCAAGCTCTTTGTCTACGTGAGTCTCAGTCTGGTATTTCGCGAGCAGGCTCAGTCAGCTGGGCCATGCATCCTGCGGTGCGGGCGTGATCAGAACGTGGCAGAGTCCACATACCACCGCGAGACCGCTGAACCAACCATGAGGAGCGGGGTGAGCTCGCGCTGAGACCCTTCAGTCCCCTCAACCCGACTTGTTCTGAATCCAGCTTCTCCCGATTCGTGGTTGTCTCGCATCATGTTTTGCACGAAGTGCTGATAACGTATTTCAGAGCAATCTGCCCGTACGTTCTCGTGACGGACCTTCACAGAACTTTGGAGCGTGGATGCTCCACATCCGGTTTGAGATGGGTCCCAAGGAATCCGCCTGAGTATCGTTGCGGATCGGGACACCTGTTCTCGTCTGGCAGAATTTCTTCGATGCCGTTTCGGATCTCACGGTTCCGGCTTCGAAGTTAGCAACCGTTTAACCCCGGGTTCAGAGGTATCACGCATGTTCTGAATAAATGAAAATCAGAGGAGCTAATCGGCCTGGGATTAACTCGCCTGCTTGATCGCGTGTCTAGCTATATACAGTAACAAATCCCACTATATATCCTCTGCGGGACGAAAGTTTCTCCGTTCCGTCAGAGAAGAGACATAGAGCTCTTTGGGAGTCATCAATAAAGCAGATATCTTCGAGAAAGTCGGAGACTTTGCCAGCCGACGTGAACCCCGAGGAAAGAGCCAAGGTGCTTCGGGTCCACTGCAGGGCTCTCTAAACCCATTGATTCGCCTCCTCGGAGCGCACAAAGTCTCGGGCAATATTTTCCGCACAAATTCCCACGACCATGACGATCGAAGACACTACACGAGATACTTCTTCGAGGCCCAGACGAGAGAATCCCAAAAGAGTTGCACCAGCGTTACTCAAAGCTCCGCAAAGGACGAAAGCGATGAGGTTGAAGCTCCGGCACCATTCATCTGAGCGATTTATTAGACTCGAAGCGCACCGTCTGATCTATGGGGGATCCTATCGTCCGATAGTGTCGACATGACCGAGCGGCCGACACTCTTGCCCAAATGGCAACATCTTCTGATGATGCCAGGATCTCGACCAGAAAGTCACAGTGTGGACCGGGGTTTCCCAGGAGGGAGCCCGAGTCCCACTACCGGGCTACGGGTTCGTCCAGGCAGGAGTGCTCCAAAAAGATCGGGCTCGTCCACAGCTTCGATTATTATGAAGCCCGATCATCATTTTTTTCTCCAATTTTTCAGTGTCGGAGTGAAATCCCTGGTTTCACTCCGACTGTATAAGATCAAGAAAGTAAAAATAATAATGATCGGACTTTATAATGATCGAAGCTGTGGATGAGCGAACCGTTCCTGGTAATCAAATGTTGTTCCAACGCTGTGGACGATGTGGTAGGGTCGATCTCGGGACGGAATGACCTTAAGTTGCGCAACTCGAATGAGGGAGCTACGTGCGGACAGACGAGCCCGTTTCCAACGAGAAAAAACTTTGAGCGTGAGAAATGGCCTGTGGGCAACGAGGGCAAAGATGGGTATGGTATTTCCCCGATCGTCCTCCGAGGGGCGTGAAGTCAATTTCTCCGGAAAACGCTGGCATCAACAAGGTGACTCAAAATGAACGATTCGGAGGAACATCCACAGATTCTGAGCTGCGACAGACAATCGATATCGACAATCCAATGCGGCGTCTGATTCCAACCGTTTACGCCCCAAACTACCGCCGACACTCTCTTTACGGAAAAGGTTTCAGGGTCACCATTGTTTTCGGCCGTGTGCCGGAGGTAAGCTCTGGAGCCTCCCTCTCCAGAGGCCATACTACATCAGGCCGGAGAGCCATTCGCAGGCTCCTCTGGCCCGAAAGCGAGGGAAGCGGTGGAGGGAACGTTTTTCTGCTTAGATTCCAAGAGGCGGACACCGAACCATGCATGACAATCCAGACAAAATGGAACGACTGAGTTCTCTAGAGTTGCTTTATTGCAACCTCTGTCCAACAACATCGGGTACTCGACCTAAAAAACCGCCAATAATGAGTTTCATATGTACATAGTCTTGCTTCTGAGAGTACCGAAGAGACGTCTTCTGGTCGAGGAGTGCTCCGCAGGGGCTAGCAGACTCGAGAAACAGGGCCCCGTGTGTCGACGTGCCGACCAGGTATAATTGGGCGTCTCTATGAATGGTCGACAGCCAACTATTAACTTATGCACTGCCTCCCAATTCCTTGACCATCTTCGAACCTGGCTATCCTCACTATTTTGTGAAATCATAGGATAGTTATCGTAGCTATCGATTACACTCAGGAAACAGTGCAGCACTGTTCGCGTTTTGTGACAACGCCTAAGCACCGGTTGCGATGTCCAGCGTGGATCGCGCGTACAATGTTGTGAGCCTGGGCCCCGATTTGGACTCCGTGAGAGAGAAGTTTACCGGTGCAGAATCATCAAGGACGCACCTGCGATTCTTGGAGAAGACAGACTCTCGGAATCCGAACCACATGTTGAACGCCCTTCCTCAGCCAGGGGAGAAGGAAAATTCAGCGTCAGGCGTATTCTGGGGCAGTGAGAGCAGGGGACTGAATTGCTCTCGAAACAGCTTCGCGTAGTCGTTGTCGCTCGGATTAAGGAGTCATCGGGGAGCATTTTATGGAAAGTGGCGCACACAGCGAAGCAATTGCAGAGCTGTAGGACGAAGAAAAACGGAGAAGAAAAACAGAAGAAAGCCTTAGAGAGAGCGACGAAGAGGAACAGCGAGAGCTGTGAGACGACAACGACGGAGCGCCACCGCAGCTCGTTGTAGAAATGACCTGGCGATGTGTTCCTCACGCAACCTGCTGTCACTTTGCATAGCCACATCAAGGCATCGTTGTCGCGCTAGCCTTTGTCATAAAGTGAGTGTCTTCTTGGCAAATGTCGGCGTTCGTCTCCGTCGTCTGCGCCACCGCGATGGTAGCGGGCGGCGGCGGCGACTTTTCTTCCCAAGGGCGCCATAACCGCTGGCCGTCGGGCGGCTTATTTTGCATACATCTCCGACGTTGCGGCGAGCTGTGACTCGGAGCGCTCGTTGAACGCGGGCGTCGCGAGCAGGCACACTTGCTCTTTTAGGCTCGCGCACGATCTATTCCTTCGTCGCCCCTTCCCTCGCCGCCGCTCATGGTTTCCCTCCGACGGCTCCAAGCGATTCCCACCCACCGGGGATGTGTCCCATCTGTGTTGTGGCTACCATACACCGAGCACAACCCCCTCCCCCGTCCGAAATCCCTCAGCTCAAGATTCGCTCACGGAAAGATCGGCCATGGTCGGGTCCAAATTTCAAAGGATCTGAATCCCAACCGCGAGCATCCAGACGAGGTGAGCGACGGGTTTTGAGGGCGTGCAGCGATTGCTCGAGAGTTCGTTTGTTTCGAAAACGAAATCGCTCCGCGAAGCGGATATTTCCCTCCCGTTCGAGTCGACAACGACCGCGCGGCCGTAATATACCGAGTTGGCTTCGAGTCCCTTCGGGGAGACGACGACATCGACGAAGCCGGTGATGAGCTGCTTGAAGGCGCTGATGGGGTCTGAGCTGCGACACTGAATCGCGAGGGATTCGCCGGTGGATAGCCGGACTTCGATTCGGTTGGCGCACCGTTCTCTCCCGATCCGCACCCTGATGCTTTCGCGGAAAACTTCTATCCGCGGCGTCGATGGATCCGGCTGCGAAGGGAATTGAGCCGACGAGTTTTGGCCGAAATCGTTGGCGAGCTCACAGGAGAACCTGCCCTTGGTCCACTCTTTTGCCGATTCCATCTCGAGGGAGAATCTGTTGTCAGTCTCACTTTTCGCTCGAAAAACGTCGGATCCGTCGAGATTCTCACCGTTCCGGAACCATCGAACGTCGACCACAGGTGAGTCCGATCGAACGCGGCACGTAAGCACCGTGACATTCCCCAGCGCGGTCACAAACGTCTGGATCCGCAGGGGCCGCAGGACCTGTAGCTCCAGGAAGGCCGACTGGACCTTCTGCGCGCCGAAGTAGCCCTCGCACTCGTATACACCGCTGAAGTTTCGAGACACGGCAGGAATAAGAACAAGTCCTCCGGCAGAATAAAGCCACAAATCGATGCTGGTGTTGTTCAAAAACTTCCACTCCACTCTGGTCACCGAGGAATCTTCGGCGAAGCAGCCGAAACTCACTTCAGAACTCTCGGGGGCTCGGAGCCGGTGTTCGGGCCGGGTTCTCAGCCTCGCGGTCTTCCCCGCGGAGACGGCGAAAATTAGCAGAATCAGCAACAGAATCAGAAACATGTTGAAGGCACTCGCGCTCGTGGTCTACTGAGCTACTCGAGGTTGAGTATCTGCGCCCCATGAGGTAATTCACTCTCCATCCGAGGTTCTGACCGGAGCCCGGACCGCTCGGTTCCAGCGCTGTGGTCGTTGCGACTGTCGCTCACGGGCGCAGTCGATTCAATTTCGCCGGGTTGAGGGCTTTGCGACGAACGGCTTCCATGAAACGCTGCCGTCGGGCACAGGATCCATATCACGAAAATCCCAGGGGCAGAACTCCACCTAGATGTCCGCTGCTGCCCCCGCCCTCCCGTTATGAGAACAACTCAACAGCCCTCACCTGGTAGCAGCCGTATAATGACACTTCCTAAATTTCGAGGCTCGTTAGCCCCATCGAGACCGGCCTACTACACAAACCGCTTCTAGAACGGTCTCACAAGGATCCCGATAGGTGGCAAGGAAGGCGTGAGCGAGCGCTGGAATCTCCGAATCGGAAGCTGTCCAAGGTCAGCTCGTCAATCAGAGGATGATTCCTCGGTCGAGGCTGTGGTCCACCGGGAACAGGCCGTGGCTGGCCGAGGACAGGGTCGGACGTGTTATCGTTATTGGTGTGCTCAAATGGCGGAAAACCTACCGCGCTTTCTGAAGATTCGTGACCACATCGGTGTGCGAGGCAGGTGGGCAGGGTGGAAGGGGGATCACCTAAGTCGTTTTCCGCAGCTTTGGTGTCCGGAATCCTGGACCGTCTATTGTTCAGGAATCAACCAGCAATGCCCTCGACGCGGCTCTCTCGCACTGATCATCCGGAATAGACGGTGTCATCGCGGGCCACGAAGCGACCTGTCAAAAATAGATCCTACTAGGTGCTTTCGAAAGACGTTAATGATGGCAGCGGCTACTTCTCCCAGCGATCGAAATGTCATGCTGTTTTATTTTTGATGAGAGTTCCCCAGAGTGGTCGCGAACGCTATGTGAAAGTGCTTCATAGATTCTGATTCGCTGCTGATTACGACCCCCGAGCCGCTTCGGAACAATGCGACCCTCTCTTTCTGTCTCACAGAGCGCGGAGACCGATTCCTCGAGGATGAACTCATCGATTCGATCAGCAATTGCCTCGCCGTATCGATGCGCTTTTGCCGGCCGCTGAGCTGACACTAAGGCAAGCTGGCTCGGACGGACAGCTGATAAAAATCCTACAGGTAATATGTCATAAGTTCCTCTACCGAACGATCAACTCAGTTCAGTGCACGCAATACACTGTGTCAGAGACCTCGTACATCATTCATGATCGACTGGTGTGCCGTGCAGGTAGCGCTGGCAGGCCGACCCACCTTGGTATGATGAGTTCTGGTCAACGTTGTCGCGAGAGGCGAAGCTGCGAACCGGGTTTCCTCATCCAGAACACCGTGTCCATCCAGCCCCCTGTGCGTCGGAACCTTCAAGGGATCTTCACGAAATCGGGCACCGAGAACCTGTTCTCTCAAGGACAGCTAGTAACCGCGTGATTTCGGATGGAATTCCGGTTACGGCGAGCATTCTGGAGTCAAACAGCGAACCGAAACCGTCTCGGGGCTAAACCCTGGCATCCAGGTTATGGACGAATTTCCCTGGAACGGGACTCGGGAGATATACATGAACATGAGAAGATTTACAAAAGTCGAGCAGCTATCGAGGAAGAGCTCGGCCTCCTGCCTGGACGGAGTTGGAACAGGTTGCTTGAATTTTTGCCCCAGATCGAGCCGCATCAGGGAGGGAAGCGAACTGATTCGGGCCGCGAGCCGGGAAATGTTGTCGACCCTTGACACGCACCTGGAGAGCGTGGAATCACAAAAGGTTGATGTCAAGAATCGAAAAGACAAACCACTCGGGTCTTACGAGTTCCAACTCGTCGATGTGGAGTTCCATTGTGGGCTTTCGATTGATGTAGCTTCATTTCGCGATACGATCCCCGTTCTTTGCGAGAAACATTTCCGGATTTTGATTTCCTTGAGGGGAAGCGATCCGTAGTTAAACCGCTCTTCCGTTTGCCAATCGAACTCGCTCTGGCCTGGAAGCTGCCCAACAGAGCAATGATTGGCTCGCCGTATGGAGTGATGTATGTATGTACTCGTTCACGCACCGGTTTGAACATATTCTCCCTCTCTTCAAAAGTGACCGCCTGCGGCGGGAACGTGCTCATGGCGGACTGAGCACCAATTGAGGAGCTCCTATGGGGCAGAAGGAGGCTCGTGATCGAGTTGTTCCCGCCGGAGGCTTCTCCGAACTTCTCGTGGATTCCCACCGGCGGTTCATGCCCAATCGGGGAATTCCGATTCTTAGAGAACTCCGGTTCCTTCTTGATCGTGGCCGTTTCACTGCTTGACCTGGCGAGTTTCCCTGCGACCGTTCCGCTTTCCTTCTTTCCGGTCCGACCGAACGTGTTCCCTTTCTCGAGAAACTTGGCCCCGCGTTTCACGAGAGATCTTTCTCATGCCGGCGGTTTCTCTCCCGCTCCAGTCTAGGGCAGCTGATGGAGATGAGTTTCGGGTGAAACGCTCGTCGACCCAATCAGCGAGTCTGATCTGCGTCGACGCCGTGTTGGTCTCAGCTGGCGTGACGAAGCACTAGGCCGCGGTTCGAGGCGAGCACTCCGAAGCTTTCGCTGGAAAAAATAGTCCCGCAAAGTTCCCGCGGGCAGGCCCGCCCTCCATCACCTCCCGGCTCCCCCAGCCGAGCTCTGGCTGGCTCAACTAATTCTCGTCCAGCAATTCAATCTACTATCGCTCCTGCGTATGGAAATCCAAGCGGTGCACTTGTTGAACCAGTGACACACCCATTTAGTCCGTTCACGGTCATCGATGCGCCGCCGGCTGGCGCCGCGGGGTAGAGGTACCGCTTCGACGTTCATCATTTCTCATCCGAGCTTTAATATCATGTTAGGCGACGCAGAGTGGGCTTCGATACATCAACTCTTTGGATTTATGGTTGCGGTCCTGATGCGGAGATCATCGTATCCTGGTTTTTCAAAGCGGCTCATAACCCTGTCCTTGACCTCGCTATTCAAAGAGTCCCTCGAATCACAGTTTCCGCCGAGATTCACGCAATAACTGAGGGTCGCCTAATAAATCTTCACGAAACTCGACTCCCATCCCAGGAGGAGAGAGAGAGAGAGCGTGTGTGCAAGGGCTGCGAACATGGCTCTCAAAAGATTTCAGAGAATTATGTTGCGCCCGTATCCTGACCCCGTGTCCCTCAGCTAATTTCATGACCCTGAAGACGAAGTTTTCGGGCCTTCCATGCTGGGAGTGTACCAGGCATCAACTCGCTCACGAGCTCTCTCTAGAGGACATGAATTCAAGTTCCCCGTGCAGAGGACTCCTGAAGAGGAACGCTGGATGGGGAAGGTTGGATCGCGTGAACACGCTCGGAATTCTCGTCTTGGAGGAAACAACGAGCCATATCGGGGGCGAGAACGTGTCGTCCGGCAGCGCTTTGCGACAGCTCTTCGAGGTCGGGAGCGCGAGCTCGAAATCAATTTGGCGGTCCGCAACCGGTGCCCGTGAGCGAATCTTTGATCGGTTTTGTCGGGAATCGCTGTTCAGCTGGCCAGAGGTTCCCACGGGCTCCCCATTGATGATTACGTCGTCCCCGATCAGGCTGTTGGCTCGATTCCGCTCAAATCGCCTGATTCAGCCACTCATCCGAGAAGTGAGCCATTCCAGCCGGATGGCGAGTTACCAAGCGTGCGAACCAGCTGAGTTGTGTATAATTGGCTCTAGTGCGCTATGTGAAAACCCGTGGGGAAAGCGGGTCGGTGGAGGAGGGCATTGTGGAGAGCGCGTTTCGGAGGAGGGTCTCTTGGAGAAAGAGCTCACCGCGCGTGGAATCGTGTCCACATTCGACCGCACAACCGGTCTCGCGCGCTTCGTAAAGCGATGCGCGTTGTTGCGTGAAAGCAATCATTGCTCTAAAGTGCCGTTCGATGGAAATGTCGCTCAGTGCTCATCGTGCGTGCCGTTGATGTGCGTACTGCATGCCCGCTAGGATTCACTCGGTGCCACCGGAATTGATCTTTCGGAGTGATTGGTTCGTCTTCTCCAGGATTTGCCGCGAGTGATTCGTGACCGGCAGAACCTTCCCGAGCTTTTGGATAAACGTTCCTGAGGGACGCCTTGAAGGATCGGTCGGAAATCGTGTCCAGAAGTGTAATCCAGGGTGAGTTCCCAGCAGAATAGAAACCACTGATAAGGACTCCATTCGAACACACCGCCGCGGGGAGATCCGGGCGGAAAAAGTAGTCCCTCTTCGAATGTGGATATGTTCGAAACTTTCGACTCGCGGTCGTCCGATGCGAGCCTCTGCAACAGGAAGCTTCGGTTGCGAGGCAGCGGCGCGCGGGACGTTCTCGCCCTTGGCTCCGGATCTTGCGCGGATCGTTAATGACTGCGGCTCGTTACTTAAAACCTTGTGCCGGAGGAGTGTCATTGCCAGAAGATTTTGACAGCTCTGTCAAGTTCTCCGCGACGCTCTGAACGCCGTCCTACAACGACCCTCCGCGAAACTTGCGGGCCTGGTAGTCGAGTCGGGAAGTCCTCGGTTTCCGTCACTTCCACATCCTCACCCGTGACATGGTTTGCCATCGGCGACGACGACGGCTCACCGAGCGCGAATCCACCACACGCGACTCTGAATCAGGGTGGCTCGCATTCCCGTGGAGAAATCGCTGAACAATTGGCTGTCGTTCATCACGCTGGCCCCCGGTGCCGTCAGGTGATTTCGCCGGAGCCTTTTTCTGGATCGGCGCCGCGGGCGGAGTCCGAGTTCCACCGATGCCGACCGACCCTAAACCGGATCAATGCCGAACGGAGGAAAGTGAGAGAATCGCTCCGAGGAATCCGTTGGCCGCGGCGGCGAACGCTTCTCGAATCTCCCGATCCCCGACGCCGTTGGACTCGGCTCAGCCGCCGGTGTCTGGACCCTCCGCTGTGAGCGCAGAAGCCGTCAAGCTCCGGCCGGTGGTCAGAGACGATTGTCGGGCGCCTGTGCGAGACCCGGGTCGCTTCGGCCGAAGTGCTCCATCCATGACTGTTGTTCCACGCGGCTCCGTGTTATTACATTTTTCCCTGCGACGACGACGCCGAGTCCGCTTATTATTGGTCCTCTCGCTGTTGTTCCTAATATTGTGATTAATGTTTTTTTTATGGCCATCCTAGACCCTCGGAGACGGCGTTCGAACGCCCCGCTCCTGACGTTTGTGACCGTGATCGGTGCCGTTTTTAGTTCATTGTGATGCCCTTGGAGTAAGGAATTCAAGTGCGCTCCCCGGAGGAAATTGTCTGACCGTTGAGCAGGTCGATTTTCTCTGTAGCGGCTTCATGCTTGACGGGCGAAACAACTGCAGCGCGGGGAAAATACCGGAACAAAGAACTTATTTATGTAAATTGGCAGTTCTCTTCCCAGCCTACCCGGCCGGCCAGTCAGTCAGTCAGTCAGTTACTTGGTCGGTCGGGCGGTCGGTCAGGACGCCGATCAGACCGCCTCATCCGAAGGGCTGAGAAACGTTTTCGGAATCCTGGCGAAGAGGCTTTCGAGGTGAAAAAACAAAAATCGCTTCCGAAGGTGTATTTGAGTGGCTGAAGGAAGGGGGGGGGAAGAGCTGAAACGACGGAGAGGGGGATGTTTCGGCTCCAGGCGATGAATCTGTCGTCCGGGTCGTTACGGGACGGGGGAGGGCGAACCGCAGAAGGAAGTTTCGTCTCACATGCGACAGGACGCATCCACCGCTCTCCTTCGTTGGTCTCCATCGCGACTTCAGCAGAGACAAGAACTAAGATTCCTCAACTTATCAAATCGCGTGAATCACATGCCTGCGTCTTTTTCAATGAATTCGCGTCATCGAGCGCGGAAGAGCGGCGCCGTATTGATGCACGGGATATCAGGGGCTGTTCCCGAACTTTTTCAGAATAAACGACTCGTACTCGGGGCGAACCGGGGAGCGCTCTCGTCGGGGACGGGCTGACCTCGAGCGGGACTGACCCCCCTGATCGGGCTCTGTCGAGAATGTGGAAATCGATCGCCGGAATCTGTAAACAGTTCAACTCGTAGCACTCGGCCCGAATGCGGAGCTATCTTCTCGAAATATCGGCGCTTACTTCCACTCCCCGACTCGAGCGAGCGAGCGACAACTCCCTGCTCGCAGCCAGACTCAACAAGTAGCGTAAGCTGAGCCGAAGGTCGACCGCTCTTGCAACGAATCATAATGAGCGCGGTGTCGTTTCCCGTCCCGATTCGGATTGGCTTCTCGATCAGGCCTCTCCAAAGTGAGCCTCAGACTCAGGAGATTGTTTGTCCCAATCTGTTACCCGCTCCCGGAAAGTGTGCGATGTCGGCTTCGGAGAAAGTCGGCGCGCACCACTGCCTCGATCGACTGAATTTGACAGATCGCCGATGGGAGCGCTTCCAGATCTAATCGTGGGTCACGATCAACATGACAAAGTACCGTCGTTGATCTCGGGCCGATGCGGAATCAAACAATCAACACTGACCGAGCCGGCACCCTCAATTGTCGAACGAAAACCCGCCGATATGTGAGTCCAACAGGCGGAAACGACGGAGTGAACCAGCGGCTGGGTGCTTTGCGGGTTCTGTGATTGATCCGTCACGGCGGACTCACTGCGGAATTCGGCAGCGGAAGGCCGGACGATATCGGCTCCTCACCTCGGGAGTATTCCCGAGATCTGCCCGAAGCGGCGGGAGCCTGGGCGCACCGGGCCGACCCCACTAGAGCGCAGCGACGTGCAACGTGCAAACATTCACTTCGGAGACGCCACCATAAACTTCCCAAGACTATTGATTGAGAGGAGCTCTTCCTAGATGAGAGTGCACTTGAACGGCTTTTGAGTGACAATATATTTATAGATAGGTGTATGGAGCATCAAAAACTAAATCCCTTCTTTCATCTCGGAGGCATCGGGCTCAGAACAGCGAGCCGAGAGCTCGACAAATCCTGCCCTCGAATACATGGGGAAACTCTCAGGTTATATCCTCGGAGATCGATCGATGCCTTATCCGGAAATTTAGTGGGAACCGGCATGGAATGAGAGAAACGCCACGACACGGGACATTCATGAACGAGAGGCCCTGGGGGGGAAACGAGGGACCAGAAAAAACGAACCGAGTCGCGCCGGTCTCGGTGGCCCAAGAGAGAAATCGCGAAACGCAACACAAAAACCCGCACTGAGGGAGAAAAATCTGCGAAATTCCCGAGAATCCTCTCCCAAATTAGTCGACCAATAAAAACTACTATTCGAAGTGGCGAGCGCTTGGTAGCTTAATTCACTTGTCATAATGCGTGATTTTGTGCAATTATCTCATTCAAGCGCTGAATAACTCTTCGGAACGCGCGTTCTCCATTCAATAAAATCCTCTGCTACTCCCATGCAGCCGGCACTGAATGACGCGGCAGGCAGCCGGCTCTAAAAAACACCGCGGAACGGCAGAGCGATCAGGCGAGTTTCGGAACATTCGCTCCGAGTTTCGCAACCTCTCGCGATATCCTCCGTTCCGCAACGGATCCCGTTATCCATCATCCTCCTCCCCCCTCCTCCTCGCGACGTAAGGGGGCGCGAGGATACGGTGCTTTATTAATAACATGCAATAACTTCGGTCGTATGCATTTATTTGCGCAAGTTCTCCACGGACCACGGCACGAAGAAAACAAAGGAACAAAAAGACTGTGTGTCAAGCGCTTCGCCCTAATCCCAGCAGCTCCCGCCCGACCCACACAAAGCCGGCAGTCACCCAAACATCTACAACTGCTCACGAAAGGAACGATTCGTGCAGTGAGCGACTCATCCAACCAAGTTGGAGACGAGCGTGCAGTAAACACTCACGCAGATTCACTCGGTCTAGCTCATCCATATTTGGGACGTCTGTCGAATCGCGAGCTGGAAAAACGAGTGAACGCGCTCGAGGGAAAGTTTTCGCGGAACAGGATGCGCTTGTTTGTGCTCGTTTTCCTGATTTAATTATAGCTAACCGACGGGGGTCTGTTTTGCATATAACCGTTTGCTCCACCGATAGTTCCAAGTCCGACGATTAGCGACGTGGCTCGCCCAGCATGCGTCGCGGCCTTGAAGAGGGACTACCACCGCGCCAAGGCTTCGCTTCCCGTCGGCACGCAGCTCTCGAGATACTCGAGGGTTGAAACTCCGCGGATGATTGTCACTCGTCCGCCGCAAGTTCCGAGGCAGAACTCCGCGCGACGAGTCCGCGGCGGCGGCGGTTACGGGTCTGGAGCTGATCCGACGAAATATTCGTCGGTCATCTCGGGACGAGGTGCACGCTGTGAGTAGAGAACGGGAAAGAGGTGCACGCCAACGCTGCACGTGCGTGTCTGCATCGACAGCCATGTCCAACTGCCAATCGGAGTCGGAGAGAATCGGGTTTTTATTCGGGAACCTTCTCGAATAAGAAATCTGGGAAGGTTCGGAGAAAAACTGGGGACAAAAACTCTTGATGACCGGAACGAGATCCGCCTGGAAAAACGATCTCGATCCAGTGGGGCTGTGGCGTCCAAATGTTTTCAAATCGTGGGTTCGGCAGGTAGCGGTCCGGAAACGCCCTATCGCTTCGTTCGGTTTCAGGGATTAGTGGTGCGCCCGGTCGCTCATCGCGACCACAGATTACGGACGGCCCAGAGCATCGCCGGGTTCCTATACATGGAGAACAGAGGGGGGGGGGGGCAGGAGGAGCTCCCTTCATCAGAACGGTACCAAGGGCGGCTCCTCGAGAGGACGCGGAACTTTCGGTGGACGCCATTGAGACAGCTCCATGCATTGGGATGGAGCCTTTGGAGACCATAGACAGCAGGGAGGAATAAAATCCAGAGAATGGTCGAAGCGTACGCGATGGAAGGAGTGGCGTCGACGGAGCGAGTCAAGGAGTAGACGGACGGGGGAATCGAAGAGGAATGACACGGGGCTAAAGAGAATTTCGGTGGAGAAGATAGTGGGACGTACGGAGTGCTTAACGATCTCGTCCGATATCGGCTGCCTACCCCCTGATGTCTTCGGAGGGGTAACGGCAGCCCAGCTGAGCAACGGAGCAGAGAGGCTCCGAAAACCGGTAGAATAGGCTGCGGAGGGTAGAAAATGTGAGACGTCGGAGCCGGAGAGGGGATGGAGGGGAGCAAGAAGAAAACCGAGCTTGCTTCCGAAGCTCTCGTTGGAAGCGGGGCCAGCTCGTTGAGCGAGTCTTCCTTTTGTCGCGATCGTGTCTTCTGGAACAAGGGAGGAAGTAGGGAGCTTAGGTGGGGATGCAATATTGGGAAAACGGAGACAGCGGGGAGTATAAAGGGCCGAGGGAGGAAACGAATGGATGGGGATGGAAGGAGAGAGAGAGAGAGAGGGAAAAGACGGAGGGGGTGAGCAGGGGGGAAACGCGTATTGAGAAGATCAGTCACGGAAAACGGGAGAGGAATTTGGAGCCGATGAAGTACAAGAACAAGGAGTGAGGATGAAGACGAGGAAGAGAAGGGAAAAGTGCCAGGGGCGACTCGGTGGAGGAGGAAGAAGAATGGCGGGGATGCGGGGAAAAGGTACCATAAGTAGCCCCGCTATCGAATTTCTTTTTGAGGAGGGTAGAAGCCCCTCGATGAAGCCACCAGAGCCGATCGAAAATCTTGGGGTTGTCTCTCGCACCATTTCCCGCCCCCAGCCTACCTGAGTCGAGGAGTAGTGGAGAGTGGGACAACTGGTAGAATGATATCAAGGACGGCAGGGGGGAACGAAAGGATGAGTTCGGGGAAGAAGAGGAACGAAAGATCAGCCAGAGGGCCGCGGTCAATCGTTTCAAGCTGATGTGTCGAGATATTGTCACAATAATATCAACATTACAACTCCGGCAGCAGCGGCATTATAATAGTCGTGATACAATAGTTTCGTTAACAGACAACCATTAGGTTAATGGATCTTGCCATTATCCGTTGTAACCGTGCCGACTCAAGGAGAATGAGAGCTCCTTAATCGGTAATGAAGGCTCAGCCGACTGACTTCTCTTTTGTGTCTTTATCGCTCTTCCTCCTTTTCCCACTTTCCGTTAACCTCTACTTCTCTCCCCGGCCCCTGCCTGCACCCATTGCTCCTCTACCTCGACCGCCTCGTTTCTACTTCCTTCACCCCTGATGTCCCTCTATTCTCAACCGAACCCTCGGCTTTCCGACGGCTCTGCCTCGATTTCCGAATGTCAAGTCCCATATTGGCTCCAGGTCCCCTCGGACTCGCTCGAAACCCTGACTCCCCGCAGCAGACTGTCACAGTGTTTGGTGTAGATTGGTAAGTGCGTCGATCGCCCAGGAGTCGTCTGAAAGTTTTCCATCAACACTCTCAGCTTCGAGATCGATCAGAGTCAACCCTGGTGTTCGAGATTCGACGTTTCGACTCTTCAATCAACTCTCAACTCGATGAGCTCACACATCCAAGTTTCACTCCTGGAGTGGGGGTGTATCGGCGTGGTCTGGAGCGGAGGTGTTGAACCCCCATATCTGGGAGAATTCACCCTTGCCTAAATAGAACTTGTTGAAATGGATGTTGACGACGTAGGGTTGTAATTTGCGTCGGTGGATCCGCCGAGTAGCATGTGGTCAGAAACTCACATAGTACAACATACGATAAAGGTCGAATTTTTGAACAGCTGATGAACATCTGAGTCGAATGTTGGAAGAAAGCTGTCAAGATCTGACCGATGTTATTTCGTGCAAGTATTCCTGGAAGATGGGAGCTGCGCAACCCTCCGGACAACCAGTGCCAAGCGTGGCATATACGTGACACTATCTAGGGCTTCGCTTCTGGGGAAAGGCTCGAGTGAATCTGGACAAAAGTGATTGTGTCTGGCCCTGGGACTCAATCTGGGGACAGGACTTCAATGCTGTCAGTCGATTGAAGCACTCAGTGGATACCTGGCTAACTGGCCAGCTGCCTCGCCCGCTACTTAGTTTTGTGAGCTTTGAGCTGTCTCGTCTGGGGGACGGTTCACCGGTTGGCTGCTTGGCCGGCCGGCCGCGTCCGGGGGACGAGTTGGGAGGAATGAGAGAGAAAAGGCTTCATTATCTGACGTCAAGAATCCTCAAGCAGACCTCTGGATAATCGCATTACGAAGCCTCAGGGCAGCGATGCCCCTGAACGACGCTTGTTTCTGCGTTCTGCCGCTGTTCCTCCGAAATGGGCTGCTTCATTCAACGGTGATTCGCGAGTTCTAGCGCCAGGACGCTCATCAGACTTCGAAGCGGGAGGCTTGCGAAGCACAATCGCTTCTGATGTTCTGACTGCAGCATCTTCGAGGAATCACAACTCATATTCTCGATTACGGAGCGAAATAGATTTCTGACCCGCGTCGCGCCCCAGAGAGAGGAATCCTCCTGAAAACTTCACCATGGTGAGGACTTTCAGACTTCGACATGAAATACCGGAGACGGGACGGGATGATTCTCCTCAAAGTCGACCGACTCGTCGGAGGAAGGCTCGACGTGCAGTGGGAGAAAGAACCAGGGACCATCACAAAGGTCAGGCGTTGTGGAAGGCTTTAACTCGATGGCGGAGCGGCAAGAAATCAGAGCGTTACGGAGTTAGCGGAGGAGGAGGCCAGGGAGAAATGAGGCGGACGCATCTCTTGCCAATCTGTTGCGCACGGATGAACCTCGTAAGCGAGCCGTTGCGTTCAGGTGTCAATACGTAGCTTCCGAGAGCGGTGCGACGGCCTTCATGTCGCTCATGGGACGGAGCAGAAACCGCGTCGGAAAGATTCGCGATTAATTTTGATCGACACATTTTGTTCTTCTCAAGACACTCCGAATGAGCTCATTCCACAATGTGGGGGAGAACTTCGGAGATGGCTCATGGGTTTTCACAATTTTTCTCTCCTAAAACATTCCCGCGTTGAGAGCCTGGGCACGGTAGCAATGTAGATCCAGACGAGGCGAAGAGGGGAAAGGGGGCCTCGAACGGTGAAGCGGGAGGAACAGAACGGGACTGGAGGGGGGAAAACATGAGATTGGGGACGCGAACAGGCGTTCAGGCGAACGAAATAAGGATAGAACTCGGAGGGCGGGGGGAGGTAGGGGAGAGTTGTTGTTGCCCCGTTCCTCATCGCGTCGTGGCACGTCTGCGCCGTATTTTTTGTTGCCGGCAGAGTTTATTCGTTCGTCGCTTTTTCCAGAGAAAGGTTTTGTACAGAAAGGTTTCTTCCTTCTCTCACTGATGGAATTTGCATGCATGCATGCATGCACGCCGCTGCCGTCGCCCGTGCTACCGCTGGCAACTCGTTGTCTCTTCGTCCGCTTCCGGAGCGGCACAACTCCGTGGTCGGTCGTGACGCGGAGTACAAATGCGAATTCGTTGCGGTGTTTATGTATGATGGTTCGTGTGCGCTGCTCTTCGTTTCTCCCACCCCCGTTGTCTCCATCGCGGAGCGGGTTGTCGCAGCTGAGCTCTGTTGTCCCATCATACCTGCGCAATTTGTCGCACATTTTCCCGCTCGTTCCGTTTCCCCCTCCCCTCGACTTCTGCTCGCCCGAACAAGCCAGAGGCCTCTGTTCCTTCTCCCACCTCAGAATTCCGCTCGTTTCTTAGTCCATTCCTTGGTCTCATTCCAACCCCTTCCCTCCCGTTCGCCTTCTTTATCTTCACTTCAAACCCTCTTCGATTCGAACGATCTTCGTTCTCTTCTACTGTTATCCTTTCGCCTTCACGCTCCCGGAGCTTCTCCCCGCCCCGGTTCCCATCACCTTGAGCCGGCGTCCAATCTTCTTCCATCGTTATTGGCTTCCTGTCCCCCTTTTCCAATCTCCCCGGTATCCTTCTTCCCCTTCCCGGACCCCCTTCCCGTACCCCCTTCCCTTTGAAAATCTTCTCCTCACTTCTCACCACCGCATCCATGCTTCCCTGCTCGAAGATCTCCAACTCTATGGATTCTAGCTCCCTGTCGTGATACACTCCCTCTTCCCATTTCCTTATTGTGAAACCCCTGCTCCTAATGACGATCATCCACGGTCCGGTTTCGCCTCGCCACCACGCAGATTCGGTCCAAGACCTTCGTCGTCTGCGTCGAGGGCCCTTCGTGAGATGGCTGATGAGCTGAACAGAACGATTGTGAACCCAGCTCGCGATGTAACAACGCCTGCGTTAAGGAGCGAGGCGGCAAATGTTCAGCTAGGGAGCGCCTTGAGGGAACGCACCCATATGTCGGCGGGTTCAGACCCCCCCCCCCCCCCCCCCCCGAAATCTCGCCGTCTCGTAAAACTTCGGTTCACCGGAGCTGTGGTTTGGAGAATCACACACCCAAACCGCTACCGCATGCTGGAAACACGACCCGACTGCACGCATGCCGTCGCTGCCGGTGTAGAGCCCTCAGAGATGATAGCAGTCATTTTCGTGTTCCAAAACCGCCGGCAGATTCTTGAATTGCTGTTTGGTCGCTCCCTGGGACCTCCCTGGCGCTTTCCATCTTCGCCGGCCTCGATCAGAAGCTGGGGCGATTTCCCCTCCCATGCACTTGCCCCGAGGCACGCCCACAGATTCCAAAATTCGGGACAGACGGTCAAGATGATGCAACAAGGGGTGTTTTTAGCAGAATGATGAGAAGTTGCCGGGATCCCGGGAAGAAAATTCTCGGATTGCGGAAACTTCTCATGGGAAGGGAACCAGAACTAAGAGAGGGATCTAGACAGATACTAACCCAAGGTTATTTGAGGGAAATGGGAAATCCGTACTATTCTTGATCGAAAGGCCTCAGCGATTCTAGTACGTTGCTTGCTCCCAGAGAAGATCCGCGCATCTTCGATTCCAGGATTTTGAATCCGGGGCAGACGTGAATGCCGAGGAGATTCGAAGAGAATGAGGGAACTGGAGGGCCGATTCCTGATGAAGCGAAAAAAAGGCCAGGGGAAGGAGTTTGTCGAGCGACGGGAACGTGTTCCCCTGAATACGAACCACCACACAATGTCAAGGGGGGAGCTGGCAACAATTCGGCAACACAATTCGGCCGCCCGGAACGAATCTTCTCTGCAGGGTCAGTAACGTAGGCTCCCGTTCCGAGCCGGTCGTCTTTAGGAGGCCGACCTACCAACGGACCGGCTGTCCGACCCCCGACCGAGCTGCCTAAACTGTTTTTGGTGGCTGTTGTTGGCGTAAGTGTTGTTGCCAAGCACGCTTGCCATCGCATCCAGTTGGGTTGCCGGCCCGACCGCCCGTCTGTCTGAGGGTTCTCCCAACGGCCTTGGCCCGAGCCACCGGCTCAGCGGCGAGGCGTTTTCATTTTTATGCGTCAGAGATACTCTCGGGATTCCTGTCATTTTTGTACTTCTGCGCCGGCGATCAGTTGTTCGAGCCGCCATCATTGCTGCTGGGGGCGGCGTAACTCCGATCATCTTTTGTCGATCATCTAGAGTTCTCGAGAGCTCCCGGGAATCCTGACATTCATTCTGAGGAGTCTTAACGTGAGGGGTCACGATGCCGTATCGATGCCGGTGTTGAGACTCTCGGAAAACATGGAGTTTGGTTTCCTTGCGAGGCGGTGCGCGCGAACGGTAGAGTCGGCAATGGAGGTCTGACATGCTGAGCTCCAGAAACGAATCGGAGTGAGATATGAGCGGTGTTGACCTGCTGGCCGGGAGGGGCTATTAGCAATACGCGGCACGTCATCTCTCGTGACCGGAGTCTTTTATTGCGTTCCGTCTTATCGCGGCGTCTGTGTTTTTGAAGCAAGTGAGACGGTATGGACGCAAGGGTTCCAGCACCAATCGGGCCATTCGTGTGCTCG
This sequence comes from Phytoseiulus persimilis, assembly GCA_037576195.1. Lineage (NCBI taxonomy): Eukaryota > Metazoa > Arthropoda > Arachnida > Mesostigmata > Phytoseiidae > Phytoseiulus > Phytoseiulus persimilis. The sequence goes on from CM075103.1 coordinate 31,889,150, forward strand.
CTGTACACAGGCTCGATGGTGGACCGGGACAGAGCCGTTTTCCCGACACGGTCAGAAGGTCAGAGGCCCCTGTCCAGAGCTCTATTTTTCCCTGGCTCCGTTCCGGAAAGGGACGGAGCCCGCGTCCCTGGGGATGACTGTCACTGCTCCCTAAACCGAAAGGACCTTGGCCGACTGACGGGATTCATAGATCTGCGGAGGAGATAAGCAATCGGACGGCTCCTCTGAAAACTCTTGCTGAAACGGATGATATTTGTTTTGCGATTCTTGGGAGCAGGTTGAGACCAAGGGTCGAAGCTACGGAGCCTCCGAATCTCTGCGGTTGTGGGCTCTCTGCCACTCATAATCTTCGTGCCGGAGACGCACTGGAACGTGATTCAGGCTCGCAGGGGCGGTCATTCTTCCCGCGAGCTCGAGTCCGTTCTGACATGAATACTCCGTTCCAATGAACACCTGGAAGCCTCACTCGCGCAAAATACATACGGTTACATCACTGATGTCGTGAACACGGATAACAGGCTCGGGATTTCGATCCGCAATCGGAATTCAATGAAAGGTGCGAGCATCCAGGGGCGAGTCATCACGAAACGCTCTCGTCGGTGCCCAATCACAGACTTCGTTCTCATGAGCGCGAAGAATCTGGCATCGAACACTCGAATCTCTGATACTTCTAGCCTGAAGACGTCGATCGTTGAGAATGCCAGTATACAGCTCCAGATTTGGTACAGTGCAGAACGCTCAGTGCATGAATGAATGGGATGACTAGCGCGACTCGCATCGCAAGTGCGTATTCGCATGCGCAGCCGCATCGACGGGGACTCTCTATACCTCGACGTGCGCACATTTCTCCTGCCTCGATACTTTCGATGCGAATCCAAGAAACAGCTTACAATCGTTCAGTCGTCGGTCGGTGCTGTTTTCCGTGGAGACCTGTCGTAGGACGACACGAAGAGAGACCGGGACCCGGGTATGCTGTGAGAAAGGGTCTCGGCCATTAAGGCTTGGCCATCGGCCCCGTGGATTTTGCACTACTCCTGACAAAACTTGGTCAACTTCAAAGGCTGATATCTCGGCTCCCAGATGGGTCACATCGAGTTATTTTTGGAAAGCTGAAGAAGAGAGCTATCGAATGACATATATGTTGTTTGGATCGAAGATGGCCGAATACCTTTAAAATCGATGAATTCGAGACCGATGCGAAAATAGATAGCGTCGACTGCGCACTCTGAAGTTGAGCTGAATCGAAAGGTCACTGAGAGTCGAAGGTTTTGCAAAAAAAAAAATCCAAAAAAAAGAAAGTTTTTGTTTTTCGCCCAAAATATTTTTTCCTTGGACTCTCCCTCCCCCCGCGGCTTACAGCCGATGCGCCCGGGTGGTCAACTATGCGCAGGTGCTCAAGCCTAACATGTATGGATGTTTTGAGCTCCGACTTCATCACTAGAGAACTCAGGGAGGGGGGGTCCAAAAAAATCGGAGGGTCGACCGGAGAAAAAAATATTCTCGGCGAAAAGAAACGCCTCATTTTTTTTAGATTTTTTCCGCAAAACTTTCGACTCTCAGTGACCTTTCGATTCAGCTCAACTCCAGAGTGCGCACTCGACGCTTTCTATTTTCGCATCGGTCTCGATCTAATCAATTTTAAAGGTATGCGTCCATCTTCGATCCAAGTGGCATGTGAGGCCGAGATATGAGCTTTTGAAGTTGACCAAGTTTTGTCAGGTGTAGTGCATAATCCACGGGGCCACTGATGGCTGAGACCCTTTAGAGTTTCGTTGTTGGCGGTTTTCCAATTTGATCGAACATTCGTGGCCGGAGAGGGAAGCTGCGCGCGAGAGGTGCGCTCGAACTTCCCCGAGGGTCCTAAGACCAGTTTTACGGCGGGGGGAGAGGAGCGACAAATGGCCGGATCAGGCTCACGGAACGAAAATTTTGGAGACCCCCCTCTCCGCCCCCAGGTACGCCAATGCGGAAAATTCCCGATCTGGATTCCATGTATTCGGAAAGGCACCAGTCAGTTTGCACTGCGAATGCGTGCGTGAGTTACGTGCGCCAGGTTCGCGTGTCAGAGCTACGAGCAGCGAAGCGGATCCAGTTGGCGGTACGACCGTTATACATACATCATTACGAGCGTCTCACTGCATATTTTACTAGCTACACAAACTGCTGTGCCCCATCGAAACTGCGGAGGCGTTCGTGTCTGCCGTTGCTCATGAGTTTGACGAGAGCATCGACGCCAAGAGCAGGAACGGTAACGCCGAGTCCTAATAACCGCAGATTCACACCGTTGAATGCGGCAGCTCGCGACAGGGCCGATTCCTCTTCGTTGCGAGTTTTCCGAATGCTTTGGGGCCCATGTCGTCGATATCATTGGTCCTGAACAACAGGGCAGGATCTCACGCTAGCGCGGCCCTTTGCCCCCCCTGTCACTCGATTGCGAAAAACCTTAAAAACGCGATTTGTCCAATTCTATTCCTCAATTTCTGCGAAGATGCCAAGAAGTGAGTGTACGCTCCAAACAGATTCGACGTCTGAACTAACGGATCGAATAAAAACAAATCGTGAGTCGAGTTCCAAACACCGTGATCCAGATCCGAGGCCTGAATACGCTCTCATCCGGAAGGAATGAACGATTGACCGGCCTGCGCGACGGAGAGAGGTCAAGAACCACTGATCGGGATCCGAGCTCAGGCGACGCAGATGGCCGGACTCCGTTGTGTGCGTTCCGCACAGCAGCTGAACTGGGTCGGGGAGACGTAGCGGGAACGAGTGCCGGGTTGGGAACCTGGAAGCTATTGAAGTCGACATCTCAGGATCTCGGATGACGCGCAAGATGCTAGCCCCACGCATCGAATCATCCACATGTGCCAACGAGCAAAGCGGAGAAACTATTTCCGTGTCTCGTCGCTTTGTTTTCTTCTGTTTAGGGTGCGATTCAGCTCCGGCCAAGCTCATCCAGCTAACGATCGGGTTGATTAGAAGTCTCATTGATCGTTCGCCCATGCTTCCTTCGCGGGCTTGTGCTTTCTGACAGCAACGTCTCCAGCGATAGGACAAATCGGATCGTGTCCCGACAGCTCATTCGCCTGTTTTCCCAGTGAGAAAGTTCCATCATTTCGTTTCTGCTCCGATTTAACGAAGCAAGCAACAATCAGCCTCGTTTAGCCAAAGAGCAGGACGGCATTTCGCATCGACGGGATAACCACCGAAACCGATGAGGTCGTTGTCGCTCGCCGGAAAAAGGAGGAACAGAAGGAGAAGAGGGACGAAACTGTCTCGCTTTGGAATCGGCGATCGCAGAGCTGTCCGGTCTCGAAGCTGTGGCCGCCCGCACCTAAATATCCTCCCTGGAGTTTGAGAGGGAATCAGAACTCGGAGGGCCACAATGATCGGGAAGCAGACTGCCGCATCGGGTCGGAATTATGTTCCTGCAGGTCCGGTCTCCCAACCAAAGATTCGAAGGATCTTTGAAGGAGCGCGAAAACCAAGTGAACTGCTCGGCTCGGACGTGGGCGGAGTCGTCGAATCGTATTGTGAGTTTTGGAATCCCTTTGTCCGGGCGAAGGAGAGAGAAGGGGGGCCTGCTTGCGCGCTCGTGTTTGAGTCTCGGTGTGAACTGGAGAAAAACAGTCCGTCTGTCTGAGAATTTCCGACTTGTACGTGTTTGAACAGGAGAGAATCAGACGGAGAAGTCACTCGTTGTCTGAAGTCTGATCCGTCCAAAGAACACAGAGCAGGCTCCGCGGACTCGACAGTGGCTGTTTGTTTAAGTCATCTAGAAAAGTATCCGTCAGTGAGCAGTGCGGCTTCCCCGCAGGCCGTACCGGGATAGTTGAACGAAGGTGGGACCGTGAGATGTCGGAACCAAGAAAGACTACGCGGTGAGTCTCTGGAGGGGAACTCGGCGTAATAAAAGGCTTCACAGCCGACCGGATGATGACAACGTGGCCGACGCGATGACGAGCTGGAGAAGCGCGCCACGAAATATGGAGCTTCGAGGCCGTGTTCGTTTCAGTTCCAGCTCGTATTGTGGTCCCTGTGGGATTAGGAATCGCGAATAAGGCTCAGGGAAACTCAGAAAGGACTGCCCCGTAGTTCGCGAGGAACTATTTCGCTAGAAACAAAGTAAAACCTCGGACAGGTTGCGGAGCTGCTCTCGGAAAACGGGAAATCACGTTTTCTGATCATACCCGTGACAAAGAACTAAATACACATGTTGCTGCCCGAAAACGGGCACGAGTGAGCGGGGATGCCCGTGAACAGACAACGCACATAGAAGTGCACATTCTCATGTGCGCATTGCACCCATGCACCAGACCGTGCTTTCGATTTCCATTCAGTTTTCCGCGCGCTCGGCATTCGAAGACCTGGGAGTCATGCAATTTCCTAGGCCTCAACCATGAGCAGCGTAGATGTCAAAACGTATTCGTTCCATACGGTCACAATGAAACTCTCATACAACTGTGACATTGGGAAATGTAATTGATCGAAGCGATTCGGCAATGAGTGTTGGCATTCGCTATCGACCCGACTAGCGCTGCGATGCCTCCGGTGTCGTTCCGACAATTCACGTTGCGAATGACTTGAAGTAACCGCCCCGCCTCCATTGTCGAGTCGATCGATTGCATGTTGCGACCAACTAGGTGAATGTCCCGTCTCCACTCGAATCTCCACCTCACCAGGGCTGGGGCTGACGAGTCCATCCCAAGGAAATTCCCGATGCGAATTTCCCGCAGGTTCGGGAACCAGCAGCCTAACCCTCCCTGCAAGATCCCGAAGTCAACATGCGGCGGGAGACGTCCCGTTACGAGCAAAAAAAAAAGAATTATCTCGTTTCACGGAAGAACTTTCGCGAGTTCGTTCCAGCCATGTGCTCGACCGTGGACGCCGGTGCTCGTGGCGCGAAAGCTCCAGGAGGTGCACGCGCACTCGCGCATGCGTCCGAGGAGACTGAACTCATTCAGAGTTTGGAGCGAGCTGTTAATCATTTAGTAGACAGTTCGTTTCGGGCAGGCGGACGGCACGAATGCCGTAAACTGGAAAAGTTGCGACATGCTAAATGGTTGTTGCCGTACGTTGATGAACTTGCACGTGCAAATGACTTCTTGCGTCGACTTGCATCGGTTGCGGAAGCGAGCGCCAATGCAGAGCTCGCACTCAGTCGAAGGAGCCCAGGCTGAAATTTAATTTACTCACTCCTTGGCGACTCGCGCGTTATCGGCGGCGGTGTGGCTGATAGGGCGCAGTCGGAGAAGATACCGAGAGAATGACAGTGAGAGTAACTCTGGGAGCACCACCGTGCGGAACTGAAGATGTCGTGGGAAGAGATCCATCAAGGTCGCCTTCCCACCGCACACTGAGGGTGCGCGAACACCTGTTCCCCTGCCGCTCGGCAAAATTATTCTACGATCGCTTCCTGGAGTCTGCGGGCTCGAGGGCTGGAAAACTTTTTGATCAACGAGACAGAAGGAAAAAGCCCGGGCGACACTGAATGTGCAGTCTGGTCCTCCATCTCCCACAGTCTCCATTATTCCAGGACTCCATATTATAGAGTATTCTGCTTGGATCATTGAAGGCGAAGCTGTGTCCCTCGTTCTCCCAGATTGCTCGTAATATCTCACCATGAGATTCCCTCGCCCGATGAGCTCGGGGAGGGAGGGGAGGAGCAGGTTTCGCAGCGGTCCTGATTCGACACCCTGTCCATCTTCCTAATCGTCCCGGGACCGCGGTTCTCAACTTTCGGCCTAACAGGTGATACAAATGAACTCCGAGGGTGGATCTCCGTATAGAAATGGGTGTTCGAATGGGCATATCTCCGGAGCATCCAACTTTACTTGGAAGAATCCGGGCTCACTCATGGGCTCCGATGCACTTCAATTCTCCGTAAGGAGTCGCTGTTTCTGCTCGTTTGGAGGCCTTTCCCGCTTTCGTGTCGTTCTCAATCTCTCCCCCTCTCCAGCCGTCAAGACCCCTCGAGTGGGCTCGGACTGTTGTGCACAGAGCGTGCTGACTTGTCCGTCCACAGCATCCAGTGATTCGTCCGAGGCTCTTAGAAATATGGGATGATTGATGTGTCCTTCCATCTGTAGCTCCGAACAGACGCCTCCGCGAACGCAGTCGTACATCGTTTGCGGTCCGGGAGGATTCGAGCCGGCGCATTCTGTCCCGACGACGCTTCTTCCCCCCGCAGCTTTTCCCGGGGCTCTTCGTCCATTTTTCTGGTCGTCTTCGCGGATGGCCACCCGCTGCGTGACCGAAGTTCGCCGTATGGTCTCGGAGCGCATTTTTTTCTCGCACGGATTCGGGAGGTTTGACTCTTGAGCATCCGGAGCCCTCTCCCGCCTTTTGCCATCCCTAGCTCTGTAATCACCGGCCGCCCTGAAGAATTATTCCTCACGGAATCCGTCTCGGCCTAATGCTAGCATGTCAGTAAATTGTCGCACACGAGCAGCGCGGTCGTCTGGGCAGTGAACTCCGCCAGCTGTACCGATGTCGTGCCGGAGAAACAGAGCGGCCCGCAGGCGTGAGGCCCTATTGCTTTCCTATTGAGCTCCCCGCTGCGTGCTCCCCTGTGTCCACAGGAAGCAGACAAGCCATTATCAGCAGTCACTCAGTGAATCGAAAAACAGCCAATTTGCCGCAATCGCTCCGTCATGCTTGCATGCGAACCCCACAGGAGTCAGCACAGCAACCGTTTGCACAGCCACCCAAACGGCCTCTGTCAGACGAACTCGACTTTCAGCTTGCATTCCGCTGAGGAAATCGGGTGGCCATTTACAGACTCCGGAGAGCAGCGACCCGATCCTCGCAACCGGTGGACCTGTGCCTCGTGCCCCCCTCTCTACTCCTGCCAGGAATAGTGGAGGTTGTGGAAGAGATTGTTCGAAACTCCCGGAAACATCCGGTGTCCTCGTCCACCCCGAGGAGATTTCCCGCCGACCCCGTTGAGAAGCGCCGCAGTCGACCGTCAAACCAAGATACTGAGACATCTCGGTGTATCCTCACCGTTCCTATCCTTGTCTCAGTGCACGTGCGAGTTCCTTCATGGGCGGGGTGGGAAGCTGGAGGATAGCAGTCCCAATTGAATATTCGCGATAGACCCTGATTTGAGCCTAATTGCTCACCCGTAGATCGAGATCAGCGCTACGACAAGCAGAACAGCGTTCTGATAAAAATCTACCCGCGTTGTCAGTTGTCCAAGTACATGGAGGTTGAATGCCGGTCCCGACCGCCGCCTAACTTGTTGGTTCGGCTAGCCGGCTTCACATGAAAGATTGTTTTGACTTTTATATCCAGCTTTTAATGTGCCGGCTCAGTTTCTTTAACTTAGTTGGCGCTGTCACGGTGGTTTCGGTATTAAAACTAACGTAGCGCGAGCGACGTCAAGCTCATAAATTGAAACGAATGTTCGCGCAGAGTACGTGCGAAAACAAGCTTGAGCTCATCTCCTTTCCGTTGGAGTCGGATCAGATCGCGGACCAGGGTCTGCCCCAGCTCCGTGTCTCCCCGCGGCCCCTCCTCCTTTTCTTCCCCGAGGAGAGTGGAACGTTACGTTGACACCGTTTTGGTCGATTCCTGAAATTCCGACTTCGGCTGCCATGGAGCTTTCAGTGACATTTCTCGTGCTTGCTCGCTCGGGCAGACTCGCGCGACAAGGGTACACAGAGGAGCTTTCAACGGAGAAGCACAACAGGACGTTTTTCCTCCCGTTGTTGAAGGGGAGCTCCTGCGCCTATCTCCAGCTACGCACTTGCTGCTCCCGAGCTGACGAGAACGAGGAACAAGCCGACCCCGACCGCGCGACCAACGCACTCCGTCCGTCGGGGTTTGCTGCGCGCGCGTGCGAGCGAAATTGATGATTCATCGAGAACGAACGAGCGGAACGGGGAGAGCGGGGGAATTTCGAACAAATATTCGTTGTGATAAATGACGCGGGGCTAACGAGCGCTTATTAATATCAGCTTTTTCCTCGATTTTTTTCCTGCCTCCAGCAACAACAGCGTTCCGAGAAGTTTCGTTAACTTCCGAAGAAAACTCGCTGCTCTTCCAGCCGACCCAATCACAACATGGCCTTGCCGGGCCGCGCAAAAATGTTTCCGAAACCATAAAGAGCAGAGGTGGCCTGCTCCGACCCTGGTGGACTGCCCGGAGTTCTACTCGAAGAAGTCGAGTTCCGGAGTTTGTGGAGGGAGATGCCGGCCGTTAATGGCCCGCTTCGGGACATACACGGGAAACTCCTATGTTTGGGACAGGAAACAACGGGGAGACTTTGTCGCGGACGGATCCGCCCGAGAACTCTCGATGACACCCGAGAGCATCGATGTTTGACACCGGAATCGCGGCTCCGAACTCGTCAGGAATTCCAACCCGTCTTCACGCTCCGTCGTCGATGTCAACTTTTCACTCGGCGACTTTCGTCTCCGACTGCGTAGAACTCCCTCGTCTCGGTCCCATCTTCGATGAGCAGCTTACTTTTGATGAGTGGGCAACATCTGCTCCGCGTCAACTCTCTGATCGGATTCGCCGCTGCTCGAATGTAAATCCCTCCCTAAAATATGTCCGACTTTTCGATCCGCGGCTCGACGCAGCGCGGGACCGGGAAGTTGTAAAACTAGGCTCCGATGGAGATTTGAGCTGCGAATGCTGGAATCTACATTTAGACCAGTTCCCAGTCTGAATCCGAGCTCGCTGACAGCTCCAGTTCATTCGGACGCGATTTCCCTCAATCTCGACTTCTCGTGGGCATATATGAGAGTTCTGAGAGGAACTTGTGAGACATCTCTCAGAACTGGAATCTGCGAGGCGGAAGCACAGCGCAGCCACTGTCGTGCGACTACAGGGGCTCGGCCTGGCCATGGGTCCGACGATTCGCCCCTGCTGCTTACCATTCCGTCAGGGTCAGCAAGTGGTTCCGATAAGTCGCAGCCTTCTCGCCGTTTTTGGAAGGGTGCTCCCGTGAACCGATGCAAAACATTTCCTTCAAGATCTCCCTGAAGAGAGCGGACTCTGCCAACGCTGCTCATGCTGCTTGGATTATTATCACCTGGCGGATCAGTGCGAACATGGCTGGGCGGCAGAGATGCCGTAGGCACGATTAAATTATCGAGCATGTCCTGAACATGTCGGCTCCGATCGATGCCGGTCGACGTATTCGAGCAATAGTGCCGATGCTGCAAGAGGCTATTAACATCGATTCTCCCCTTCCAGGTGTTATCGACCTTTTCGGAGTAATGGCGGCAGGCTGACTTAACGTCCGATCGCAAGGTATGTTGATAGTCACTGCGGGAGTGTTTTGTGGGGTGACTCTCGGCTGTCGCTCGTCTCGCTCAAAAATAGGCAGCCACTGGAACTATTTCATCGCTCGATCTTTGTGCTGGTCAAGCGTTCCTTCTTAGCGGGAGCATCAGACTTAACTCGCTGAGCCCCTGTACAGAATATACCCGTTCGCTTGAAATTTCGCGCGTGGCCCTGATTCCAACAGATCTCTAACCTCAAGCCCACATGATCCACCGCTGGGTTCGAGCACGGAGCTCCAATATTCTGGCGAAAATTCGGACCGGAACGTCAGAAGAGTTATTACCCCTCTCCCCACCGTGGACTCCTGAACGATACTCGATTTTACAGAACACTCCGAGTCTCTCTGGGCGCACCGAATGCTGGAGTCTACTTTGTCCGAGTGGGCGTGTGCCGAAGTTTCATGATGAGTTTGCAGCAAAGTTTCCGTGGGAATATGCGCAGAAGACCCCTCATGCGGAGCCCCCCTTCCCTGGAACGGTTCTCGAAGAATCGTTTCCTGTGCGAGCTGGTTGTTTCGCTCCAGAGCTCGAGCCCGAGCCGCGTTCCGAATCCAAAATAGTCACGAATCATACACCATCACACCTCGCATCGACCCGTCGCAATACGGCCGTGCGAGCCCTGAGGTCCCCTTACGGCGACTAATTCACGTTTTATCGGATACTTTATGTTTCAGATGTGGCACTGGATGAATCCGCATCTATTGGTGTGGCTTCTCGTGGCTACGGTCATATCCGGCCATCAATTCGGTTGTCCGCAGCGCATCCCAGGACTGACCTGTCAATGTCACGAAAGGTCCCGCGGCCTTGACGTGCTATGCGAAAAGAGTCCTATAGAGCGGGTTCGCAGTTTCCTCCTTCGGGTGAGTTCCCTCCATTGACACTCCTTGGGGGCAGGGAGCCCCCGATCAAGTCATCGAAACTGACCCGGAAGCACTTCGGACGGCGGAGAGGAGAAGTTCCACGAAGAACTCACCACGAATGGACGCGAGGTCACAAGCCCTCGAGTCATGCTGTGGATCCAGTCGTTTAGCGGGAGACGCGGGAAGACGTGACGGAGTGACGACGCCGCGCCGTCGAGGGGCTTTAAGGCATGCGCATATAGATTGCTCTTTACAGTTGGCCTGCTGACGATGCTACTCTTGCCTCTCCCACCTACAGCACCTGATGCCGTAGCCGGGCACGAGGCAGACGTTAAATCAAACTTTCCAGTATACATACAAATGGCCACTGCGGCCACGATGCAAGATATCCGGGAGCGAGGGGGGAAAAGTGAAGGGAAACGATGAGAAAAGATCCGATAAGGAATAGGCCCTGCCTGTATCCTATCCGTCTTGGAAACCCACCCAGCCATCTACGAAGAGTAATGTTCTCAGGAGTGAACGGCCAAAGTGCATGCCTACCTGGCACCTGGCCGCCTCGCCTGCATATCGACTAGAGAGCATGGTCAGCCTGGGCTAGGGTCCTGTTGTGCTCTCAGCCGAGACGAGTTTTGCAGATTTGCTGGGCGGAGGAGCGTAGCCCCAGAATAGAGGTAGCGAGTGTGGGAGAAGACCTTCGATTATTGGCTTGTCGGAACTTGTTCCTACACGGCGAGAAGATGGACATCGCACTTGCCTCGGGGCGGAACGCAGCCAAGAGACAGGAGGGGTCGTACTCGAGAGAATGATGCATTCGCGCAATAAATTCATCCAATATGCGAGCGTTCGGACACGCCAAAACTTTTTGGGCCGTCGACCAGGCGACCCGCACTCAGGGCCAACCTGCTCTCGTGTGCGACTTTGAGGACTCCTGTGACCGCGCCCGGAGCGTTCGGGATCTCTCTTCCCTGGAACGTACCCGTTTCACCGAGCACTTGCGGCTGCAACTAGTGGTACCTCTAAACTAATGGACGTGATGTAATCACGAAGTCTCGGGAACAGGAATGGAAGCAAAAGTCACCGTACTCGGGTCATTCTCTCGGCGGCTGTCGGCGAAAGCAAATACGAAGCGCGTCCGAATGTAACGTAGCCGGACCTTCCAGCGAAATAACGGAATTAACCTTGGAGGGACCTCGGCAGTCGGGGTTGGGACCCTTGACGAGGCCAGCAGCGACCCGTTCCTCCCGCACAAAGAACGCAGTTACGAACGGGTGAAAACGAGCCGGTTTCAGAGTAGGTTCCTGTGCACAATTTAACATGCGCTTCTCCCGGTGACGCAATCCCTAACTCGTGAGGCGCAGTTGGCCAACTAAATGATGCAGAAAAGCTTCGCGCGCGCGCTCGCAACCGACCGCTTTATATCCTCCCAGTAGCCGGGAAGATAGTAGAATAGATACGAGTACAGAGGCGGAGGTGAGCGAGCAGGTAGGAAACCTGGACGCTTGGTTGGAAGGAAGGCAGCAGCGGAAGGGTCCCCCGAGAATTATAGGTTGTGAGCAACGGCGGGCTCGAGAGACTCCCGCGGGCCTCAACGCACTCTCGAGCGACCTCCCTGATCGAAACTATCAAAGGCTTTCTGCGAAAAGCCGGAACTGACCCATTTACTTGAAAAAAACAACAACAATAAGGTACAGCCCACGCTACGGCGATGATCCGTCCCCGGCTCCTCAACTCGCACATTGGATGAACCTCCAGAGAAGCTGTCCGAGATCTCTCACCAACATATAAAACAGCTCCCGGGTTGCCTCTCGGCCTTCGCTGTGCGCGACGCATCGGAGGCTGGGATCGCATGATTCCAGCTTTGGTGGAGACGCAAACCTCAGACGCTTGCGAATTCCAGGTGGCAGAACAACAAGACGGCGTGATGTATCTGAAGCTGAATGGCAACTATCTCGGAACGTTCCCAGAGGATTTGCTGTATGGGCTGGACATCAAACATCTCATGGTGCACGAAGCCAATATAAGCACAATACATCGAGATGCCTTTCAGGACCTTGGAGACGATCTCGAATCGCTCGATCTTTCCAAAAACCATCTCACTGAGGTAAAGTCTTAGCTGTTAGGGTCCGAATTCACTGGGCTCGCGGCACGTTGAGGCAGGGACCTGCCTCCAATCCTCCACCCCCGCAATCTCCAAGGGCACGATGTTCGAACAGTTTTGACGATCGGATCTTCGGGGAAAAAACGGAACAATTGAGCAGAACTGTGTGAACGCGGTAAAAACGAGTTGACCGATGAATTCCATCCACGACGAATCGACCGTGTTCTTGTACACCGAGCGTTGAAAACTGCGGTGAGGTGGATCTTCACACGAATCTCTCATTCGTGTCGATGCAGTCATTCTCCTGATCGGTTATGATGTTCGGATCTGCGTCAGGATGGTTACGCAGGTGGTGCCCTTGCCCATTTTGACCTTGCAGCTGGGAACGCCTGTTGTCAAGATATTCACAAGATTAGACTCGAGGAAAAACAATTTTTCTCGCCGTTGATTGGATCAAGGAAACACGTAACGACGTTTTTCCTTGTTAAGAGGATTAACTTCAGAAAGATCCGCTCTGTGAAAGCTTCCGCTAAGCGAGTTATGCTCGGCAGAAGGCAACCAGAGCGACTGTTGCCGTAAGCTCAACTTTCGCCCGAGCTGACACCTGCTGACGTCTGTTCTCACCAAACGACTTACCGTTGAACTAACTCCTCGGCGTTACTTGTTGTCCTCCTCGGGAGCTTACTGATTTCCTCTCCTTCGCAGGTGCCGACGGAATCCCTGGAGAACCTCAAGAAACTGGTTTCCCTCAACCTGAGTCTGAATCAGATCACAATCGTTCGTCCAGAGGCTTTCAGAGGGATGCGCGCCTTGATACGACTCTCTTTGTACGGGAACCGCATCCACAGTATGGACCCGTTGGCTTTCAAGGGCGTGGGCATAAACCTCACGAGGTTGAACCTGGGTGGAAACAACCTAAGCAAAGTTCCAGTCGAAGCGTTCGCCCTCATAGAGTACCTGCACAATCTCGAACTTCACGAGAACAACATCACTGTCATTGAGACTCAGACCATGCCCGAGGGTAAGCAACTGTTGCGGATCCTGTTGCAGGGTTGTTCCTGGCCTTTGGACCTGCAGGTGGAACGGCTGACGTTGGCAGTGATAAGTTCTCTCTCGCTGAATGAAGCTGCAAATGGCCAACCCGGGGCAAGAGAACAAAGCTTTCTGTCATTGTGCGTGCAGTGTAGGAGCCGAGAGTGGAGCACCGAAAAGAAACTCAACGAAACTGTGTGCTTGTTGCCACTGTGAGCCGTACAAGCACTTTGTAACTGGCCGGGAGGGTCAAGAGAGCGGAAGTTTGACCCTCTTCGGTCCGGCGGCGAACTGCCTCCTCCACCTATCCGAGGCCATTCACGGAACCTGTGGAACCCTCGGCGAGCACTTCACAAAACCCACCTCACCACCCGGACAGATGCAGGTGCTGAGTGCTCAGCCATTAACTGGCTGAGTAACTGATGTCGGAGCGCTGTGTCCCGCTTTCTGTAAAGCCCACACATGCACATAGAGGAACAGGTGAACCCGCGTTTCCCGAGACTCATGCGGCCCGCGGTCCTTGAATCGTGCCCATGTGCAGCGGCTAATCGAGCGTACAGCGGTTGGCGTTCAGGCCGCTGGCGACTCAACCTGTCTCTCGGGTCGGGTTCTGCCCCTGTGGAGGACCCTCTGTGGGTGCAATCAAACGCTCGAATTGATCGATGAATCCTCTCTTTTCGAATGGATGAATTTGGGATATCTATCAACTCGCTGGAACTAATGCGTCTGAGTCGAATGCGTCCAACGACGGCCGCTCAGTTTCCCGGCGCCTCATGAGAGCTCGACTCAGTGAATTCCGAATTGCAGCTCTCGACAGACTTAATCTCGCCGACAATCAAATACGGATAGTTGGGCCTGGCGCCTTCAGGAAAATCTCCAGTTTACATCTCCTCGACCTCTCGAGGAATGAGATCACCGAAATCCATCCAGATGCATTCGCCGAAATCAGACGTGAGTACCTCAATTATTCACTCTCCGAATCCATCCCGAACCCACACATCTGGCTTGGATTTCAAGCGAGTTGAAGGTCGCTCGAGGGGAACATGGTGGAGCGGATTTTCCCGATGCTCGAGTGGGTTCCTAAAAGTGTGTCCGTCTTCCTAGAGTAGTGAGCCCTCCTTTCGCGGAAGAACCGGGATCGCGATATGCGGGAAGATGCGGCTAACCGTGACTCTTCTGAAGTTAGAAGAACTCCTCCTAGGTCCTCAATAATGTTCGAACGCTGTTCCGAGATCTGGTTCCTCTCGGAGAGCGTTGGAATTCCTGCTATTACCTCAGATTTTGTATCCGGCTCCGGACTGACGCAGGGGAGAGCTCGGAAAGTCCGTTGACTTCCCCGAAAAATCTTCGGCGATCGCCAGCGGAGGAGTTCATCTGTTACACTCCGTTCATGCGATCGCCCACTTGCGTCGTTCGATCGTTGTCATGAGACTGAGAACGAGTTTAAACACAGTGGGAACCTAGCTGAGCTTCTCCGAGCGTTCAGCTGCTTCGAGCCTCGCGATCGTCGAATGGTGAAAGTCGATTTCTTCCGTTCCTCTCGCCGACGGCTGAGCTCTGGCGCAACCAGGTCGACTCCAAGACAGCGCTTATCGTATCGTGGAGCGACTCCCGCGTAAGCAGAGTTTTCGAGCATTGGTATGGATTCCCGGGAAACGAGCGATTTCCAAAATGCTGCCTCTGGTTAATGACCGTGCAACGAATGCGGCGCGAGCTGTCGATGGGGAGGGCTGCAGCAGCGCGCGTTCCGAACCGCGGGAGTTGAAGTTTCGCTGAGAACTTGACGAGAATGTTGAAAATGTTGAAACACTGTCGGGATTGATGAGCGGGAGCTTGTACTCGCTGTGAATCGTTCCGATCAGAGCCAGATGGCGGATGAGGCCGGAGTGAAATGAGGAGATGGGAACGAGCGAGCTCCTGTAGGAACGTGCCTCGAGATGAGGTGATGTAGGAGTATGCAAGGCAACTCAGCGGGTGTGGAAAATATTTCAGATTCGATGCAATGGATCAAATTAGGCCACAACCATCTCAAGGAGATCCCCACGATGGCGCTGAGAAACATGACGGGGCTCCGGGAGCTCGACGTTCGGGGCAACAACATCACTCGGGTGGAGAAGAACGCTTTCGCCACTTACAACAACAACATTCGTTTCCTGTATCTGATGAAAAATCAGATTGAGTTCCTGCACCCAGAGGCGCTTGCCAGCCTACCACGTCTCGAGTGGCTCTACATGAACCAGAATCGGTTGCGACGCCTGAGCCGAGAAATCTTCGAGCCCATCGTGGATACGCTCATCATAATAGACGTTCACGGTGAGTGACGGTCGGCGTTGACCACCCGAATGTGAATCGATTCCGCACCGAGCTGAGCAGGCGGGGTGGGGCAGAATAATGCCTTCTACCCTGCATCTAGTCCTGTGCGAGCTGAGCCGTGAGCCATTCGAATCGTGGCTTTCTTTTTTGCGCATGTCACTGACCGAACTTGCGTTCAACAGGGAATCCGTTGGACTGTGATTGTGATCTGTCTTGGTTTTACAAGTACGCGACGACGGTCGGGAAAATCGTTGTTTCGCTCCCGCTCGAAACAAAGTGCAATACTCCGCCGCAACTCAAAGGTTGGTCCTGGATCCAGTCTATTGAATCTGATTCCGCTCATGGGGAACTCCTGTCAAGTTCCCCAACTTTCCCGTGTTCGGAACGAAGTCGGTTGGGTGCGAGCAGAACCGGTTCTAAGCAACAACCTCCGTCTGCAGGAATTCCGTTCAAAAGACTGGACATGGAATGCCTCAACGGAAATGGAGCTCGATTGGCTTCAACACGGCTGAACATTTTCTTAATGCTCATCGTGGGGGCGGTTGCCGGAAGGTGTTAGCACCCTGACTTTCGGTTCACCGTCACCGGAGGACATCTTTGCGTCAAACTCTTCGCCGAGGGGACCGATTTTCCAGTTGCACAACGAGATATTTGAAAGGGGCCCTGAACCGCGAATCGACCCAGCCGAGTTATTCCGATGACACGAGAACACCAAGTCGCCGATCCACCAGTCCTCAGGGGCTCTTTCCGATTGATCGATCACGTGTGTGATATTCCTCTGGAACCTATCGATCGAGTGACTGAATCCGGCACCATGATTCCAGCGCATTCATAAGTCGATTGTAGAGAGGGGACGCTGTGAATGTATCGCTCAAAACGGGTTCCCGATAACGTCCAGGAACCCGATGGAGAATCGTTCGATCGAGTTCAGTGTGTACAGATAGGTCCGGAGTCGATGCGTGATCGGGGGAACGCGGCTCTCGCTGGGACCGTTGTTAACGTCATCAATACATTTCATGGTCATAATGCACTTGTTTAGTGTTCCGCAGAAACGCTGGCAGGTTCATTCGATTGCGGATGGGTCGTTGAGTGTTCCCGAGAGAAAGTTCAGAAGCGTGATTCCGACTCCGTGTACATAGCGTGATCCCACACAGGAGCCCTCCGGCCACTCGACATCCTGTGCGGTGAGTCGGACAGAACGCTCGAAGGTGCGGGAACTCTCGGAGAGTTGGGCTCGCTCACGACGAGGACTGTGAGCGGGCGAACACACGGTTCGGCTTGCGACCCTGTTTCCGTTATACACCCGTTCCACCTCTCTAGAGCCCAATCCATCTGCCGGCTGACGCGGCCTACGTGTATCCCCAAATTTATGTATACATATACATACACACGCTCACAAACACACACACACACACAAAAACCTATATATAAATACTCATGTATTCGGAGCAAACCCGTAGCCGGAGTCGGGGTGTTCCCCCAGAAGTTGTTGCGGCACGCTCGAGAGGGTGTCAGGCGCTCAAAGTGGAATTACGGTCTGAGAGGGAATGGATCGGCAAACCGCACCGCCGCCAAGCCCGTCTGGTTTTGAAGACCTCTGTAAGGCAACAGGGCGGATCGACGATGAACAATGGCATTTGACATTTCAGTTGGACGTCTCGCATCGTTGACCTTCGGTGTTCCCTCTTGTCTTCCGAGCAAGACTCGAGGGGATCATCTAATAATTCTGAGTGATAGGGCGTCTGAAAGAGGGATTCATTGTAATATTATGGAGTGTTCAATGAGGGGATCGGTGGGTTGGGCTTTTTCTGGTCGGGTCGACTCATGAGATTGACCCATGAATCCCGTTGCTTCGCTTGAGCAGTCGGCCGATTGATCCTTGCATACCGGCGGCGACCCAAAATCCTCGCAATCCGGGTGAGAGGCCTTGGTGATAATCGATTCGGCAAACCCTCATCCGTACGATTCATGAGTTGCTCCAACATTGACCCTATTGCGGAACTGAATGGCCCCATGGATGATTGGTGACTGATTTGTTGAGATCTGGACATCATCTGTTCTGCTCGGGACTTGAGCAAAGGTTCTGGTGATAGTGTTCGGGTTGAGATTCTCGTGAGACCCTCTGATGACTTGAGGTCATCGAGCGGATAAGAACCCCAAGTCCAGTTGGAGCCGACTCCAATCGGAGCTTAGAAAGACCCTAGTCACTTCCACAACAGCAGAATTACGGTCTCAAACTCCAACGACAAATGCCGAGAGACTCTCCAGCCCTCGAATACCTCGGAAACCGGCAGAGGTGTTCGTTTCTACGGAGTGCTCGACAGAAAGCAGGAGGAGATCCCAGATATTCACCAGACCTGGCCGAGCAAGGCTTGTCCACGAAGTTTTGCATCGACATCCAGACTGGACTGTATTCTCTCCGGAAAATCTTTGAGGAACTTCTCAGATAAATTGAGCAATGTGCATACTAGCATAAGCATAATCGATGATTCAGATCACGATATTCGCAAATCCAAACGGGAACAGTCCGGCGAGAGATTGTATAGGCAACCATTATCGATCTGTTGTTTGTCGAAGAAAATAGCTGAGAAATAGCGTATGGGGGGGCTTCAGAGAGCCAAGTCACCTCGTGTCTAAACCACAGGATTTCCTGGAGAGGGACGACGATAGCAGGGACAAGACTAGCTGAACTTCGGGGAGTTGTTAAATATGGGGCGAAATGTACAAAATTGAAACTCGGGAATCCTGTCTACGCGGACGCGAAACTCCACAGATCGTGATGGAATCCCGCCTCGACAGAGGTAGAAGACGGTCCCGTTGAAGACGAGCTTGAGGAACCCTCGAACAATCCCAACAAGGGGGGCGAGACAAGTATGGGAAGCGAGCAAAAACCCGCCAAATAAATGGAACTTGTTTATAATGATGCTTACTCGCAGTTATTCTTTTGAAATTCGAAAATATCGTTATCAACAGGGCGGATACTCTCGCGTTTTGACGGATACTTCGTGCGCTGTAGACGTGAATTCACATTTTCAGAGGAATTGTGCTCGCTTCGAGATCGGTTCTGCAGTCGTATCGGACGGGTAGTGATTTTTTCCCGAAATTCACTTTTCTAAGAATTTTCGAAGTCAGGCATTAGAAACGTTAACTCCAAGAACAGCAATATAGAGTTACTGTGTTTCCCTGCGCAAATATGCGATTCGAATAGATATCCACTGTCAGAAACTGTGCCGTTCTCACGATATGAAGACTCGTTTTCCGAGGAATCTCTTCAAACCACAGAGAGAAATATTTCTATAAACGTCAACTTTCCGTCGGAGGCTGTCCGTTCATCAGAGAACAGCCCAGTGTTCTGAGGCAGGGGCGCATCCTCGTGTGTTCTCCAATTATCTGAATGTTTCCTGCAGCCGGAATATTTCCGGTGTTTCAGATTCACGCCCTCCTTTACAGGGGAAAGGGAGAAGATATCTCTGAGGAGCGCTTAGTGAAGTTATAGCGAGGAGAAGAAGACGAAGATGCTTGCGCCGACTTCGGTCATCGTGCATTCGCCGCTCAGTGTGCTCTGAAGGAGGGCTTCGAATTCGACTTATCTGGCCGGGGAAGACCTCCGTCATTTCGAGTTGTGTCCGTCGAAACCGACACCCAGGCTTAGAAACCAGACACATTCCTCGACGGTTCTAGGAGATCTATTGAACTATGGGCATGAGATAAATTCCAGGCGACATACGTGCCACCACATGACCGATTGGTTGTTTGAGAACAGAACGGCTGCTTCTCTCAATCTCGATCGAGTGGCGTGACACCTGAACAAACTCATCAATCCTCAAAACATAGTAGACCAAAGCACCACATCACGTGCGGCTCGGTATTCTCGACCGCGTTTCGGATTCCCGACGATGTGGCGGAGTGCATTGACATAATTTTGGTACCACATGATTCATTGTTCCCTCCTTGTCAGGATATTTCACAGTTTGTACAAGATCTGCGCAGCTTCCGACGGAAGAACATCGAATTCGCTTCCATTCGCGAAGCTTCAAGTCTCTCAGGGAGGATCCCGATCGCCGATCAGTGCTTGTTTCGAGATGGCTCCGGTTCCGGAAACAATTTTCGGAGGGAATCCACACTGGGTCGTCAGTCGTGCGACATTCCCGGTGCCTGCTTGGGGTTCGTGAGGAAGGGAACCCACCCCTTGAGCTCTGATCTCTCGTCGGAGACCGTGGTACCACGCGCCCATCATCACGCCTCTCCGGAACCTGTTGTTGCTGCATGAGGGCCGATTATATCGTTGAGTTGTGCGGCCGCTGCGGCACGCTAGTGCCGCGCAGTTACGGACAAAGAAGCGTCAGCTCAGCTCGAGCGTCTTATCATGCAATGTATGGTGACAAAATCCGCGGATGATCTGATACCATGAAACAGAACAGTCAAAAAAGGAAGATCTCGGATCTCGTTTGAGCATTTTGCTCATCGCTGTCGATCCTAAGCAGCCTCGTTGTCGTCTTTCAGTGTGGTCATTCATGAAGACAGCAGAATACTGAATGTTGACTTGACCATGAGAAAAACGTCCGCTGACTTATCACGGGCTGCTGACCGATGAATATCGACATCTTAATAAACTTGGTAATGCTCTACAAGGGATTCCGACACCTTCGGTCTCGAAATACTGAAACAACGAGTTTTTCTCCAGCTTCGCGAATCCAGTTTGACCGCTCCAGTAGAAAGTTACCACCTGATATACACGGCGAACGGGGAGCTGTTCAGAATCTGGGCCAGCATTTGCTCAGCAGCGGTCTTCGAAAGTGGGGATCATCGGGTGAAGCGGTACGAGGAGCGTTGTCAACAGTCCCTCGAGTTTCGTGATCAGAATCGACGACAGTTCCCATCTCGCGATCTGCGCACTCCCTCCGTCAAGATTCCGAACGGCAACGGTAAATGTCGGATGATAACAGCCCTTTGATCAAAAATCCTTTGGACCGAAACGCGGATAGAGAGACCAGACGAGATCTGCCCAGTATCTGTGTCGAGTTTTCCGAATCTCTCGCAGCCGATACCGAATCTCACCATGAGTTGATTCCTCAACGAATTCCTCGGTAGTATACTCATCATTCGGTTGGTTTGGGTCGGTGCCTGATCATCCCTAGTAAGTCTTTGAAACCCTTTCTGAAATCGGCTCATTTGAGTTCGCATCCAAACATACTCGAATACTCGGGACAACGCCCCAGTAACAAATTCTGTCTGGTGCGAAACGTCGGCCAGAAACTCGGGAAGCTAAGCCCGGACCTGCAACGATTCAGGCCGAATGCGAAGTTTCCCTCAATGCCGGGAGGCAGCTCTTCATTCGCTGTTTGTTAAGACGTCGCAGCGCAGATCTGGCCTCTATGCGAGGCACTGGGAGAGCGAAAAATCATTTGGCGACAAACCGGAGGTATTCCTCTGATATTTTCCTCGATTCTCGGCAACGGAGGTTTCCTGCTTTGATCAGGCTGTTGACCATTCACTTTGAGACAATTCCTCAAAGTTGCGGAGCTCTCCGTGGGGCTTGGAAATCAAGCCTCACACAAAGAGCGAAACCCGAAATCAGACTTCGAGTTGATTATTTCTCTAACGCCATTGGTCTCAATCAATCGAGCTCCTCCTCCGACGAGGATGCGGTCCTGGTAGCAAACCCAAAGAGTGGCGGAATCTGTCCGGCTCGGCGTCGAGAATCATAATCAGACAGAAAGCTTCCAGATCGCGCAGATTCCCCTCCAGCGCGAGCGCCTGTGGGAGCGACATCGCGTTTGTTTATCGTCTCCTCTACTTCCATGACGGTTGCCTAATTCAGGAAGATCCCGGATCGGAACCATTATGATGCCGTAGCCTCCAGACATGGCGGAACATCATCTACCGTATCAGCAGGAGATCCATCGGCACGACTTTCTTTCACCTGAAATCGCCTTCCGCCGAAGTTCGGATGGATCTTCCCACTCAGCGTAATCGCGACAGCTTTCCTCCCGCGGCTCCCCCTATTGACTCACCTTGACACGGCATCGATCCTCTTGCTCCGAGTCGGGAGCCGAGATAGCCGAGAGCGGCACGAGTTCAGGTCTCTTCAGGACGGACCCTCCGGGCAAACCCGTAACCGAAGAAGATAATGACGATAGATACAGGGATGGCTGTAAAGCTGTCGGTGCCTTCTGAGCCATGACACGAGTAGGAGCCTCTGACGCCTCATTTCCTCGGATAAAGATTCCCTGCTCGCACACGTTCAAATATCAGAAATCTGGAGACTTTGGTATAACTTCGAGCTGTGAGATGCTGTGTATTCTCACAGAAGTTCGGTATTCCGATCGCCTTCCCCGTTGTCAGAGACTCGATGCTCCAGGGAGATCAAGCCTGAGACTCCGAAGAGCTCCAAGCAACATGGATGGTGGGACAAACTCCTCGAATCGTCGAGGTGTGACTCATTCCGTATCGACGAAGTTCGTGCGGCGCTTCGCTCGCACGGAGGAGTGTTCAGAATCAGGCCTCCTTTTGTACCCTGAAACATTTCGCGCGCTCTGGAAGAGATTTCCAGAAGAAAAAGGATAGTCTTCGGGGCCCCATGAAGAATATTCCAACTACAGAGTGATGGTCAGGTTTTCGAAGGCGGGCTCGATTCAATGTACCGTTTTTGACATTTATTACTTGCTTCATGAATAGAGTTCATGTTCAAGGAAATTGAACCACGGCCTGCGTGAGTGGTAACGGTTAGTCCTGAGCGCCGACAAGACACTCCGCGGAGCTTCTTCCGACATGCGATTCGAGACCAGCGCGAATACCATCTTGGGCGGTCGTGAATGCGCACGAAGTCGATTCCCAATTGGTAAAAAAAACTGCGAAGGAGTCCGAAACATCAGGAGAGTACGCGGACGAAGATGAACAGGGCGTCTCCGCTGACCTCGCAAAGATTCTCCTGATCCTGCCAGCAGCTGGACGCAATCACGGGCTTCCCCTCGCGCACGTCGAAGGCAGAGCTCATCAAGCTGGTGCGCACCGACCCGTTCGAAATCCGGATACGTGGAGACTCTGCAGGCTCCGTTGCTGTTGACCTGCGCTGCCTGCCAGATGTCTGGAGAAGAACAAGAAGACGGTGACTCGGAAGGGGGTGGAAGAGTCAAGCGCCCCGGCACGGATCCCCAGCGTTAACGCCAGCGCTCGCCTTCCCCGGTGGACAAGTGAGCGGTTACCCGCCAGGTTGTGTCGGAATCCGGATTGCCGGCTTAATGAGCGGAAGCCTTGAGGGAGCAGTTGCTCTGGAAGCCGACGTTCTCAATGTGATCTAAGTGGCCCACTTGGGGCCGATGGGAACCACGGGACAGGAGGAGGATTCCGGGGGGCTTCAACGGACAACTAGGGATGCGCTCCGAGCAATTTGAGTTCGCAACTAGCTTTCAATGATCCCCATCAAAGAATTGAGACATTGCTGGCGATTTCACCGGAATACATGAAGAAGCGGGAATTGTTCTGCTCACCTTCCCCACGACTCACTTCGTCGAGACGGCCTTCAGGGAAGTAGCGCATCTGCTTACGAAACAGATAGGGGAGTCGGATGCCGTATTTCTCGGAGATGTCAGATGTATATAAGGCTTGTCCGAGTGGACAAACTGTTGTCCCGACTCCAAACGCATTCCTCGCACCCGGAATTCTTCTCAGCTCCCCCTCCGGCTTCTAACCCCCATTTTCTTGAACACTTGTGACACATAGACACTTGCATCGACTATTCAGCTTGATCGAACGCTAATTTATTCCTCTCCCACTCGTTTTAACCCAGTCACACCGCAACAGTGGAGTAAAGGACCTATTGTGAGCATATTCTCGCAGGAGGACCACGAAAACAGGAAAACATTTAAGCAACAAGAGCAGTGGGTGAGACACACTCATGTGAGGAGCCTAATGAAACGTGGTGTGACTCACTGAATGAGTGATTCGTGCCACTACTACTCAGATGATGATGAGGGATACAAGAACCATTTGCTGGGCTAATTCAGGCGGACAGCAGTGGATCCTCAACAGGTTGTTGGGGCTCAGTTATCGCTGGAGGACTTCTTCATGGCCATTAACAGGCCCGCGATGTACGAGCTCTGGAATCCGGCGTTCTCAAAGTCTTCATCGGTGCTCTCGCCAACAGGGCTTCCGGGAGGAAATAAGGATTGGACGAGGAACCTGTGTCGATCCAACCTTGGCCGAGTGCGAAATTCACGTCTACCTCCATCCGATGGAGGAGCCGGATCCGAAGCACCATTGCTCTGTCAACCACGGAACGGAGAATGATCGGGTCGAGAGGAGGAACTAGAGAATCGCTCTACTCGCGAGGGTTGTTTTGAATCGTTTCGAATTGTTTTTGAAGTTGACTTTTCTCTGTGAACAATGTTAGTGCGGTCAAAATATCTGAGAGCACCCTCGAAGGTTTAGAGAAGGCCATAAAGAGCATTCCATACTCGATCACTCAGGATCCCGCTCAAAGAACAATCGATGATCCGAGGGCATCCGGAGCAAAGCATCGAAACCAAGCTCTGACACGTTGTTCGAAATTCGTTTTCCATCGAGGCTTTGAGTAGATTCTGATTTCTCGCTCAATGAGAGGAATCCGCCACACGACCCAAGCTTACAGATACCCAAATGCTCGAAAATATGGAACAGGCCATATTTCAGGATGGAAATACGACTTCCTGTACCTCGATGATTACTCCCACAGGATACAATAACGATTTGATCACCACGTTTCCGTAATCTCTCAGAGCTTAATAAGACTGGAGTCGATTGCAGTCCGAAATGACTTGTAATCTCCCGCAAACAATCGGCATTGAGGGGATTCCACCCTACGTTTTCTAGCTCCGTTTATTTTCGGCGAAGCTTATTCTCTCGGTTTCCCAGCAGAGAGAAGCGCTGTTTTTTCGGTCGTATCTCACAAGATAGCCCAAAACGTTGCGCACTCAATGTGGTATGAAGAGTAGATAGAAGGGTAGATTTGAAGGGTAGACTTCAACAATATTTTTATTTGACCTCGATTTTAAGTTTTCTGTGGAAACTGTGGCTCACCTTGTACTGGAGAATGTCCCCCTCTCGACGGGGTCATTCATTCCCACTCACCGTTTTCTGGAATCTTTCAAACGCCTGAGGCACCCTTCATTCGGCTGAACCTTTTCTGGCGCAGCTGTGACTCATGACCAGAGAACACCCCTCGATGTTCGCTCCGGAATCGAGATCTGAGGGCTGGAGTCCTCCTCTTGAGGGAGCGGAACCGGGTTTCCCAATGTCGTCTGAATATTTCAAGCTGTCACTCTCCCGCTCGGGACGCTCACTCACCCTCAACAGGGAGATTTCTATCACCGATCGCTGCCGTGATTGCGTTGACAGCACCGGTAACGAGGTTTCGAGAAGCGTTGGGGCTGCTTTGAAGGATTCTCAAACCTCAGGAAAGATGTCGATTCACCTACAAACTCGAGTAGTATAAAATACCTCGTGGACTGGGAGAACGACGATACTGGGTCGGAAAGTAGAGATGTTCCACGAGCAGTCGGAGCAATATTTTGGCAAGCCTAACGAACACCCGGTCCGCGGAATAGCTTCCAAGAGCAGCGATGGTGATGAATCATATCTGTTTCCCCGTCACCCCTTCGGCCTCCCGCGAACAGTTCGCTAGCCTCTAGCGCGGGGGCTACGAACAGGGCCTTATGGGCCGTATGTGCACTTCGTGAGGGGCTGCCTCCTGCTTTTCTACAGGAACGTTCCGACGGCCAGGGCTGACTGTCTGTCTCTGAGCACGCATTTCATTCATAAGCACAAAGTTTTCCCCAGAATTACCGCGAGCCTTCCGAGATCAGATCTCAAACTCACAGCCTTGAGCGGCTCACTTCATGCGGAGGAAAATATCATCGACTTCTACTGCATCCGAACTGGCGATATTATAGCTCAACAGAAGACTCACGGAGTAGTTATGGCACTTTGGAAGGTTTTCACCGGGCTGGCAAGCTGCATGCGAGTCAAATCCGAGCGGTATGGACGGGTTATTTCTCAAGAATTCAAGTGGCGAGCATTAAGTGAAGATATGAATGGAATTCGTGCCACTATCTCATGCAATTAGCTCGCATCCCTTCTGCCCCTGACGAACCGGGACGGTCGTGCACAGCGACCTCAAGGCCCGGGGCTCGTCCCCCTCGAGTTTGAGAAGCTGTTCGGGAGGGCCTTGACCTTTTGCCGATCCTCACGATCTCGAACCGCGGTTCTGAGCCATGTTTCTGGAGATTTGCGCCTGTTCGTCCTCAGAGCAGGCGCCGGCGGACAATAGGAACCATTCTCGAAATTGGAATCCTCTCGAGTTTGAAGTTGGACCTCCCGCTCAAACTTTTGGCAGCCTGAGTTAGAATGGCTGAGGAACTACGAGTTCATTTTTCCGATAGCCGAACTCAGGAGGATTTCGGGATAGCTTCCTGGGAAACGTTGTACGGCTGCTGCCGATTCCGACTGAATCGCAGGGATTGTCGAGCTCATGTTGCCTCTGTGTCGAAGTTGATGCTCGTCGAATCCAGCGGGAACTCCTGCTGCTTGCGTTCGAGCGGCAACGAAACACCACTCCACTTCGAACATGCACCACCGAGACAGGGAGCTCTAGGCCAGCCTCAGGTGTTGTCAATATTTTCGAATCTAATTCAGTCCTCTTGATTGCGAGCTTCTGACCGCTCGCCGAGACTTACGGCGTGCCAGAAGAATGACTGACGAGAGGAGCCTTTGGATCTATCACTGAGAACTCGCCGAGGGAATGTGGGTTCGGCTATTTTCTATGATCTTGAAAGGCATCCATCCGGTTGAAACCGAGTTCAGATCACAGATGAAGGACGCTCCGGTGTTCTAAAACTCTTGATCGAGAGGAGAAGATGGAATATAGTTCAAATGTGTGCAGACATTCACCGACCTACCTTCCCGAGTTCGCAGGCTGATCCTTCCTCTCAAAAGTATTCATCAAGAATCGAACCCGAGGCAGTTGTACACTACAATGTCCACCACCGGTGAACCGAGTTCTATCCCAGCAGGATGGTTGACTCCCGTCATTATGGGAATAGACCCGCGTCCAATCTGAAATCGTTCTGGCGGAAAGTTTTCCAAACTTTCACAAACCGGGAGATGTACGAGCTCCGGTTTCAACCTTCTCGACACCCGATGCTAACGCCCCGCTGTTGTAGCGCTCCCCGTTGCGCTTCTTTGGCAACTCGTTCTCTTTGTTGCCGGGCCCTTTCTCTTTCCGGTTTGACGTTCTCGGTCACCGAGAGCTTATCAAACCTGTCAGTCGATGTCGTGCCGCGCGGTTGCGCTCCCACATCCTGAGCTCTGATCGCCAACGCTTCCGTTGCCCTCATGTCACATGTGCGTCATTCAGCAGCAGCCGGTTTCGACAAATAGAGTTCCCTCTTAACATCCTCATACAACCGATTTTGAGTTATTTCCGGTGTCTGACTCTTCGGGATATTCCATCGCCCAGCGAGATACTCAAGGTTGCACTCGTTTTCCGTTGAACTCTGATTGTGGATGGACTCGGGCGGTTTCATTCGCTCACAACCACAGCTTGGGTGAGTGTCTCTGCTCGTCAACGAAACGCGTAACGAGTTCGGTAGTCATGGAGTGGCGCAACAAGCTTTCTTCACAGGTCCGACAAAAAGGCTCTCACCCTGTATTTCGTCACTCCATCTCCCCTTTTTTAGGAAGATTCTAACTTCCAGAACGATTGGACTCCTTACCAATATCCCCTCACGTTCCGGAGGAGCTTCACACGAGCACGGCGCATGACAATGGTCGTTCGAGAATCACACAGGGAGAGAGGAAGCATTTACCCGCGCAGAGTAAGTAATGACTCACTGGGCTCGGAAGGCGACCACAATGGCAATGAATGCGGGAAGCCCAGCAACCAGGAAAGCTTGACTCCTCTGCGCTCCCCTTTCAAGCGTCCGGCGTCACTGCTGAAGATCGGGGAGCACATCCATACCGAATTCACAAGTGAGAAGAAATGGAGACTCTGCATAACGAACACCAACGAGTGCATTGAGTCTTGTTGAAATGCGGCTCTTGCTTGCGTCTGAGTGTCATAGCCAGAAACAGGAGGAGGACCCGTATTGTTGAACCTCCCGCAGCAGTGATCAACCCACGGCAAAGTGGTGTGCTTCGACAAAGAGCACTCCTGGAAAGAACTGCTCGACAACCAAATAACGTATTCCTGCTTCGGGCTGGGAACGCTTTTCCCTACTCTGTGGCGCTGATTGGAATGCCAGCGCCGATTTCTTGCGGAACACCATCAGTTTTGCAACCTGATTTACCAGCACTGTTCTCAGCAGATGGTTGCCAGGCCGTGCCGGAGCTCTGATCTCTCGAGAGAGCTCGGGGAGAAGTCCGACAGTATCGGTGAAAGATTAGGAGAGCGGCGTGTGAACCTCGCTTAGAGGTCGAGGATCCCATAGCAGCTTGCGATGCACAATCGGGAATTTCGACGTGTCCTCCCACAATTCATCCCGCGATTCCCTCACAGAGAGCGGAACGGAATATCATGTCAGAGTCCGCAGAGCATCAAGCTGGAGGCACGGATTGGGGGGAAAGGGGAGAAGGACACGCAAGGAAATTAGGGTGATGAGGGAAACTGAGGACAGGTGTATTCGAATGCGATGCTACAAGGATGCAGTGGGAATAAAAGGGGAGTCCTGGTGGGGGCGGAGGCGGAAGTCACAAGGAGGGAACTCAGAGCGAGGGGAAAAGGGGCGAATTCGCAACTGCTTCAGCGGAGGCACTCTGCGGAGTTGTCTGACCTTGCACGTACAGACATTCATTCATTATTGACGAGATGAGCCCTACTTTCGTAGGTGGCTTCAAAGCCTGAAGCCCTCTCATCTTTTTTCCTCCTTCCAGCATTGCTTTCACTCTCTTCCTCTGTTCATCGGCTCTTAACCGTTCTCTTTTCGACCTCCCTCCCTCTGTGATGTTCCCTCCGTCTCCCGCTCGGCCATCGAGTCCCCCTCATCCCCCGACTCCTCGACTCGCTCAGCTCTAGGAAGTCCTGTGAAGCTCTCATGGAACAGCAATGAATCCTCCTACGGGGTGAGTCTGAGACATACACGAATACGAAAGTTTCCCTCTTTTAGGCGTTCGTCTTGAGCGCCCGACTCGTCGAGCTTCGACCTCAAACATGCTGAATATCTCTCCCAGCTCGCGTCGTTCGCTGAGAGTCCTGTTGGGACGCGATGGCTTCTGTTTTTGCCGTGGATTCCCTGAACTTCTCTCTCTTCGTTAGTGCGCTCCATCATATCTTCATAAAGTGACAGCTCCCTGTTGAGTACAAGCGTTTCGTCCTCGTTTGCCTCACATCGTCACGATCGAGTGCGCACTAATTTTAGCAATTATAAAGTTTTCGAAGCACTCCCAGTTTGTGCGATCGCTCGCACGCACACACGAAATCAGTCCCGCACTTGTGCCCAAACATGGAACAAAGAGATCAAAACAAGCAATATTCAGACTTTTGGCCAGGTGTTCGGCTCTCGGGATCGTAAATTAAAACTCTCAACTTCGAACTTCTGTTGTCCGACTCAGGGCAGGCCGATACCCTTCCTTATTCCAGATATCGCTCCAAGCTCCGCTCGGGATCGTTCTGTGCCGGCTTCAGGCTCGTAGAACCATACATACATACATATATCTGCTGGTCCGTTGATCTGGTGCCCAAATGTATGGAACACCCCAACTGTGAACTCCTGCGCTGGTTCGCCCGAAATTCTCGGAGCGTAACGGGATCGTCGAAACAAAATGTGAACTGAGCAGGCCACTATGTATAGTCACAGGTCGACGAGATCATAAAACTGAGCTTTATAACGCTTTTTCTCCCCGTTCTGTCCCGCTATCGAATTCTCCTCTCTTTCACGTCGCCCGGCGATATTTGCTGACTATCTGACCGGATGATTGAATGTCACAGCGGTCACCGAGTCTGTGCGTCATTCGACAATCGCAGCATTCGAATATCTGACCCGAGCGATGACGAGAGATTCTCCGTCGAATGTCGATGAACACCTCAACGGAACGTTTTGGCGAGGTCTCAGCGGATTTCAGGGCTTCGAACAGTGTCCTTTTCTCAGCGGAGGACGAGGACGAAGGGGGTATACAGGGATGCGTGTTAAGGAATAGAAAGGAGGGTGGAAGTAGCGCAAAACATCCTACTTGAAGACGATAAAGGTGGGACGGAAGAAGAGCTGGGACTTGACTCGGCGGCGAAGGAGGGGAGCTGGATTGATAGATAATGGACGGACAGATGCTTGCGTGAGCCGATGTCCGATCTTAATGGAGGTTTAAAAGCTTTGCCTCGATGCTAGTGCTTAGATGCTCACTCGCTCGGTTAGTGCTTGTTTTGTGCGTTGCCCGCCTCGTCAGGTGCTCGCTTTGCTTTCTCGTTGGGGGGTTGTTTGTTAGTTCAAGTCAGACAGCCATAACACTTGGCGAGAGAGCGTTCACGCCACGTTCACGGACACTGCCCCACACCAGGGAGGAGATCTCGTCTGAACCATCCTTCTCGGAAGCTTCTTTCGTAGCGGGGCGGATTCGTTCTTGAGGTTGAAGCGCAAGCGGCAAAGTTCGATACAGGGCCCTCGCTCTGGGAGAAATATATTATCCTCCGTATTCTCTGTGTTTTCTCAGTCAAGTTTCCGCTCCCATTATTCCTTCAGAAGCTTATAATGGAAGGTCCGCGGATCCGTGGTCAAAGGAGAGGCAAGCGCCGCCCATTCGAATCGCCTTTGGTCTCGATAGATATCCCGCGGATTCCCAGGAATTCGCTAGCTGCGTATCTCCGTGGATCGAGGGAATTCTGTACTCGGCCCGTCCACCGGAGAGAGATACATGGTGAACACTTGATGGAACTGCGGAAGTATGAAGAAGAAGAACTCGAGTGTACCCTCACGAATTCCAACTTCAACGGCGGTCCGATGGAAGGGAGTCGTTCGGGAAGTATTGAAAGTAGCCTGTTTCCACCACAGAGGCGATGGTTACGGATCGATAAACGGAGTTGGCGTTTCCTCGTCGAGCGAGACTCAGGCTAGACGATTGCGCGTGAAAGTACGTCGTTTCCAAGACGACAAAAAAGATGGGCTTTCGATATATAAGGATTCCTCTATCTCTATAGCGATGAGCTCGCAGTAAGCTTTCTCGCTGCCTCCTTTCTTATTCCGATCCACGACCTTCGCATCGGTCTATTCAAACAGCGGAACCAGCGCCGAACGTCACTGCGTTTCCTCCCCGTGACCGAAGACCCTCAAGCTCATATTGGAGCTTCCGTCCGACCGTGCATTACACAGCCAAAGCTGCCGGCATTGCTCTGCAATGAGAGTTCAGCTGACTCGGTTAGAATAGCCACGAATCCAGATTTTCACACTTAATATTCTCTATGTCCCCGAGAAGAATAGCTTCAAAGAAACATGCGAATGACAGTGAATCAAACAGATGAGGTCAAATAGCCCGAATTCTCCGAAGCTCGCTCCCTCGGGGACGGGCAGAGCCAGTAGGCAAGTAGACAGCAATCAATCGACAGTTTTGCTGAAGAAGTGTCTGGATATTCCATCTCGCGTTCTGCGTCGATGGTCCGCATTCGACGTGACGCTAACATCGAGTAGAACATTCACAGCAATCGCACTCGCTTCTCAGCTGATTTATCCACTTTCGGATTGTGGTCCTCATTCCTGATCTTGTTCGTGTGATCCGGCACTTGAAAATTCATTCTCCCCTTCATCGTTGAGCTTCCCGCATTGATGACCACCACATGGGGTCGCTTCCGCGAACTCACTGAGTCTTCGGTCTCGTCCTGTGATTTTCCCGTGTCAGCTGTTATGTGTCCAGGGGCGTAGCTGGGCGAGGTGCCGCCCGGGGCGGAACTCGGAGATCCCGAGGATGCCACCCCCCTCACGTCTAGGGAACTCAGAAAGCTCTTCCGCGTAATCTTCTCGCCCAGACGAATATGGGAGGAAGATGCCAGAACTTTGGTACGGAATGTTGACTGTACATTATTTCATTCCCACCACGTTTCCAATCTTCATAATGTACCTTAGAGTCCGATCCGCCCAGCTCTGCATATTGCAAATCCATGTAAAGTTCGTCTCAAGTCGATGCTACTACACAGCTCGCTAATAAGCTCGAATTTCGAGAATAATTCCTAATAAACAGCAGAGCTTATCGCCAACGTCAAGGAAGAGCGCAAGCAAACGATCAGGTTTGCTACACAAATATCGATTCCGTAGTTCATTATGAAGAGCAGATACTAAAGAAGACTGCTTTCGATAATTACATCCCTTTCCTGCGTTGAACAACTTCCAAGATTTTTTCAACGCAGAGATGCGCTTTTCTTCGGGCTTGTTGTTGGGGTGTAACTGGGGGTGGAACGAAAAAATCGGAACGAAAAATCGCAGCGGGAGGCCTTCAAGATTTTTCCGAAGCGAGGGAAATTTGAATTATCTCTGAATTTCATGTGGTGAATCTCGGTGCCGTACGAATAGTGAGAGATTACGAAGTGGTGCTCTTTGGATTAGGGTTTGGTAGATAACAGACGACTGAGTTTCGTAAATTTGAAGCGTTCGCGTATGAGCGTTCGGGCCGTCGAGTATGGATCGTGCTCTGTAGGTATTTACTCAAGCAGATTTTGGGTATCCTTTGCGAGTTTGGTCGACTCAATGAGACGAGGAGTTTCTCTGATCTCCTCCCGTTGTTGGGGCCAATCATGTCACGAAATTCCCTGGAGCAGAATTGGCAGGATTTCACTGCGCTCTCATGTGACAGCGTTGCTTCCTCATGAGAACTGGGAGGGAGCTGCAGCAAATTAGGCTTCGGATCCACCTCCATGGGCCTCGAAAAGTATGGTTAGATCGTAACCTTGTCCTTCGGCTCCAGGAAGTCCGGTTCTGGACGGCTACTTCGGATCGCCACGCGTTTTCTGTGTGTGTGATCGGTTATGGTTCCGCAATGATCCCCGCGATGCGGGTTTCAGACACCGGATCACCAATTTCTCTCCAGACCACTGTGGAACTTTCATTCTCGTTTTCCTCCCTTGAGGTGGGTTCGGGAATCCTTCTATAAGATCACCGCTATTCATCCCGAATAAGGCTGGTAGCTCGTGAAGTAACCATGTAACTTTTGGTTGTTTTTCCATTTCGAGTCAGAAGGGACTCGATATAAGGTGAGGGCTCCTGGGAAGTCAAGTTGAATGTCGCGATCTCAAAGGAGTTGGGCTATCTCTTCTTCCGGGGGGATAGTCGGTTGTGGGACTGCCTGAACAATTATTCTTGTGCGGGAATACACCAAACAGTACGGTAGGTCCTTTCCTGTGTTGAACAACTTCCAAGAATTTTTTTTAAAGTTTTTTTCGGTTGACTCCAAGCTCTCCCTCATTTACATCGAGATTGCCAGATCCTATTTCCATGGTTCACGGTTTATTGGATTTGAATCGTGTGTCTACAAATGAACCTTTCAGCTCAGACGCGAGCAAACTCAGTGGAACCTTTTTCTTTGCGTTCCCGTGCTACGAGAAGTCGCTTTGTCGTGTTCACCAATGTGCGATTCAGCTCATTGGCCGAGGAGAGCAGCGAGGTAATCATTGGTGTAGCATAATTCATCGCATCCGAAGATCACATGAGCCAGTATTTCGGCGCGAACTCCACATCGGTCACAGAATGTGTCCGGGCAGTCTCCTGTAGGATCAACTATGTCAGCTTCTCTGCAGATTCACCCTCCGCTCCGATGAAATGAGCGGGAGATTCGACTACGCTGATACGGGATCCACCGACTTCAACGCATCGCACTATCTGGCTCATCGTCATGCGACACGTTCGGCGTGCTGTCACAGGCGATTCAAAAATATTCGGTTTCCATCGCTCGCTCCTAGATTTTTCCCTATTTCTGGTTCCCTAGGAGAGAGATTATCTAATTTTGCTTAATAATCGTTTGCGACACGTGGGACACTTCTCAGCATCACTTCCGCAACACTGGGGTGCCAGTGTTCTTGAATAACCCGATGATCGGAGACAGTACTGGGAGGGAGATTTCGGAAGCTTTACCTAACTCTGGAGAATGTGTCTCCTGTTCGGGATCGTGATGGGGAGAAGGTCTTCATGGAGCGGAATGAAGGGATGCATTCCAATCGACGGAGCCGCTAGATGGCTCACATTGATCGTCAAGTGTTTTGCGAGACGTGTCGTTACTGGTTCGAATGCGACTCTTCCTCTGTTCCCACGATCACTGGTATTACGTTGTGGATTTCACCTCATTGAAAATGGATCGAGGAATAAAGTGGAATAAGCTCCGCTCAGCCCGCGTCGTTTTTCCATCGAATCTCCACAGACTCCTCTTCAGCTCACCATTCTTACTTCTGCGATAGCTTATCAACCAGAGCTTCCCGATGAAAATGCGAGAATCGAAAATGCCGCCCCTGGTGCCGCCCTGAGATGTGTCGCCCGGTGCGGCCCACCCCCCGCTAGCTACGCCACTGTATGTGCCTGACTGATTGCGCTCTCTCGTCCGACCGCCATATGACTTCTTTTCCCGCAACGTGTCTGTCTTCATGAAGAAGGCCTAAGACGAAGGGAATTCGCGCATCGTATTATGTCGTGTTTGGTTGAGAAGTTCCACACGAGTCCCTGATTATCATTCGCAAATGGTTTCCTCGTCGATTTGGTACTGTGTATTCTTGGCATCTTCGGAATCTGGAAATAAACCAGCCTAAGAGCGAAGCCTCCTCGGAGAGAACGCCCTCTGCGCGACTAAAAATGGCCCCGGCACGTCACGGCAGCCGGACGGGCGCGTGTGGGTAGGGTTAAGAGCTCATGACGTCAGCTTCCTGATGGAGAGTACAAATCTTGCGGCAAATCGCAGGTCGATTCGATGCGAGTCATTGGTTTGGAACCTGCAAAGCGCGATTTGATGACCTCCCGTGAAACCGAATAATTCCATGGTCGTGAGGAGACTTCTGGGATGCTACTACTTTCTCTTCCAAGCTCTCGTTCGCGAATCAGTTCTCCGATGAAGGAGGCGAAGGGTGCAGGCTTTCGCGCCAGACTGTTCCCAGGGCTGAATCAAAAAGCTCAACCGGACTCGGATATGCTCGATTCGGAGAAAAATCTGAACCTCGCTGCGTGTCGCAGTCATTTCGTTCCGTATTTTAGAGATGTTCGCCCACCTAGTTCGGCTATCATTAGTGATCCCAGCTGCCTATCGCAGCATTCATCACTTAAGGTTCAGAAGACGTTTCCCGCAATAATACGGCACTGTCGAAGTCGTCGCCTCCCTCCGACTTCGCAGTTTCTGAACCAATATGCCTCGCTTCGTCCGAGCGCGAGCTGAGTAATGAGAATTCCGTGTACTTAATTCAGCTTGCAGCGGAGATTCTGGGAGTCTGCCTGAGCCGTTGGAAAAATCGGATTTCAAGAACCTCAAAACCGAGCAGTCTGCTCGAGAGCTTGAGGAAACCGCTCCTTTCTGACGTTTGGTGCAGTCGGTCGAGTCCCCCCAAGTGCGCTCCGACGACTGCGTCTCAATCGAGAAGGGAGCCTTGTCCCAACTGCGTCACTGGGTCGATGCTTTCGCGGTGGACTGGCTGTTTTGCGGTTCGGATAGTGAGCTGCCGTGTGGGGGGTTGTGTTTGCTTCCGGTTCCGGTGACGGAAACGTTCCCGAAGCCATCGGGTTGGCTTCAAATCGGGTCGGCCCGATCGCAGAGAAGCCTCATAGCTTAGATGCTCAGCCTTTCTGCTTTTCTCTTCCCTCTCTCCCACTATACCCTCTAGCCCCTTGTGTCTCCTTTCCCTCGTGAGCTTGCTCTCTCACCCTCCATCTTTCCCTCCTTCTGTTTCTTTCCGCGTTCACGTCGGAACACGAATGAGGGAAAAAAGAGACAAGAACGGAAAAAAGTGGAAATGTTGCCACCATCGATCTTGAGGCGAGTCTGACACCTCTCTCGAACAAGATGGACATCCCGAGCCGCATCGACACGGCTGCGGCCACCACAACTCTTCTCGAGCAAGCATGCTTCTCTAAAAACGTCGTCCCTCAAAAACTGTTCGATGGATGGAAAGAAAGATACAAACATAGAACTGACCACGATCCCATCGTTCACTCCTTCGGCATTCTACTCAGTCTCGAGAATTTTCCCGATTCCTTTCCCCGCAGCAGCTATCATCGGTCTCTGCCGATGAATGCCGCCGTCGCCAGCGAGAATGAAGATGATGATGCTGTTCTCGTTCAGACGCATCCTCCACGCAGACGGAGAAGTTCAGGACTCGATAAGAGAACTCCAACGAAGGGACTGCACTCCAAGAATTTCGGGTTCGGACGCCGGAAACCATATTTCTTCTGGTGGGAATGCAATTTTCCGCTTGTCGTCCATCGTGCTCCGTTCCGGTAGCTAGATGACGTTAGCTCGTAGGTAGGGATAGGTTTCCACTAGAACTCATCTACCGGATCTGACACTTCCTGCCGAAGAGTGTCGGATCGACGACTCCAATTTCTCTTCCTCGCCCTGGAGTGGCATGCCGCGGCGGGAGAAGGCTCACCAGAGGCTTTTAGGCTGGAGTCGTTGGGAGTCAGTGTAGAGCTTGATGAGCTCGACTCCTTCAGAGGAAGTGTCTGCTTTCCATTCATTCATCTTGGAATCGGATTGACTGAAAGCTCAAAGTTGACGACGGAAATCGACGAGCGGCTCCGAGCTCGAAATCCGAGACCGATTCACTGAAGACGGTTCCTGGGTCCCGCCCAAATGACGGCTCACGGAGTTCTGTCTTCGCGTAGGAAAACCGTGATCAGAATTTCTCACGGCAGTACCGATGTGGACGTTCCCACCACCACAAGATGAGGTTTTCACGGCATTCACACAACAGGAGCGGTAGTCGTTCGCTACTGTTAGGGAGTGTCGATGTCGAGAAATCCTGCGTTTCTCGTCTCATACCGCAACCATCAGGAACTCCGGCAAATATGCGAACCAAAAGAGACGAGATGCTTGCTCTTTCAGGAGGCGAAAGCTCCCACAGACGGGTAATAATTACACTTCGCCGCGATGACTGTCACTCAGGGAGTCGTTACCTCATTCATCCACCCCTCGCTGGTGGAAGCGGTCTTGGCACGAGGAGTAACCAAAAACTCCGGCTCGGAGCGAGCTCATTTAGTCGAGATTTGACGAGCGGAAGCCCCGAAATGTCGTCAGCGAGTCACTGTCGCGCTCGAGTGGAAGAAATGAGGAGAGTAGCAACGGCTTCGTCTTCTTGGATGGGATGGAGTTAGACGTGCGCGTCCCGAGGAACTCGATACGGAACGGAGCGAGACTCGTACCCAGAGGGAAGGAGTTCAACTACTTCCGCATCGCATCCGGTCATGGACATCGGGTACCGCTCGACACCGAGGGCGAGCGGAATCGTTCGTCGATTTGGCTACGCATGGCTTCGAATCCCCCTCCCCTCACGACAGAATTTCGGTCTCTGGTCAGAAAATCATTCTGTGCCTCTCATTTAATATGAGCTGTAAACGAAAAGTTGTTCGCACCCTGGCTCACCTGAGCACACCGCCTCTATTTGGAGGAAGTCAGTGCCGGTCCATTTTTCTTTCGACCCATTCTATTGTCGCTCGTAGATCTGCGAGGATTTGGGAACATATCGCAAGTGTTCCGCTGATTCGAAGCTCAGATATCCAGAACCGTAGCTCTGAGCGATCCAATGAATCGAGAACCTCTCGGGAAAAGTCAGCGGTGGGGGTCGTAGTGGAAGCGCCAACGTGGCAACTCGAGTTTGACAGGTGCTGCTCAGCATACTGACCACTCAACTGGTCAGTTGCGGAAGGGAATACTACCGGCACAAGTGACATGGGACTCCGTGGCATTCGGAACCACGATGTTCACAAGACTCCTCCTTGCCGATCTGATCTAGTATTCTGATTCTTCCAACAGTGAAAGCTCGTCCATATGGACGAGTGAATGTAAAGAACGGCCCATACAGGGTGACATTTTTTAGTCCGGAATTTTCGAGTCCGATTTTGTTTCGGCCATAACTTTGTTCCGATTCCTTTTTGAAGTTTATATGATGAGAAGTGCGTCCAGGGGATTGTTCTGAAAACGACCCATCTCGTTTTACCAAGGTCCTCCTAGAAGTTATCGAGGAAACGTCAGATTTCATCGGATAGGACTCAAGGGGGTCGCATTCGACGCGTGAAAGGGAGGCGTCATTCCGATTGGAGTTGTCTCGTTTCCTCGGAGAATGGCGAACAGTCGTATCAAGGATTCCTTTGGTGTCAAGGGTGATTTTTGTGACTGAGCGCGAATAATTGAATCAGGGTGACTTCGGGTGAACATGAAAAATCCTCGGATCGACCTGGCAGCTCAATATCCGGATGATTCACGCATTTTTGAGCCATTTTCAGCTTCTCTCATGGTATCAATTCCAGAGTATTCAGAATGACCATCTCGAAATTCTACATCTATCACTCCTTGATTCTTGGGGAAATTCAAATAAATGATAAAGTTATGGCCAAAACAGAGTTTGGCTCGAACATTCCCGCCCAAAAAACGCCACCCTCTACAATCGGGATCGCTCGAAGGGACCTCACTTACCATCAGAGGAAGTTGCTTCGCCCCGATGGATTTTTGCCGTTGATAATCTTCAGATACGCGAAGTCCGTGTAATTTAGTTCCTCCTGCAGGTGCTTCAACCTCGTCGAGTCTCCTCGGCGGTTCATGTGCGCGGTGTGTGATAGATCGTCCGTGTCTCACATCAACTGCTGGATACCGATTCATGGATTATGCGAAATCCCCGTTTGCTCCGTGTCATGACTTTTACCGAACTGCATGCGTCATCGGTCAAGCCCCTACCAATTTCGCAGATCACGGGTCGAGTGCGTCCGCGACGGCTATTCACCTACAGCCGCGATGCCGCTGCCCTCCTCTCTCAACTCCGCTGTCTTTGAAATCAACAACAATTGTCGGGACGAAACAGCCTCGATCACTGTTCTGTCCGTTGAGGATAGTGGATGCGAAATATCCTAAATCGTCGAATGAGCCTACGTCAATCCCGTATCGCCATTCATCCTCCCACCTGAAACTCATTGTAGGCTACTCATTCTATTGTGTTATTCAGACGAGAGACTCGCGAGCACGCCACTTGTCTCACGAAACGCCAAGTGAACACGCAGCTCACATCGGCAGAAAATCATGAGCTAAAACTCCAAGGTGGAATTCCTGGCTCAAAACGAGAGGAACGAAGGACTCGATAGGAAAGCCACAGTTTCTACCGACTCGGATGACAGAACACATGAGCGCGGAAGAAACCAGAATCAGAGCTCGGAAGACAAACGCGGCATCAGCCAAGAGAAGTAAATCTTCGCGAAACGTGATGCCGCAAGTATCCGCGGCTGCTCGAGCTCTGTGCATGAAATCCGAATAGACGAGTGCCTGTCTCGCATTTCCCGTTCCGGAGAAAAACAAGTTCGAGCGAGCTCGTCGAGAAGAGTCGCCGACACTAGAACCCGATATTATTTGTCCAGCTTCAAAACAGCCGGTGAGTCGAGGTCCCGAGCCGGCACAGGAAGCGTTGCTGTGATCAGAGTTCCCCGAGCATATTACGCGAACAGCCACGGCGACGTGAACTGCGTTTGTACGATGACGTTGAACACGCCGTAACGGGACGGCTTTGGAGATTAGAGATTTTTTTCCGAATCTTGAAACGTACCCAGGCCTTCATTTGCGAATGGCCTTCTGTCACGCCTGTAACGCCCTCCAGTAGGTTCGTTCGCTCCCTGCTCCCCTCATCGGCTCGTCACTCACTCAGTCAGCCAGTCAGTCAGTCGGACAGACAGCCGGGGGGCAAACAGGAAGGCCTCGTTCTCATAGACTTCGAACCTTAGTATCGGAAACCGAGAGTGAGAATATCCGGATTTCGAACTCTGGAAGGTATCAAACGGATCCAATCTCATCGGAAACGATATTTAGGATTCCCGGCCCGATACTCGAGCACTTGAGGGAGGCAGAACCATTCCGACGAGGTAAAAGCGAGAAAACAGGACGGCTGACCCTGCAGGACTTTGTACCGGAGCTTCATTTGGAGACAATCCACAGTTGGTGGCTGCAACGTTCTGATCATGGATGATGAGCGTCTGTCGAAAAGTGCGTGTTCGTTCGTGAATGCCCGCATCTAGTTCAAAGCCATCACAGGTACTTGAGCTGGCGAACGTTCGCAGCGAGTGTATCCGAGAAAGAAGCTCGACGCCCCGGGTGACGACAGGGCTTTTTGGCGACAATTTTCGTCAAAACTATCGGGACGGTCCGCTTGTGCGACTCAATCGGAATTGTTTGAGTTTCATCACGAATGCGCTTCTGAGCTTCAAGTTCAATTTGCGGAATCATTATCGCTCCGATTCGGTGGGCATCAATGAGGGAGGTATCACTTTCTTTCTCTCAAATGGAATCGCTCGAATGCTCGATTGAGGCTCCTCGGGTGTTTTCAGAGAATGAACAGGAGCGAAACTGCCCGAACTTCGCTATTTATTTCTCTACGGTTAGCGTCCGTGATTTCGAGTAGCCTAGCCAGTCGGTCCGAAGTACTTCGCCGGCCTTCGTGTGACTAGGAAAGCGACGAACGTTCACGTCGAAGTCTACGCAGAAATCCGTAGGAACGGTTTCGTCAATCACTAATTCCGATGAGAGGTGGAGCGGACGAACACAGCTACTCATGTCGTGAGCGGTTAAATAATCCCGAGCAAAAGCGACGTTGAAATCAAGAAAAAGTCTCATCACTGATCAACGACGCATTCACCTTCTCACAGGAGCGGGAATCAAGCGCCGTAGATCTTTCGGAGCGGGATCTCTCCCGAGAGAAAGCCCTTCCGACTACTCAAATCGGCGCCGAAACGTGGCGAAAGTATACGGAGAAGTCGAGCGCTCACAGATCAGTTCAGACGGCCCCGATTTGAACTGAAAGGGTGACGGGAATCCGTGCGCAGTGGAGCGCCGCTTTGAGTGAACTTAGCTGAGCATCACAAGGAGCGACGATCAACAATGGGTTTCGCTGATCCAGGCGTCGGCGCCTCACTTTCCAACTTTAAAGAGCTAGTCACGAACTGACGCAGTTCATCAATTGCGATCATTCCGGAACGTTCCTTTACGAGGACGATTATTATTTTTCTTTCCAGACGACATCACTCCTTAGGAATAAGTTCATGCAAGTCCCACGTCGCCTGCGCTCGATTTTCACCGGTCGCGGTCTGCAATCTCCATGCAACGTGCAGATCTGCGCGGGGTTGAGAGCAGAATCATGGGGGTGTGTTTGTGAGGATCTGGCTCAATAGATTTCTCCAGATCAGCTTGATGAATCCTGTGTGCGCGTTGAGCCCCTGTCCGAGATTGAAGTCTCGCGGAGAACGCGAAGAGGTGGATTCGACCGTAACATCGCAGCGGTATCAAACGAATGTACCTTCAAAGTTGGATTCAATGAAGACTAACGAATATCGCTGACATATGCACGATAAACTGCGAGATAGATGGATCCGCTGATTGATCGATCGAGGTCACTCCAAGAACGATATCGCTCGGACTCGGAGGCTTCACCTACCCTTCCGTCCCTGTTGTCCGGTAATCGTGGGCAAATGGGAAGCTCGGGCACCCCGCTCCCACCACAGAGACAAAGGAGCTTTCCCGTCGTGCCTCTGAGCTTGTGTTCGACTCGGTATTTTACGAGACTCCCTCCCCGCTCCCCCGGGTCGGTTCTGCAGTTCCCCACTTCCGAGCTAGCTCCAACCCGCGGCTCGTCTTTTTTCCTTTCTTTCATTTTATTAACGCGTTTGCCGTTCCCTTCGTCCGTCTGTTCGGTCGGACAAAGGTTTTATTTTATTGGTTCGAATCGGTTGGTGATCGGTCGCTGCTCCGCAGTGAGCCTCCGCAGCGAGAGAACTTTAAAAACGAGGAAAAAGCGAATTTCGTCGTCCCAGGGCTCCGTCACTGTGTCTTCGAGGCTGGTGAGCATAGACCAACGGGATAGGGTACAGGGAGGGAAGAGAACATAGTGGGATGCTGTAATAGTGAGCGGTAAAAAATGTGAAGAAGGGTTGAGCGAGGGGAGAGAGGGAATCGGAACTAGATGGGGGAAGGGCGATGTGGAGCTCAAGACAGGGGTCAAGCCAAGATGCGCATGGTAGTAAGTAGATCGAGTAAAAAAATGTATAATCCAAGGAACGCGACAAAATGGAGGAACGCGAGCTTTGTAGCTCCGCAGGTGCTTTCTCTCTCAGACTCCATAGTTCTCGCCGGATGAGGGCGCGAGGGATGTGTGGATAAGGCTTGCATAGATTGAAGACCCGCTCATGAAGGTCGAGTTCCAATCCCCCGACTCCGTGCCTGCAGAATCTCATAGGGAGAGCTTCCCGGGCTCGAAGTTCATTCCAAGGTAAAGCTGTGAGAAAAAAGACACATCATAGTAGTGGAATGAGAAAAACAGGGTGTGAGAGGGCGAAGAGGAGAACATTGAGAGAGCAGGATGCGAGAAAGACAGATTGTGAGAGCGGGGCGAGGGGGAGCGCAGCATGGAAGAAAACAGCCAACAAACTCCAGCCAGCCGGCAACCAAAAATAGGAAAGATATTGCGTCGTGGGGCATCGACTGAAATTCCTCGTGGTCCGACGGAGGCGGCCATCAGACGCATTGAACGCGGAGGCACGAGCGACGAAACTCTCGTTTTTCTCTCGATACAACAGCAGTACATACAAA
This sequence comes from Phytoseiulus persimilis, assembly GCA_037576195.1. Taxonomy (NCBI): domain Eukaryota; kingdom Metazoa; phylum Arthropoda; class Arachnida; order Mesostigmata; family Phytoseiidae; genus Phytoseiulus; species Phytoseiulus persimilis. The sequence goes on from CM075103.1 coordinate 31,931,497, forward strand.
CGCCGGCCGTTCTCGTCTTCGACTTTGTTGTCGTCGTTCGTGTTCGGTTTGTCTCGGTCGTTGCTGATGTCTCCGTTTTTCTCCCTCTCCCTCTTTCGTCCTCCTTTTCCGTCGTTGGCAACCACCCGCACAGCCGGTCACTGGACCGCCTTTCTTTCCAATACGGCAAAGTCTGAAAAATTACATTGTTCTACTATACACGACGCAAATATGCACTCGCATATCTCGTGGCTTTTGACCCATATACTTGTTGCAGCTCTTTTCGAGCATGATATGGGGCGGAGCAGTTGTTTCTCGCGAATCGGCGAGGCTTGATATGATTGGTTTCATCGAGGTCATCCGAACGCGTCGGATATCGGAGATCGCGATCGAGAGAAGTGTTGTCTGGGGTTCACTTGCGGCTGACCTTGCCGAGACGGCAGAATCAGATCCGGGGAGCTCGGAATGCGGACTAAATCCGCCTCGGAGCTTTCCTTTTGGGCTCCAGCGAGTCCGGGGCCAAGAAGCGTTGTCGACTCCAATAATCCCTCTCCAGTTTTTTCAAAGTTTTCGACAGCTGGTGTTTTCAATGTTGTGGTTGTCAATGTTGTTGTTGTTGGTGTTGCGGTTGCGGGGTCAGACGAGCCGTCTCGGAATATTGCTCGGCGGAAAGCCACAAACGATGTCAACGGCAGGCTAGCTGATTCTGAATGACACGACGCCCACGGTTTGCGACACGTTCACACGACCCGAGCAGACGGGAGCGAAGTGGGGATCGCTTTGTCGGCAGAACCGCGCGCGGAGTGAAAGGTGTTTGTTGTGAAATGTATGCCGATTCCATTATGTTGGAAGTTCCATTTTGCCGTCGAGGTCGTGCAAAGTCTCGCTGAACGAAGCTCTGTTTGATGCTGCCGGCCACCCTCACCGAGCGGGGTCTAGCTTCCATAAAAGCCACCCAGAGGACCACTACGCCGGTCGGGAAGCAGCGAAAAGAATAATAGAGAAACCGGGGAAGAGAGGATGGCAGGAAGAAAAAAAAACACCTAGCGGAAGAGTTACTCCGAGGGCAAGCTATAAAAAGCCGAGATCAGCAAATGAGCCTGAAGTGCTTCAGGCCCTACCTGAGGCGCCTCCACCTTGGGATCGCTCCCGGAAATCTTCCAGCAAGGTTCACCCGCACTCCTGCGAACTTCATCCAAATCCCCGCCTCTTGTGGACTCGATTCCACCTACCTTCCTGGAATTCCCGAATTCGTCGCGAGAACTGACCCGGATTCTTTTCTGATCGTCCCAGTGTCCGTCGCCGCGGTCCGTTCCCCGTATCTCTCTCCCCCGATCTTTGTTTTCTTTGTTCGCGATGTTCTTCATCCGATGTGGAAAGATTTTCGTTCCATCCCTAATTCAGGTGCCCTCCCCCATCCCAATCCATTTTGCCCACGTCTCTCTCTGTCATCTCATCCAGGGTGGATCGCGAGCCAAGCCCGGCAAGATCGCTGGAGCACAGGACGTGATTGAATCGCAGTGTGCCTTGCGGTGTTCCCAAACGAATCCTGCACAATCCTGGACGTAAATCCGTCCGTCGAGGAGACACACCGGGAGGAGGACGCCGGCCTTAGGAAGGGACGGTCATCAGGGAACTGTCGTTAAGAGACGCTTAGCTAATCTTCAGGAGGCTTGTTGTAAGCTCCTCCTGGGAATGGCTCCGCTTCCCGCTTCTTTCCGCTGCGGGGTGGATTGGTGTGGAGTGTAGGACGGTAGGCAGAACAGACACATCTCGTCGATCCTGAAGGCAACAATCGGGATCAGGTCCCCTGCGTGTCTCTTCCTTTGTTTCGGTTGCCCCCGCTGAGATATTATGATTCTTTGCCGCGGCGCTTGTTTCTCATATCCTCGTTGAGACCCGATACTCGAGGGATACATCGTGGAACAAAAGGAAGCAGCGGGATTAGAAACCACCGTTGGCCGCGATCGGAAATAGGAGATCAGGAGTTGGCTACCTCGCGGCGACTAAACTTGCGGCCGAGGGGGGGGGGCATACCTGTTTTCCAGGGGAGACGCCCCCTTCCCTCCGCCCCGAGCTCTGGTACGAGCCTGGGGCCGCGAGGAGCTTGAGCCGTGGATAGAGGAGCTGTGGTTCCGTCCCGAGGAGAAGAAACGAGGGCGCCAGGTTAGCACACCGAGCAGCGTTTCTCGGCCGGTCGTATGCCACGATGTATGTCCTGTTTTTCCTTCCTCCGTTCCCTGCTTTGTTTATCTTCCGCAGATGTATACTCCACACGCTGCATCTGCGTGAGGAGCTTTGGTGTGATGGAAGTGTTGAGCGGAGCGGATTATGAATCAATGTCTCCCCGAGGAGTCGTGATACCTAATGACCGCGGTGTTCGGCAGTCAGCCAGGCATTCGGACTCCCTCCCAGACGCCGAATGCAGGCAACCGCAGCCACAACCAGCGCGGTTTTCCTGCATCCATGTCTCGCCATTCTCCCTTCGCCTCTCTTTCCGCTCTGAGCAGCGTTCCTTCGGCCGGAGGGACGACAGCGAAATATCCCATAAACACCTGACGAGGATCCTCCGTGGAATGAATCGAATTCGGAGCAAGTCAAGTTGGAAGTGGAGAACGCGGAAACGAGCGCTTGAATGACGCGCCACCGTAACGAATCTTCCCTGACGATGTTCCCTCTTTCCCAATCCCATGGAATTCATGACAAGGACCGTATCCCGAATCGCTCCCTGTTCCTGAACCGGGCAGAACACGAGGGGAGCGCGGCGATGAGAGAAGTTCGGGGAGCGAAGGCAGTTGTGGAACTTGAGGCATAGAGAGGGATTGAACAAGAATTCAAACCACAGGAAGACGAGAACAAGAACAAAGTGGGAGCGAAATTTGAAAGTGCCCAATATTGCAAGAACCACCAAAAGTGTCTTCCTCGCGCGCTCCGACTTTCTTCTCCTTTGTTTGCTCCTCCTGTGCGGGTATCTATTCGCGTTTCGCTCAGCATTCCCCCTATCTGCGACCTCCGCTCATCCCTGATTCTCCCGTCGCAGCGCTGGAATCGGGAGCCACGGGGGAGGAAAGGTTCGAGAGGGGGACGAAACGAGAAGAATAATAGCAAATTGTTCCGTCGTATCGATTCCTCTGCGGCGCGTCGCTCGGAACGCAAGCTGCTCGCCGTCAAACAACTCGGCCACTCAACAGTAGGGCGGCATTCCGCGAGCAAGCCCTTGTCTTCGAACGAGAGGCGGAAAATTGCGAAAAGGAGCAGGCACGCTCGTGCATAAACCCGATCGCAATCGACATCTGAATGACACAATATGGGAAAAGATGGAGAGTTCGTTCGAGCAGGATTGTAACGAACGAAGGTGACTCCATAGGACCAGGACACATCGATGTCATGAAAAGAACGAGTAGTCACCATCTCGCGGCGTCCTCGAATCTATCCATGGAGCATTCAGGCGTGGATGTGGTGGGTACTGAGCAGCTAGAGCATCGCGAGCTCACCTCGTTCACGCCAGTCAGACAACGGGACGTTTTACTCTCTCTGACGCACAAGTCTGGTGAACCTTGGACTTCATCCATACCGATCTGCAGAGCGGGCTGGTTGATGAATTTCGTTGAGACCAAATCGGATTCCCTCGAACTCTTCGAATTTTCCAGAGCGAATATCCATCCTGCCAGTGACGCTCAGCCGACGTGCGCTCCCGCTGTTCATATTCTGTTGAACGCTTCATAAACAGCCGCGCTCGCTGAACCAATCTAGCGAGGGGAGCCGGCCCACTCAAATCCCTGATATCCCCGCGCAACAATTAAACTGTCCCATCTCGGACAGACGCGACTCCGGACGGTCCAGGTCGCGGATGGAAGAACGATGCGATCGCTCGATCGGAGCGACTTCCCTCGGTACGGGCCTAGCTCGCTTCCTCCCCTTTTCCCCCTTCACGCGGCCTATTATTGTCTCGAATTTTCGGTGAAGTCCCGAGTCTCCAGACACGATCAAGTGCGAAAAGCGAACACCATGGAGAACGTCCTCGACGTATGCATTGGGAAAGTTGAGAGGACACATTCGATAGAGTTCCTGACATCGAGCTCGGATTTCGAATGAGCCCCGACAGCACCAGCCTCGTTTAAGAATCACATTCCCCAAGTGTATGTAGCGGTACCTCCGGCCACTCGAGAACGATGGGGAGTCAGCCACAAAACGAGATGAGCCGAGCTCGTCCTCCTCTTCCAGAGCGGGTAGTTCGTTCAAGTTGGTTTGTTAGCCTGCCGGCAGAGTGGAACTGGGCTCGCGTGGTAACGAGCGGAACGCCACATTAACAACAACTCGTCCAAACCGAAACTAAAGTGACACGCGGTTGAACCAAGCCCGACGTCCAACTCGTACGGAGTGGCTGGGCGGGGCGGAGGGAATTGAACCGACACTCGAACCCCGTTCAATTGTATTTCGATGATAACCGGATGAGCGGTCACAGTCCATCGCGGAACGACATCCGTTCCAGCTCATAGTCGACTCCGGCAGACGCCATTGTTAGATTTTGAAATCGTTCTTCGAATTTCCCGTCGTCGTCAGCCGATCGAGAATCTTTGCCTCGCTTCGCAGTTGGCTTCTGTCCGAGCCGATGGGAGCTCGACGGCAGCCGACATTCCATCTGCGTCGCCACCGTCAGCAAACCTCGGAACATCATACCTTGCTTAAACAAAGTCGGATGCGCGGCGAATCTCATGGTGGACTTCACTTGGGGAGCACCGGTCACTGTGCCCGGTCTCCAGCGTGGAGTTCCGGTGGTAAGAACTCCCCCAGCCACGAGCGTGAAGTAAAACAAGGACGACGGGACGTGTTTTTTGTGTGCGCCGTGCGGGAAGACACGCATTCTTACGTTGGTCGTGCAAGCGACTCGATGCTCGAGGTTGCTTTCGTCGTTCTCGCAGTACACCTATCTCCTTATATTTTTTTCTCGCTCGACCAGCCTCTATTAATGTTCTGTCCGCCCACCGTACAGGCAGGATGTTCTCCGGGAACATTCACCTCTCCGCGGAGTTAGCGAGTGCTCAACGGAATGCGAGGAGTTCGCCCTCGAATAAATGCCTTGCGTCAATCGAATTTCGACGAAACGTACGCGATTCTAAGGAAGACACAGCGCTCTTGGTAACGAATAAAGCCTGATTTTTGGTTCCATTTCCACTCGCGACGCGCTCATCGCCATCATATTCCGCTCACCGCGTCCAGGGCCTGGTGGACACGCTCCCGGGCGGATGTTTCTTCGATCGAACGGCCGGACGATCCTCCGAGTGCGCGAATTCGATTCAATAATGGCCTCCACCAAGCCACTCTTGGTTTGCGCGATCCGCGAACACCGAACTCGAGATTCCAGAGACAGAGTAACCCTCGAACACTCGATCCGAAGTTTGCGGGATCTCCTCCAGACAGCCAGAGCACCGAGACGTATCGCTGGAGGAAAGTTTCCGTGAACGAAAAAATTGCTGACCTCTCGCCTCGATGCTAATCCTGACAATATTGCGACTTTCCGAGGAGAGTCCTTGTCCGCTCTCCGATCAGAGTACCATTCGTTGTTCTGACACCAATTCTGGACCTTGGCGGTCTAGTGTATTGCATTCCATTGACACATCGGGCTCGTCCCGAAAGATTCGACACGAGGGTGGTTTCCGAGCGAAATCATTCGACCGGCGACCTAGTTCGCTGGCCACCGCGGTCGGCAACACACGCGCCCTTTCTCAAACAACGCCTCACCCGCACTGATCAGAGTAGATTTGTCAGGACCCTGATTTCTGACCCCCGCTCCCCAATCGTGGGAACATATGGTCGGCTGGATGGATCGAACACTTTCGCATCCCTCGGCCTTGCGTGATGCTCTTCAAGGTTAAGCTGCAACAGAGTTCGCGCACGTGAACGATGCACACCCTCGAGGCCGCACGCCACGAGCGCGCGAGACCCGTCTCCGCCCCTCAACGAGCCCGAGTCCGCGAATCTCCCGCGGACGAAGTTCCCGGGGCTCTCCGATTCTCAGGCTTGTGAGCCCACTGAGGACTGAATAGGACGTGATAGGACCCACGATCGAGCGCACGGAACTTCCATTCCACAGCATGTCCGACCGTTTCTGATTATTCAGGAAACAAGCTTTGTTTCTCAACCTCCGCGTCCACCAGCTCGGAGGACAACGGAGAAATGTTCTCCTTTCGATTTCCATCCAGGACGCGGATAAGCTCGAGGTGCGCTCGTTTGCTCGGCGTTCACTTGTTGTCCAGACACCTCGACCGAGCAGTCGCGATAATCAGAAGACCATCGAAGCGGAGAGTCGAGCGGTTGAGCGGAGGACGCAGGTTGTGGCCCGGACGGTGGTCCGGGTTCAGAGCACGTAATTTCCGTCCAATGCCTCGCCAGACTCAGTTAACTTTTCTATGAGAACTTTCCAACGCATCTTGTGATGTATGAAAATTCGGAACGATGAAACAGCTGTGGTCAGCTGATGTTGAGGGGTATCGTCTTGAACGTGCGACAGTTGCACCGGGGAAATGTGACTTCTAACTGATCCGTGCGAGTTTGAAGACAAAAATGCTCGACCTTTTCCCACGGAACGTGAAAACTGTGAAGACTAACGAAAAAAAAAAAATTCTTCTCACCGCGATGTGTCCGAAGTTTCGTCTCGCTCTTCGATCCAGGTGATCGGCCCGGGAGAGAGTCGATTCGATGAACAGTTCCCGTTTCCAGAGATGAATCACCAGCATGATCGAACGTGAGCAGACACGGATGCGGATCCGGTCTCGAGACGAAAGTATCGCCCGAATCCGATGTGAACCGGGTCGCGATCGTTCCTCCACGGAACGAGATGTCACCTCAGCAGTGAAAAAACTCAAAACAATCGGTATTTTGAGCTCCCAATCGATCAACTCATCAAGACTCTTCCCGAGGAACACGAGGTTCGTTCAGGGGTGACGTGAAGGGCTTTGTTCGTGTGCTACGGATTCGCATGAGGTTGGATGATACCGCCGATACCGTCACCGAGGAACAAAAGGACGTTGAATTGTTCGGAACATCCAACAGTCGGACAAAGCAAGAGTAAGCGAAATTAGAGGTATTGTGTTTCCAATCAGGCGAGGCGCCTACATCGGACCACAGGCTTCAACAGCGGGGCGGCGGTAGCCGTAAGACCGATCGGCTGACTAGCCGCCGACCGACGGACGGACGGACGGGACCTGCCGAGCGGCGACTGGTTGGCCTGCTTGCTTCAGCTCCGACGCTGTCGCCTACCGATGATCGTGATACATTGTGCTGGTTATTAATACGATTCGGACGTGAAGGTCTTGGCGTCAACCTTCAAACACCGGCGCCCCTCCCGTGCCCACGCGTGCTCTGTGGGCCGGCCCGCCCGTCTTCTTTCCGACCCCGAAACTTCCCCGCTGAACTCGGCGCGCGCACACAGACCACGACGTGACAAACCTGGCAATGCCGCAGCGATGTCGGCGAAAACTCGACGTCTAGAATTCCACGTCGTGCAGCCATCGAGAACCGACAAATAGCTCGATGAGGCATTTTCCTCATGAAATCAAATCAAAAGTCTTGCAGAACACGCCGGAGTTGGTAGGAACAGAGGGTTCGCAGCAAGAAGGAACAAGAATATTCTGGAGAGAATGCCGGAGCAGCCAAGGTCGTTGAGGCTCCGGCGGTTACAACGTGAATCCTGGAGTCCCCGTCACCCCGGTCCACTTCCCGGCCGTACCAGGTCCGAGAACTCGGATATGATCCACTCGTGAGTGAATCTCACCCTGTCTCGATTGGGGGCTCCGGGATTCATGACATAAACGATGAACTCCTGTCTGTGCATGCAGAGCGCTTCTTGCGAGCAAAACTTGGACTCCGTTCTGACGCGAGATGTGCGTCATTCCAGTCAAGACGGAGTTGGATTCGAATCTGACCTTGCGCCGCTCATCAATTCTGAATTCTTCTCGTCTTGCCGTGTGAGCGTTCAACGGCAAAGCTATGATTGATGGCCAGTCAGATGGTCAATATTCTCGAGCGCAACAATATGATTTGTCGAACAGTTTATTCAGGAAGTATACAGAACCCGCCAATGTGATACGTGATTTACGTTCCACATGCAGTCAGATAGTTCTACGGAGGAAGTCGAGTTCGCTCAGAAGGTTGATTATGTGAGCTTCGCGTGAATGACTGTTGGTATTATCTCTCTCATAATTAAACCTGATATAAGTCTCCGCTCCAACCTGATAACATTCTTCACGAACTCGCCGGATGCAATAATCCGCCTTCCGGGCCTGAAAATCGAGCTTGGCACTGCTTTTGTTGGGATCAACTCGCTCGCTCGCGTCGCACCAGGTACCTGTTCGAGCTCGTGGAAGAGCGGGGTAATGCCCTCTTCGGGCTCGGAACTCTCCTGATCGCTGTCCTCAGATCTCAGGGTTGTGGTATAGTCCATTCGAAAAGGGACGGAAACACATTTCTCCGAGCAGCGCGCTCGAAACTGATGACTGAGGAAGATTCGCGACGGCGTAGAATCAGAAGGAACATCTCTTGAAACTTTGTCCGTTTCCCTGGAAAGTCTCTCTTCGAACAAAGACGGACGAATCGCTTCTCCATCGGAAGAAACGAGATTTCGATTTGATCGTCATCGTCGAGTTCCTGGTTGGATGCCCTACGGCTTAGTCCGGTGGCGGGCTGAAGTGGACGATGATCGTTTTATGACGTGAGACGTTTCCAACGCCACTCCCGGCGAGGCCTGTTTTGGCGAGAGCCTCGGAACATTGTGCAAATGTTGTGCAAAGTGGACCGACTCCGGTACCGACACGGGAACGTGGCCAAGAATCGAAATCACGTTGAGTCGATTTGTCCGCTCCTTTTAGCATTCTCTTTGTCGGAAACCTCTCCCTCGCGGTTCGTCTCATACCCTCACGGATTTTTCTCTCCGGTCCGAAGAGAGGAGGTCCCTCAGTCACTGTCTGCTGTCGGTCTCTCGATCTTCTTGTTTCACTTCCGCGTTGGAACCCATCCCCGGGAACTCTCCTCCATCAGGAACGCTTGCGAGCGGTCCCCGACTCCCCCACGCCTCCGATCTGTTCCCGGTTTCGCGACTCGGCGCTCGGTTCCCGAATCGACAATGACCGCGGATCGTTCTCGGTCAATGGGAAACGTGCAGAATCGGTTCTGACAATAACCCGAACGGACGGTTTCAGACCTCCTTGATCAAGCAGAAGGATCGCGAAGGAACTCTGGCCAGAAGCGGACAAAGCCGCGGAACAAATGAAAAACCACTCTCGGCACAGCAGAGTTGAGGATAAAATCTTGGAGGTCGTGAACCCGAGCACGAATAATTCTATGACGAACTGCGATCATGTTTCCGAAGAGTATACCTCAAGATAGGTCCAAAACATTTCGATCGTGTGACATCTAGGAGAGTGGATTATTGAACAATTTTTCGGAGGCTGACGAGCTCTTCCGAGTGAGCTTCGAGCACCATTCATCCGCCGAGGGCCCGAACTCTGCCGAAGACAGGTTTCTCGATCATGCCGGAACTTCTCGTAGGATCCCCCTCACAGCTGGAAAGGTGCACTGTTCCGAGTCTGCTGTCCTCTACACAAATGTCAACGCGTGTCGTCTGCCCAGCTCGCGAATCACGAGGTTTGGAGTCAGGAGGCTAAATTTGGTCTCGTTTCGTCGGGGAGCAAAATGCCTACAAATGACAATGAAGCGAAGTCTCTAAACCGCATCGAGCGCGCTCGGCATACATCCCCGTTTCGGCTGATTTCGGGCTCTGGGCAAATCAATGAGGAGCTCGCTGTGAGGGTCTTGTCTGCGAACTCGGAAAATTATTCGATCATCTTCTCTCTCAGGGCGGGCTTACAGACTACTTAGCTACATCAAACTTTCTCGAACACACCGCAAGGTTTACTTGTGAGCTTTCATCCGATAAGAGTTGGGAAAAGTTTGCAGATTCTCCAAACGTTTGGCTGGATTCTTCGAATGAGCGTCTTCCCGCCCCGCTTCCAAGGGGAATCCCCGGGGAGTTTCCTGAACGCGGTCTTTCACCACAAGGTTGCGCGATTTCCGAGCTCCTTGTTTGACACAGTTTCCCACCAAGAGAATTTCGAAGCACCGTGGGCTCGAAAAGTGATATTACCCGTACCTTGTTGCTCGCACGGCCGCTCCGCAATGATTTCATGACGGCCGCTTTCTATCGATCGTCGCCGGACTCGTTCGTAGGGAGGTTGTGATTCCTCTATCGATCCAATGAGCGAGCGGTGCATTCACGAGTTTATTGTGGAGCGAACAAAGCGTTGGAAACTTTTTTCAACGCTGTCCCTCAGACGACCCATTAACGGCCACGCAGGGAATAGATTCTGTGAGTTTCAATTCCGGGCTGAGCCGTCGTTGAAGATGATGAAGTTGCCAAATGGCAAATGCCGTGAGTTGCTTAGAGAAGCTCGATCCTCCGGGCGCAACGATCATCATGGGGGCGGGTCGCCTTCGGAAGGAATTGTGTCCACAGCGGAGTCGATGAAAACAATGAAAACTCAACGCCCGAAGCGCACCTGGAAATTCGGGATGTCGCGGAACTAATTGAGCTCATAAGCTCAGAACAAACCGATCTTCCAGGAGCTTGCATGGAGAACTTTGCCAGAATGGTTCACTCAGCAACCCCTCTGATTCAGGATGAGCCTCGTGCTGGACAGAGGGTGCAGGAAAAACTCGGATACAAAATTCAGGGCGAACTCGGGCCACAAACCGTCGAACGTTGTAGAGGTCCTCGAAAGATGGTTTCGCTCGCGTACAGTCAAAAACGCTTCAAACTGAATAATCGGAGCGGGAAGAATATGGACGAACACAGATGAGAACAAATGGATGGGGGAAAGATGAATGAATGATTCAGTGGAGGTGGGCTTCGAGAGGTGCGTGCATTATGGAGATGAAATCGTTGTGGGCGTTGGAAAACCAGCCCAAGAGTGCCTCAGCTGAACGATTCAGGTCCTGTTCTTTGTCGACTGAATCATGCACGGTTACGGGGGCGGACGCGTTGGGGGTTCAATCGGATTAGAAAAGCAAACTGTTCAGAAGTCTCGCACGTGAAGAAAATATGGCAAGCCGATGGTGTTGAAGAACGACCCCACGACTGAAACCAATGGCGATCATCGAGCATTTGTATTCGCATTGTCTCAACTGGCATGATGAAGTTTGGCGGTTCCTCCAGCACAGCTCTCACGAATGCACGAAACTCCTGATACTGGAACTGAGTCAAATTAGGCACCAGGTGAGGAAGTCGGTCCGTCTTGGCGATTGAATACTCGTGTGCGTAATGAGCGACCGTCTCACGAGGCTAATTAAAGGATTAGTCTGGGCCTCGAGGATCTCCCTTGCGTTATTCCTTCGACAGCCGTCCACTGCATACATCTCAGCTCCGCGCCGGAAGAGTTCATCTACCAATATCCCCAAGATCCACTCGCGCTCGTTCGTTCGGAATCCACCGGCAGCGACGGGTGTCACCCGGTGTTCGACCAGAACACGGAGGTTGGATCGGGACTCGAGGTCGGCTCCATGGACTGAAAGTGTTCCTGAGTACTTCTTATCATCCAAACATCAATGGCTGTGCGGATGCCAAATTTGCGATGCCTGAAGTCATCGGCTCTCGTGGCAACGAGTGTCTTCTGGAGAGCTTTACCGCATCTGATACCACTGCGATGGCTTCCTTTGCTCCGTGAAATCTCCGATTGGAGAACGGCAGAACTTTAGGACTCATGGGACCGACGAGACGGCAGAGTGGTCGAAGCTGTCTCGTCCGGTTGATGGAATCGTTGTCTTCGAGTCTTAACGTTGACTATATTCGCCCGAGAAATCGGGAAAGCGGTTCCCTTCTACTGCGGACTTGTGCGGGGGGCGAGTACCTGTGGGCGACTTCAAGCTTCCGTGACAGGAGGATGGATCTCCCGGTACCCCAACGCCGCGGCACAGGCGATGGCCGGGGCGAGGGGCGGAACAATATAAGGAATCGAGAATTTGAAAGGCATATCTGAAGAGGAGGAGGATAACTCCCAATCGCGTCACATCTGCTTCCTGATCAAAGCATTGTCCCTGATTCGCTCGATGGACGTTGGGCTGCATGCGGATGAGAACACAAGCTCGGCTTCCTCAGGGAAAGTGAATTCGTTGTAACGGCCGTCTCTCCTTTGATATGTTCAGCTAGCCTATCAGAAGTGCTTCTCATTACGTCAATCTGTCTCGACTGTTCCACGGAACCGAACGAATGGAGTGATCGTCCAATGGAAATGCTTACACTTTCGATCTATACTCCGTCGGAGCGAATCCGTTATCTCCGATATTCGGGCTCCGAATTCGGAGAAATGAGCTCCAAGAGTGAGGAGCAGCCCGTCGCCGAGCTCGAACAGTTCATTGGCACCTTGATCAATGATCACTAGCATTCAACACCATTCTCTAATTTGTTTGTCGCTCGTTTGTAGAGGTTTTGTTTCGATTTCCGATCAAATTCGAGAGAACGTTGCTCATAGGTGGGCGCTCCCGGCTAGCCATTCCCTCACATCTTTTTTCACAGAGTACACTGGGACTGCTCCTCCGATTCGATCAAGCTTGCCCGTCTTCCATCATTGATTTACTAACCGTGACGCGGACCGCTCCTCCGGATTTATCGCAGAGTTGTCAATATGTTCCCAATCAGCGGCTACGGCGCGTAAACAAGGCCTCGCGAACATGGCGCCTTTCGGCTGGCCTCGGAAATCTAGGACTTGTTTGGACAATATTTCAAGACTCTAGAGGGTCGTCGATTCCGGAACCTGCAGTCAAAAGCAACTACTGACGTCAATGCTTGAGCTTAGCCCTGGGCAAGTTTCTATAAAAACCATCCACGTTGGTGCATCCGCCGGCAACCATCCCGCTCATAGGCGGGCCTGCAGTCCAAAGACAAACGAACAGATATAGAGACACGAGACACAACGGAAGGTGCCCCTTCGAATAGAAAGGAAAACAGACCAGAGAAGGAACGAGTCTGATAAGCACACGAAATATATCGTGACTCGTCTCTGTTGTTGGTCTTTTTCTGTTCCTCGCCCGAGCAGATGATGGCGTTCTTCCCCTCCCCTCTCTCTCTCTCTGATATTCGTTGGGTTCGTTGGTCGATGTCTATTCTCGCTCGTAGTCCCCACGTAGAGGGCTCACGATTGGGAGAGTTAGGGCATAGGACAACGATTCAGGCGGGGGCCGCGAATAATAACGGAGTAGTTGCCCGAAGGTCCCGAGGAACACTCCTCCGTCGTCTGCGACTATGCGCCTTCGCGGATGACGACATCCCTGATTTATTCAACTTTCTGCTTCTCAGGTGGCTCCTGATGATTCATCCGAGACCAACAAGGAGGAACCATTATTTATTCATCCGAATTCCAGTCGATACCACGTGAGACTCGCGACCCTCTCGGATCGATACTCCAACTTGATAGCGTTGTCGGCAGCGATCAACAAGGGTAACCGATTCTGCCCGCACGGTCCCACATCCGGGCAGCTCGTCCGGCCAGACCACGAGACGGAGTTCTTGAAAGAATGGTTCACCAATCAGGTTCAATCGTGTTCCTGTTTCAAACCAAAACCCCTGGTTTTTCGATCCGATGTCTCAAATAATCAACCTCGATGTTGAACTGGAAGCGTTGCCAACACATCTATCTCGAGACGTCTTAGAGTCGAGCGGCCTTTCAGTTGCATATCATGAGTCTAGGCGCGTCATTCCGTGTTCGCTCGCGGGTGGACCGAGTGTTTCGCGCGCAACTGGTCACGCACGACACTAGTGATTACGTTCCCCTGCCTCTCGCTCGTTACTCAACAATTCGACCTTGGCGCGATTTCCCCTTGTCAAGAGCGTCGTGGAGCTCCGCGCAAATCCCGTTGAATTCAACTTTTGTGGCGGAGACGGCATCAACATCAAGAATAGCTTCCGCGATTTCTTAGAGCCTGTTTTCGACCTTGGACGGATTGAGCTCCTCGAACCCGCGGGAACATCCGACCAAAGTTTGATTTTCTCAGAACGCCAAGTCTGATGAGGTAAACAATGTTCCGCAAAGTTCACAAGCCTGCCTCCAGACCATGGGAGCTCAAGTTCTCATTGTTCCTTGCGAATATTGCGCTATTTCCGTACCGATCTCGCCAAACGGCAGCCGTTGCGGAATTCAAGCATGGTTTCTGGATGTCAGCGGGAAAATGGGCGATATCTGCGAGGAATCTCATCTTGACGTCCCCGACATCGCAAGATACCGTTGATGACCCCCCCCCCCCCCCCCCCCCTCCCTGCCTCCTCTCCCCGAAGCAAATCAATCGGAGTCGTCTGCGGCGGACTCACATCGAGCCTCATATGGACATAAGGTCGCCGTCAAAGCAGCCTACGTCTCTACCAGCAGAGGTCCGCCAATCACTCGTTTAGCTCCAGCTGGGCGACGTATGGTGAATGTTTCGCCCTTCCCAAAGTTGGGCTTTCCTCAAGGAAATCCCGCGACATGCTAGATGCCCAGGATAGAAGTTTCCCCGGCGGAATCCGAGAGGTCGCCAGTCGGCGCTCAGCGGCGTCATAATAGAAATTAGCCGTCGATGAAGCTTTCCATCGATCAGGCGGTCAAGCACAGCGGCCCCCGCAGTTATCGATGTGGCAAATGCAAATGCCTCGGGGAGCCGTCGCCTTTTCACTTTGGATGTATCGGTATCGGGCAATCAGATACAATTAGTGAATTAATGCAACCACACATCTACGCTGCCGAGGCGTGTTGCATAGCAATCAGTTCGTGGCGATCGAAATCTATGAAGCTCGCAAGCCGCCGCGGCTCTAGTCGGGGGGCCGTGTGTAGCTGGGCGTCCGGTCCCGCGATGGCTTCTGCATGAAGGTTGCACGAGAGCGAGTGGGAATCATGTGGCGAGCAATAATAAGAGAAGTGCTCCACGTTGCCTTCCAGTCGGGCAGTCCGTCCGTGTGTCGGTTTGCTTGGCTGCTCCAATGCCTAATCTGTCCGACCGCGGAGTGGGAGTGCCACCAGGGGGTTGGGGGTACGGTAGGTGGAGGAGAGGGGCGCAATATGCATGCCGTCAGCCGGTCGGTCGAACGTCACAACCATCACAGCCGGACCGTGAGTTACCAGGCGAACCTCGGGAGAATCGCCCATCCTTGAAGCATGTCTGAGGTTCTCCACGATGCACGCGCCCATCATCCAACATGCCGTGTGCATCGTCACCGCTGACGTTGATGTGGACCGCGTCGCCAGGAGTGAGGGAGAGTACGGGGCAGAGATGGGGGGGGGGTGGCGTTCAATACGCATAGATTGCACGAGGAGCGTAGATCGCGGTGAGCAACGGAAATCCCAGAGCTCCCGCTGTTTCTGTCGACTCCCGATTGTAGCTTGAGAATTGAAGAGTTCTTGCCGTAGGATCTGGGCGACGTTCCAAATATCGACGTTTTTGCCTATGGGCAATCATTCGCGAGTGGGATTCGGTACTTTGATTGTCGATCGGGATTTGAGCAGCTTACGGGAGCTTCAGCTCTCAGACAGGATGGATTCCGATGTCATATGCTTCGCCGCTCTAGCTCGTCGGCCGTTCCCTCAGCAGACCTTCCTAGTCTGCCGGGCGGACAGCCCCTACGAACGATTTTTTCGCTGTGGTGATGAAGCAGAGAGTTGGATCCCGCAGAAAAATTGTCGTTATAGGTAGAGTGTGGTCGACCAGAGATTTCGCTGCGTTCGTTCGAGAGTTTTGCCGAGGGGAAGCGGTCCATCCTCGGCCTGGTTCATGTTGCCTATTTCTCGGGCCTGCAATGTGTTTCACTATATTCTTGGAACGTTTCCCCGAGGATATCGAGCATTTTGCCGGACTGCTTATGGATATCGTTATCATCAGCTCTCAGACCAATAGACTTCATTGATCGAGTTTTCCATCAAACGATCCTCATATCGATGAATTGATGAAAAGTAATCAATGAATAATGCCCCAACATTCAGGCTCCGCATACGATGTTTTGACGCTGCACTGTTGTTTCGATCGATCCGGGTTTCGCCCTCAGAGTGTGAATATTGTGACCAAGAATACATTGATAACGCTGTCCGACGTGATTCGCGCTCACTGAGAGTACCCCATCGATTCCGACGGATGACGAAATCCGTCTGTTTGGGTTAAGCTCGGAGCCTGCGAATTCTCGCAGTTTTCGGTGTTTCCGTCGGTGAGTTGAGCAGCTCGAGCGTAGACTCGCGGTCTCTGTATTTATCGCCCCGAGATAACCCCGAAACCAAGGGCGATCGCACACGTAGAAAGGATAACATTTGATACCGATCTCGTTCTCTGCGGAGAAACGTGGGGACGACCTGTTGCGCTATTCCAGGAATGGGACTTCGGGACGGTCCTAATCGTTTTCACGCTGCTCTGTTTCCGGAGGGACTGAAATGCGCGAGGTATCAAGAAATTGTCCGTGGAGAGGATGCACGGCCGTTCCGCTTCCAAGGTGGAGGGAATCGCTTGGACCAAATCCCGCGCCCTCTGCGCACCTAGGAAAAAGAGAACCATAATTTGATCAGAAGCGCGGTCTTCTAGTGTAGCCTGCACCCGGAGATCCGGAGGCACGAATGGAGAGAACGTCTTCTTTGTTATCAAAGAGTTTAGAAACGAGTTGAAGCTGATCGTGAAGATTCTTCCGCGAATCGGAGACGTTCATGGAACCAGTGCTCTTCCTAGGAATACCACCCGTGATTGTTGATACCAACTCCAAACTCACTCGCTGGAAGAACTAGATCAACCAGAAGAACGAATCCCCCTCTTCGGAGGAGCAACGATCAGGCGGCCAGCTCTCTGTCACCAAGACATCCGCTCGTCCATGCCTGGAAACTTTCGAGGCCGATCCACTTCTCCGGAACGGAATTCTTTTCCTCTTGTTTCAGGAAGACTTCGTAGACGACCAGCGATGGCATCTGTCTCTTGACATGAGAACGCCCGCGAGTTCAGGTTGATGCAGGGGAATCGAAAGTCCCACTAAAGCTATTCTCGCCCAAACACCCGAAACTAGAGAATCCAAAGAACCGGCAATCGGGCTCCACAGTGCAGCCCCCGCCGGTAACAGCCGTTCCCCCGAATCGATTTTCCCGACTAGGTCCTCTCCTGATTTCGATAAAACCCTCTGAGTGTATTGGTCATCTCTATCTTCACGATATCTTTTTTGCGCAGATCTGTGGCTCTTCATAGTTGAAATATCTAGGAACGGATGATCTGAGTTGCTTCAGGACACATCGGAATCGTTCATTGGAACTTCCAATACCGTCATTCTCGTAGCCGACCATTAGCATCCGACTTCGCATTTCTTCCCATCTTGATCAGCGTGATTCATCTCGGCTCCGCGCTATACATAGAGGCCCCATCCACTGGGAGAGTCGCGACCTCAGGACAGGGTTTCTGGTCGGGAAAACGGGAATGCACCTTGCCGTCTGTATGCTCATTGGATGGTAAGTGCTACTGCACTCCCCTTCCAGATGTCTGCGTGCTTGGAAATCGTTAAATTCGAAAGAAATGGAACTGGAACAGCTATAAACCTTCTCCGGAGCGGTAACGAAAACGAAGTTAAGGCGGAGTTCGCATGAACCACGAGAATTCTGTTGCATGAGAGCTTCTCTCGATCACGATGAATAGCCAGGAATATAATTTTGTTCTATCCCTATCCTGCGGCCCGATCTCCCGGCTTCCCGAAAACTGGGTATGACTTTCTCCGATCTTGGAGCATCCCCAAAATACTAAACATATCGCTCCATCGAGATCCGCTCAGAGCGCGTGCCACCGACAGCCCTTCCGAGCCCCGTCCTCTGCCAACTGTCCTGCTCACTCTCAGGTGCACACCAGGTCAGCACGAGGAATGATCTCCTCGCCCGCGAAGAGACCCCGTACCGGCTTGTTTGAGCCCCGACCATGGCGTTTTCGGAGATCGGAAGAGCCATTCGATGACCCGATCGGGCCGGCTCCTGCATTGGGGTCTTTCGACAACGAGCGTAAGGAGCTAATTAGTTGCGAATTCCGATATCCATTCTATCTGCGAGCAAATCATTCAGTGCGAGCCAGCCCCATCGGCCGGGCGAGTCGTGACAACAACTAACGAGTTCTCGACACCCTCGAATCGCGCCGAATTTCGGTGGGCGGAGGGGGAGCTGAGAGATACTTCCAGGCCCTCGGTTCGTTTCCTCTCGTCGCCAGCCCGGCAGCTGGTCGCGGGTAGTTCTGATCGGTGAATAGGGGAAATCTTTTCAGAGCTGATCGCGGTCCCAAGCTGCGTTGTCGCCGAGGGCTCCCCGTCCTCCTTCTTCTTTTCGAAGTAACTAGGAGTTTGTCCATGAGCTCGACGTTGTTGGCAGCGTGCGGCTGGCTGGCTCAGCGAGCTCGTTCATTCGTTTAATTAACTGAATGAAGACCCCTCGTATCTTCGATGTGGCCGTCCGCTCAACCTTCCGTCGGTCGGTCCTAGTGATGGCAGCAGCATTGTTCAAACGCACTGGCTCGCGAACGCTTCAAGTTTGGCCCACTAAATTCACTCGCTTGTTCGTCCTCCCCGCCCTGGACCCGCTCGTTCGCGTGTTCCCGGACGAGCCCGAAACCTATCAGGTTCTTCGCCTATCGTTCATTGTCATCGTAACAAACCACTCAACACCTCCGCTCCTGCTGCTGCTGGCTGGCGCCGGTCCCTCTCTGAAGGAGTTCTTGGGCCCTCCGTGTGCGGTTCGCGGGATATGCATCGTCCCACCGGAGACGATCCTGGTTTCCGGAGACGGCCGAACAAAGAGAGCTCTCAGAATCTTTCCTCGATTGCTCGATCCGAGAGGGTTCAGATTGTAGACGGTCCGCTCTCGATCACGTGTCCTGTTGGACTCCACTCTCCATAAGCCAGAAAGATGATCGAAAATACTGAAGAACGGATTTGCGATCGCTCTCCGGCCGCTTACGCAACCTAGGACGTCAACCGCTCCAAGCCGCTCAAAGTGGTCAACGATCCGCCGCACTGCGCGGGTTCGAGCTCAGTAAGTACCTCCGAGTTCCATGAACGAAAGAGCTCAGCGGAACAGCGATCGCAGCCTTGGGGTGACACTGAGCTGGAAACCCTGCGACTGAAACTCGACTCAGCTGATGAACTTATAGGAATGCGGGCGAAAGGCGACAGTTTCTGTGGGGTGGCTGAACATACCTGTTATGGAACCCTCTGATGATGATCGCGGTTCTCGATACGTCAAAATCCCTACACCGTTCTCGCAACCTCCCCTCGATTCTTCTCTCCCCAGAGGCGGTGCATCTCGTATATAGGAAAGTGCTCGAGTGATGAGCTCGCTGGCGATCCGACCAAACTCCAGATGAGCGTGCACGTCAAACGAGAGGCAAGTTTGGATTTCTAGAAAACCTCGTTGTCTTTCTTCTTCCCCCCCCCAACGAAGCCTCCCAAAGTTTTACTATTGCACGCATCAGGACTCAACATCGCCATACATGACCGCTGGAAGCTGAACGCATGAGCGATTTCCACGTCAAGACTCCTTTTTTTTTCGACTCCTCCCATCGGATTCTCGACATCCAGTGAAATCGGGGGCAAGCGCCGAATGGATAGTCTGGTGATCATATGCTGCCATAGGAGCCAACGAACATGAGCTTAGACCGATCGTAACCCAAGTACCAAAAGCCTCGTTGTGGCTGCGAGGGATTGGCCGCGTTTCCCGCGTCTGTGAGCTCGGGAATGAAACGCTGCGCCGCATCGAGCAGAAATCGAAGCGCAAACAGAAAACAGGAAGCTCACGCAAGATGAGGACGAGTCGTCGATCAAGTCCCGACTGCGTATGCTCCCATTCTGGTCCCGATTGCTTCGCATGGTTAGGATGATTCGACGGAAATCTGGTCTGTGATGTTGCAGATTACCGCCGCCAACTTTGTGTCTCTGCGCAGCCTTCAAGTAAAACGAGCGTCGTAATTAGCTTCCTGTGTATGTTTTTTTTTGTTCATGCATGAAATTCTCGTCCCATTGTGTACACGAGAGAGAACAGACGCGACGAGTCTCATTAATGGCAGCTAGCGGGATAGCGAATTGCAGGGCCCTGGAACCCAAAATGCTTGCTACCTTTTCTGACTACCAGTCTTGCCTGCCTCTCTGCCTGACCGACTGCTTCGCGAGCTGAGCGAACGAGATGCCAATGCCAGAAACTGGGAGCAGAACTCTAGAGGAGCTCTGCGACGCCCTTCAAGCGCTTCGCCGTCGACGTATCAAAACAAGCGTACACGAAATCGCGAGACGTGCGGCGCGTCGCGAGGGCCTCTCCCCACTTGGTAAGAGCGGGTGGCTTGGCGTTGGTGAGGCTGTCTCGCAAAAGTCATTCCAAGGATGAATCGATGGTTGGGAGGAAGGGACCTCCGGATCGGGACAATGATATCGCCATCGGGATCGTCGAGGGCGGCTGACCGGGAGCGAGGACACTGGCAAAAGTCCGCGGAAACCAGAGGACGAAGTGTTAACTTTTCCACGGTCGTTTTTTCCGCCGTCTCTGATGACGACGGGCTGCCCGTTCGGAAAGAAACTTTCTCCACCGCGCGACCGATGGCTTGTGAGAGGAACTGATTCTGCCACTCTTCGCCCTCACGGAGCGCCGAGCACCTCGCCGTTGCCCTCCCAATCTGAGCGGTGAAAGGAGAATAATGTCCTTTATAATGCCCAAATTGGTCGATAGTTGCAGATGCAACTAAAGAGGATAGCGAGCAAGAACTACCTCCGCGGAGTTTCGCCAATCCACTGGACTGTCCGTACTGCTCCGACGAGCAGTATACTGTGCTAGATTAAGCGGTGTCCACTCGCCCATCGTTCTAAATTCTAATTCCATGTGCTGACGCGAGATGTGGACTGTGCTTCAGGAAATCGAGCTCATTCGAATTCAGTTCTTCGTGCCATGTATCGCGTATTTGCTGAGTGATAAGGAGTACAAGCGGCCTATCTGCCACGTGCAGTACGTTGTAGCGGCACGGTCGTCAGGAACGACCGAAGTTCGCAAGCTTTCTTGTAGCGCGCTTCATTAAGTTTATTGTTCTCAGAGCGATCGCACCTCACCGACCAGTCAACCAAGCGAGCCGCTAGACAGCCAGCCGTGTGTCCGAGCAGAGGAACGGCCGGGAGAGTCAAAGAGAGAAGGCAGCGATAACTCACTCATCTTATTACGATGCCGTGTGATGATGACACTGAGAAGACTCGAATCAGCCATAGTTAGCTAATTGCATTGGATGTACAGACGTCCTATAGTGACGGCGACAACAGCAGCGATGACGGTGACGTCGTCGACGTTAGCGACAAACTCAGCTGCGGAGAGTCTGAACCGACAACGTTGACGGCGGTGGTCAAACTTGGTTTCTGCCGCTGCTGCCGACCATCATTGAGACCACGCTCACAAAGCTGTACAGGAGAAGGACAGAGAGAGGAAACGCGAAACCCGAGCGGAATCGAGGAGACCGAGCGAGGGAGAGAGATAGAGAGGGAGAAGGAGAGAGGGGGCGGAGAGTGGAGAAGATCTCGGAATGAAAGAAGAAGGGGAGAGGGAGAAAACGGTGAACCTCTGAGGATCACGGTTCCGAGCGAGAGAGAAGGGTACATTGCACCGATTGCAACGAAAACCCGGAGGGCCGAAGAAAAAAGACCGTTGCAACGAAGACCCGTACGGCCGAAGGAAAAACCCGTTGTAACGAAAACCCGTTGGGCCGAAAAAATGCCGTAGGGCCGAACACCCCTTCTCTTCGTCGAATTCAACACCCAAGTTGTTGAGCTCCGGGCCCTCGGCTGGATCTCCTTCCTTTTCGGTGCCGTAATCTTACCTGACCACAAGATTCCGATCGCCCTCCGCGAATTTCGCGTGTCAACTTGACCTTTCCAGGAGATTCGAGAAGGAGATTCGAGAGAAAAGGGAGAGAGGATGGAGGTCTTGTGGCGGGAAGATCCAGAAAAAAGGATGCGAATGGAAGAAAACGGTGAAACAGAGAACATGGACTCAGGAAAAACGGATGAAAAAGTTGAGAGGATAACGGAGCAGGAGAGGACAAGAGTTGACCAGAGGAATAAGGGAAATCCAGCATTTCGGCAGACGGTTGGTGAACGAGGGGTGGGGAACGACTGGGGAAAGTGAGATTAGAAACCGTTGACAGGCTTCTAGGCGTGAAGTCTTGCTATATTTTCGCTTCCAACGAACGATTTCTCGTGTGCGATCGGATGCCCGAGCCTTGGTTTGTAAGTTGTGGTCCCCGCTCAGCACGGTCTGTCGCCCGTGCAATTCCCCATTCTCGCTTTTCGCTTATGCGTCAGACCGTTTCGAAGAGGATCTCTCCGAGACTTTCAAACAACCATCAACAACAACTGCGACATTGTTCTGATGAGTTGTTCATGATCCCATGGGACTAACCCACTGCAAGCTGAAGAAATCTTCCAGTACTCCAGCAGCAAGCGTGGACGACGATACTTGTTGAAGAGGGGTATCGCAGTCTGGAACGGGAAAATTGACTCTGCTGACACGGGGAATCTTTACTGGCCAGGGAACTTGTTTGATATCCCTCCCGCATCTGATATGCCTTGGAATCAGATCAGCCTGTGATCCTCTGTCTCATACGTTCAACATCCATCTCAAAGGAACACTCACGCGAAAACATCTTCGCATAGACCACCTTGGTGAGTCGGGATGATCTGTCGGTGACCGAGCTAAGAACTTTCCGTCGGTGAGCTATCGAAGTCGGGTCCTCGTTTGCAGCAACAGCTAGGAATTGAGACGTCTCCGCTTCCGGGTCTGCAGGGCCCGGAGTTTTAAAATCCAGGCGAAGGCCGAAGAATTTCGGAACCTGGTTTTCGCCTGAGAAGCCGGTTATTTACCTTGAGAATCGCGTGGGATACCTGAACGCTTCCCGAAGCGCTCGATTAGGCCGAAGATCTCTCCTTTTCTACGTCGGCAATATGATTGATTCTCCGAAGTCATCTCGTTCGCTGATTGGCTTGATTCAAGGATCCGGAACAGCTCTGGTGATCCTGAGTTCCCGAGCTCCTGAGCTCCAGTGATCATATATTGGGCGGACAGCTCTTGAAATCGAGATGGGATCGCGAATTTTCCCTTGACATCAACTCCGGAATCGTCGAACCTTGAGTCATGAGTTGCCTGGGTTGAAACCGGTAGATCACGTTGGTGCTAAGGCTGGTGAGTTTCTCTGCAAAGCGTCGCTTCCTCGACGTCGGTCGAGTCCTCCGCGAGGGCTGCCTTTATGCTGCGTTCTCGGGACGCTTTCGAATTCAACACCGAACAAAGTCGTTTCCGTCATGTGTCCGCGGTGGCGTCTGGGGAGCCACGCACGCGCGTCAGCCGTCCATCCGAAAACTTTCGGGAAAGCAACAAGGTGCCACAGTGGCGAAGCTGCCTCCGCCGTTCCCAGCCGGAGGTCTGCGTTCCAGCGTAAGGACGAATCCCTGCCGCTCGAGTTCGAATATGTTTTCACTTCAGTTATGATTGGTATGACCCTGATTCTCTACGGGCGTGCACAGGAGCCGGAATGGATCTCTCAGAGTTCTGACACCAGAGGACGACGAGGCTCTGGTGCTTGAGCATCGCGCCAAAAGCGGTAGACGCCGCAACAGGTGGGGTAGTCTCCACCTTTGAAAGAGTCGCGTAGAGCGTTCAGGGTGGAACAGGCTTCTCGGTTCGGTTCGAATGGCTCGTCCCGAAGAATTTTCCCGACAGACGAGCACCCGCTGAACGAGGAGCAAAGACTGCCCTCCTCCACTGACAAGTTTCCTCACTGAGCATCGAGGGAAATTGTCGTCGGACTCCCTCAAGGTTCCAAAATCAACTCCCTGCTCGATGTCGGGGTCCGAACGCTTCCGCGCACCCCTAAAGCCGCATTATATTTAGCTCTACTCAGATCATGATGATACATGACGTTGTGCCCAACTCTAGCGAGCAGAATGATTGGAAGGGCACAGTAACACGACGTAAGCTGTAGCGGAGGAAATTGTGAATAATTCCGCTTGACATCGTATCGTAGCAAGCGCGTCGCAATTCAACGGGACGGAGAGCCGCAGTGTCGGAGCGAGGAAGCCGAGGGAGAAAAATATGAGAAGAACGAAAATAAGTTTTGCGAACAGAGAAAGTGTGAACGAGCAAACGACGCGAGGGAAGACGAGCAGAGAGGACACCAAACGAGAGACCAGCGTAAGTGGAGAATGAATCAAAGAATGTTTGTTGTCGGCGAGAATCTGCACTCAGAGATCCAGAGGAAAGAATTTCCGACAAGGACAGCCTGGGGTTGCCCGCGGGGTGAGCTGAGACCAGTAGAGGAGATTGCCCGGTTACTCACGGTTACCCCGAAACCAGGTTCCTGAGCTCGACTGGATTTCGATGACACGAGTGGACGTCACATGCTGGGCTCCGCAGTTTTGGGATGATCGCAGTATAGTGTGATCATCCAATACCATACAGCCTCGATTTTCCCAACCATTCGGATTCGAACCTCGAAATCCGGTTCGGGCGCTCGCCACAGCATCGAACAAAAAATTTGATCCATGGAGGATTTCCTCCATGCAGAATCTGCATGCTCTCTGCCTATCGGAGCATTCACCCCTCAAGTATGACACGCTCCCGGGAAGTGAGAGGCTCGGCACTCCGTTCAGGCTGAGCTCTGCTCACAGAAACCAGAATGCGGAAGTCCGTCGATGGAGCGAGTCTATTATAGCGTCAGGTTTCATTTTAAACGTCTCTCTCAGTTGACAACGCTGACCTGGATCCATGGAAGAGGTTTTGCGCGAGGTGGTTCCCGAGCACTTTCCTCCCTCTGGACGGCAGGAAAACCGAGACGCTAGGCCGTACCGGGTCAAACAAACGAACGATATATCCATCGTCCTAACCTTCATGAACGGTCATTGGTCCTGCACTCTGGGTGATACCGATCACGCGGAGTATTATTAATCGATCGATGCTGCCCGCCGCCTAATATATTGCCCCAGCGTTACGTCGATGATGACGTCGGTATTTGTGAACAGAGTTTCTGAGGCAGTGGCCTGCGACTATGGCGGAGCCGACTTGTGCTCGCTCTCAATATTCAGGAAAAGACGCGGAAACTGGTGTGAAATCACAACGAAGCTGAGAGAATTAGATTTTCACGAAGGGAGTTCTGTGAAGCAAATGGAAAAACTTGAATTTTTCGACCACATATGCTTTCAGAACGGAGTTGCGACAGAGCTCGACAAAGTCCCTGTACTCGGCATTCTCTGTCCTGGAGCAGGCTTGAGCGTTCAAACATATCGATGTCCGGGAGGAAGCAGGACCAAGCGCTACCAGGGCCACGCCGACGGCTGACGCCATTTGACAAAGATGAAACGAACTCGGAGAGAATCTCGGAGTCAATCTTCCAGCGACGTGCTCCGACTCTTACGATTCCCCTCATGTGATCCAGAACTCGGAGACGCTTCATGAACGATGTCATACGGTGACGAGCACAATTCCTCCTCCTTCCACTAGCCCCCATTCTGGCTCGACAGGGGAGGCTTGCACGAGGTCTCTTATGCTACGAGCTTCGGAAGCCGGACCACTGACACCGGAAGACTTCGTTTGAACCAGGCGTGATTCTTTCAGGGCTGCGGTCTGGAAGCTCTCATGGCCTGTAACGGAGTTTGCGACGCAATTCACAGCCGTTTCTGAGAGCAGAATCCCCCTCTGGTGTATTCTGCCAATTTCTCACCGAGAGAACATTCCCCGATTCTCAGCCGTGGAGGAAAGTAACTGCGAATCGTCCTGCTCCTGGCACTGAAGAAACCTCCGATGACTGCCTTTGTCAACGTATTTCTACTTGGAACTTGAACCAGAATGTCTGGGAGTTGACCCCCGAGTGGTCCCTGTCAGGTCCCTTGAACTACTCATCCAGAGTTTGCAATCAGGGAGCCCGCAAACGGCGAAACTCATTTTAATTCCTGACCGCTCAGCGTTGGAGCCGGGCGGGATGATAGACCGGCGTCAAACGGGCTCAAAAATCATTTCCGTCATAATTGAATCCCCGGTAATGGATCCGCCGAGAGATGGAAGTAGTGGCGGAGCCGAGTCATAATGAGACTCAAGTGGCCATGCTCTGACTAATTTTTTTGAGCAATTTAGTATTCCGTTCATGGTTCCATCATTCGTCCGAAGCCGCGTGTGACGCTCGAAGCAACAGCTGAGGGCTGTTTTGGCGGAAACGCGGAATGATGGGCTCCACGGTTTGTCCCTCGTTGGTGTAAATTCCGTTCAAAGATTCGACCTCGCTGTCGTTATACTGGAAAAGGGGGTGAAATGGATTCTCAGCGGCGGGCGGAGCAAAAGCTCAACCAAGGCTCGAACGGAAGATTCGGGAACGAGCTGCCAGGAAGGAATTGGATTCCAAGATTTTCTGGTGAGCACGACAGTCTTCCGCGGGTCGCTCAAAGTGTACGACTTTCTCGCATTGTAGTCAATGAGGCTCCCACTTCTGTATTTTTCGATAACTCAGGGAAGCAAGCAAGCGGGTGACGAGGGTCAGGCATCTTGACGGAGAACAGGGAAGCATATGGTCTCCTTCTTCTTGGAAATCCGAAAAAATACACAACGTCACGGAAAGTCACGTAGACCAAGATAGGAGCACGTAGGTTCAAGCAAATCAAGATTCGACCGTTCGTCCGCTTGTTTATTTAGTGTTTATAGGTTTTCCCTCCTATCCCAACCTCCGGTTCAACACTTGGCCCCACTTCCTCCTTTGTTCTCCTCATGGCCCATCTTTTGCGAGTGCCCTCCCTCTTTGGAGCATGGCAGTCCTTCCCTATCCTTCTTGGCTTGCTCGTATCATGCGTCGGCGACCGAGGGGGCGAACCCTTGTCGAGCCTTTCCTCACTCCTCTCCTGACCGAATGAGCTGGCAGGCTGGCTGGTTCGCAGAGCACACGTCCGGTATAAATACGCTGCTAGATTGGATATCAGGCCATGCAATAAAGCAATGCACACTTCTTTACCGTCTGCATCACTGGTCTCACTTCCGCTCCTTTTCATGCACGTCCTTGCGTGCAAAATACACACGCTCGTGCTAACGTCCACAACCACACAATGCTCAATGTCCAGGTGGAGTTGAGATAGAAAATTCACCATCCAATGTTATCATATCTGATCGATCCTGATAGGCTTCCTCCGGCTGGGAGACGCTGAATGATCTCCCTCTCCAGACTTCACGAGATCTCGATCGGAGGCTGTACGTACATCAGCGAGGCGGGGGCAGGGGGAAGGGGAGAGGCGGTTCGCCCCGGGTATGAGGTCGCTAGGGGCATCAGAATGTCTCTCCTAGCCTGTCACATTAGGGCTTTTCAGCTCTTCCAGGTAGATTTTTTCCGGAATCGTCAAAGTTGAGGCGAAGTCCGATCTTTGCATCTGAGTCCTCACCCTCTTGACGAACCATGGTATAATTCTCGTCCTCCTTCCTGATCGAGAGGCAACCCTTTAGTTCATTTCGTTCCTGCCTCGGACCAGAGATCGAGCCAACGAAAATGACAAACCTCGCTGTCCCATCTATCGAGATGTCCATCACGGATGAGATCAACTTCGAGGAGTCAATAGAAGTTTCGCAGCTCTAGAAGCGGGTTCGAAGTAATGCTAACCCAGTTCCGTCCGTGAGAGCCGCACCTCCGCTCTGGGGGTTCGAGAAAAAAAAAAGCTCTAGAAGCGAGGCAAATAACCCTCCAAGAATAGGTAATCCAGTTGCTCATATAATATTATACTTGCTCACATTTGGGTCAGCTCGCGCAAGTTGTCTCCATTTCTCTGAAGATCTCCATTTCAGATGATCATATTTTATGTTTGAGGCTGTCCAAAAATACAATCAGTGCGCATCAAACGCATTTATCTTGTCAGACCCTAAAAAAAAACAGGGGAGAGGGCATCAAATCCGCCCCGGGCATCATGAAGGCTCGCCACTGCGTACGTATCAGGTATCTCAAAGGCACTCTGCTAGGGGCGCCGACAACCCCGCGATCGCGCTGTTCTGGTTTGAACAGGTGGGTCACCCTACGATGCTCTGCGGACGTGAGGAAGCCGCAAGTGAGCATCGGAAGCCGCTTGTTCTTGATATAGTTCCAGCTCTCCGAGGACCTACACAAGCTACCCTAGTAGAGATCCAAGTCGGGCGCCACGCGGAAAGCAGTCTGGTCGAACGGGTTCTCCGAAAGTTGCGTGCAAATGCTCAAAGAGAAGGAGGTTCCCGGCACGCACGCGCTTCACTTCCGTGAGCTGGGAACAGTCTGAACCGAGGAGGAGGTGGTCATCAACGACAGGCCTATTTCTCAATTATATCGCAAGGCGCGATGTCGCTCGTAGACGACGACGCCCTCCATGGCATGCCGAGCAGAGGACATGACCGATTGCACGACACGAGAAGCCTCCGTGACTCGGGTCCGTCGGAGTCCGCTCTCGAAATTTTCCGCATGGATCGGGAGAATCGTTGGCCGTGACTCTCCCAGAACGATCTCACTGTATCAGGATCGGTATTCCGATGAAGTTGTGCAAGAGCGAGCCGACGGCGGAAGCAGAAGCTATTAAGAATACTGCGGGACGAGCTAAGTGAGCGGGGCGTTCCTCTTCGCTACCAAAGTTAACATACACACAACAAGGCTCCGCGTATGGGAATTGCAGATGTGGATTCCGCGGGAGATCGCGGAGTCTGTTCCATCGGCGGCAGCGGCCAGCTCTGGGAGGAGTACGCGAACGCGGAAAAAGAAACAAAGAAGGAGGGTTTTAACGCGCTCTCTAGTATGAGAACGCGGAATTGAGCGAAGGAACTCGATGAAGCAAGAGGAGTCAGCGTGAATACGGAACAATTGTTTCCGAGAGATTCTAGTGAAGATCGAGTGACCGTCTACGGCATGGCGGCGCGGGTTATCGTCTTGAGTCGATCGCCAGTGGGCGAGCCGTGTGATGTAATGGTCTCTCGTTGGTATCAGCCGAAGGGAAACGGAGGGAGAAGGCAATCACGTGTCCTCCTAGATAAATGCATGTTCAGGACCTGTCACTATTTTTGAGAGAGCAAGGACGAAGTTGCAGTGATAGGCCCTACAAACACAACGACTCACTGAGCGGCCGACCGACCGTCGAAGAGGGCCTTGACGCAGGCCCCGGGCTATACATAACCCGCATATCATTCAACGTGAGGCAGAGAATGTTGTATGGGAAAATGCTGGCGAAAACCACCTTTGAGTGTTTGTTGTGTTCTCAAGATAAATCGCTCCGCCAAGTTGTGTCGTTTTTTTCCGCCAAAGGTCGAACCAGAGAGGCGACAAGGCACACTTCAAGATAAAGGAATACCTCGGGCGCCGGAGCGCAGCCCGCGATAAGCGTGTCGAGCTCTTGAGACGTTCGGGTCTCAGAAGCGAAGTTCACTTTTGTGATGTGCAGAGATTCCCCGACGCGCGTGGCCAGGAGACATCTGTCTGGAGCTTCAAAAATGTTCTCCCCTACGGAGACGGGGTTCGTCTAATTGCCTATCGATTCCGCGGTGACGGGCCAGCCGTCGACGCAGGAGAATTCGCTTTCTCAAAGTTTCAGGGGCATGTCAGCGCGAAAACGCGATGTCACCGTTTTTCGAGGGAGGACTTCGGCGTCATCCAGAGTCGAGTCGAGACCCATGCCCGACTATTCTGAGCTCCTGGACTCATTTCCGACCAAAAAAGAATAATTTTGAGTGGTTGGGTGAAAACTTCCCACCCTCCGTCGAAATCAGTGACCTTGACCAGAGTCAGCATACATGGATACGGCCTCCAACTTCGAGGAAGAAAAAACTGTGGTTCCGCAAAATTCCGCGCACAAGTGCCGACGGGCTTGAAAGCCGGACATGATGGGCTGAAACCTGGCACGGACACCGTGACCTGCAAATGACGGCTAACACGTTCCCATCGTCCATCAAGATACGCGATTTTCGGTGGAATTTTGCCGATTTGCATGGGGCTCATACAAATGCTAGAGCTAAACGACCGGACAGCTGAGTAGCTCGGTGCCTTGTCCCAGATCTCAAGAGAATCATCAAATCTATGCACCATGGAAACACCCTCGTTTTTTCTCTAAATTCTCCCTGCACAGGCAAACAACGAAGGAGTGGGTGCTAGAGGCGCCGATTTTTCTAATTTGCAGGGCGGTACGCAGGCGGAAAAACGAAAGTGGCTTTTGGCCTCTCACAATCTTCGGTATACGATCCGATTTTCGGGATACCGAACTTAGGAGTTCACTCTTATCCACCTATTTGGCCACAGTGCGCCGGATATTCACTTCAGTTCTTCCGGTTTCCTTTTCGGCTAACGAATTTCTGTCGCATGGCACAATGCCGGACTCCTCTCACGCGCAACGAGCGGATTGAGATTCGAGTTCGACTGAAAGCTGATAAAAATGCCTGATTAAGGCCGAAAGATGCCGAGAACTCCGGTCTCCGGAAATTCCCCGGTTTTCTGAGCAGAGATGAGTCTTCATTAGCCTCACTTTGTATGGGACAGTCTCGGAATCATTCCCTACGCGTCGGAAGGAAGTGAAACTCTCGAGCATCGCTGAGCCGCGGGAGCGGTACGGAGGGAGTTTGGCGGAACCGGACAGCGCTCTTCAATTCAACTTTCCGCGAGATCGCGACAACAGTGCGATTGCTCTTGCCGCGGATGACAACATCCGAGAGGATGCATTCGACGTTCGGCTCTCGATTCCTTCAGTCAGCCCCGGATTCTCTCGGGAATCTTCCCTCGCTTGTTTGAGCTCCTCTGAATCCTCAAGCACCGCAATCAATTACGAACTTCAGCCACTGCTCCACGGCACCGCTTTTTTGGCTTTGCGTAATGGCGTGAACGATCTACGACGGCAGCTCTCCGAAGGATTCGAAATGTCTCACGTCGAAGGAGGTTTTCTGCGACGACTCTGTCGGAACATTTTGCGATCGATGCCGGGTGGTGACCACGTCGCGCCCGATTCGGTGCTGAGCCAAATATATTCGATCGGTTGTTTATTACACCGATACGATTTTCGGCAATCGCCGACTTGACCAGAGCTTTTCGAATCCCACCTCGATAGGAACACATGTCCAAGGACCGCCACGGAATTTTTTTCACATATTCCATTCAACCCGTGATGGAATGTGAGATATTTTTTGGAGTCAAGGTCAAGAGCATTCTCGTACCTCGAAGTCTAGCCTACGAGAATCCTTCGTGTGTCTTCTTGTCATTCATCGAAAGAGACTTTCGCACAAGATTTCAAGTGTGGAAAAATCTTGTTAAACATGGGTCCTCAGGAAAATAGAGGAGCTTGTCCCGCGAGACTTCAGGGCCATTACGAGACCCAAAAGCGTACCCGGTGATCCCAAGGATGACCCTGGCGAAAACAGACGCTCTTAGGAGAAACATTTGCAACAGATCGTGTTCTTCCTCCCGACGAGCAACGTTTGCGACACTGTAGCAACACGCCCCCACGATTCACGTGCCCTCAGATTGGTGCTTCCACATACCGAGGCACTGATCTGGCGCGAAGTCCGCACGAGCGTGTAGCAAACAACATTTCGACATGATACAGATATACATGCTGTGCAAGTGCTCTCAAAAGCAGCACAAAGGACGGCCATTCAAACAGTTTCCGGAAAAGTAAATACCTGCGCAGAGCCTGTGACGCTCTGAGAAGAGCTCCCGCCACGCGACTGCGCTCCCGAACCGCGAGCAGTCAAGTATGCCGGTCGTGGTGAGCACACTAATTCCATTAAACGATCGAATTCCAAGCGGAGAACAGATCGCCGGAGTCGAGCCAGAACCTGGGAGCTCTCTCCTTCGCGCGAAATTCGCGAGGGGCCGGAAATACTCCTCTCCCGATCCAGCAATCGGAATCCCGTGTTTGCCCGGCTCTCCGCCTTTTAGATGCCGACATCAAAATGTTATTCATGGAGTTCTTCCCCGCCGTGAGAGCAACCCGGTTTTCGAGAGTGGGAACAGGCTTCCGAGAAGAGACTCCTAGCGGATAGGTCATGAATGAATATGCAAAGATTCAGCAAGCCACCGGTTGCCAGCTCGCTCAGTTGTGGCTCTACGCAACAACCAACAAGTGCATGACTTATTCATCCCGGCCATTTTCAGAAAGTAAGCACGCTTCGGCCGACCCTCTCGACCAAGCCCGAGCTGCTTTGTACCACCTGCGCACCGTGTCGGATAAGCTCGCTCGAGCACTACTCCGAAAAGGCCAAGTTCCGGAGACCGGAAACACCCGAAAAAATCACATACACGATTCCGGTCCGCTGGCTGAGTCCGACCAACACGAGGAGCTTTCTGGAAATCGTTCGCGTCGTTCCAGTTCGTGCCGGCGACGTCTTCAAATTTCAACCCTGAGAACGATCGGAACAACCGCCGGCGCGAGGAGCTCGACGGTGTTTCGGGAGTTTTTCACGCATTTCGAATAAGCGAGGCCGCTGATCGTCCAAGGACATCGATGACTACGTGAACAGCTCCGTGAAAGGGCCATGAACTCGACCAAGCAATCCTTGCAAAGCGACCGAGCTCCACGGGAAGGCTCATCTCACCTCGAGACGTTACTAGCAACTTTTAGGAGTGAGTTGCTGCGAGAGGAGGAGGAGGAAATTTTCACTTAGTTAGCCTCGGGGAGGCACGCGCTGCACGCATCTCCGTCGATTTCGAACTTCGTCCCCAATCGATCGGTCGTCGTATTTCCTGGAGAAGCTCATGTCAAGTATCGAGTTTCATCGCGACCCACGACGAAGCAGCGCTCCGAGGATTGTAGTTGCGCGGTTAATTCACTGTGAAGCTGATGCACAGGATCGGATTGCGTTATACAATCAGAGAGAAAGCAAGCAACGCTTCCGCTTCAACGCATCGTTCTCAGATACAGTCGCACGCAACGCCAGGGAACTGGCTTAGTCTCTCGAAAGAGATTTACGGCTCCAACTTGTGCCAGCGAACTTCTTTCTTATTCGGCATCGAGTCCTAGTTCTTCTTCTGCATGGCTCGCTGCCGAACACTGTGGAGGTCATGGTACGGGACGCGGGATTGGGCCACGGTGGACTCTCGTCACAGCGGAGCTTCTTCGCAGCAAATATGTTTCTGTTCGAGTACGAGTGGAGTTCATGTAGGATGGGGATGTCTCGATGTTTTTTGCAATATACGGCGAAGTTCGCTAAGTTGGACATCACTGACTCAGAAACTCTCGCCAACTTATAAGTTGGACCCGATCCCTCGACAGCCTCGGTGACTTGTATCGTATCAGTGACGTCAACTCCATCTCATAACTCGCCAAACCTTCGCTATTCTATATCATTGACTCAATTGTTCCCTGTGACTTGCAATCCAAGAAAGCCATCATACTCTGCGGTTGGCTCCTAGAACTTGATGGAAACTCAAGGAAGAAGAAGCGTCGAATCATCCAACTCTTGGATCTTGATCTCACCTCATTTGAAAAACGTTCACCTGTTATCGAGTTTACAGCTCACAGTGACTCCGGAGCCGCACAGTTATCAGACGAAGAACTTGTTTTGGATGCAGCCATAATTGGCAAAAATTTCCCGGCTGGCTTTGAAACCGTTTACGGAGGCTGAGAGCAATCTCCTCGCGCTTATTTCGAGGACGATAACGAAAGCGATGATGATGCGACGTTTGTGTTTTAAGACGGGGTCGAAGATGACATCGATGTGCCTGTGACCAATCCTGAGGCGCTCACGGCTCTCGCGACGTTGATCAATCACTGCTCTCAACGGGTAGAGATTGATGTCGATGCGAGCGTAGCCCTTCGCAAATAGAGAGACATGGTCATCGCTGAATACTTGGACAAATACAGCTGGCGGACATTCGTTCATACCTCTTGGCAACGCAGGGATGAGTTCTCCTGACTGATCGTACGTTCATGAATGGGAAACATGAATGCATTCGAGTTTACCTGAGTGTGATTACGCGCACAAGTATCCGTTCGTCTATCTTGACATGTCTCTCTTCCAAATACATATGATGCGGGAGTACGCCGTCGAATTCAGCCTCCCTTTTCCGGTCCTCTCAGACGGCGAGCAGTCGACTGCTGATTTCATCTCCTCTAACTTATAACTTGGGAAAAATTTGGAAACACCGCCACCAAATCTCCCGAGTTCGCAAGACTGCACTGTACCGCACTTCTCCCAATGAACGTCGAGGCGAGAGGGGGGGGGGGGGGCTCTATTGAAGAGAGGCAAATATCTTCCAGCTCCGTTGCCATCTGAGCTGGTATCTGGCTGGCTGAAGATGTCCGCATCTGCAGCTCCGAGTGAACGGGGAAAACTTCCCGTAGCCATCTCTCCTGTGCAGGTTCTTTGTTTGAGCTCGGAGCTAAGGAGTGAGACCGCCAGAGACGGTGTACAGAAACATTTACGAGAGAGATTTAGTTGATACTTCGGAACCTCCCGGGCTCGAAACGAGGGAGCTCTAACCCCAAGCGTGGTGGGAACCTATCCGACGACATGGGGACCGAACGCTGCTTCCGTGATTCTAGGCCATATTCTCGCCGACGTGAAGGTAACGTCGAGACCATGGGGCAAAATATTCCAAGATCCGGTGTCACATGTCGACGTAGACAAAATGGGAGCGAATGCTGATATCCGGAAAACCGACCTGGTCTCATGCACGTGACAAAGTCCGGTGAAAGTCAATTTGTTTCCGAAGGGCTAGTCTGTCCCCTGCGGAGAAGATTTGTCGTCGAGATGATGTCGCGAGCCCCGGAGCAGACGTCGATAGAACTCGTGGACTCCCTAAATGGAGGATCGAGTTAGAGAGAACGACGGCAAGCGGGGCAGCAGCGGATTCAGTCAGCGGGGAAAATCCTCAGAACAAACGTACTCTGACGACGGTGACGTGAGGCCCTTACCCATGTGACTCTCTTCATCGTGCATGTTTTCCAGCTAGCCCTTCCCCACTTCGCCCCTCCCTCGCTCGCCTGTCTTTATTTCTCAAACAATGGCTGAGTAATCAACTGAGATCTTTGTAGATTTCATCTGCATCGGTTCCGGCTTTCCACCTCAGTATCTCCGCCCGGTGGAGCGATACTTCAATTCCCGTCCGCGCATTTTCGGCCAGAGCTGTCGAGCGCATCTCCGAGCCGACCGACGGGGAGATCGGCCCAAAAGGAACCGAGGATGGGGAAGACATATGACAAACAAAGGAGGCAAGACAAACGGCCACCGGCTATCTCCGGCGTTTTGGCTTCTCGTTGACCCCGGTGGTTCCCGTCGGCATCGGAACTCGCTATGCGATGCTCTTTTTGTCTGTGAGCCACGGGGGAACCCAGCCCGAATCGCTGACTCGCAGGATGAAAATCAGGACATTCGCTAGGAGTACCTCGGGGACAGTTGGTCTGCAGGTTTCAACAGTATGGACCCCGTTCGCCATGGAAACCGAATTCGAACTTCCTGTCCGTTGCTTCGGCCGCATGAATTTAAGAGCGATTCCCGAGGATGATCATAGAGGTTGCGGGCCTTCTGCGGCCCACCTGGCTCCCGTCATTGAAGTTCTTTGAAGACCTCTCCATGCACGTATCTTCAACCATTTAATCGAGGACAAACAAGCGCATTGATTCGATGATTTACAACCGACACATGGCTTCTACAATTATCTATTTGCAACATAACATATCCAAGAATGGAGCCGTCTCTCTGAGGTGCGGGTCAAAGGCATGAGTTCCTCACGCAGGAGCTCAGAGAGTTCGGCTCGAAATTCTTCTCCGAATTCTCTTTCTTCGCATAAAAATGAGATTCATATCTCATTCATAGAATTTCGACCGGGATTGCTTTCTTTGTCACTGCTGAGTTAAGAGGAACGTCCAAACTCGAACATTTTATCGAACATGCGCACAACCGGATATCATCCCGGAACAACACGAAGCCGGAAAATGTTCGGGTCCGAGAAAGCTACAATGATGAATCATCGCTCGCTCATCCGGATATCTGGGAAGGCCCCGGCTAACATGCAGTGTGTCTCGAAAGACTGTTCCAGATCGTTTTGACTAAGAGGTTCACGAGATAGTATTTCGCTCGGAGTTCAATGGCACAGGAGAACAATGCCCGATCGATGACGCACGTGGCATTTCGCTCTCACACTGCTCAAAGATGGCACACGCTTAAGAGAATCAGCGATTCGAAGATGCAGAGAAGAAACTGTTACGATTGGCAGGCCTCGCTGAGGTTTACGCCAGAAAAGTGGTTCCCGTGAGATGCTTCTAGCGGGGTGTGCAGGTTCGGACTTCAATTGCTTCTTCTTCGTATTCCGTCACAGTCGACTTCCTATGTTTTGTGATCAAAATTACCTGACCAACCTCGGAAAATGTAGAAACGTCCGGTATGAGTTCTTCTGTGTAGGTACATGCCGGAAAGAGAGAAAACAGCTCGCTTTCGAACAGCTCTCATCTTTCAGAGCAATCCTGCCTTCATTCTCAGGAATCTCATCGCTTGCGAGGAGGGAGAGATTGCCGAGGATTCAGAGCCGCACCGCTCGGTCGTCGTGTTGCCGAAAGTAGAACGAAGGAGGCGGAGAGAACCGACCTTCTGAAACACTCGTTGGAACCAGACACCAAGCCGACGCGAGAGATGGCTGTCGCTTGACACTCTGAACTCTCCGGTGTCCTCCGTCGGGAGGGCAATTTCAAAGTCATCATTCAATGGAACGCCCTGGAGGCTTTCGTCGACCTGGGCTCCGGGTCCAGAGTTCCGCGTCACCGCCGACAAATAACATCAGCCACCGCGATCTGCCACTCGGAATGTTGACTGTCCTGATTCGGCTCCTCCTGCGTTCCCACGTTCTTCACTCCGGTTAGGGTTCTTCGAAGTCAGTATGTGCGAATCGGGCTCGACGTCTCAGGCATGGCGTAACAATGAATATTGCGGAGGGTTCAGCGAATTCTTTCTCCTGGATTTTTCCCCACACACGAAGGCGCAGGCCACAAAGATGCCACGAGATGCTCTTTGAAAGAAATTACTCAGTTAGTGGATCGGTTTATACTCGACTTTTGACGGTCAAAACGTCAAGCCTTGATCCGATTCCACATGGACACCCAGCTCTTCCCAGTGCACAGATATGATGAAAATCTTCGCATCATCGGTGCTCTCCCAGTGACTACGGGAGTTTCGAGCTTTGCGCCATTCTCTCATCTCGTGAATTGTTGTATCATCCTGAGATTCCGAGAGAATCGCCGATGTACCAATCCACTCAGCCGGCCAGACCCTTCGCTCAATGGATATAGCATCCTCGGGGATTTCAATTCTACATGGATGGTGAACTTCTCTGTTTTTTAGCTCCCGACAATAGTACCAATGCAAGCCAGAAGAATCAGGGAGCTATGTCCTGAAGTTGGTGGTAGTTCCATAAGGACATCTGCGTATCGGGGGAGGCAAAGCTGACCGAAGCTTGATGCGAATAGCTGTGATCGTTCGATTTTGGAGAGACTTCCATTCGTTTCTACAGAATCTGTGCTCGCCGGTAGACATGCATCTCGCAGCTTTGGCATCACGGAATCGAAGTAAGCCGCGGCGTCGTAGCTGGCATGCCTGAAGAACTGCTGGTCTATTCTAACGTCAGCGACGCGATTTTGTAGAATCGGAGTTCCAAACCCGACTGGCGTAGCATATGATGTTTGTGAGATTTTCCATGGCCACCGATGTGCGGAGGATGGAGACAGCCGCCCCTGGCGGTACTTTCCGGGAACTCTTCCGGAGGCACCATCTCGCCCGAGTTTTCTCCTGTCAGTTGGTGTTCCGAATCTTGGAACTGGCACTCGAGGGCTCTGATGATCCTCGACCTTCTGTCGATAGGGGTCGGTGAATCCAGTGCTTTGGTAGAGCTCCCAGCAGTGGGCTCGCGGGCGTTGTCGCTCTATCGTGGACTGGAAGGATTAGGTCAGTCAAAAAGCCCGTGCCGATTATCGCGGCGAGAAGATTCAAGAAGCGCGCGCTTTTGGCTGAAGCAGTCTGCGTGGCTCGTTGTCTGTTTGCAGTATACCGCGGGCTCGAAAATACTCCACGGCATATTTGACATTGTTTCCTTGCATCACTTAGCGATTGCATACATCGCCGAATGTGAGACACAACCGACGAGCATCGCCGCCAGTTGATGCTATTTCCTTCCGCATTGGACCGATGGATGGGCCCGATGCGCTACACGGTAGAGCGCCACCTACAGCCGCAAATGACAGTTTACACCCGAAAAAGTGATGCTGAGTATCTGGTGGGATCTCGAAGAACTCATATCTTACCAGGTTTCCCGCAGGGCCGAAAACGGAGCGATGCTGTGATCAACTGGAAAATTCGGAAAAGCCATAGCTCTGAAGCGTCCGGAACCGATCAACAGAGGCAGAGTGACTTTTTTGCATGACAACGCGCGGCCGCATGTATCGTTGGGCGCTCGAAGAAATTGTTAGATTCTTCTTGGGATGTTCTGACGCGCCCACCGTACAGTTCCGATCATGCGCCCTCAGACTATCACCTGTTCCGATCTTTGCAGAATTCCTTAAGCGGCGAGAATTCCGGACATTTGGGTAGTATCAAAAATCACCTTGATCGATTTCTCGCAGACAAACCGAAAACGTTCTGGGAGCAGGGGATCTGAAACCTGCCTTCTCATTGGGCTGAGGTACTCAAACGATATGGTCTTTGTTCCATAATGTCAACGCTGAGAAAGTTTCTCCATTCCGGGTGAGAATCGGCATGGACTTTTTGACTGACCTAATAGTTCCATGTGGTAGTCGAGGCTCCACCAGAAAAGCAGTCTCCCACATGATGCAGACCTCTCGACAAACGGTTTCCGTGAATTCGGAGACGAATATGAGAGTCACGCAGCTCTTGGAAAATGTTCGAGCTCCGGCTGAGAAGAGTCGATCCCGAAACACGAACCTTCATCATCACGTTGATTCTCCAGGAGAGTGTGACCATCGCGAAAATAAGAGAAACAGTCCAGCCCCTGCGCGAATACCTTGACGGATCTCTCCGTAACTCCGTCAGACTAGCTCCCGAAAAGTTCCCCCGTCTGCGGCGAAGTCGGGTCTTGCGGATCCGAAGCAGGAATTTGTCACTCACCTAAGTCATCGGTTGCCAGGTTGAGAACGTAGTCGCTGTAATCGCGAGCGGTACGTGAAGCGGGGCAATTCTCACTCCAGGACGTCGGACTGTTCTACAGCGACTACTCTACCTAACTCGAGTCGATTACGAACAGAGCCCGCAGGCGAGGGAAACCGGCCGCGAAAGAAATGAGGTACGAGTACGCGAGCTGGGCGTCTCTGATAGAAATGTCGCGTTTCTCTGGAACTGCGCACGGCGGGTAAACAGTGACGAGGAAAATCTCGAAGAAGCCCCTTGCTTGGCTCAAACCGCAGAAGTTGCTGTTACGACGGTTGCGGGCAGTGGTTGCGGTGTCGTTCGCTCGGCAAGCAGCCGAGCATCGGATTATTTGTCCAAGAGAGAAAGAGAAGCGAGAAGAAGGAGTGCCGCAACGGCAGGGAGGAGGCGTTATGTGTCTGTTGCGCCTGCTTGGAGCAAAGTTTCCGATTTCTAATGGCTTTTTCTCCTCTCAAACCCCGCCGAGAAATCGCAGACTCCGGGCGAGCCAACAAAACTCCAAATAGCCGCTTCCCACGGTGACCGTAGAGAAGATGAGGAAGCGACCGCGGGGGAAAATCGAAAGGAATCGTGAGAGAGTAACGACGGGAGTTATTATCCGAACAATTTATGGAGCGAGAACCCGCGGCTTGCGGAGAAATCGTTGGGGTGAGCCGGCTCGCCTCATTGGCGTTGGAGTTGCGGGTTTCGCTACTCTCGTGACGAGTCTCACCGCTGAACTTTCACCGATCGATCCCGAACCTCCGATGATAAATCTCGTCGGTCACTCCAGTGCACCGCTTGCGATGAACTCGGCTCTTGAACGCGCGGTCCGAGACCCTCCTGAAGGTCGAGCACACTTATTCCAATCGCACCCTCCGATCGAACATATCCACAAGTCATAACAGGCTCTTTTTTGAAGCCGAGGTTAGGCACTGGAGATTGGTTGGCCACCTGCATGCGCTCGACGATAATGGTAACCATGGGAACCATCGTGGAAGTATATTATGCGAGGATCGGATTGTGTCGTCACCACAGCTGATTCCCAAACATCTGCTCGCGCGGCATGTTCCCAGGGCAGTTTGCGAGATATAAAAGTGGGAAAAGCAGTAGACCTAGATGAGCCAGTAGATCTCCGAGTCGAGACCCATCGTGCCATCCAAGTGTCGCGATTCTTTAGAAGCGTCCGCAGAGAACGTTCCCTACCCACTTGATTTCCTCGGATGCTCTGCACGCATCTCATCCCTGAGGAAGTCTCATCCCGCGCCCTTCATATACAAAATGGTGCGAATGGAGAGAAAAAACGAGGTCGAGAACGCTCTTCAGAAGCCTTGATGAGGACGCAGCGGCGGTGTGGCCCTGTTGGTGTTCGAATGCGAGCATCCCCGCAGAGTGGGGTCCACTCCCCTGTAAATTTTCGAAGGACCGGACGATGAGACTTTTCCGGGAAAAGTTCGATGACACAACCAGGGCACGCGTCGCTATCGTTGCGGGGAGCGGTGAATTCCGAGCGTGTGAACCGATGAAAGCCACGCACTCCGAGCTGTGGATTCGAGCCCATATTATGACGCATCGGGCGCGACCTTTCGAGACGGCTCCTTTTCATCCTGTCTCCAAGATTCCGGAAGTACCAGAGAGCGCAAAACTAGAATAGCCGGGTGCTGATCCGGGGAAAAAATTACGTCGACGTATCAGATATGCAGTTGAGTAAGTGGCCCAGAGGTGTCCCATGCGAGCGAGTCTGAACTTCACAGACTCCGTCGCCTGCAGCCGAGAGATTCCGGGGGTTGATGAAAAAGTGACAGCGCTCACGTCACCTTGATGGAGGATGAATAATTCATGGCTCTGAATTGGGTTACTCACCGAGTCCCCAAAGCATTGCACCTGCAAAAACGTTCCTGATGATAATGAGTGATCAGTGGCCTGCACGCCTCATAAAAAAAACTCGACTTTGAGGGTTTCTGATCGCGAAGACTCCTGACTCGCCTCTGGAGAGGGCTGTGGAATATGTGCGAGCCATGCGATGCTCTCCGACGCTGTGATTCTGTAAAATCAGACAATCTGCGAGCGGAATGCCCAACCTACTGTCCACCAACGCGATTCTCCATGTCGCACAAACGGAACGAGCCAGACGGGTTCCGACGAATGAATTGGGATCGATGTCACGTCCCACTGACGGTCCTGTGGAAGTGTTGAACTGCGCCCTGATCTAAACTTTCGTATTGATTGGGAATATTCACATCCGATCCCTTCAGAGTCGCGGAAGAAATTTCCCCGAAAAAGTTCCTAAAGTTCAAGATGGCGTATTGAATAATTGATCGATCATTCCTGTCTCGTTTCCAGAGTTCAGCAAACAGAGAACGGCGGAGCTTCGGGAAACCAAGATCCGACATTGCGTCGCTTCCTCAAGTTTCCGCCCGTTGCGCCGCACTCTGGTCCTCGCTCATTCCCAGCCAGCTCGAATCCCGGCGTTGTCACTTATTTTCGCGCTTCTCTTCCCGCACTTATCACCTCTCCGATTCTTCTTTTTTCATCGCTTTCCGTTCTCTCTCAGCAGCCACTTGTCGTATTGTATCGTAAGCTGCTTGACGTCTCCTTCCTTTTTTTTTCGCTTGTCGGTTTGGCTCACGGAAGTCGAGTCTCCTTCCGACGACTGCTCCGGATACCCAGGCGGAAATGACAACGATTTGTTTCTTATCAATTGTTTCCCTCCTCTCTTCGTTCCTCTCCGGCGCTGTTGCCGTAGCTGTCGCAAGGTTTTTTCGGTTCTGTTGTTCCTTGTTGGCGGTTACATCGATATGGATTCGTGATGTGTCGTCGGGGAACGACGAAATCGATGGGGAAAAAAACATGATTTCTATAGGAGAGCAATATTCTCAGATCGAGCTCGGCTGCGGCAGCTTTCAATCGGAACCCTCCTAGCTGAGCCGCGAACGATCTCCGTCTTCTGGAGGACGGTGGTGAAGCTCGTCGTGACAGCTCGTCTGTTGTCCCAACGACCAATCTGCGGCTCCGGAGCTCATTCAGATACCGAGTGAAAATCCCTCCCAGTCGTCCCGGGATGGACTCCGCGGTCGGGGAGGAACGTCTCTTCACGATTCACGGAAACTGTCGGCTCCAATGAATCGATAATTTATCGTAGCGCCGAGGACACTCGAAGAACAAGGGAGTCGAATCGAGAATTTCCCCGAGCACTGAAGCGCTCTCATTAGGTTTTTCGCTCAGTTCAGCGAGCACGCGAATTTCCAGCACCCATGATGGTGGTTCGTTTGGCGGACTGCCATTGCTGTGCGTCGCAACCGCTGTGAGCCGCCATCGTCGTAGCCTTGATCCACCCTGCCGTCTCAGGGCCCGAGATGTGTGACTGGCAGCATGCCTATGTAATTATGACCCGTGCAATCCACGATCTGCGATGGCATGCTCATGATGGCGACAGATGCCTCGGAGAAACTGGTCCCTGTCGTCTGCTCAGACTGTTTGCTGAGCAAGCAAGTGGACAGTGGGCGATATTTTTCATGACCATTGTTGAAAGTCTGGGAGCAGCGCAGTCGCGAGGGTCGTGACGAACGCCGAGTTTGGTTGCGATTCGCCTTTCTTTGGATAGCTGTAGATGGGGAGGGGGGGGGGGCAGCCGATGGGTTGATCAGCGGATCCAACAAGGACTCCTAGGAGACGAAATCCCTCAGTCTCCGATCGAAACCGACGCCAAAAACCGTCTCTGAAGCTGAGGATTCCGATGGAAACGCTCGGTCCATCACGCTCGGCACGCTCACTATCTGCGGTTCCTTCCGTTCCATTTGTTCGTTCATTCGTCATTTTTCCTCATTGTGTTCGACGGGTGGTGAGATACTGCGTGTACCAACAAGCTGCTGCGCAAACTAGTAGCT
The DNA here is from genome assembly GCA_037576195.1 of Phytoseiulus persimilis. Lineage (NCBI taxonomy): Eukaryota > Metazoa > Arthropoda > Arachnida > Mesostigmata > Phytoseiidae > Phytoseiulus > Phytoseiulus persimilis. The sequence continues at coordinate 31,974,479 of CM075103.1, forward strand.
GCTCCCGTGTGTGCGTTTCACTGCCTCATGGCATTAACGAGGGAGAGGGGGGAACCGTGAACTGCACCTGCGGCACGCCGCCCGTCTCACTGACGGACAGAACAACCGACCGACCGTCCGTCCGTGCGCCCTCGGACGACTGATCCAATACAGCGTTCGTTCCAATACTCCTTTGAAGAAGATCTTCGAGGCGAAAACGCTGACAAAGATGCTCTTTTGCCCCTGGGCTGCTGTTCCTTGCTGGCCCAGCCACCCTCCTACCCTCCCATCCACCCGACCGACCGCCTGACTTCTTGCCTGACGAGCCGCCGCCGCCGCCATCGCTCCCCTTCACCGGCGAGTGCGGCGGCAGTAAGCCACCCAGTCAGTTTCCTGTGGCGCTTCCGGCTCCGGCAAAGGGCGTCGGTGTCTCGCTGCCACTTCAAAAGTAAGTCGATCAGAAGCTTATCCGGGGGAGATATTTTCAACTACCCGTTCCGCCCGTACTTTTTCACCTGCGCTAGCCCCTCCGAGTCTGCTCGGAGCCGCGGAAGACTTTTTTCTGCGTTATTTTCCCCAGAGTATCCTGTGGGCTCGGAAACTCCCCTACGCACATGCCCTCCCATGCGAACACTCCTTGCGAAGCCGGAAGAGCACACGACACGGGGATATGGGTGGAGAAAACTGGCGGACATGAAAATTCCACATATTTGCCAACTTTGAAAATCGTCCGTAGCTCTGCAGCGACGCGTCCTGGGTTCAGGAACTCCACAGTGTCGAAGATTCATCTGTGAGTTTCCATGTTTGAGATCGGGAGTCGGAGCAACGAACAGAGAAAAACTTCGTTTTAGCACCTGAAGTTTACTTTGGATTTTAGCGGGGTCGAGTGCTCTTCAGTGTTGAGAGGCAAACAATTTCCCCGGTCATCATCGTCGTCGTCGTCGCTGTTCCCGCGCCAATGTCGCCGTTCAACAGCTCAGACAAACACGGACGAGGGCGGGACGAGACGGCGTAACGCAGGGCGCGAACCGACGCGAGACATCGGGAGAGACAACGAACGCCGCGCTGAGGAGAGCATCAGCAATGCAAAATAGCCGGCTGCCCCGGGCGCTTGCAAACAACACTCTTACGGCACACTCCCTGACACGCCCGCGCAAGTTAGCTCGCGGAAGCTGGAAGAAGAAAGCAGCTAAACAGAGTTCGAGCCTCTACCGGCTTCCGGACTCTTGAACGACACTGATGACAATGACCTTGGCCGTGTCCAAAGTTAATTAGTTCATTTGATTCATGCAAGCCTCAACCTCCATGTCACTCCGAAAGTTATTCCTCGACGACGAGCGAATGGCAATCGAGCGACTCTTTGCAACTGTAACGGAGGACCCTCGTTGCCCTTGAACAGAGACCATTGCTCTTCGCCCTCGAACTCAGTTGGCGACAAGAACTTCGAAAGTCGACTAGAAGTTGCGTGACCCGTCAAACGTGGACAAGGTGTTGGTATTGAGGTCGCTGCCCGTGATCGCCGGTAGGCGGGAACGGATGGTGTTCTACACTCCTCTTCTCCCACATTACCCTGAAAACCACGATCATGAAGTCACTCGACGCTGAGTGCGATCTTGACACCGTTTCGACAATGATGATGCGGAGTGGGACAGTGCAGTGCTGGAATCTCGGTGGAACCCTTTACGCAGGGTTCTTTGAATCCTTCTAAGTGCTCTCGGCCTCTGGAAACTTAGTCCTTCTACTCCAGGAACTGTCTGAACACGCAATCCCGATCAAAAACAGAAATGGAGGAGTGCATATGGCGCGGCACTGCGGGAGGCGAGGAGCGGGGAAAAGCGAGAGCGCGGAACTAAGGCATCGGTAACGAAATTGCCAGGTGGGGTGGAACCGGAACCGTGCAATGAAGGAAGTGTGATGTTTTGAGATTTTGACTGTCTCTGTCTTCTAAGATGAGTTTACGATTGTCAAATTTGATGGGACAGCTCGATTCTTCATGGCAGGATTTTTTTCGCACGGTATGGAGTCCCGCCCCCCTTAAAGTCCATTCGCTAGTAACTCATGGTGTCGCTCCTATTTTATTTCTAAGAATTCATGATGCTCTAACGATACTCATCCATTTCCGACGCTGTCTTTATTCCTCTTCCGGCGCCCCTTCTCATCGCGGGACAGCGTCCTCGGTTCCTTCAAAGCGGCAAACCAAGCCGAGCTGGTGGTTTCTACATCAGCCGAAAGTTCTCCCGCTCATAGATTCTGTCTGTCAAATATCTGTACCATCCATTGTTGAGTTCTCAGCATTCATGGCTGCATTACGTCTCAAAGGTCTGCTGCTCACAGATGAGCTCATGACTGGGATGGCGACTGTAGCTCGCGACACCCAGCTCATGGATTGTTGCAACAGCAAGCACGTGGCTTGTCGAGCCGACATCCCCGCGCTGTTGGAGCTCAGGGACCAGCTCTGAACAAAAGATGCGCTCGATCATATTCAAGGTTTGCTCCATGAATTCTCACCGACTCACGTTGTAAATTACTGATTCCTCGATACGCCTCCTCGACTCGATCCTCAACATACCGTGCGCAAGAACAGCTGTTGAGTGAATTCACGAGATGAGTCTTTGAATGAGAAACTGCGTCAGATTTTTGTCGGAAAGCACCGACAGCCGCTTCGATGACGACGACGTGATCGAGTCTGAGAAGGATTCGTTTTCAAAATCTATGTTTTCCGATCGCTTCTTGGGGGTATTCATCACTTGAGCAGAGATAGTATGTGGGCATTTACCCGCCGATAAGCATCAGTCGAGTATTCTCATTGACCTTGGAGGAGGGCTCGATGTTTTCCGAGGCGGAAGGCGAAGTTCATACCCTTTTCTGCATCGCCTGTGATCTCGGGACGGAGCTTATTGTGCGAACAGCTTTTGATCAGTAAGAGAAGTCAGCTGCGTTCAGGAGTCCTCCATTCTCCCCCTGAGTCATATCTACCCGAGAGAAATATCATGACATTTCAACTATGATCGAGGTTGTTGGATTCCTTCGGTCAGACACACAATCCGACACCCGCCGGCCCACGTGCACCACAGGGTAACGATCTCTCTGATGTTTTGCTTCCTCGTTCTCCAGATCACAATACGGACTCGTTCGGGCGGTGGGAAGAAAGATGGTTTTCGTTCTCGTTGGAATGCTAAAACAGTGTCGAGGCCGGAGATCCCGTTATTCAGTAACTGATGAACGTTTGGAGTGCATCTGAAATTCCTCCGAGGGTGTAAATCACTGGCATCTCGTCTCGCCCTGCGCTTGCTCCGAGGGTAAATGCCAAGGAGTTCGTGACGCGAAATTTTCGCGAGCCCAGCTTGATAAGAATACTACGCTACTCTTCACCGAGCCCAACTGGAACGAACGCATGAGTGGTGGGCAAGTGAAAATCTTGCATAGCGGGTGAGAGAACCTAGAGTCGACGCCTTCAACTGACAGCGACCAACATGGCGATACAAACTTATCATACGCGAGCCCCATCATGCTCAAACCATATTCGATTGATTTTTCTTCGCGCAAAGAGGAAAAATCGTGAGTTCCGAAACCATGTTTGCAGGTTGACTCCGGTGTGTATTCAACAGCAGTGTGACTCCTGTTTAAACACTCGACGCATGCGCCTGTTTTCTGAAACAGCTCGGACCTCTCCTCGTTGGTGAAATTCCCCCATTCATTTGAGGAGCAAGGGGAGACGCGTTGTCTTCAGATTTAGGGATAGAGTAGTTGCTGTGCGCCGATGTAAGCGATGAAGTGGATCATTCGACCTGAGAAGACCCTCATGGTCCCGATATGCTTCTCTGTAACTACATTCTTCGAAGGAGCTCTCAGTTGGACATGGAATAATCCAGGCGGAAGAAAAATTTATTACTTCTCCAGTACTACTACGCCTACTGGAAGTATGAACGAATCAATTGCAGGAGTGCGACCGCAGGGCCGTTGAAATTTTCTACCGTAGCCCAAGAGGTTTCCCCGATCCAAGAAACTGCCGGAGAAGGCGATTGTCATTCGTCTGAACAATTGGAAGTCTCTCCGTTGCATAACTTCATCATTTCTCCATAACTCCCGAACTCCTCTTCGATGATGCTCTCAGCTGTTTCGTAATCATTCCAACGGGGGAGCAAGATGCGAGATGGCTCCCAATGCATTCCAAACGGGTGCTCTTTTCAGTTTTCGGGAAGTTCTCCGAAACATCACCGGTCTGGTCACCACCAGCTCGAACAATTCTGTTAATCCTTGCATGTCCTTCGAATTTCGGGAGCATTTCTCCCTGCTCGGCAATGACTTGTCGAGACCCCGCACTGCGTGAGATTTTCCTGCGGGGCGAAGAGCTTGCGCGGAGGCGTCCTGCGCTTTACCTTGAGCAGAACCGGGGTAATAGAGCTGATTTCGTGACAAATCCTCGTCCTCGATGCATTTTTCCTGTATCTTCCCAGGGCTGCCAGACTTGACAAGAATTTGAGAATGAAAAGTTTTGAGTTGATCCTGACAGCCCGCTTATGCAGTTTCACCCGGAACGAAGAAAGACCTCGGATCGACGCGACAACTGCATTGCAGTATAGTTCGACCGGATTCAGGCACTCCTCACCGACGGAATTTCGCCGATTTCGGCCTCCCTGAGAGGGTAGGTGGGGAATACATCGAGGACGGTATCGTGTCAAGGAATCTGTGACTTGCACGCAGATACGATCGCTCGCCGCTTCGCGATCTCTGCAGCGATTTATGTTCCGACCATTGGCACGTGAGCTGGATCCCTTTCTGCATCGAGTCATACCGGTACGGACTCGTTCGGTACTTGTGTCGTTCCCTGACCAACTAAGTGAAACGATCCAGAAGAACGGTCACCCTTGAGCTGCTCTACCAAACGCGATTCTCTGCTGAGCAGCGCGGATGAAAAGATGCAAGAAAAAATCCCAAATCTGCCATCCTTAACCAAGTGATGAGAAAGAAGAGAGGAAATGAAGAATCCCGACCTAAGTTCCAAGTTGGGAACCTTGCAAAACCGGGACTGCAGAGTTTCAATTCGTTCTACGGGTTTCGGCTTTCAACAAAAAGTCCATAAATGTTTTCGGAATCACCAACATGTTGACTGGTTTCGTAAAAAAAACGTGTGCGTTTAGAAAGGGAGTGATGCTGGCCGGACACTTCAAGGACGTTATTCTACGAATCGGCTCGGACGCCAGAGCCATGCTGAGGAGGTCCACCGCTCGGGGCAGAACTCTAGCTCAACTAATTCATCATCTATTCCGCAGAATCCTCGGAGATCTGTCCCATCGGCTAATGAATTGACCCCATAAGAAGGACGGATCGATTCTTCTTTCAGTTATAAATGCATACTTGTCTAAAGCGGCCGGTTGTGGCCGCCATGCTTTGTTCTCACCCACTCCACCTTCCTGCCCTTTTTTCATATTTCTCCTGCGACTACAGATCCTATGCAAGATATCAGGGTTCAAGTTCCTGGAATCCAGAGTGCTCGGTGCGTTGCCTTTCGTGCGCCCGTCAGATTTACTTGAAAGCATTCCCCGCCAAAACACGATTCCATGTCTAGTATCATTGTGAGAGCACGAGCTGCAGGAGCAGGGCGCTGCCAAGCGCTGCTCAATAAATCTCGTTCTTTTTCCCTTTCTGTCTTCCTCTATCAGTGCACTAGCTGTGTCGGAGAATATCTCGGCTGGGTCTTCCTGCCGAAACCAGCTCTCACCGATGATAATTGAGAGCACTCAGTCATTAGCCCCAGTGGCTCAGTGACTAATCTCATGCTGCCTCTTACTTTTCTCGTCTGAGTTCTCTCATTTGCTTCTGACTGCGGCTGTGTCTCGCGCTTCCAATCATCCTCTCCTCCTATCTCTCCCGAACTTCATTTTTTCCAACCGTATTCCCCGGGAAGAGGATTCCCTCATTGGCTTTGCGCCGCGGAGAGAGTTCCGGGGGCTCCGCTCTCGCACAAAAAGAGACACCGGAGTAGAATCGAAAGCTGAACTCGTTCTGGCGCTGTTGCTGACGCTGTGCGGACGTCCGGAACTCAAAAGGACCACTGCGGTTCAGGGCGGCTGTCGGAGCGCTCCGGTGGGAATCGGGTTTGGTAACGGTCTTTGCCAAATCGTTTTACCCGGGAGAATTCGTTAGCGAATCGGTCAGCGCGTAATCCGATCACGGAAAATCGTAATTGATCGCATTGACGCAATGGATTCTGTCGGAGCTTCCGAAATCTGGCCCACCGGCGCCGAGCCACAAGAGCCCACTGCAGCGTGTGGAGCATGAATCGTGTCGATTAACAACGGAATCGATAATTCAGAGTGGACCGCAGCGCACTGTGATCGAATCCTCAATTAAGCTCGATCAGAAATTAATAAAAAGGTTCTTGAGTATCCCTTCGATTGGCGACCTCAACTGCCTCATGAAAGTCTAGCACGTTCAGCCCGAAAGTGAGAGGTGGGTCTCGCTAAAGGATCCGAACTACATCGGGAGACACGAAGAATCTTCCATCACGGCTCCACGGTCTCAGATTCTCTCTGAATCGAGAGAGGTTTTGAGGATCGCTGACTTTCCGGCGATTCTGACTGTTTGCGTGCGACTAGTTTGGTAAACATTTTCGCGGTTCCCGACTCTTTCGCGACAGAACCCAGAAGGGCTGCCGAATCTTACGCGGGCTCCTTGGACGGGTTTCACCGCCCGTCCCAGTTCTCATATTTCAATCTTCGAAACCATAAAGGAAATTGAAACAAAGTGACGACTTCAAATCGTTAGATTCATCGAAGAGCCTCGCACCGACCCGGAAAATCACGGTCCACAAACTCGTGCCGATGATGCAGGAGGAGAATGGTCCGGTTCGTCGAGTGTTTGAATATTTAGTTGGGAGAACAAGAACAGAGCTGAAACTTGAACACTTCGATTCAAGAGCCGTATTTTAGGGTGAACCGCATCGGATGCATGGCCTAACATGGCAATCGAATTAGGACGGGCGTTCCGGTGCCTTCAATTCTCATGGTTGTAGGTTACAACCATGAGTAGGTGGTTACAACTTGTAACATCAACGAAACGGTCCGATATCCGGTTCTCATTGCCACCGATAGCTCAGAGTCGAGATGACGTGTATTTCGCGTATTTGTGAAACGCGTTTCATCAAACGCTCGCTTCGAACAAAAGATGGCGGGGCTTGCCCTGTAACGGCGCGTTTGCTATGTTGGATTCCACAACCGCTAATCCAGGAATGGAACGATAAATGTCGGAGGTTGATCTTTTTTTTTGTTTTCCGGCTGAACCTCTCAGCCAGCCCTCAGAAGTGTCCCGGAATCACCTTTCGGTATTGCTCCAGTAACACTCCCTATCGCCTCGCAAATACCATTGCGGGCGGTGGGCTTGGGTCTTAAGATGTTTCAGATTCAATTCTGATATGAATTAAATCCTCTATTTAACACTCAAGAAATTTGTTGTCCCGGCCGGGAATCGAACCCGCGATTGCTAGCTTCGCGTGGCACTCAAGGCGTTGGTTTATGCCACACGGCCAACGAGCCGGTCGGAGGTTGATCTGAGATCCGTACAGAATTTCCGGCAAAGTACAACTGACTTCATCACTTTTGCTGTGAAATATGACCGCAACAGCACCAATGGAGCCGCTGAGAGCGAGTTTCGCGTCGCCGAGCGGAGGAAGTTTTCTTGGCCAACTCAAACTCCAACTCGAATCGAGGCGTTGAGCAATAGCTCAGATCCAAATCAGCACAACGGAGTCGGGAGAGAAACATGGGAAGCTCTCGAGCGAGACTCCGGGCCGCATGGAGTGTTTTCTCAAACCTCGGCTGAGACAGCCGTGCGAAAATATCCTCGAGTCCACGGTCAGATCATCTCACAAATATTGTCGCCTGGATGTTCGTCCTGAACCGGCGCCGAAACCGCGGGAATGACCACAGTTGACTAGAAAAAAACCGATGCCAGGCCCGGGAGGCCACAAAGGTATCTTCATTTCCAGGAAGAATCAACATCTGGATCGTCACGCTCTCCAGCTCAGGCAAAAATCTCAAACGATGATTGACATCGTATTAATGTCCGAATGGCTTATCCACGAAGTTATCTCGGGAGTGCTTTCCGGCTCGGTGCCTCACCTATCTCGATTGGAGACACCCATAATCGTGAGTCACTTCGTTTTCAGTTCCAAGATCGATATCACTATCGACATTCAAATATTCCAGAGGCTCCCCGAAGGCTCAGATATCTTTCGGAATGACTAACTGTGGCGGAATCTTTGTGTCAGCAGCTGAGCGTCCGGAGGGCTTTCCGGAAAAGAATAGTCATCTAGGGAATTGTCTTCCAGGCCCGCGATTCGTCGATCTCGAAATGATCGCTGAGAGCGATTCGACGGCTTCATGAAGACGCCGATATCATTCGAAAGAACGTTTTGGAGAACATTTCTGATACCGGAGATCCGAGCCCGCAATGAACTGAACCCTTGATTCTGCCAACCTTGCCGTTGAGCTCCGCCTCCATCGAATCCGATGTGTCCCCACATTTCCCACATATCTTTCTTCCCCGGGCTCTACGATCGGCCTCGAGTCCCATTCCGGTGAAGCCTCTCGTCTGGGTATTGTCTTCCGTTCAACATCAGCCGCGGTCAATTATTTCTCAGTCGCTCGAGAAGGCCCACGATTCATCCGGAAAACAGTCGAAACTAGGTCCCACGTGGTGTTCCAGCGAATGCGCGCATTGGAACGTGACTCACGAGTCGGGTCTCGCTGTCAAGTTCGGGAGCCCCATCTACGGAGACAACCAGAACTACAATGGAAGCACAATGCTGCATCGGATCCGATGAAGTTCACTAAATTTGCGAGCTGCGTTGAGACTGGGTGCCTTGAGTGTAAAAATGAGTTGCCAAACATCCCTCCCACGGTTACCCTTCTACCATCCAGTCGAATCGGACGGTTCTCGCTTGGTCTGGATCCAGCTCAACTCGGAGGCATTTCCCCGGTAGGAGTTCACTTACTCAGCCACGAAATCCATAAATGCTCTGGAAGGAAACTCGGATTGCCCAACGAGCCGATCGATCGCTTTCCCGGTTTCGAGTGACTTTGGTCCCCGTTAATAACTACATATATCACACAACGGCACCGTCGTTCCGGTCTCCGTCTTCCTTCCTGTAAGCTGATTTCCCCGAGCCCCGGCTCGAAGTCGACATGCGATAATGCATCAGGATTCCGTTCTTTGTTGTCGCTCTTTTGGTTTGTGAGTGGCTGGCGAGCGAAAACGATTGAGCGGTTTCGTCACGTGACTTGTCCTCCGAGCGGTTGTCATCTAGACAAGTCGGCGGTCTTCAAATACAACGAGAGATACGATCTCTTCCACCATTCATCCGGCCCTCACGATATTTCCATGCTAGCTAAATGCTCGATTACTCGGCCGGGATGACCAAGGATGCTCCGGTGAGTTGCTCTTCAGCGACAGACAGGGTTCGGGTGAGAGGAATCGCCATAGCTTACGATGATGTTGAAAATGCGATCCAGACCTCATCCATGGGATGAAACAACCGTCAGCGTATGAGAATCTGGGGGATATCGGCCACATTCGGATGTTGCGTCTCCGCAGCGGAATCCTCTGAGGGCCAAGAGACGAAAAAATCTCGGGCACCCTCTCGGCGGCAGTTTGTCGAGACATCTCTCCCAACGAAGGAGTCTGACCGCACCTCAACTGCTGCTGTTACCGCACATCCGCTCTCGGAAGCCGATACACCATCCGTGGAAATGATGCACCATCATTCCTTCCGATTCTCATCGTATCGTATTCCTCGTCGCTGGGAGGAAGGAAAGTGACAATTATGGAGAGGCGAACCCCATCGGAGCCAACTCAGTCGCACACCGCCTTCCCAAGATCTCCAAAGTATTTCATGAGTTATCATTAAGGTTTGGGGTCACAAAATCAACATGTGGATCGGGAGAAACAGCGACGGCGCCAGCATGGGACCATTGCGACTGAAGCCTCATTCTACTCAGGGGTTACAGCCCGTTTGCCCGAACCCGTTTCACCGGACCAGTTTCCCCGAAACCTCTCCTGATTCCGAGACCCTCCTAGTGGAAGGGGCTTCCATGTAGAGCGCGGAGTCGAGACGAATGACGCTGAGAAATTGGGAATTGGCGAAGTCGGCCAACCACAGACGTTAACGCTCGACTACAGGAATGACGGTCACCTCGGTATGCGCTTCCGTAGTGCCGCCGTAGTTTGTGTTCCTTGTGGACGGACCAGCTTTCCTCACAAATCAAGCACGTTGGTTTCTCTCAAAACTCCACGAAGGGAGAGTCCCCTTTCCATTCAGACTGGAAGCTCCCGATGCTAGTCACCGATTGTTCGCTTCGAGGCCATCCCCAAAACAGCTATTCAAGACGAACGAGAAGCAGACGAGTGAATCGAGTGTTCACTTTTCGTTCATAATATCGACGTGTCGTGTTACTTGTGGAGCTCAGATCTCTTATTCTCGCCAAGGAAAAAATTCCCGAGTTCGAAACCTCATCATTGCCTGATGTCACTCTTTCCAGTCATGTCAAGAGGCTCACGAACAGTTCGAGCTCGCTGAGATACGTTCTCTGTAGCGCCCGTAAGTTTGAACGCCCGCGATGTTTTTTTGCACCGCTGCCCGCGAACCGGATCATGCGACCCGCGGGCCGCACCAAATCGTCAACCCCTGATGTAAGTTATTGTGATATTGAGCTTATCTGAAATGATTGATTCCGGGTCAAGGGTCAGCGGAATATGCGACTGTATTCCTCTGCGCAAAATTCATCAGATCGCACAGGGAGAAGTCCTCAATATGACTCTCTTCCTCTGAAGTCCGCTTTCTCGGACTCCGCGCTCTGCATAGAAACCTCATCTACTCGGAAGGTCTCGGAGTCAGGAGAGGGTTTCTGGTCGGAGAAACGGGTTCGGGTGAACGGTTTCGGGTAAACGGGTTGGAGGAAACGGTTTCAGGGAAACGGGAGAACACCCTTTTCACGACTAATGGGGTTAGCTTCCTCATGGAATTTCTCTCTGATTTTTCCTGAGAGTCTTGAGAGTTTTCAGTGGTTGATTCCAATATCTGAAGTACCTCATACGAGCTCTCTAGTCTTCACCCCAAATCCGGTCAACGGTTTTCCGAGTTTGAATTCCTCATCCTCCTCGTTTATACAGCTGACGCCCACCTGGGTGTGATCCGTAGCACGGGCGAAGCGTAGCGTTGGAAATCGCGGCAGTGACGACGAAGACGACAACAACAACAACGTTCAGCCCCATGAGAAGGCTGGCGTCGCCCCTGGGGAGAAGCGCGATCCGGGCTCAGACGAGGCGGCAAAAGTGAGGATAACATGTTCATCTCGCAGGTGCCATGGGGATCGCGCAGGAAGGATATATTGTGTTCTTTTCTTCATTGTGAAGACATGCTGTCGATGACTCTGTTCGACATGACTATGAATGGAACATGGGTCAACGAGCTGCGACGCAAGTATTCAGGGAAAACCGTGTCGAATGAAATCTGACGACGAAACGTAGAGCTGAGAAGCTCGAGCATTTTGCCTCAAACGCCTATGCCTGCCTTTTTTGACGGTTTTACGATTATTTTTCCCATTCTGGCTCTTCAGTGCCATAAATGCCCAAAGTGCGTCTCTCAGGGGATTCTCCCTGGGAACTCGCTCCTTCGAAGCTGCTCCAACTTTGCGAACAGAGGGAATGAATTTCACATGGATTTCTGTGGGATGCTTGTGAAGTCCACAAGGTTCGGAGCACATCGTTCAGAAACTTATCGGGGGAATACTCGAAGCATGACCTCCCCCATCATTCACCTCTGCAGAAGACAAACCTCATGAGACTCTATGGTGACGCAATTATGAAGATTCGGAACTCTATCGGTGTTCTGAACATATCGTTTTCTGTCGATCGAGAACCCCGACATGAAATGACAGTTTGTTGTGAATATCGTCATCGGCCCGCTCGACGCCACGAAACCAACAACTGCCTATCTGTTAGGATCTGAAATCATTGAGCGAGTGATCCATTCGACAACGGCTCAAGCCCTCCGTAACGAGTTGAACCTCTTGTGACCAGAGGGTATTCAGCACGGCAGACTGTGGCTCCCGGTCAAATATGCCGCCCCCTATATGACAAAAGCCGCTGGAGGACAGGACACCAAGTTGAGTTCCCAGAGATGGTGTACATAACAAGTGCTGTTCTCGGAGTTCATAGGGTACGCCAAGAAGTTCGAGAGTTGTTTCCGAAGGTCGATTCATTCACAGCAAACGTTACGAAGGTTTTTGTGGTGGCTCCTTCGCGCATTCAGAGATTCAGAGACCTGGCCCCCGGACTTCCGCTCCCACCGCAGCCCGTAATCACACGAAAGCGAACTTGGCTCCAAGTGGCATGCTATTGCTCGCAGAACTACGCAAAAGTTGAATACATTCTGAGGGATTTTCGTGAAAAAGACGCAGTGTTTGTCGCGAAGTGCCGTCAGATTTTGGTTGACCCGCTTCAGAATCACAGCTTGTATCCAATCAACAGGTTTTGCAACGATCCCGGGACAAATCAGGACGCGCGAAGACACTGAGCAGTGCATTGAATCAACGTCAGAAGTTTTAGACGAACTGGCACAGTCTGACTACGAAGCAATGGGGTCCAATCGAAGAGAATCTCGACAGAGTCCAACAACATCCTGGATTTTGAACTTTTCAAGAGGACTTTTCGTCCACCATTCGAGGGGGAGAGAAATTCCCGACCGGAGGAACCTATCCGTAGCCGACGTTCTTTTGTACAAGACGCTCCTCACTAATCGAAAAACACGGCTGACGGACGGAGATGCAAATTATCACATAGTCATCTAGTGCTGTTTATTCGGTTCTTCCGAAGAATAAAGTATGACCTCCTCATTACCACCTATTTCGGCCTATTTTGCTTATTTTTTGTGCCTTTTTCGGCCGTTTTCAGCGCCGATCCGCCTGCATTTCCCTCGATTTTTCAGTTCCTGAAGTTCGGAGCTCTAACGATGAGGACCTGAGGTGAGTGTGTTGGATGCACTGTCATCATGCTCCACATCGATGGACTGAAATCACTGTCACAAGAAAGCAAGCGCGATTCCAGGGTGAGATTGAGAGGGGACACTTGGGATGTTCGGGGAAACAATCAGTTGAGTATTCCAGGAATGCTTTTCTTGGACAATCAGATCCCGATCGGTGAAAAAAGGGGGAATCGTCCTGCGTTGAAAGGTACAGACCATTGGAGAGATCAGTCTGGAGAGGGTAAGTGGACCAATCCAACCGAAAGAATGCGCAAAGGCTCAGGGTTTCCACAATTCGGATTCTCGAAACGTGTGTGGAAGGCTTCAGCAGGTTCAGTACTCCCGAAAGCAAATGCAGTGATGGAGATGTCGAAGACTCTACGAAATGAGAGACTTAACTTCTGAATGCTGGAATATCCGAACCCCCCGCATGGTACAACGAGTTTCCCGACTTGCCCGCTCCACTTAGAAGTGTTCCAGAGTCGTTCGGAGCGGCCTCATGATAGATCCATGCCGAGTTCTAACGCGCTGGAATCGACGGAGCATTTCCAATTTGGGTAATTTCCCAGTGCAGTGCCGAGTGAATCGACGGCGAATAACTTCAGCCTTTGGATAGACTTGTCCGAGCCAGGGGGCCCGGAACTGTCAACATTCCCTCCCGGTGTTTGTGAGCGAGGCTCAAGATTGATTTTCGTTCCAGGGAGCAAAGTGGGCTTGACGGAGCAGTGGAGTGAGGCCTCGGCTGGAAGAGAGGTCACTCCATCTGTGGAATGTGTTCAAACTCGATTGTGGCTCCTCGCGGCCGCGAGCAATAGAGCTGAGTGCGCATTGTGCCGGCTGCACTCAGTGAGAGACAAACAAAGGACTACTCACGTATGGGACGTCGAACGGTCCTTGACGGCAGACATGGCGTGATTTCGGTTCTGTCTCGAGAGACCTATGAGTTATTTGTAGACGACGGGCCAGTTGCTATCGTTCTTTCTCCGGGCAGCCGACGCTGTGCAGGCCACCCGATCCGGCTCAGAGTTGCGCAGAACAACAGCAGCACCAGGAGCATTATAGCATAGACGAACGGGCCGCCAACCGACAAGCGAAGGGACTGACTGACTGCCATCGCCACCGCTGGCCGACCGATGCGACGGACGCTGCGTTGGATGTCTCCGAGTGACGTACGGCCCTCCAGGGAAACAACGCCAGTTGTCTGTTCTGCACTCCTCAAGTTATCCCGACTTTCCCTCCCCACGCCACTAACAGGACATGCATTAACTTCGATGGGATCCCAATAGAAAATCATTCTCACTGCACTCCCGAGAACCGATCCCCGGAAACGCCTTCAAGAGTCCTCCGGCCGTGGCGCGCGAACGCGTTCCCCGTCCATTCCCGAAAACTCTCTCGAGAGAGACCGAGCTCGCTGAAGCGGCGCTAGGACGACGATGACGTTCGCGACATCCGAGCAACGCTCAGATCGTTCTGCGCTCGTCAGCGGGGATGGCCAATGAATGGATATGGAGTAGCTCGCACCGTTTCTCGCGATGATTCCTCGCGCGCTGTATTCGGCGCTGGGAACGATACTCAGCTTGAGAGAGCGAATGAACTCCGGTTCGCAGGTAGGAAATAGCCGTGGCCAAGCGGGCACATCGGGTAGAAATCTCGGGTGGAAGTTGTTTGCCCTATCGAGAGGGATAAAGCATTCATTGATTGCCTCCTTCCTTTGCCGGGCAACTTTTCTTTCTCGGTTCCTTGCCCTCCTGTTGTGTAGGTCGTGAGTGGACTGCAGGAAGCGGTAAAAACGTGGAAGCGGACGTAAACAAACGGATTGAAGGGCATTGGTCTAGAAAGGACCCAAAGAAAGCTCCGCCACAGAGGAAGTGATCGAGAGCAGTGAGCACAAGAACATTGTGAGAAATATGAGCGCCAAAAGATTCCAACGTAAAAACTGACTCTCGCGACAATTTATAGGTGGCTCTACTGGGTACTTTCGGCCGATTGACAAATGGCTCCTCTCCCCAGCGGTTCCGAGTGTTGCACGGAGCCATGTCGTCGACAGTTTCCCGTCCTCCTCGCGCTGTGGTCCCGGGAAGCGCGGTGAGCACGCATTAATTTTCTTCTGATGTGTCCCCCCCCCCCCCCATCCGCCGAAAGAGGTTGCGACAGCTCTAACAAGCCGTCCGGCAAGTTTGTGAACAACGTTTCCCTGCGCAGCGTTTGAGAGGCGGAGCCGTGCGACTCTTCGAACCCGAATCCCCCGAACGGCGCATCGACCACTGTGGCCCAGAATACCTGCGTACCGCCCTTATGCTCTCGAATATGGAACTTCCGGAAAAAAAAACGGAGCCCGCCCTCCACCTGGCCTCGGGGGAACGGGCGCCTCAACCGAATCGAGCTGACCCGACGTTCCTTCGTCCGCTCTTTTCCAGGCCTCCCTCGAATCTGCAGGCCGAGATCGAATTTTCATGCTCGTCTTATCGGGTCAGTGCATAATTCACCGACGTTTCCTCAGTCGCTTGTTACTCCTACTCCTTGCTCTGGGCTTCTGGAACGAGATTCTTCCTTGAAACCTTGAGATTGGGCTCTCAGTTATCCAAGGAAGAACCGTTTCGTTCAAGGAAGAAAGAAATCCGGGAGAGAACCGCTGTCTGTTGGGGAACGAGGACATTTAGCTCTCACCGGCCGCTGACGGAGGCCGAGGTTCACAGGGGAGAGCCGGCCGTGGCATCCTCTAATACTTCGACATGGCTACTCGACACATTGAGCAGCGGATCTCCTCCGTCCGACCAGGAGTAACTCTCCACGCATCATCGTCACTCATCGAGAGTTTCGCATTCCCACCTCCTCGTTAGAGTCGAAAAGGGAGAACAACAACTGTATCACGCATGAAAGGGGAATCGACCGACGGAACGGCCGAGATGTCTCCGTCAACTAAACCACTCGCGGTGAGGCTCCGTCTCGCGGGGAGTCAGTGCGAAGTCGAGATTGACCCTTAGCACACTCGCTCTCCGACCCTGCTTTCCCGGTTACGAATTGTGGGACCTCTGCCCCTTGCACTACCAAGACAATGAGGCCGCCCACGGGGTGAGCTTGGTCCGGAGTCGAGCAGGCACGGGAGTTCCATGAGGAAAACAGCGAATAGAGTCTCAATGAATCGGTGGGCTTGGCAACTGTACGGCTAACTGGCACGGCTAGTTGCACGACCGACGGTCGTTGTCGAAAGTGAGAGAAGTTGCTCTACGCGAGTTATGGCGCCAGACTGCGCCTTCACACTAATCCCGGTGAGCCCCCGGCTTTGTTTTCCGTTTTATGACCAGCCCGGGGCGCGCCGTTCGTTGCGGAACGGTTCCGACTGTGAGCTCCGGTCCCGTCCGGAGCGCAGCTGCTGCCGGGAAGCAACAAACGTTCGGAAGCGCGGGCAGAGCCGGAGGACACCCAGGTTCGCTGTCGTCCAACTTGCAGCGGCCAACACAGAATCATAACACTCGTATCGATCCTCTTCCAATTCGGGCCCGAATAGACCCAAGGAAGCGACCGAAACGAACCGAGATTCGAGAGAAACACAGGATGAGCTGCTTCTTCAAGAAAGGAAGCGTGCGGAAACTCATGCTAGCCATTCGGCATTCGCCACCTCGTCGGCGAGAGTCGTCCAATGAACATGCCGGCGACAGCAGTGTTTTCCGATCGCTCTATTCGGTTCGTATCCGCGCTGTGGGGTAAAATGCGATCCCTCAGGGCGACAGAGCGACCACGGATCGCTCGTGAGCCCCTCAGATCGAGGAGCATGGGAGCCGACGCGATTTCTGAGAGGGAAAATTCTTACTTAATAAACATCTAGTTTTCATAGGTGTTCTTGTCGGAGGAAAACTGACCTAACACAGCGAAGGATACGCCCCACAGAGCAGCGGCTCAGGGAATCATGTCTGCAGGACTGAAGGCCAAAACGCATCCGAATGACTCCTCAGAAAGTAATCGATTTTCCAGCGGGGAAATCGGGTCTGCATCGGAGACTACTCTCCTTCGACTGCTCCTCCCCATCCTAAGAAGCTCTCGAGGCAGAACACAAGAACTTGGATTTGGTTCAGGTTCTCGCTGCGAAGTTGGGAAGCTGTCCTGGATCGCCAAACTTTCATCTACGAATACGAAACAACGCAAAAACTCCCCTGGAGGCGGTCACGCAACAGTGATTTTCCGGAAAAGTTCGCATCTGATAGCCTTCCGGGTTTGCAAGGCGCATGCGCTAAACCACTTGAAGGGGGGACTGTATGTAGGGTCTGCGATCCGTGGGTTATTCGAAGTTCCAGTACGTCTCTCGAGACTCCATGCTCAAGGTAATCACCACCGACTGTTCCCCCTCCATTCCGAGAAGATGGACAAATAGTTGATCCGGAATCTAAGTACACCACCGGCCGAGGATTCGGGCCAACACCCTGAACACGGAATCTTCGAGAAGCTACCATTCACTATACTTCAACAAACTCTATCTTCTCGAGTGGGAGTGTACGTCTCCCATTCATGGAGTTCGCTGTATTTCCACGCGGCTCGAGACTAGACTTGCGAGCAACCGCAATCCACGGAAACCGTGATTCGCAGTCAATCGCAATTCATAATGCTGAATCCCGGTTTGAAAACCGATATTGACCGCAATTAATCAGTTCCGGAGTATCAATCTCAAATGGATGATTCAAAATGAGAATTGAATAACACAAATATTCATTAGATGTGATGGGAGATGTCTCAGTTTGAAACGCTTGGAACTTTCAAGGCATCGATCTGTGTATTTGTGGGTTCATGGAGAGTCAACGCGGCGACTGGCTCGTACGTGCCAGTTGACAGCTCAGGCTGTTCACTCCTATCGCGGACGTCGTTTACGGCCGCTCGTAAGTTGATCGTTTCATTCCTGGTTTCACAAAGACGGGTATTGCGGTGGAGAGGCAATCCGATGACATTCACCTGTCTCTTCCCCTCGATTCAGAGGTATGAACTCCGCAACATGAGAAGCGTCCTTGGTCTCAGACATGATTGTTCCCGACCCAGCAGAAATGGAAGCAAGCCTAAGTTTCGCTCCGCTTGAATCGATGTCGGCGGAATGGATCGAACAATTCTTGAACACCTTTCGAGGGGGTCCTGGTCCTCCTCCCGTTACGGAAAGAGCGGACACTCGCTCAAGATTAGCTGAACTGTAGGCTTGCTTCCGATTGCATGTAGAGTTCGGCGCCCGACAGTCCCATGCCTCGTAGAAACTCATGAGAATGACGACGAGGCGGATCTACTCAAAATATCGGAGGTCTGCGGGCCACAAAAGCGCAAATCGTGCGGTTCTCCGCTGTTAATCCAGCGCGATTTTTCGCGAATTTCGAACTGTGGTTGAAACCCGCTGCAAAGTGTACTTGGGACCAGTTTGTGCAATGACTCGCAGAAAGCGACAGTTGGGTTGCTAGGGTGGTGATATTACGAACCAAAAGTTAAACCAGCTCTCATGTCGTGTACTGGACGCTGTTGTAACCACAGACGCGTGTCATTTTGATGATGTTCGCGATTAACCCCCCATCCTCCCGCCCCGCTGAACACGCAGCTGCCGGTGCCCCCGCAAAAATATCTCGGAGCCCAATTGCGCCCTGATAACAGCGGAACGAGCGCGGTGCTTCCCGTGGAATAATTTCCTCGATTCTATCAATCCAAGCGACGGGTACGGATCAGCCCCATCTAATCTTAGTCGTTTAGTTATTCGTTCACAGCCGGATCCTACCTCGGCCATACTCCATCGTCTTGAGATGATCCCTGTGTTTACTGTTCAGAGTATTCGATCGGGGGAGCTCTTCCCAGTCAGTCGGAGATCATTTGTACACTCTCATCGCGGCCTCTTGTTGTACCATTGTTGTTCTCCGAAATTAGCAGTGCCGTCGGTTCGGAAGTCACGTGACTGAATTTCCAACGGGACACATATCTCCTGAACGGCAGAAAGTAACTTGAAATCAGGGTAATTATGAGTGCTGTGCGTCGTCTACGTGGCCTGTGTTTTCTCGACGTGACTGGGGCCCTCTGCACGAATTCAATGAACTGTTCGGCCAAGCTTCCAGCAATCAGCTCCCGATAGCCCGGCTACTTCTGCTGAATTGGGAAGAATGGGTCTCTGCAACACAGATACATCCCGTATCTTCCGATATCAACGGATTTGTCAGTAGAGTTTGGACGTTTCCGATGTTGGCCCAAATTCTGCGTCGCAGTTGGAGTTGATCCCGTGTGACGTTCACGAAACGGATCGCGGCTCGTTTACGGCTACCGAGTTCGCTTTCTAGTGTTTCGGGGTGATTTGAAAATTGCCGGGTGCAAATCGACCTCAGACGTGCATCACGTACCATCCGGATGAAGTGCTCAAATCTGCTTCATAGCTCGTAGTGAGCTTCCCGCGAGTGCATATTCGCAATGAGCTTCAACGGTGATCCGAGCTCGCGTTGATGGCCCTGTATGTGACCTGGAAATATTTTGGCAATATATTGACGACATAGCTGGTCGCAGAACACTCGGACGCTTCGCTACGGGAGTCTCAGGAGCCCTCGTTTGATCGACCCTCTGGCGATTTGTAGGCGTGACCGCGAACTATCTGTGGCGGGGCCCACGAAAGAAGCCCTCGGCAATGCGATACCCTAGAAAATGCTCGTTCGGGGGTGCTGGTGGACCGCTTCTTGGATTCAGAGGCCTTCTCGCTAGGGTAGTTCGCGTGAGGGAGTACATTGCTGCTCTGAGGAGGAAAAAAGATTGAATGAAGTGATTTAGCTCGACAGGCAGCTCCCCAACTCATCATCTGAGGAGAACTGCATTTTCAGACGGGGACCAAGATAGGGAGCGCGAAACAAACGGAGCTCCAGCGCGCGTTTCGGAACGAGCGAATTGATCCACAGAATTGCTTTATTATTATTATTGGAGAGGTCTCGCTTCAGGTCGCTTTTTCGTCGCTCACCGGTGCACAGATCATTTTGACGATACGGTGATCCTTGCCGTGAGTGATGGTGAAAAGCCTTTTCGCGATGTGTTTCGTCTGCTTGAAATTTTCAATGTGGGCGCCGTTCCTATCGTCCCACCCGAGATGTTTCATGCTGTTCAGCAGGCCAAAGAGGATCCGTTGGATACCCATCACGGTGGTGGCGCCCTTGAGCGCCCTCGTTCCGTACTCGAGACTTTCAGAATACTGTTTCAGATGAGTAGCCGCCTGTTGCGCATGCAGAAGAAGCCAGTGCACGTGGAAATCCTCGTCCGAAACCTCCTCCAGTTCCTTGAGGATCTGGGTGGCCCTTCCGTACCACTCTCGAGAGTTCGGGTCATACTGGTCCAGCACGTCGGATATTTCCGCGGCCCGCTCCGAGTTGTTTTCGTCCTCAGGGTTGGGGAATCTTAACTGATAAACACACTGGGAGCAGCTGCACAGGAAGAAGTAGTTTTTCAGAATCCGATCTCGACGATCGGCGTAGGAGAGGCTCGACGGCACGTAGTGGATCCTGAGCTCGGAAGGGTCTTCCAGGACGAAATTCTTCATCGCGCGGATCACGAGTCTCCGTCCATCGAACATGAGAGTGTAGTTCTCCGAGGGAACACAAGTGTGGTCCAACTTCGAGGCGGCCAGATAGATCGCTCGGCCTCGACTCAGGTACTCGGGCTCGTTGTGGTCGATCACGAGATGGCAGTTCACCTTGCACTTCATGTAGATCTCCATGAGCTTGTTCCTGTCGATCGGAACGCCGACTTTGTCCAGGATGGCTTTTATCTGACCCACTTTGAGCTGGACCTTCCTGGTCTCATCCTCGGTGAGGTCTTCGACGTGACTAACGAGGTCGCTGAGCCGTCTCTTCTGACCGAAGAAGTATCCTTGACTCACGTAGTTTCTCTGCTTCTCGAACTTGTAACGCGCCGCCGTCCGGATTACCAAACGAACTTCATCCTCGAGGATGTTTTCATGGTCCGCCAGTGCTATGCATTCGACGCGGTCGTGGAAAACGTCCGCCTGCTGCGGAGTGAACGGTACGGATTGAATGGATTGGACCGCGGATGGAACTCTGATAGTTTTCCCGACGGAAACACCGTGCTCACCTGGCACTCTACATCACAATACGATATTTTATCGCACAGCGAACATTTGAGGTTGACGGAATTCTTGAAGCAGTACGAGCACGCGACATCCAGAGACGTCGAGCATACTATGGCGGCGTACGGTTCATCTTCGAGGATCGTGTCGCCAGCCTCGTATTCAGTCATCTCAAGCTGTTGAATATCGTCGTTTTCTGCGGAGCGACACGCTTGCTTCGATTTCCAACCCGCTGGACCGTAACGAATAGAAGCTTGCTTCCGTTGGAAGTGATCTCTGGTGAGAACCTCAATTTGGGAAGGGGGGGGGCTCGGTGAACTTCGGGAATAACGTGGTTAGCCGTTCCACGTCAGAACCGAGGCCGGCGGATCGTCGTCGCAATTTTGGGAGAGGAGGATAACGATAAATCCACTCCGATCGGCATGTCTGTCGGAACATGGACAGACATCCGAGGTTGCGGCATGCCCACGCACACCATATCGCGTGCTTGGTTCGGTCAACTAGGAATCTTCTAGATCGGAGTTCTCGCCACCGATCTGTTGCAGAAGCCACACCCGGAAGGTGGATCGGGTGGGTGATAGCTGTATCAGAACCCCATCACTCAGACATCGACAAAGCTGTTGCCGCCGTCGCGACCCAACGCCAGCGCCGTCAACTGTCGGGATGTGAGGGAGCGCTTTCGACCGTTATGCGGTGAGGAGCAGACCGTTCCATTAACTTCGATCCTGCGGAGTCTCCACTGAAGTCTCGAGCCATTCAGAAGCTTCGCCCGCGTTTCTCCAAATAAGTCATCATTCATCACTCACCTTCCCTCATTGAAAAAATCGAGCAGTAGTTGTCCATGTGGTGAAACTGATGAACATTGCTCGAAGGTAACCGGAGCCCTGATTTTTCCTCGGGAGTTGCGAAGCCGAATGTGATATCCTGATTGACAAGTTCAGAACCAGTGGTCCATTGAACCAGGCTGCTTGACAGGCGACGACGTGCTTTGTGACCTTTGAAGGTTTTGATGCTCTTCGGGATCGAGCCTGCCGCTCACGCCCCGATCCTCTGTTTTGGACGGTGACGTGTTTGAATCGATCCGAGCGTTCCACTGTTACTTGATCGTAAATCGGAATCTCTGAGAATTTACGCAGAGCGTTGAGGGGACTCCGCGTGCGGCCAAAGGGGGCGAGAGACCCACTTGACAGTTGACACTGTTCTTCAACTCAGCTGTTCGATTACGGCGTCGCAAAGAGAGGAAGGTTCGTTCGGACCTTTGCGTGATTATCTCCCTGGGCGAGTCCGAGTCAACAACCCTGGAGCTACCAAGCGAGTAAATGACTAAATCTGAGCGCAGCTCTGGAAACCTTGTCTCCAGCTCTGAACGTACTCAGACCCCGGGTACTGGATCGCGGTATCGGCCATTGTCAGACGGAGCACTGTCGCTGCCAGTAGTTGAAATTTAGCTCAGCTTTCTTTCCGGAGGAGGAAGCTGTCGAAAACAATGGCTTCGCCGAAAAGCTAATCCCAAGTCTCGAGATGGGAGAATTGTGACAGCGGCACTGCTCCGTCGAGTGTATCGCCGCGGGCGTTCAGCTTCGTGGCGTCGTTGAGTCAGCGGTCAGGTGTCCAGTTGTGGATGGTGGTCACGTTCTAGTTGACAGAACATCCCGCTCAGCAGAGATTCAGAGTTTTCTGCCGAAGTTTCGTAAACGTAGAGGAGAAGGAAGGATGGTGTGCGTTTTCCGGCGTTCTCTCGAAAATTTCAGACGGGCACTGTCCCGCACGTGAGCTCTCGGTGGTCAGGTTTTCGAACTCCGCGTGACAACTCGGTCGAGCGTTGAATTGCTGCTCCTACGATGAGCCCGTTTGGACCCGTCTCTTCGGACTCTTCCTCTGCTAACGGTGTCTCGGGCCGTCAGAGTGGACCATCTGAAGAAGCTTTGCGCTCCCCGCGAGACTTCATTGGAACGGTCGAGAAGCTGTTGGTTCACACGGGATGCTCTGCTCGAGTTTTTGCAAAAGTTCCGCGAGTTCCTGTTGAGCCATTGATACTTCGCTGGTCATATGTACGAACGCATGTTTGGCAACACCTGTGGAATCCAGCGGCTCTCCCTCGGAGACCTCCGAACTAATCACTAGAGCCTAGAAGTCTAAGTGATATTTCGGAATCAGTCCATCAATCGCTCGAGATTGATCAATTGGTATGAGAGACTTATTTCGCAAAAAAACACATGAACTTCCAGGCTTTGCTAATCACTGGGTCGGAGCTTTCATTTCAGTTCGCGAGAAAATGGGTAATCCGACTCCGTGGAAGACGAAGCGCCGCCTCTCTAAGAGTCGGTATTTCCTGGAATATCTCCTGGATCCCGCTCAAGCAGGAAATGGCCCTCGGGGTAGACACATGTCCCCTGAGATATTCTGAGGTATTCTGTGGCAGCCACCGCCGTATTACATCAACAAGGAATGATACCGCGCATAATATTCCTTCCTGGCACTTCACGCAGCTTTGCCGGATGCCTGCCTCTGATGGGACTACGCCTCATTCGTCTCTGCTCGGCAATCGCCTACACCGTTCTTCCTGAAAGAGTTAATACATAGTCCAGCCAAAGGTGTGGTGGAATCATATGTACGTATATATGTTCTTCATAACCGACATTCAATTATTTCGATTGATTCGATTTGCACACTCATGGCAGGAGGACTTATCTGTAGGGGGATTGGACCTGTCTTATAATCATATGAGCTTGGATACCAGAAGTGTGGAACATCAACTCATTGAGCCAGTCCATGATACACGTATATATATACATATACAATGGAACGATATCATCGATGGTGACATTTTTCGATATTTTTCTCCGATGAACATAGCTTCATGGAGGAAACTCTGATTCCATAAAGACCCCCTCTCTCGTCTCTGCGACCGTTCGATCGAATCTCCTTGACGAGGCAAGCCGAGCATCCTCATCATAGGCTGACGCGATTCACATACTTCTGGTCATTTTCGGAGTCCGCGCACATCGAGTACCTCAGAAATGCCACGCTCATACCACCGCTGATTGAGAATGAATGACATCGGTAGTTCTTGAAAAAATTACCTTGAAATCGCTCGGACTCAGCCACGGATGCTGTAGGGATTGATTCTCTGTGATATTCCCATCTCGATTCGGGTGAGTGATCGTCGCTTGGTTCGTGATTTTCGTCGAAACGACCCTATGTCCGCCGTTCCTCTTACTTCCGTGCAGCTCGTCGCTCGACCTTCCTCGTCTAAAATGTATACCTCAATCCCGATCATCAGCGGATGCTCCGGCTGTCGATGAATGACTTCAGTAAGAGCTCCACCGGCTGTTCCGCGAGCCGCCCCATGAGGGGAACAAATGCAGCAACTAGGACAACAAGAACAAAAACACCGATAGCATGGAGATAGAGCTTGCTTGTTCAGGAGCTGTCAGAACTGTACGGAACAGAGGCGTAACTCTGTGAGAGTGTTGGTCGACTGCTGGGTGTTGCATCTCTCTTCTGTATGAGGATCTCGTCTCTATCGTTTCATCTGTCTATCGGTTCCTCACCCTAAGCGGATTGTTGCCCAACCGGAGACATGGTCTTACACGAAGCCGATTTGCGATGACAGGATGCTGTACGCTCGCAGACCTCGTCAGACTATATCTGTATCTTCCGCATCTCCGCTCCATTCAGTCCGCCTCTTATGATCTGATACATCCAGCTGATACGAAAGAGCGATGTTTTCGATCCCAGCGGTGCTCCTTCGCAAAGCGAACACTTCTTTTAGGGATACCAGGACAGCGCAACGGAGCCGGAACTCTGCGATACATGTGTTCAGACCGCTCGAAAAGGTTCCCGACTTTCCGTGGTGTTTTTGAGTCGACCCTCTTCGAGGTTCAGAGGTTTTGTCTCGTGGTCATGCGCGGAGGAAGGCCAACGGACATTTCTTGGTAGACCGACCTTCGGGGGATTCGAGTACACATGGGAACTATGAGCATCGCGAGGGAATGGCAATTCTCCGTCGAGGCCCGCGCGGACGTGGAGTCATGAGGCGGAGCTCGCCGGAGCTGTCCGCAGAAATGGGACGATTCGCCCTATCGGAGACCACCTACTGGATTCGTTCGTCAGTCCCGAGACCCTCTCGCATTCATCCGAGCGGAGTCTCCACTGGAGTGCAATAACGTCATTATTATCCTCGCATGCAGAACGGCAGACGATGTGGGAAACGTATAGGAACGGTGAAATAGAGAATGATGAGCACGGAAGGCGCAAGTCGGAGAGGAGGAGGAGAATATGTCACGTCCGTCGTGACGTGAGCAGAGTGTCGAAACCAATCGAAAACCCACGACACAAATTATATTACATTCAAATGACTCGTTACAGACCATGGAATGGCCTGTCGAGGCTGTCGTCTCCCGAGTCGAAACTGCTTCCCCGTTATCGTCCGGCGAGGGAAGTGAGTTTTTACAAACTCGGAGCTCATCCGGATGGAAGAGTCCGAACAGCTCTGTTTCGATGAATTTCCCCGTCGTCGTAAATATCAGGCGAGAAAGAGAGGCGTTCGGAACTCTCGGACCGAGATCACTGCTCGGCCCCGTGTCACAGGTTTTCAAAAAAGGAAACAGGGGAGGAAGGGCTTCGAAACGCCGCAGCGGCTGGCGGCCATCAGTATCTCGGAGTGGGAGCGATGTTGGTCGGAGCTAAAGCGAGTCATTTATGTAAATCGCGCTTGAGATAGCTCTGCTTATAAGCTGGCGTCTGCTCGAACACCCTGGCAGCATGGCCCTCTTCCGACCCACGGGCCCAGCCACGCCAGGGAAAACCCCGACCGCCTCCTTCCACTCTACATGATTAAGCCCGCCAACGTCGGGGTAGCTATTTCCAGCCAAAATGTCAAACAGAAAGGATGGAAAGACCGTCTAGAATCGGGGGGAACAGCGGACCGAGGACTAGGAGCGGTCGAACGCGCGGTCCGCGTTACTGATTTGTTGCGAATTCCGGTTCTAATTCAGCAGAGAAGGCTTTCTCAAAGTTCCTCCAGTGTCATCCTCCCTAATGGAATAGCCGTGTTTGCCGCTAATGAAGATTCTATCGGGCCCTCAGAAAGTTTGCACCGATTCCTTACATTTTGGGCTGTCGATGAATTGATGAATCCGCCTGTGTCAACTTGTGCCGCCCTGGCCCATCCTGACAAAGCAGCAAGATGATGCTCGAGCTGCTCGTCATCATGAGATGAATTCCGTCGCTTTCAAAGTTCCAATCTTTCAGGCCTTGTTCCTGTCGAGGGTCCCGATCAGCTTCGCTGGAATGGCCGGCTCCATCTTGAGCAGGGCTCGTTGTCGCCAAATTCACTCTTAGCGAAGACTTGAACGACCATGAGGTATGTTCGCAAATTTCCCCGAGCGGCACAGGGGAAGGAACAAAACTTGGAATCCTTGAATATGGGTCCGCTCCTCAGGAGCGCTGCTGGATCCCCCTCAGAGAACTCTTGAAGCGCACTAAAATAGCTCGGGGCAGTCTTCAAAGAAGGGAAAAACAGCAACTGGCGGCTCTTAATAGGCCATCTGTGCAATAGCCGGCTCCAAAGAAAACCCGTTGAGCAAACCAACCGAAGATCTTCGAAGGGCCCGGAGTGACAAACCGAATCTAATCTAATCGATAGCTTCTTTTGATCCTTTCAGGAATCATTTCATTCGAGAACACACTCCCATGTGGGAATGACGCGGCTCCTCTACTGAGATGAGGAGGAGAGGAATTTCTCGCGGTCGCTTTCTCAAACGATTTCTCGATTCATTTTCAGAGCCAGGGTTAAACTAGAGAGAATACTCTGGAAGCTCGTGGTGTCTTGGTTCGGCTCACATTAGAACGCAGGCTAATGCTTCGCTACCGCGGAGAGTAGCCTGTGCCGTCGGCTCGATTCCCGGAGGCGGCAAAAGCGCGTGAGATCTTCGAATGTCAGCGGGCCGAATGGTCTGTTTTCTCTCCAGTTGTCGAAAAGTGGGCCCTACGCATGCGCAGAATCCCGCCCGATGATAAGTCAATTCAACTGCTTAGCTGAACCAGGCGGCGGTCACGGAACATCGGCAACGGGAAGCTCTCTCATTCCCGGTTCTAGATTTTCCTCCGATGACCCGGATTTCTCCCCTCTGGAAGTCTCATTTGTTGTCGAAGACATGACAGACTCTGAGAGCGGAACGAGCGTTCTGCAAGCAGACCATCCGGATGGGGCAACATGGTAGAGTTTCGCTGGAAGTTTTCCTTTCCGAATGGAAACATCCCTAACGAGAGTGCTCATGCCCTTTGATTTTCATGAGCGAGAGCCCTATATCCTGAACCCGCCCGTCCATAAATTCAGAGACGGGTTGACTGGGAAATCCAATGGTAAGAACGGCTCCGAACCGGCCACGATTTCGCGACCGCGTGGCTCCCTTCCAGCTTTGCAGAGTTCCATCTGAACTCGAGGGACGAGATCATAGCCCAAGGAACTTTGGCCGACGACTCATCCCATAACGAGAGCCAGTGATTCCGCAACAAAAAGTACGACTCTGTCCACCAGCAAACTTTCTTGATGCACTCGATCAGTTCGCTCTCAACAGTGAATGCCTCCGCCAGCGCATCGAAGAGTCCTAGACTGAGAATTCCATGTGATTGGAACTCACTCGTCGAAAGAACCCAGTCGGTGAACGTCGATCTCAGGAGGAGCGATCAACGCTGCGAAACGTTCTGACTCCGCACCCGGATGCTAAGAGCGAAGGTCCATGATCATGAATCATGACACTTGTCATCCACTTGACTCACCTTGGACCACACCGCTTTCAACGACTTAGAAACTCGCTCTTGCGAAGACGAGCCCCATCGACGTCACATTCTATCGGAGCTCTGTTGGTCGCCGAGACTCGCGGTTCTTTCCCACAGTTGGAACAGCGGTTCTGAGGGAATCAAATCAACGGCGGCGCATTCGAATGAAAGTTCTTTACTCGAGGAACCAGATTCCAGATGTCATGATGTTAGCCATGTTTTTGCCGGCAATGATCCTGCCATAACCACCGACGCCCCAGTCGGAGCCCCAGGAGTTCTTGATGATCCAGAACTCCTTCCCGTTCTCGGTGCCGTAGCCGGCGAGAACGACTACGTGGTTGGGCTGCAATTGGACGGTGTAGTCGACATCGAAGATCCCGTTCCCGAGGTCCCGGAACAAGGCCTTGTGCTCGTTGTCAGCAGCCATCCCGATGACCACGGGCCCGTAGGTGGCGAGGTACTGCTTGAGGTCGCTTTCGCGTCCCACTTGAACGTGGCGAGCCTTCAGGCGGTCACGGACGAGGTTCTGCTCAGGGTTAGGTTTCTGACAGCCGTAGTGGCTTCCGGTTTGACCCGAAACGTAGCGGTAGGATCTCTCCATCACGATATCCTTCTGATTGAAGTAGTCGAACACAGCGGTGGGATGACCTCCGGCACAGCCGTTGTTGGCGCTGTTGCCCATGAATTTCCTGTAGGAGCAGTCCACAACATCTTGTTCGGACAGGTCGAACGCGTTTCCAGTTTTGCGCAGGAGATAGCTCTCAAGCACACCGCTAGCGGCGAAAGCGTAGCACGACCCGCAAGCGCCTTGCTCCCTGACGGGGGTCATTATTCCGGTTTTTCTGTAGTCGAGGGTCTCGGGGACGTTAGGCACGATTTCCAGGTTGTGGGCTGCCGGGACGGACTCGTTCGAGGGGGTGAAACCCAACGCGGCTTTGGCGAACTCCTCGGAGCTCAGATCCGAGTACTGGTTGAGCTTGAGAGAGAAGCTTTCGAGACCGGCTTCGTAGCGAGCGTTGTGAGCATCGATCTCCTGGCTCCTCTCGATGAATCTCGCCATGCGGACGGCTTCCTGGGAGGGAGTGTGTTTCTTTCCTGCAATAGTTCGAGTACAATCAGTTGGAGCGCTCCGGAGCCCGACGGGTATCGAAACCGCGGAAGGGTTCTTCCACTGCAAGAGAAGCGCTGAATTAGCCAACCATGAAGGGCCTTGAAAGATTCCCATTTGCTGATATCGGAGGAAGAGGGAGCTGCCGACGCGCTCGAAAGAAGAGCAGCAACCGACAAACACACAGTGAAGGGCTTCATGACGGCTGTGGGGGAAACCGAACGGAGAAGCTCAGATCCTGACCTGAAAGTGTTGCCTCCCGGCTTTATAGTTCCACTGACAATGCCTGATCAATCGACGTCTCGCTGCGCTCGGAGTGGCACAGAGAGTTGGATACTTTACAGCGCTCGGATGGCGTTCGGAGAGCTCTTGGCGTCTACCGATGCGTATGAATTCATAATGGATGCTTCTGATCTCCAAGCCCTGCCCAACATCCGACCTCGCGTCGACGATCTGAATCGATTGGATCGCTCGTGAATCCAACACCGTCGACCACACCGTTAGCAATTCACATCTCCGAATACACATGCGATCTCTTGAACATTATCCCAACCGGCGTGTTTCTGTGATTGAAGAGAAAAGTCCAGAGAA
Source organism: Phytoseiulus persimilis (assembly GCA_037576195.1). Lineage (NCBI taxonomy): Eukaryota > Metazoa > Arthropoda > Arachnida > Mesostigmata > Phytoseiidae > Phytoseiulus > Phytoseiulus persimilis. The sequence goes on from CM075103.1 coordinate 32,004,032, forward strand.
GCGTTCTGTCCACGAAAACCACCCGTTTATTCTGAGTTCGATTCGGATTTTCGGCCCTGGTAATCGAGAACTTCGTTCCCATTGCTTAACGCTCGAAGAGACATACCGTAATCAACGAAGCATTCAGCGAAGGGGAAGCTCCGCTCTCATCTTGGAAGTCTGTTCGAAGGCTCTGTATTGAATCTCGTTCGAAAGGGAAACTCTTTATTGCCACCAAAAGTCTGAACGAAACTTTCAAGACGAAGAAGTGTGCTGTTCTGCTCTGTTCTCCAAAAGGTCTCCAGTCGAACTCACGGGAGTTTCTTCATGCAATCCGTGGTGTCGTTGCACTGCCCTCTGACCCACCACGAAACTCGAGAGCGGCCCGGTTCGTTCGGTGAGAGTGATCCTTCTTCAGAAGCCAACTCGCTCGACGACTCCCTTCAATTGCAGTGGTCAGGTCCGCGCTCGTCGTCACCGCCGACGCTGTTGCCATCGTTATCAAACGAGCGAGCCTCCGATCCGGTGACGTGAGATGATAAGACGTCAACGGCAGTTTTCAGGAGCTGGTATTGTTGTATTGGACGGGGAAATGACCGATTGACGAGAATGGGACTTCGCAGTGCTCGAAAGGTCTTTCCCCTAACCTGCGCTACGTCTGTTCCGATAAACCCCTCTTTCTGCGCCGAGTCCCTCCAGGCCCCTCTCAGCTCCCGCTCAGTCCTCCAGATTCTCGTTGGGAGAACTCTAGGACTCACGTTTCCTCTTCTATTAGCTGCTATGCTGAGTTCCTTCTGCCCCGCATCGTGGTTTTGATCTGGTTGTCTGATCCGATGTCCCGGAGTCCATCGTAATTACATCGCCACGCGACGGACTGAGCAACTCTCCCTTCCCGTTTCGGGCGTTTCTCCGATTTTCCCATCAGCCTTGTAGTCGCCGAATCGATCGATACCGTGCCCGTATCCTTCCATCTCGATGGCCATGATAACTCCGACGAGATGAGTTCACCTACCACCACAACTGGAGGCAGATACAACAGTGGATCGTTCATTGGCATCGATATTCAATTCTCTTCCCGAATCCTCGAGAGGAAATCATTCTTGGAGAGATTACTCACTGCGCCTCCCGCTCGCTCCCTGTTATCCTCTTCCCTCGATCACCCCCTGGACCCTCGCGATGCCTTTACGTATCTGGCTCCAACTCCTCAACCGTTTCGACCTCCTGACCTCTGATTTCTTGCTTCGATCCTCCAACTCCGCCCGATTGTCTCTAGGGGTTCGGTGTATGTTTCGGAGGGAATCATGCTCTCTCCTGCCGCAGTCTGGAGCGAGTTCCAAAAGCCTCTCCTCGACTTCGTCACGGTGCCCATGCCCGATCCAACTCTCAGCCGACGAAACCCGGTCGAGAAACCATTCCGAATAGTCATGCAGTCTGAGAGCACAACTGAATATTACCGTTATCGACCGGACTGGCTCCGAACATTTTTACACCTCCGCGGCAAACCTCCATGCGATGTATGTATGAGAACTGTATCGTTCCGCTTCTCGGAGCGCTGTTTGTTCGATCAGTCGTTGACGGTTATGCATCGTCTCGGATGAAGAGGGCGAAGACGTCCAATTTCCAAATGGAAGACATCCCGCTTACGAGGGGCGCGCGGTTGCAAACAGCGTAAGAAACAACCTCCCAAAGCTGAAGACATTTGGAAATTGTTTCCTTTTCTGAAACTTTTCGCGCGGAGTGATCGCACGAGACTCGACGCCACTTTCACTCATTCGTCCGCCCGAGCTAAAACGAAGTAGTGCTGCGACCGAGATTTCTAGGCGGCCTCGTTTCTCTGCATCCCGCTCAAAGCGGCCATCTCTCGATCGTTCGAGCTGCTCCGGATCCCGACTCGTTCCCCCCATACGCGATGAGTCTGTCGAGTTGTCGGCCTCCCGTCGAATAGGACCGATTTTCATCGAGGTCATTCCTCCGACTCGTGCGGCACGTTGCAGCGTTTCATGGGATCCGACCGACTCGAGGCACGCGCGGCGATCAGTGCTCATCGTGATCGATTCCAAAGGACCGAATCGTTGGAATTTCGTGGAGTGATAACCGAGATGTAAATGGGGGCAGGAGCGGATGACAGGGCAAATTCAGAGAGCAGGCAAGACGGTTGGAGAGCGAGCGGGTGGGTGTGCATCTAAGTGAGCGGTTTCCGTGAACGAGTCAACAGGGAGGCAAGTTGCTTGCTAATCAGTCGGTTGCTTGGTTGAGGCCGACAAGGGATGAGGGCGTCGGAGTTTCTACGGCTCGGAAATGGGTCTCACAGGCAATCTGAGGGCTTTTCGGGATGAATGAGGGGCACGCGAGACAAGGCCCGGCCGCGACGTCAGGGCACGGATGGAAATGCGCGTGACGCGCAGGGCTGGCACAGAGATGGGGAGGAACGGGTGTGCAATTAGTGAAGTAGACTCTCGGGCCAGACCAGAGTTTGACGGATGCCATAGGCGGCGTCAACGACTAGTTTTAACGAAAGCACTTTTGGGTCGACCCAGTGTCCATCCACCTCGAGCGCTCACTATGAGAAGGGCGAGCGAGACGAGAGTGCTCGAGGGGAGTGTTGGTGGCCGAAAGGCTACGTGGGAGCATTACGTCAAGCTGCTAGCGGACACTTTTCGCTTTACAGGGCAACTTCTCACACATGAATCATGATCGCGTTTTTCAACGGAGAGGGGCAGCTTCAGATTGCGCAGTGTCTGACGTTCGTCGCCAGGGAACCACTGGAATCAACGGTCAGAAGAGTATAGTTGTTTTCCTACGCCAGAGGTGGTCTGGGACAGAGTTCTCCGCTAACGAGTCACCCTAGCCGTCATGATTCAAAACCCATGGATTCCGACGTAAAGGCTGCTAGGAAGCCGAGCTCCCACAAGTTCGCTATCGCAATCACCGGAAGTAGTGCACTAGCCCTAGCACGAGAAGAAGTCGACGAGAGGTGGCTGCGACTCACGTTGAGGTCAACAGTTCTCAGCTTCGGGGCTTGTGTGGCGGCACCGGTGATCAAATTTAGTTCATCGCACGAGATTCTGATCTTGTCCGACAGCTCTGCCCACTGCATTTCACGCCGAAATCCTGTGAAAGCACTATCAGAGGGAACGTCAGACAAACCCCGTTGTCAGGATTTCGCCCTGAACCACAATCCGAAGAACAATCCCGGACCTCAAGATACCACGAGAACCGTTTTCGTTCCTGAAGTATCATCTCTTGCCAATAGCGAATTCGAGTACGATTTTCACGAGATCTCCATAGAGGTTTCATACGTTGAGGCCTCTGAGGGATCTGCACGGAAGCGCCGACTTTCGCCTAGTGCCTTAGCCACCGAGGATGCGTCGAGCGAGTGGCTGGCTCGATGCCTTCCTCAACGGCAACAACCTCATGCTCTCCCGTTCGCTTGTAGCGGATCCCTCTGTCCTGAAGTATCCACCGCGTTTTCTCGGGGGCTACCACGGCTATTGTCCCTGAATGACGACACACGGATACTTCGAGGAATCTTATACGGTGATCCGCTGTGGTGATTTTATGTACATGAAGGTATCATCCGTGATAGATTCCGTGTATGAGGCAACCTTGAAAAGGACGAACGCGGAGTTGAGGTTCAAAAAAGGCCTGGGAAACGGAACCTACAACCTCGCCCCAGGTTCAGATTCAGGATTAATGAGCGGGATCGAAGTTGTCCCGACGGATGGTTCCACGGACTCTCATGCGAACTCTGTCACGAAAGTAGAAAAGAATCAACCAAGCTGAAGTGGGAGATGAGGAACCTGCTGTCTGTTCGGCTGATGAGTGTAATCACTCCGGACAGGCATCTTCCACAGGCGAATTCCTGCTGGCAGGTCAGGGGGCGGCAGCAGCTGGTGGGATGTCTGCAATTATCTTTCGAATGTTGTCAGTGGCGGGTCATATGTAACATACGGCTGTCGCAAACTGTCCCCAACATCAGAATCCTCAGAAGGAGGGGGGGGCGGAGGGAAACAGGGCGATATAGCGGTGCGGAACACCGCGTATAGAGAGCCCGGAAATCTAGCAGTGCACCCAAGGAAGGGAACTTGGGCGAGGGTAGATGTTGCCCGCGTCACTGACTCATAAATCGTCTCTCAGCGAATTATCTCCACTCTGTGGGGAGGATAATCGTTTTTTTCTTGTTTTCTGAACGCGGCCTCGTCTCGGCACGTCAGCTCGCCATTTAAGATTTGACGCTTGATAGATTGGAGTCTCTACCCAAAACGAGAAAAGATCAAGGCGGATAGCGGCGGTGTCGCATATGACATATTCCTGACCGCATGGAAAACAATCAGTTTGCGAGAATGGAACGTTGCAACCTCCTCCCGGAATGCTTTCGCGGAGAATCGGGTTCGCAAAGGGAACAAGATCCCGTGCTCGCTCGACTGAAACATCCGTTGCGGGCATCGAAGTAAACCAATCGAACACAATCGGATTCGCGACACACCATGAGGCCAGGCGGCAGCCCATGCGGACCGACTCATGGTTTGTTGGAGGTTCGCACTCCCAAATATTGCACCGGGAATCCTGAACGTCTTTCGTACGAAACTCGGTGACAATCTTCGCTAAAGTTGTGACAGGTGCATCTGGCCTCTGTATCTTCATCGTGAATTACGCAGGTTTCAAATATCCCCTGCGCCGAACGGCCCGAACCCGCTATCGTGGAGAGCTTCCGACGGAATCCACTAATTTTGAACTAGCCAAGTCCTCAAATCAGATATCACACAGTCCTGGACAATGACCGCTGGCCACAACAATTTTTTTCGCGCTACAGGGTACTTCGCAATAGATTGAAATCTGTCGAGCAATTAGTTAATTGTCGGCATGGGAAATTGATTGTCGAGTGCTCCGTGATCGACTCTGCTCAGTCTCATCCCGTGGGACAAAAGTTTTGAAGAATAGATGTGGACGTGCCTGGGCAGGACTCTCCCGACATTTTGCGCCGGAGTTGAGCTGTTCGACGTTACGCTCGCCGGCGGGCTGCCAGGGATGGAGCTCCCCAATGGTTACCCACCCCCAGTTCTTCTCCTTCGATATGATGTCCATACAGGTTCTCAACGAACCGTACAGGGAATGACAAACATGATCGAGCGTGGGTTTCGGGCAAGAAAACTCACGTCTGGGAGGAAACTAACAGCGACAACCCGGCGGTACGAACGGAGGTAAAGGTATTCGGAACGTCTCCATCGGGTCGATGATGCTCGAGCGATGGCATGATGCATGCTGCGCGCAGCACTTGGCAAAGAGGCGACGGGCAATCAATGCGAGGTGGCTGGATGCGAGATGGGCAACAGCGATGGCTCGGACCCAGTCCAACCACACGGTGAGGCGATTCGAAGCCATCAGGGAAGCCACTGCTGAGAGCTGGCAGAGTTGCAAGTTACGACGAAAACCTCATCAAGGAACGTCTGCCAAGGAATAAATGAGCCCATCTGCCCGTTCGGCTGGCCGCGTCTTTGCCTGTCCGCCGTTGTTTCTCCTGCATCCCGACCCTGACTGTTCGGAGATGAGAAGAAACAGGGCCGGAGCGAGACAATCCACGGTTAACCTGCATCTAAAGCTGGAGAGACAAGCGCGGAACCAGGACAATGTGCGCGACCAGTCCAAGCAACAAACCCGATGGGCTGGCCGGTGATGTCATAATAGTGTTTTGGACGGTTGATGTCCTTCCCAGGGACCCGCAGAGCTGTAATCTAGCGATTCCGCCAGAACGGCCTCGAGGGAAACGTCGCTCCAGGCATTTTCCAGCACTGGATCCCCTACCTCCGGGCTCTATTCATCAATTCCTCCATCGATACCCGTAGGATAGATGAATTGATGGATCAATGGAGCTCAAAAGTACGGGCTCTATTCATGACAGACTTGCCTCACGCAAGGCGGTTTGCAAAACTCTGATCCTGGGGATCGATGTGGATCTCATCCGTGTTTTCATTTCCCCGTCTGCTCCTGCAGATCGCGCGACAGCCAATTTTTCGGTGTGAAAGGCAGGCCGTAGGTACAGTCCTATCGTATTTAGCTATGCGTCGCTCAAAACCATTATTGTCCACCGAATCGGCATCGTTTCTCACACCGTGAGAGTGCAGAATCACGCGATGAGTTCGGACATGCAATGGGCGTGATACGCTGATACGCATGCATGGCGCAAATGTTCGCCAGAACAGCAGACGGGATCTCTACCGAGCCCAGATATATGGCAGAAGAAGAGAGTAACCCTACTACCGAAAGTAAATTCGGAGGGTAAGAAGCTCAGAGAAAAGCTTCCACTGACCATCACCAGCATCGTAACGAAATTTTCGCCCGATTCTGCCGGATGAAATCCAGGAATGGATGAGAGAATCAGGAGCACTTGGTGAATGGCAGCCAGACTGGCTCCGAAAAATTGAAGGGGCGATGACTGAATATTGGTTTTGACATCGATGATCGAAGGGCCGCGACTGGAGATCAGGACGAATTCCATGTTTATGCGAAATCATAAGACAGAATCGACGGATCATTCTTAGATGAAGCTCTGGAAGGGACTCTTCCCAAAACCCTTCGTTAATCTTGGGAAGGGTGGACTAAATCCCACTTCTATGGACGAAATTGTTCCGCAAAGATTCTGTGTTATCAGGAAAATCCTATTTCACAGGTTTGTAAACCATGTTGATTGCTCCATGAAAAACTCGCGATCGACGATCATCATCATCATCGTCAACACATCCTCTTCGCGGATGACATGATGTTGTCTGCGCGATCCGCTTGCATCGCGAAGTCGCGTGCCATGCCCGAGCAACTGCGGTAACGATAGCAAAATCTGCTATGAGGGAGGGTCCCAGGCAAACAAAACTCCAATACCGCCGCTGAACTTGGAGGCGGAGAATCGGTATGGTCATCGTTCGAGGCCTGGGAGACCAGTAGTGACCCCTGTATCTAGCAGGGATCTACAAAATGAAGGACACGAGGTAGCCGACAGCAACACCCACAACGCTCAAGGTAACGAATCTCCGAAACACGTTCCAGAAAATCGCGCGAAAACTCGGAAGGATATCCGCATGTGACGAGTTGGAGGGAAGGAGAACCACCGAGAGTCTATTCGGCTCCAGAAGCTACAAACGATATGTGGAGAGAAAGATTCAGGAAAAACGAGACGAAAACTAGCTGGCCGGGATGGCGGGACAGAAAATTCCCGATAGGTATGGGGACTGCGAGAGGACTCGGAGACTCTTCGACAACCGGAATTATAGTTCTAGAAGGAGTCGGATGCTGGCAGGATGCGTGCAGATCGGAAAATATCGGTCGCGATGAATGTTTGATAGGCAGTTCAGTTATTCGTACCGAATGATTCAAGGCAGCTGATGTTTTCCGAAACCTCTCGCGACGCTACTTTCCTCTATTATCTGGAAATCTGAACCTACTCCTCGACGAGAGCAACTTCCTCATGGAAACTCAGAGTCGAGGATTCCTAGAGCTGGGGTATTATTATCTTCGGGATGCGGGCAGAGACAATCATCAGATCTCCTCGATCGAATTACCCAGGCTGAGAATTCGATCCCGTCATAGCAATGGAATCCTGGCATAGATTCGAGGTGACGACAGCTTCGATGACTTCACGAAAATCTCTCGATTTAGCATAGAGTGTTTTCGATTCGCACTGCGGTGAGACGTATACCGAGTGCGAAGTTCTTCTCATGCGAACAAGTTCCCTGTGCTGTCTCCAAGTACCCAAGTTGTTCCGCCGTCCGGATTCTCGTCACGAAGCGGAACATTGATTCCTCTCTCATCCATTGCAGCTACTCGAACGATTCCCGAGACAAGGGCGCGATAAACGGTTGGCCTGTCAAAAATTCTCTGCAACAACGCTCCGGGCTACCGCTACGACTGGGAGCCTGCGGACGGGGCCGAGCCAGGACAGTGTGAGGTGGGCTCCCTGACATTGTTCACCATAGCTTCAAACGTCCTCAAGTCGGAGGTCGACGAACAGTTCCGCTCCGGAAAAATCGCCAGTCACTCGCCACTTGGGTCGGGCGGCTGTGGCAGTGTCCCGCCTCTCCTCCGTTCAACGCCACTCGGCGATGTAAGTAGCTGAATCGTATAATTAAGAAGGTTCAATGACCTAGAGGAGTTGTAGCTGAGGAATGCGATAATTGTTTGATCCCCGCTCCGGCCCTGTCCTCTCTTCTCCGTCCCATTCTCGAGCGGGTCCTCTCCGACCGGGCGACCGTTCCCGAGTGTCTCATTCCTCTGCTGTGGAAATTGAGTTCCCACTTAACGATGTGTTCGCCGATGTTCTTGACGGCAACCCGCTTGCTCTCAAGCCGTATAGGAGGTTTTGCGAAAATAATTAGCAGGCGAGCTGTTTTCCGTTTCTGGAAGTTTTCCAGGGAGGGGCAGAACCCGCTGGTGTTCGATTCTCCCGCTGTCTTCTTCGCGGACTCGGGCCAACCCAGCTCGTCTGCCGTTACAAAAAGAGTCGCTCGTTGCCGAGTATTTTTTATAAGCTTCCTGTTGGATATCCGATTCGATATGTCCCGTGGAAGATGCTCGCTGGACCAGATTGCCCTTCGACCGGCCGACCGGTCCGAGTTTGTGACCTTAACGTCGTTTGCCTGATCGAATCAAGTCCTGTATGAACCTAATGGAGAGATAACATCATTGACGATCTCATCGGGTGGACCGGACGTTCGGAAAATCCGGCGATGTGGCATCTCAATCGGTAACTGCGGCGCGCGAGGGACCGCGCTTCCCCCGGTCTACGGTGAGTAGCTCCCCACCGGATGCATTCGAGCCCGAGTCGGAATGTACTCCTCGTGAGGGCTTGACACGGAAAAAAAACGACCCACTCAAACATTGATGGATAGGCAAGCAAGATGGCGGCTCTCGAGTCCGCTCTTCTCTCTGATCGAACTGATGACGCGATAATGAAATCCAAGGCGCAACGGCAGGCTTAGGCTTAGCAGGAAATCAAAGGCTCCGTTGAATATTCTGACAAGCAAACTTTCTCTTCGGCTTGGGAGGGATGCCGCCCCACGGGATGCGCATCGGATTCCTCGCCTGAAAGAGATAAGTCTGGAGAACTTCAAAAAGGCAGAGCTCTTCATCCTGTCCCTCGAGCTAACCGCGCAAACACGTGAGCCGGGGATTGTCGATCTAGTCCAGTGGCTCCCGTAGGCTCGAACGAAGTCGACTCTGGGAGACCTTCCCTTCGTCGGACGGCTCAAGGTAAACGGTCATCTTAGGACTCCATCCGTCTCCAGAGATTGATCCGCTACTCATGGTTGTTAAGATTATTTCCGAGGAGGAAGCAACTGGGAAAGAGTGCACAATTTCTCCAGCGGAGACGTACGAGACGAGATCACCTCATCAAATATATTATCGATAAGTAACACAGGGCGGAATGAATGCACCGCCCTCCCTGTTTCTTGTACAATTCGCTGAAATGATATCCAGCTTCGCCTCATCGGAAACTCTCAGAATCCTTTTCTGGCGAAGGATCCGATGCGCATCCATGGAACAGCATTTTCTCGAGCCTGAAGAAACGTCCGCTCGTAGGACCGTTGCTGGGGAATTTATTTCTCCGAACTGGCTGACCGGAGCTGGGAGCACCAGAGAGATGAATGCAGCGGGCAATGCGTGGCCAACCGAGAGAAAATCTATGCCGTAATCGTGTCAGGATGGATCAAGGGCCCGAGAATCAAGAACTGAGCCTGTCGAATACGGAGCTAGTTCGAATAACTCGCTGGTGCGCGGTTCAAGTGCCGGCACGGAATGGGATCCGGCGCCGTTTCAAATGAGCGCGTAGTCAGTTTCAGCGCGAGTTGGACAGTTCGTGGATCTGGTCACGGTCGCCGTCATGCCTCTCGCAGCCGAGGCTGCCGCTTCGTATGACAGCTGTTTACAGCGCGAGTGAGGAAGACAGGACCTAACTACGATGCGGAAATCTGAGCAGCCCACGTCAAAACCCGGATCCGCGCTGAGCGCATGGGCGTTCCGTTGTGTATCGAATAAAAATCAGATCTGACACGCGATCTTTCAAAATCCGTTAACGTATCGAGTTCAATCTCCAGAGCAGCAGCCGTGACAGCGCCTCGCACGCCAGTTTCGTTCCGAAAGCCCTGACTATGAACTGAATCGACTCTCTCATTAACAGAGAATCCTGTCGTAGAGTTGTGGAGCGTCTCGTTCCGGGAAAACGTTCATCTCAAGCTGCGCTGCTCGCGCTATTCGTCGCAATCGGTAGCTGGATTTGTTGAGGAATAATCTCGAATCATGTCAGGGTACGCAGCAGTGATGAAGGTTGTCGTCAAAGCCATTCTCGTTGAATACGTGTCTCGATTGTCTTTGATCGGATCGAATGCCCTGAAGTTTGAAGATAGATTCAGGTAAACTTGTAATCTCTCAAGTCTAGGCACTCGTGAGGAACGAATCTATCGGGGACTCTGCCTCACTGAGTAGTGTTCTGAGATCTCTGAGAATTTTGATGTGGGAATAGCCTCAGGAAATCAGATTCAGACGGACCAGTCACCTCCTCCACTTCGAAACACGAACGAGATCCGGTCTATCTCGAGAGGGCGCGAAGCTGCTGATTACGTAATCAGTTTAAGGGAGAATTAGGCGCGATCGCTTGACCATTCGGAATGACGACACGCAGAACAACATCGGGTTTTTTGCGTTGCGCGGCCGGTGGAGGGCCAGTCTTTATTTTCTTCCGCAATGCGGGACCTGGGGACCGAGGGAGCTTGCTTTTGAATCCATTCATTTTTCGACCCGGTATGACCCCTGTGTGGCTCTGGCGCTGCTCGACCTCTGATTCGATGCTCGACGCTCGTCGGGAGACTCAAGGAAATAGTTTTCTCACACTCCTTCAAACATATCTCCTAGTGTTCCGAGGGGGCGGGGGTGTTCCTAATAAACCGATTCATGTTGGCAACCAGCTGAGTCAACGCGGAAAGCTTGCTGCGTCATCGGTTTGAAAGAGCGCGTGTCAAGAGAGAGAGAGCAAGTCGTTCGTGCAGCACGGTCAAAGGTTGCCGGCTCGGTTCCTGCAACGCGAGACGATTCCTCTCGTCACAGTCGATGGTCCCATCTTGAGCTCAATATCAAAACCGCCGTCCGTTGTCTCTTTTCCAATTCTCGCCAAGCTGATAAAGGAGATTTGTTTGAGAGAGCGTTCGACAGCTTCGCCACGAAGTCCTGACACGACAATTCAAAAAGATGGTCAATGGGAGCGCGACCGCGTTCGTGGTGAGTCGGGGCGACTGTGGAATCCCGAATCGTATTCCAGATCATCATGGTGGGCTCGGAGAAGTCTCGGGTTCGACCGTGGCTCGTGTGGACTTTCATAGTCGGCTGTCTCTCGATATCCGTAGTGAAGTGGAGTTACTCAAACGAGTTTGTGCGCGAGTTCTTCGATGGAACGTTCCCACGCATTCACGATCCCGACGAGCATAAGGACATCGTGAGTTGCGAATCGGAAGTTTTTGGTGTTCTAGGTCGTGCTTGAGAGAGAGAGAGAATCGTCCCTGAACGAGAGCGAACGTCGCACAACGAGCCTGTCATCGAATAGGCACCCAAATATTCCACTCACAGGCTCTTCCCGGATCCCAGACCCATCCTGACGCTCTTGCCGAGTCGCCACGATTCGGCTCAATTGAATTAAAGCGAGCTCCTCCGACCTCACTCGTGGTGGGCGGGTCGTTTCTCACGATGTTCTCCCGACTCATCATACGGCTTTCGTTTCCAGGAAGCTCTCATAGTGACGCAAGGTTACGGCTTCTCGCGACACTATATAGTTACTTCGGACGGCTACTACATAGAGTTCCATCGACTATGGAAGCCGGAATCCAGAGACAGCTCTTTGTTGCCGGTTGTAATCGGAGCCCATCTCCTGGGAACCTCTAACAGCTACGTCATGGATCCAGCGGGAACAGGTTAGCAGACGGAAGATGTAGAAACTCCAATTAGACTCGATTTCCGATCTGTATCCGCGTGAAAGAGAACTGCTTGGCTCCCGTTCTGGGCCGTTTCTAGGACAAGTTCCGTGAGTTCCCGGATACGATTCAAGTGCGTTCAGTCGGAAGGAACCCCAGTCCAGATGAGTGAGCTCCCTGAATAACGTAGTTGTGAGCGAAACTCGTTTGAGGTGAGGGTCATTGTGACCGCTCTCATCTACCAAAGACCTTGGGGAGGTATCGCTCCATGGCGCCACGGGTGCCTCTCCCGGAGCGAGACGTATCTCATGAAGGCTGCCGAATGCGAAGAATGAGTTCTCGATTCCAAAGCGGGCTGGAATTCCGACCCGTAAAGGCTGTCCGTATCGACCCCGGTCATTTCGACGATTTTCGGAGAGCCCCGTCTTGGCCGATTGTTTTCAGACAACTTTCCGTATCGGATGTTTGACGTCGCCGTTCTTTGTTCTCTTTCGAGTCTCAAGAGTTTATTGTTTTGTCCTGATGTCGTGGCTTCGTGACTCAACTTCCGTCCTATCTGACTTCACAGCGTTCGCGTACGCTGACGAAGGGTTCGATGTGTGGCTCCTGAACCATCGAGGTACTCGTTACGGCCGGAATCATTCAACTCTCGACCCCGAGAAAGACCACTACGATTTCTATGAGTTTACCATTGTAGAATTAGCGTCCATAGATCTGGCTGAGCAACTGGACTACATTATCCGCGAAACAGGGCACGGCAAGGTATGATCCTAGAAGAGCGATGAATTCCGAAAACGACGAGCTGACAAAATGGGCTCGTGATCGAGTTTAGCCTTCATCATGACTGCCGCAGGTGAATTTTGTTGGGGTTTCTCAAGGTGCAGCTTCCTTGTTCACGCTGCTGTCGAAGAGGCCCTCGTATAATGAGAAGATAGCGAAAGCTTCGAGCTACGGAGGGTTCCGCAGTTTCTGCTACAACACCGATCTACGATATTCGCTCGTCGCTCTGCCGTACGATATATTCGGCGTAAGTACGAAGTCAATCAAAAAGCTCAACATGGAGTCCACGATCACAAATTTTCCTGTTTCCCGGCTGGTGCTGTTCCCGCAGCTTTGGAAAACGAGAGCGAAATACAGCAATATCAAAAGAGAATAATTTCTTCCCAGGATTACATCATGGATTATGTTACTGCGAGAATGATCTTCGATGTCGACATTTCTTTCTGTGCAAGATTCACCAAACTGTGCGAATTCTATGCCGTCAATCTGTTGGGCTTCGAATCTAACTACTACCTCAATACGGTGCGTTACGGGATTGTTATCTCTCCGCATATTTCCAGAGGACGATAATGTCGTGCAGTACGTAGAAGGACGATGAGATCAGTTTACTCGGACCGAGTCGAGACGCGACCAGTATGGCCCGATTGAGCGGATGACCATAGTATCTCACGGTTCCTACCCGCCAATCGGACCGATCTAAAGTTGAGCTCGCCTCTTCAAACATCTCGGGATGATTGAGGATGAGGGTAGGAAACTCAACTCAAATCTGGGGGGAATTCATCGAGATTTGCCTCAGGAAGTGGCAATGAATCGCATAAAGAGTTTCTCCCTCGATTGACGCGTTCGTCTGAGAGATTCGCGGGTTGTGGTTTGCTGGTCGGTCTGCGAAATTCCGGGTGGGAAGGAGGGAAAGTTGACGCGAGTCGATAGTGAAGAGAAAACGAGATTGCAGGGCCGCAGTTTGCTCGCATGGGATTGAGTTGTATGTGTAGGTGTGATTCGGGCAAAGTCCGAGAGGTTCTCAACACGTACGGGTTTTATTTAACGATCATCCTCGACCATCTCTCCGATTTTCATGCTCACTTTTCGCTCACTGCCGAACGGACGGAACTCATTGCCCTTTGACGGCAACGAAAGCGGTTTGACTCGACACAGGGATCGTTGGGAGATTACTATCCTCGAGCCTCGTTCCCTTTGCAGACAAGAATGGGCGTCTACGGGAAAAATTTCCCCGCGGGATCCTCGCTAAGGAACTTCTTGTGGTATGGCCAGGTGAGTATTTCGATCCTATTTTCTGAACGATTCCTAGTGGTCCCATCCAGAGCGTCTGTCGAGAACTCTCATCTCGACTACATTCAGAGCACGACGCCACTCGAATTCATCTTTCCGGGAACGCCGACAGAGCCTCCTTTCTAGAGTCATATCCGAACGAAACAGATTCTCAGGCATCTGCCGGATTCCAAGTACAAACGAAAAGATCAGATTCAAGTTCGCTATGCTTCGCAGAGCCGGCGATTCGGTTGCGACGGGAACATGAGAGAGTTCGATTACGACTACGGTTTGGTGACTCGCCTGATGATTAGGCTAGGCTTGAAGAGATCGAAAAATCTGGAAAAATACGGCTCTGTTGAGCCGCCCATCCTCGACCCGAAGAATATCAAGATCGATCTCAAGCTGTACTACAGCGACGGCGATGTGCTGATCAGATTGAAGGTGAGTTTGCACCGAAAACCGTGGTTTTGAGCTGATTTTGATTCGATGAACGAAGTCCGCTCCGTGTCCACGATCGACAGATCCGGTCAGCTTGCACTTTCCTTGTAGGAATCGCTGAAACTCCGTGAAGATCTGAACGTACCGGAAAGTAACTTCCACCGCATCCCCGATTGGCGCTTCTCGCACTTCAATTTCGTCATCAGATGCCGGCCGCATGCAATAGATGAGCACAGCATAAGTTTCTTCAAAGGGGTAGAAATTCCGTGGAGGCCCGAGTCGTCCGAGAGCGTGTGAGGCGGGACCCGTGATCCCCTCATCACCACCCACTGTATCTATATTGTAGATATCTTGTAGTTGGACAACCTCTCAGAACCTTTGCACCAATATCATCCCAGATCAGTGTACGCACCCCGCCGATGGATGGAATGTTCGAAAGGCGCAATAAGAGATTGAGATTGAATGTAAATTCTGGGTTCTCGAGAAAAATCGAACTAAAAATCTCTTCACCGTCAAATGTCTTCCACTTTCATCTTGAGCTGTCGGAAGACGCTACTTAGGTCTGTAGAGAATGGTGATGTCGTAGCGTTGGGTTATCGTCGGATAAGGGCTCAAGGCGCGCGATGTTTCGAGCCGCTTGTTCCGCGCCCGGATGGACCAGTCTTCCTCCTACAGTGAGACTTGCGTATGTTATAGCCGGGATCAAGGTTTCAAAAACATGTCACATGATCCAATTTCAGGCTTTCCAAGAGTTTCCAGGGAAAATCAAGCCTGTGGGAGCGAACCGAAAATTGGATCAGATGACATGTTTTCGAAGCTTTGAGCCCAGCTATAAGATGTGCTATGCGGTATCTCGAATTGGCTCGTCTTTGGGTGAAGAGGAAGCATTTCGTGAGGGCTGAGAATCGAAACTTCCGAGGCCGATATCTCCGCTTGGCAGCGATCGAATCGCTCGATTTTTTTTTAACAGCTCGATTTCCGACAAACTCCAAGATTCCGGAGAGAAAACAGGCGATCATAATCTTAGTTTCGTCGGAATCGAAAAATCGCGATCTTCCGATCCTCGATCCTCTCAGTAAAACCGGTGTTGGCAGGCCATTTGTTGAACGAAATCGACAGCATCTGGAGGCTGACTGAATTCCGCGTATTTTGAGTATTTTGTCATCTCTCTGTGACTCCGGGGAGCGGAGTCATGAGCTGTCAAAGTTTAGCGCTCAGAACTTTTGCACGCACCCAATAGATGATCAGAAAACAGTAATGGGGAGGCAGATGTATGGAGGCCATACGACAGAGGTTCCTTTGTCTCAAATTTCGGACGGATTGTTTCTCATGATTCTGGTGAGCTATCCAAGATCTCTCACAAACCTCATTGGCACTGTTAATGGCGCAACTGCTTCTGAACGCTCCCCTCAGGCATCAGCGCATGTCGGTGTCGTAGAGTTCGGCGTTGTGGCCCGATTCAGCGCTAGACATAGAGATATGTATCAGCTTGCGGGAGAGAATTTCCGGCGTTTCGAGATCCTGCAACCAAACAGTCCTCGATGGGATCACGAGCCGCTTCACTCCGCTATTCGGTGGATGTCAGCCGTGGGGTCCTCAATTTCGTCAAGAGTTCCTCCGCCGCCTGGGAATTCGAAGATCCTTCCGTGATCCTACAAATATGAACTGTTGATTGGTTCCATCAACTCGATGGAGAATAAGTTACAAATGAACACGAACCTCAAGAGTGGCTTCGTGATCATCAACGCAGTGGTTGAACTCGAGCGGGATTAAGACTCTCCCACGCTTCATGATGGGCGGCTGTCGAATTCCGCAAACTTAGATTTGTGACGTTAACCCGAAATTGTAGCCGAACTCCTTCATCTGGCCGTCACGGTCAGGGAAACCGTTCTGCTCTGGTTCTTACCGATTTTATCGGACACAGGAAAGTGACTTCAAGTATCCGACAGACTCTAGCCGGCCGGCATCAGGCTGTACGCCATGGTGGTCCACCGCAGGGACGCGAGTCGCGATCGGGAACTTCGTTGACACGCCGAGCGTACGAATGCAAAACTCGGGCGGGGATCAGAGTTGCCTCTTGGAGACCTGCCGATCAATCGGCCTCCGAGCTGGAGCCTCCACACGTCACAGCATCCTTCGATTGTTCATTCAATAGTGTGTTTTTCTTGAACTCCATAGCAGTCATTCGGTGGAAATGAGCACGTCGGGGTCGGTAGGGTGTCTCGCCCAGAGGATATTCCTAGTTTTGTTTGTTTCTTAGTAAGATGGGCGTAATAGCGGCTCAAGTGTTGGGCACCCCAGTATCATCCTGGTCTCAAGATCCCATCTACAAATGCTTCCGTCTACAAGCGGCACTGCATGATAAGGAAGGAGGGTTGCAGGATGAGGATAGTTTTAAGTCGTGTGTGATCGACTGAATGTTTTCCCTCCTGATAATATCCTTCAGAGCCTTCGGCTCCGTCTCCATGCGCTCCATTTTCGGTCTCATGTGTCTCGGTCCTATTAGTGAGAACGCTCCTCGCCTTAACGGCGATCTCGAAGGTGAGTGCGTCTCCCCGATTTCCATCGAGATTTGAAACGGATCGTAGATTCGATGAATTCCGGTGTAGAACATAATTCGTATCCCTTCCATGGAGAAATTCCGTCTCAGAATCACGGAAGAAGAATACATCAAATGACATTCCGCGAACGGAGCAGGAGCGAACGAGAAGAGCGCTGTTCGAAGCCGCTTGGTTTATTGGAGTGCCACCGTTGTTCAGGACGCAGGTGAATACAAAACATGGAGCTCAGGTTTGAGCTCGTTTTCGATCATTCATCAACGTCGCGAATGATCACAGCTGATTCGGCTCCGCCGTAAGCTCGCCGAGGATGTTCCGAACGGTGTCCAAGGATGCCTTTCCTGGTTCTGACCGTACTTCGGAGATGATTCCGTGTCGATATTTTTTCTTCACGAGAGGTGTGGGAGAAACTTCGGGTCCCCTTCTTATCCTTTCCATCTACCGGACCGAAGTCGCGGAGCCCGTGGGCTGGGCTAGCGCATGCTGTCGAGCCGCCAGGTAGCGTACAGTACGAGGCTTGAGGGTTCGATTCTTGTACGAAATCAAACCGGCGGCGAGCGCTGCGACTGCACGCCAGTCTCTACGTCCCTTGAGCATAAAGCTCACCAGCGTGGGCCCGTCCAGCGGCCGAAAACCATAACCGTCTCGGTCTGACCCCCTTCCTTGCACCTAAAAAGTATGGTCGGATCGATCTCGGGAGCACTCTCATGGAATCCCGGAAAGCTCGGCGGAATCGTCGCCGAAGTATGGTCGTTCGAAAGCCCTTGGCACCCCGCGACACCCCCGGCACCCTGGTGTGTCGTGACACCCAGTTTGACGACCTCTGCTCAATCTAGGACTTTTCAGAGCCGACACGATCATATGACTAGGCTTTGCAACGGTTATTCAATCGCGGTTAATAACCGCAAATATTCACGCTTGCGGTTTCCAACCGCGATAACCGGGAGCGAATTGCGGTTATCACCGCATTTAACCGCGATTTCTCGAAACGTTACATTTTTTGAGAAAGCGTCGTGTCTGATAAGCGTCCCCTGGCTTGGGAAGTGGAGTTAGGCGCCAATAATTGTAGAGAAATGAATTGCTTTTGGAACTGTGACATCTTGTGTGATGACTCCCGTTAAATGAAGTTCGTACACGCTTTCGGCTAGAAATTATACCTGGACATATCACACACGAGGTGCAACCTCTCCATGTCCCCATGAGAAAGCCGCTCAAAGACTCGATGAGCCAGCATTGGAGGCGGGAAGCTCAATCTTCCAGAGCTCTGCGCATCTGGTAGGATCAAGGAACGGACCAAAGCGGAAGTAGCTATTGTGTGGGTCGATGGAAGAATCGTGATGAAGTCACACCAGAAAACGAAGATCTCTCATGCACTGGTCGGAACCGAGAACACACGCCGCTTTGAAGACCGCAACGATGATATCGAAGCCCGAAGCAGTAATTTGGAGTCAGACAAAAATTGGAAGGTAAATCCACATTTCAGAGTTTGCAACACTTCTCCGGCGGATCGTGAGGAGTTGAACCCGAAACTGCTGACAACATTCGTCGGACTGGAGGCTTCACAATACAAGATGACCTCTTTTGCATCAGGATAATTTTTCGAAGATCTCATGACTCGAAACGTTCAACCAATGTTTCCGGCCCCATCTGATCGAGGTCGAGGTAACAAACGATTCTTTATGAGATCTGTTTTGAGATCTTGTTGTAACCGTTGATAACAATAGAAGCTTCTTTCTCATGGAAGAGGAGAAGCTTCCAGGAAATCATACTTAATTTTCTCTCATATAGGAAATTTCATTTTGAGAGGGATAGTAGGAGTTGTAGTGTCTTTCCTTCGTCTTCGGGTATGATTCGTTTCAATATGATCAGGCGTGAAAAACGATGGTATCGGTGTGGGATCTGGTCGGAATCACGTCTCCGGGCACTCTCCAATATAACCGCGGTTTTTTGCCCCAATCTTGCGGTTAATTGCCATTGCGGTTATCGGTCAAGTGAAACCGCGGCTATTTCGGAATGCGGTCATTCGCAAAGCCTGCATATGACCCTCATACACATTTGGACTTCACAAAGAGACTCCTTAACAGGATGCGAAGCCGATGGTCAAACGGTGAGCCCATCCAAGGCACCTGGACAAGAACACTCCTGAAAGATATCGAACTATGGTACAAAAGACAGCACGGAGAAGTCACGGACTATTTTCTGGCCAAAGCACTTCCAGGACCCGGTCACTTCCAATCATACCTCCACAAAATGAACATCGAACTCAGCCCAATATGCGTTCATGGTATAGACGGGGTACACGACAAGCCGGAACACTCTATCTTTCATCGCACCAAACTCACAGAGCACCGAGAACAACTTCAAAGTACGATCCAGGGTTTACTGGAAACATCGTCGACATCATGATCGTAAATATGCCGAATCGGATAGCAGGATCTGGGACCCTGGGACTAGGGTCTCTCGGACAATCAGCCGCAGAAAACTCTGATCCCGGAGCCTGACCCGCGGGGATAGGAGAAGGACTCGGGGACGCGAACAGAATGAACTGTTCTCATGTGAAGAGAAAATAGTCCATGCGACGTCTACAAGCGGGTTGTGCCGAAGTGGCACTCGCGGCGGACCTCGGAAATTTCTGGAAAGCACTCATTTCCCCAACCTGTCCAGAGTGACTGCATCCCGGGTACAGAGAGGAACGTGAAAGCCAATAGGTTCTTGCATAGCAGACGCGAGCGATCGAAAGCGCCATGCCGATGATGATGGCGACCACCAACACTACTGACAACATGGTCGTCAGCGGGCCCGTCCGAGACTCCTCAACTTCGCGGCCATTGAGGGCGAACGAAGTTGGCTCGTTCCTCGGGCGTGCACATCCTCGCTGTGACGCCGTCCGTATCTCCGACACCTGTTCGGCATGTGCCAAAACTGATCTTCTCGTCCAAGAGTTGATTCTGATAGAGCCGTGTATCCCACACAGGCTGGGGCTTACCCTGCATCCCCGGCCGTAAGCTAGGACATCACGCCGGGGGCTGGGGCTCGGGCCGCCACAAGAACCTCTAGGAAGACAGGGCCGGTCACCATCGTCTCCTTGTAGCTGCCGAAATCGGATACGGGCTTACGTTCGGTTTCGAACCCGGGACCTCTCGAACGACGCAGCTGGTTGACACTTCAACGCGCACTTGCACCAAGAGCGCTAACCACTACACTACGCCGTCGGTCAGAGCGACTAGACCGTTCAGGAAGGAACGTCATGCGAGCGTCGAATCTGATCGTGTCCCCCCTGATTTCAACAACATTTGAAATAGGTTGTCGGTTGAAATGCTTCCGGTTATACAGCTTGATTCTTAACATTTTTTGGTGAAATACCGTATCCGAATCACGGAAGGAAAATTCATCGAGTGACATTTCTCGAATGGAGCAGGAACGGACGAATTGAGCGCTGCTCTGAAATCGAGCGACGCCATTCGGAACCGCTTCGCTCATGGGAGTTAGCACACCATTGTCCACGAAGCAGGTGAATACGAAGCATGGAGTTCAGGTAATGAGCTAGTTCTCGGTCATTCATCAGCGTCGGGAATGAGTACGCCTGATCTCGTTCCGCCTGATCGGACGCATTGCTTCCTATAATCCGCTTCGTCTGTCAGTTTGGTTTTGGTTTCGGAATCGATTTCACCATACTCGTCGGACTCTAAGGAGGTGGTTGCGGAATTTATCTGACCATACTCTTCGGATTCAGGGAGGTGCTCACGGACCATACTTCGCTGGGTCTACGAAGGCGCTTCCGGCGTGGATCAGACCATCAGATGCGATTGACGCACCCCGACTGATTTCTGGGATTATTCAAAGTACCCGAAAACAATGACAGAGAATGCATTGAGGTTTCCGGAGAGCTACGAAAACAACTTGCGCGAGTAAACACAGATCTGAGCAACCGGATCATTTTTCCCTGGAGGGCAATTTCTGACTCTTCGAGAACTGCGAACTCTTCCAAGGGAACGATCAAGGTGCTAGAGGAAAGTCACGAGACCGAGCAGATGAGGGAGTTGTTTTCTAGCTGGGTGGCATTAGGGTTGTTGATTCGACGGAGCTCTAGCTTGTATCCATCACCCGTGGTTATCCAATGCTTTTAGAGAGTGAACCTTTTGCCCATAACGAGATTATCCTGGAAATGAAACATATCCTAGTGACCCCGATTGTGTCGATGTCAATAATCATAGCCAAGGAAGCTGTTACCTCGGCTGCGGTGAATCGGGGTCGTGTATCCCGAATCTGTCAACCATTTCCTCGGATCAGACCTTGTTTTTCAGTCACATTCCGGATATTCGTTATTTTTTGCTCGTTGGATCTCTAATCTCCGCTTCACATCCGTGAGCGCTTGGGAGCCCTCCTCTCATGACAAAGTCTGACACATGGTACGATCCTGTCTTCGGCAATCTCTCGAATCTCAGATTCGAAGGAAGCCGAGTGTTCATTCACGGTTGGGGTCAGCAATGTGGTCCAAGAAAATGTGCTTTCTTTTCGTTGAGATGACTGATCGACGACCTATTGCGCGAGCCACCACCTCGAGATCACAATCTCACACAAAAAGCTCCGGAACCCGCGGCGTATGAATTTAAAGGAATGACCCGCTGATGACGCCAGCAGCAAGCAACGTCATGAAACCTCAAAAATGAGGGGACTTGGAAGACAGACGCTTTTTATCGTCTCATTTATTGGGCAATGATTGATGAATCGGAGAATGACGCCCGAGTGCCACGGCAACTAATGAAGAAGTGAGTAATCCCTGGATTGACTGGCTCTGGTCGTAATGATAGCTTGGGAGTTTGGGTGGAATAGTCTGATTGCAGACGAAACCTGGATTAAGGACGACCTCAACTCTGAGCTCTCATTCCCGCAGCCCTTCCTCCGCCGTTTCATGCGCGGAACCTACCAAATTTCCTGGATCTCTTCCAGGATACCTTATCACGACTACGGGGAATCTGCTCACCCTCTTTTATTCTTCACATTACTCGGTGAAAAGATCCATCGCGGTCGGTAGAAGCATAGCGCATCTTTTTCCGTTCTGTTGGCGCGAGTGGGTGCAGGATCGCATTTTCCGAAAGAGCTCAGAAATTGGCAGGTCCTTCGCGATGGGGCGGTGCTCCTTGACAATTTCTCTTTGAACATGGTTATGCTCATTCATTGGTCTTCGTACAGTTTGTAACGAGGCGGAGCGATCCTGCGATTGACGGGTCTGGCCCTCTGCTGCGAGAAATTATAAAATTTCCATTTTTCTTGTGGACCAAGGTGAAAATGATCGGATACATTGAGCGAGTTGTTTTCTGACGTGACAGGCTTTTGTGGAGGCCTGTGCATCGGGTCTTCCGGCCGGTAGATTGGTCTACGGACTGGTGGAAGTTGAGGGTGCCAGAGACGAAAACTTCGGCGGACCAGGTCGCGTCGCGGGGCATTTCACTCGGGGTTGAGTCAGCTAACCAAGTGAGTGAATGCTGAGAGGCCGCGACTGTGCCCTGCAAGAGGTAGGAAGACAGCGCGGGCCAGTTTTCGCGCAGGACCAACGTCGTCAAGGGGCCAAATTTTGCGCGGGAGGCCCATAAGAGCGTAGAGGCTCGATACTGCGGTCCCTGCCATGGGGTGTCCCTCGCTAGGCTCGCAGGAGATTTTGATTCTGACTGTGTGCGCACACCTTAAACGGCGAAATCGCCGAGAATCGCGCATCGTCCATTAACAACAAGCTTCAGATGAGCCTCTGAGCCGAGTTCCCTCGCATCACGCGAATGGTGGAAGTCTCTAAAAAGCCGTTCCGAACCACACAGCTCATTCCGCAACGGCCCTGCGCGCTGAAATCGGCCCTGCGGGGAAGTTGGCCTCGTGCGGAGATTCTTCGTGCGGAAATCGACGATGATCAATATCCGCAACCAAGTGAAATGCTTCAGTTTTCAGTGGCGCATGAATATCTCCGATCGACCTCAAGAATCACAGCATTTTATTCGGATGACCTGCAATCACAAGCGTTCCAAGTGTTCGAGCATGTTGCCTAGCTCGTCAGAACTCCTCACAACGCATCGAAATAAATATTCGTCAACTCGTTCAGCTAGAACCTCGCGGACACCCGCTGGATCGAATATGGACGATTCGGCACGTGTGCGCTGCAGGAGACGATCTCCAGAAAATGAACGCACTCAAGACCAGAAAGGCGCTCAGACCGCTTTCACAGCCGCAGTGAACAGTGGTAAACGAGATCCGTTCTGGTTGACGATGATCATCGCCACGAATGATCGATTGAAAAGGATTTCGATTGGTGCAGCGGAGGGCAGAGGCCGGGATCTTCTCTTCAAGAACGCGCCACTCGCAGCTGCAGCCTCCGTGCCGAGCTCGTCTACTGACATCTGAAATATCGCGAATGTCTGAGAGCTTTGATCTGGAATTCCCAACTTTTGAGCCCACTCCACGATCGACTCAGCCTACCTTTGCCTTATGCAAGAAGTTGCTGATCGGGGTCGGTATCTTCTGCTGATGCATTCCGCTGAAGTTTGCTTCATGAGAGAACAGTATCTCTAGGCCGAGAGAAGTCAGAGTCTCCTTCAGGTCGAACGTGCTCTTCAGTTTGAACTTGGGCAAAGTCAAGTCGATGCGCGTTTCCTGCATTTCCGTCATGATTTCCGAAAGCTTGCTCCACTCCAAGGTGGACTGAACCCATTCGGTGAAATTACATTTTGATTTCTCGAAAGGCAGCGCTAAAATCATCGATACAGCTGTGCCTCGAGCAGATTGATACGGAATTTCCACGAAATGTCCTTTCAAATCGGAAGACCTCTCGTAGCGGAGTTTCGCATTCAGAGTCATCCACTGGGGCCGTGTGCCCGGTTCAGTTCGGGAACCAGGACTGGAACAAAGCAGAGATTCAGCTCGGGAGACCAGGACTCACCCCCTCCCGCAGAGATAATTAATCGATCTAGAGCGCCTGAGACTGCGGAGTGGAGGAGTTTGTTTACCATGTGAAGTTGTTGAAACCGTCATCAGACTGCTTGATCTTGAAAGCCGATTTCCAGGAGCCTTTGAAGTAGACGGCGTTCGTGACAGCGAGAAGAGTTTGTGGATCAAGCGGCTGGCTGAGTAGATCCGGGATTTTTCCGTGCGTTGCTTCATCGATGAACGCGTTGATTCTGCGTTGGCTATCCTCCGCGTTGTCTTCAACGAGATGGACCTCGGACGTTACGGAACTGTTTGATTCCCGGGCTCGAGGAAGCTCAGCTCAGCGCGCGCTGCACATGGAACCAGCAATAACGAGGAGAGACTCACTTGTGAAGTCCACGGGTTCACTTATCGCGTCGTGGAAGACTCGCTGCAGGGTTTCGAGGAAACCAGATTTCAGTTCAAGGGACTCGTTGACGAACAGCGCGTTAGCCGAAGAGACGGTGAGGTTGAACTTGTTCTCTCCGCTATCGCCCCCGGTCCGAGAAATCTGGATAACACGAGAAATATGTTACCCTTCCTGCACCTCCCACAGCGCTGCATGGGAGTTGGATGACGAAAACCGAGAGTAAGTCTCATACCAATTGATGGGCATCTCGGAACGCTTCCACGATATCGTTTCCGACGACGGAGTTCAGGCCGAGAGTGTCCTGGAGAGCTGCCCGTGTTCCTCCTGTAAGGAGGCGAGTTTCGTCGAATTCGGGACTCGCATGACTCCCCCGAGAAACCGTCGAAGACTCCGCTCCCGGAAGGAAACGCTGAAGAGCACAAGCCGGAAACGAACATTGATCGCGGTCGGTCGGATAATCTGAAACACTCACCCTCGGCTCCGATCATGCACACTGCCAGCCCCGATGAAATCCCGTACGCGGAGAGAAGCGTGTTCTCTTTGCCGACGGCGAGCTTCTTGAGGAGATCCACGCTGAGTTTCCCGATGCCTCCACAGAGCTGTTGGAACTGGTGGGGAGAGTACGAAAATTATTTCAATTATTCAGGAGCCACACGACTGACGAACTGACGACTGATCGGTCAATTAGCCCACACAGGGTAAGGTTGTAGAAAGCGAATAGATCCCGGCCGGGAGAGATGAAAGCACGATGTCACGATGTATCGACAGACCGTTCCCGAGATTTTGGCTTCCAAAACTGTCTTGTGTTTCGGTTTAATTTCGCCCGAGCGCTGACAAAACCCTTTCTGCCCCTTGGTTGGTCTGTTGGAATTCGTTCTGTTGGACGCGGTCACATCAACGTGAACGCGATATCAAACGTCTCGGGAAATATAAATGACTGCCACCAGTATCGGAATATTCGCTGTTGCTGAGGCGGCGACCTGGCGAATTCGGACCTTTCAGTCGCAAGACAAATGCCGATCCCGCAAGGCTCCGGTACAAGGGTTCTCACGTGCGGGCCGCATCCGTCCGACTCACCCGGGGCTTCTCGAAATCATCCGCAAAGCAAGCGAAGACGAAGAGCTGAAGTACGAAGAGTCGTGACGTCAGTGTGCTCGGTGATTGGATCATTTCGAATCGAAGTTGGCAGCGATGCGGGAGAGAGGGCCAACTTCGAACCCTATGTGAATCCGGGACGGGGCGGTAGCGTCGAAAAACCGCTGAGGGTTACTGTCATCCGGAATCGCACAGCAGGTCACTGCGTCTGTTGAGGAATCCTCAAGGTGTTGAGCGGGAGCACGACAAATCTACACGAGCCACAGCGGCGGGATAATTCTTGGCAGAATAGTTCGTCTGTGTGTTTACGTAGTTTGTCGACTAACTGCCTCCGTTTACCGAGAGAGTGTCAGACCAGACTGCCTGCTCGTCCGACAATCCAAGCGCGTTCTCTACCCGCTCGCCTTCCTGGAACCCACGAACACCGATGCGAGAAAAGGATCGGAGATAAGGACAGAAAGAGTTTCTGTTTTCACACGCCGCCGTCAATGTCGAACGCCGTGAGCGGCGGCACTACGAACGAAACTGAAAGCATATCGATGTCGTGTACGATTCGTATTGAAAAACCCTCTCTTCTCTCTTGGCCAGCCGATTCGTCCGTCACTCCGTCCGCCCTCTCTGGTCACTTGTAGTCGGAGAAAAACTCAGATTCTTTGAAAAGACGTATGGGAGAGATCTGCCCCTTCCGCTTCGCGACCCGTTCCTCGAATTCGGAATCTAAATCTACGTTAGATTCGCTTGGAAGGCAGATTCGCTGCGCGTATTGATGGGCGCTGAGCAATGACAGCAATAAGACTCATCGATGGAGCCGCTGACTTCTGGAGAAGTTTCCAGCACGAAAAATTCTGTGCTGCTTAGCGGAGCGTGGAGCCGGCGTCTGGTGACGACGATTTCTATCTTCGCCGTGTCATCCTCGCGGCGCCGGAGAACATTCAACCACATTTATAAGTGATTAGAGATTCGTTGCCTAGCGCATCGATTAGTTATTGTTGTCGTAACGGTGTCGAGGCTCCAGTTGCGAAGCTTTCCAGAAGGTTTTCTTCGCCTGAAAGCGAT
This sequence comes from Phytoseiulus persimilis, assembly GCA_037576195.1. Classification (NCBI taxonomy): domain Eukaryota; kingdom Metazoa; phylum Arthropoda; class Arachnida; order Mesostigmata; family Phytoseiidae; genus Phytoseiulus; species Phytoseiulus persimilis. The sequence goes on from CM075103.1 coordinate 32,030,476, forward strand.
TCAATTCCAAGTTTTACCCTCGCGCAGTAAGGGAAAGGAGTCTGTGAACAGAATGGATTCTCGATGACGTCTGAGATTCGCTCAGTGGAGCTTGCTGCTTCGAATTTTGGATTATGGGAAAGGGGGGAGCTCATCACCGCAACGTCTCTGATATGTTCGCCGGAAACTGCTGCTCTGGACCTCGAGGAATAATTCGATTCCCTCACGAGAACCCTCTCCAAACTTGATGGTCGGAGTCTGATCAAACCTTGCAGAGAAGCATTCGAGTCGAAGAACTCCGTCTCCCGGGAAGTTCCCGCATGCGGGAAAGCTCCCGGTTTTCTGACGCCTCATTGGTGGAGCCTCCACTCGAGTCACCTCGAGCAGCCCCCGATGCTGACACGACATCACGCTTCGGGGGACCGACAGCTTTATTGTTATGAGCTGAGCTTCCTTTGCTGATTGCTTAGCGGCGTCAGAAACCGTATACCAAAGTATCACTGCTTGAAAGCTCTGAGTTCCTGCATCGGCGAACACATGCGAGTTTTCTGCTGTCATAGTGCTCATCCACTTCTCATGCGCCCGACCGGACACGATCGAGAGGTACCATTAGAGTGTCATCGCCGACGATATCTCTCGATTTTGTGCTCCAACCTGCCCTGCTATCCCATTCCATCTGTGACCGGGGTATATCGACCCACATGCTCTGATTTAGAAGATATCTTTCCAGATTCATCTTTTCTCCCACAAATAGAGTCTTCTCGAACCGAAACAGTGCTGACATGACGAAATCGTCGCTTCCAAATGTCTGCCAACCATCACTAAAACACATTCTTCCTGACCGATTCTTGATACACGAACTTTGGTTAAGATGCGGGTATCCCGCGCCTTCCTCCACGTTCGTAAACGCAACGGGAGTCAGATTTCTCACGTGTCTTTGAGGGGTCTCGAAATTGATTACGAAGACTTCGCGACGGACCCTTATTCCTCGGAAGGGAGCTGAGGGATTCCGTGGATTTTCCCCGATGCGGCATCTTATGCATTCCCCCACAATCGCCTCTGAGGCGTGGATCCATGTGGGTTCCCGTCAGCGCATGGAACTTTTGCCCTGTGATCTGGAGTTCCCGGCAGACCTTCACCGCGGAAGCAGTCTGTAGATCGTTCGGAGGTCATTGATTGATCCACGCATACGATTGGTCAAATCGCAGTCTCCACCGCGTAGTCAGACTGAGTTTGTGACAACTGCGACGTCCCATGGTCGGTTCATGCCCGAGCTCGAATCACTGGTTCAAGGAGTCTGAGACCACGTATAAACTGCCACCGCGAAATGCTCAATCCTGTATCTTGACACAGGTATAGAGGTTTTCTTATGTGATTTCAGTTTCGCTGTCCCTCGAGGGAAAAACGAGAGAAAGATCACAACGAATAAAGTATCTGCATTTGGTCCCACAGTGCGAGACCCTGCATGATCGGAAGTTCCATCCCGGATGTAGGTCGTTAGTCAGAGGTGGGCGAATAATCTTGCTATGAGTGAATGTCGAATGTTCTATTCGTCGACATTTCTCCGAATTCTCGTCATCAAATAGAGAAACCAAAGATTTCGAAACAAGAGTCATGATTCGGAAACCAGAGCCCACTCATGGCAAAAACTTCAGCTCAACTGGACGCTCCATTCAGAACCGACCTCAGAGAACAGGCGTGCACGAATTATTCCACAGCAATGAATTGTTTCGCGGCTGTTCAAGCTTCCTCGCGGTACAAGTACTCGTGGTACAAGTGTTATTATTCTTCTTCGTAGCATCAGTATTCTTTGGCGGCACTTGGCATTCCAGACAGTGTTTCAAGAACCAAGATTGGTGTTAATTCTTCTCTGTATGTCTCGCTCTTCCTACTTAGCTGTCGGTAGGCCGCAGGTCGCACGGTCACAAAAGTTCCCTGGCTCTTCAAATCATGAACAGCGTGGAACCCTCCTCTCCGGTGTTAATCAATCGAGAGTGATCTCTTTGACGCTTTTCTGTTATGGCTTGCGATGAGGAGATGTCGCGCGGCACCCCGTGATGGAGGACAGTAGAACACTTCAAACCGAACGAGAAATGAAGTCTCCTCACAGTGTGTTTACCATCGCTGAAGATTGCTGGAACAACATCTTGTTTGCGTCCCATCTTGTGTCTAAGAGTATTCGACGGAATGTGTGCCACGATTAACTGGAACGCCGCGCATTCATGACAGTTTTTCTCAGAACAGGATCCGGGCACTGGCTCACACGGGAGACGGTCTCCGTACGTGCTCATGTTTGGAGTATCATCGTCTAAGATGGACGCCACTGGATCGATCCAAGCGAAAGAGCGGCAACGTAAACCCAACACAGAACTTTCACTCACGTTATCAGACCGGTAAACTCAATGGGATGGTGCCGAGGTTTGGAACAGTTTGGAACCATACTCGGACTCCGTTCCATTGCGATACGGGCGATTAATATGCAACTCGAAGGTGGGGAGCTACAGCCGGTCTTGATAAGTTGCTCCACCGCTGCCTGTTAGCTGACGACTGTTATGACTAGATCTTGGAAGTCTGTGTGGTACGCCCGGAGCGCTTGGATTCAGGTTGAACCTAAACTCTCAATCCAGCTCGGTTTTGCCTAAATTTTCGAGAAACCTCGTATTCGACTCCAAGTACTGGTGTCATTTTCACAGATTCTTGACGAAATAGTCAGTCGAAATGATTCGATCTTTGTCCGGGGGCCCGGAACCGAGAGCAAGAGACACATGAGCGAAGTGGTACACGACGCTGGCGATTCGTCAATCATTTCTTCTGCATCTGTTTCGAGACTCCTTGAAGCGTTTCTCGCTCTCTGATTGCCAACCTGAACGGCTCACTTCGCAGCGGGAACTACTTGTCATTTCGTCAATTTTTGATTCCGTCGCTCATCCGACCCAACCCTGTCTTCACAACCATCCTGTGGTTATTCATCCTAGTCCTAACAACTAGTCCTCCCACTCCCGTTGAGTTTCCTCGTTGACCATGTTATACGGCCATGTTCCATTTCGTTCGGTTCGTTGCCGCCTACTCGTCTGCCTGGAGTGCCGTTATCCGCTCTCTCCTCGACATTAGATACTTCTTCTCCCGTATCTACCCAGCTTGTTCGAGCAACCACTTGTTCCACCCGCGATTTCTGATCGGTAGCAGCACTCCCTGGTCGCCAATCTCACATCTCGCTTCGAAATCGTCATCGTGATCGAACCGAGTCCAATCTCCGCTCCACCCGAACGGCTCCTGGAACGGACTGACTTTGGCCTCAGCCAAACTTTCTCTTCTGTCGCCAGCTGCACTCGAGTCTTTTGTTTAGCACGATTCCTCTTGTTTTCGGAATTTCTTCCGCTTTCAGGATTCGAGTCCGCCTTCGACAGAGATTGTAAGCACTCCACTGTCGATCGGCTCATTCGCTGATAGAATCTCTCTGTCTCTCTCGAACGATTCGCCGTTCGTAAGTACAGTCAAGATCGTATTCTCAAAACCCGATGCGTTGATCCCGAGTTTTACAACTGCTTCCGACCCCCGAACATTTGGTATCGCGCTCGGGTGCGACTCGAGTTCTAGCGCTTCGCCGCTTCCTCTGAGCTCACACCGGTGTCTGCTTTCGAATCTGGTTTCGCGGTTCAAGCCCGACCGTTCATCCGGACTCCTCTCTAAAGTCCCGTTCTCCGCTGGTATCAACTTCGCCAAAATTTCTCACATGTTTGCATCTGGAGCAGCTCAGTCGTTCGGTCGCCACGTCCTATCTTGCCTGAACCGTCGATGAACCTCCACCATTCGTTCCATCGCGAACCGTTGCTGCTTTGCCGACCGCTGACTTCTTCGCCTGTCGGCCCAGCTCTCATCGCCGCTGGCGATCGCCACACTTCCATCCGCGACGAAGGCTCGCGAAGGAAGTCGTTGTTGGGCGTTGAAGAGCGGCCTGTCTTGGAGAACAGACGTCTGCCGTGAGTTTGATTTCGGAGTAGGAAGCGGTTGCGCGGTCTCTCTCTCTCTCTGGTTTTGAGATGCAGAAGCTAGATCTGGGAATTCGCAAGATGCAACACTTTTGTTTATTTTTCTTTTTTGTGTGTTATTCGTCTTTTGTGTCAATGACGCAGGGTCGTATCTCCACACTGAAGAACATGATATGAATGTGCTCTCGCGGTTCTTGCACCTGGCCGTGATGGAGATCGTCCTGCGAGTCGCTCCGTTTCCGTTGCTGATCACATGTGCCATGTCAAGTGTTCCAGCATCGTCGTTGTGCCTCGTTGTTCTGCACCGTGACCATGAACCATTCGCCACCGTCGGTCCGGAACTGTCCGTCCGTGGAGCCCGAAAGGCCAAGCCCGTGTCGGTCCACTCAAACGTCCTGTCAGCGTCCAGCGTCTCGCAGTGATGCCTCTGCATCAAGTGTTTTCCGAGCTCCCTGGGTGGTCCAGCCCACCGGTGACCTCTGTTCGGAGGATCTCACACGTGATGCTCGTTTCCCGACAGCGAGCGCATCTGCTCGCACCAGCTGAACGCGCACATGATCCGAGCCGATCACACGTCCGACAGACCAAATGCCCGTCCTTTCACTGAAGCAATCGCAGCGATAGTAGGGCAGTCGTCCTTATCGGTCCCTAGCGTCGACGGCCTTCCACTAACGGGCAGTTCATCTCAATGAGCCTGCCCTGACCTGCACCTAGATCACAAGTGCCTCGTTGTTGCAGTCGTCGATGTTGACGACACCCCTCTAAGACCGTCCCTCGACGGTTGACCCCGTCACGCCCTTCATCCTGAACTTCCATATGGCTCAAATTCACCGCTCCATTTCTTCGAACGGGAACATCATCTTCAATATCCTCTTCCCCACTCGCTCTGCCCACGCGGATTTTTGGAACACCTAGTCTTTGTCTCGCCTCCCCTGCTGGTTGTTGTCCTCTACCCGAATCGCTCAACCCAGATCCTGTGGTTGATTGGATCTGTCTGCCGTTGGTCGTTCGCTCCATCCGCTCCCCATATTGCCGATGCCTCGTTTCAATCCATCGTTGAGCCTCCCGAGTCGCTACTGATCTCGCTGACTTCCTCGATTGGGCGGTTGAACCACTTGAGCTGTGAGCCATGCAGTCGTAGTTACGTTCGCCTCCCAGCTCGATTGGGTCGAACGAATCCATCGACAGGACGCTAGATATAACAATGATCATAGGAGCGAGAAATTTCCGCTGCAAATCCTGACTTGAGCTCTCTCTTTTCAAATCGCGTACTCGTCTCGGTTCTGCGCTGGAAACTCCCGCATCTGATCTCAAATTCCTGCTGTCGGTCGCCACACAGACCATCTCGTCCGATTGCTCCGATGGTCTGTCTTGCAGAATGATCTCAATGACTCCGCTGTTTCTCTATTAGAATGTTTAATCAAATGACCGTTCCACACCTTAATTGCGTACAGATCTCCAAGCGCGTAGTTCTTCGATGCACTGACATTATCTTCAGATGTGAGACCGCGATCTCTTCGGGGAAGTCCATCGAAACGTTTCTCCTACGTTGGTCAAGATTCAGACCGTTTTCGTACTGGGGTCATCCATCCCGGACATCTGAGAAGTGATGCTTGCGAGTGTGGCCATCCCCGAGAGGCGTCGATCTGCGAATTCGAGAAAACAGTTGCCAATTGGGCGTGGGATAAAAATCTCCATCGTCTTGAAAAATTTCGAAGGACAGCTGGCTTCTTCTGCTTTGAGCCTCCCCGCTCAAGGGTGACCTCCAGAGGCTCCGCCTAACATTGTGAGAACCAGGTAAAGGAATAAACTAATCCTGGTCGCACCGTTACTCACCATCGGGCTTCCTGGTCCGCCCTTCCAAGTTCAGTTGAGATATGTGATGACCGAAATGATGATTGTGCGGGAGGGGTTGACCGGATATGAAGTGAACTGAAAAATTCGGCGTATTTTCCAAAATATTTTGAATTCAGCCTGGATGCACCTAGACTCGCGAAGTTTCCGACACCTCATCCAGATCGACGTAACGTAATGACGACAATGACAACAGAATCGAGCCGTGATCTCCCTGTTGTCACTCAACACAGATTGCTTAGCGAGGGAACCGACGGCCTCTTGCGGAGAAATACTCTCTCGATTCCGCTTTGTTTGGACTGGCAACGCGTTTGTAGCGATTCCGCTTGAGTAGGAAATTCTTCACGAGAATTGAATCGTTAATAACTGTCATTAATCTCACCATGTCTGTTATCCTGGATCCCGTTCGGATTCAGAAAATGTGGGAAGATGTCGGCGCCACCTGCTGGGAAGACCATGCCGCCCCCGTTGAGAGGTCTGCCACCGTTTTGCAGGTGGAGCAGCTGAGTATATCCCCCGTGATAGTGACCCCCGTTCACCGGACCTCCGTTTATAGCGCCTCCGTCAAAAGTACCTTCATTGAGAGCACCACCGTTGAAGGTGGTCACTACGGGCACACCGTTATTGTGGTACATAACGTGATGCAAAACGGCTTCACCCGCCAGAGTGTGAGCCCCGTTCACATTCACGCTGACTGAAGGGCGAGTTGAGCTACCTTGGTTCACCTGGACCTGGTCAGGGATGATTCTGTTCACGTACGTGACGGATCTCGACGAGTCTTGTTCGCCGTAACCGCCTTTCACGAAACCTGCAAAGGAGACTACGCTTCAGAATCACTAGTTCGGAGCCCGGAGAATTGGTATTGTTCTTTTCGGTTCGTAGTGATGGGAATCGAGAAGATCACCGTGACAGAGAACGGCGGAAGCCACCACGAGGGATACAACGAACGCGTTCATGTTTGAGCTCACTGTCATTGGCTCCGATGCAACCGTTGACTTAAATAAGATGAAGACCGTGACAAACATCGATTGGGTTCATTACATCTGACGGCGTGGTCGTCATCTTGAAAACCACTCTTATGGCCCGAGTGGACGATCACGATTTTTTCCTCGCCGGTCACGCTGTATTCCTCTTGTTAATAAGGCAGCGAACATTCAACTCTCGAGATGCACTCCCTCTCAATCGCAAGTTATCGGGAGTTAGTAGTAAGTTACGGGTTCCAAGGCACCTGCTTTGTGACCGAGACCGGAGCGGGACTGTCACCTCTAGCCTCTTCTCCAGAAGCATTCCATGACTCAGAAATGATTGAAGGGCTCGTCCTGGGTAGTACTACAAATCGGTGTGGGCATGAGAAGCGGCGTTTTTTAGACATGATCTCCAGTTGAAACGCGGTCGTCACCGCAAGTAAAGAATTTTTCTGACCCCTTTTTACTTTTGCTCATCAATCTGTGGGGTGACGATCGGATTCTGGACTTCTCGTCTTGCGATCGATATTTGCGGGGAGGATGACGCACCTTCTTATTCACTATTCGCGCCCGGTATCTCTGTCGTGTTTCCTGAAGCGGCTCAAAGAAAGTCTCCTTTTCTCTCGTCCCACTGACCGAGAAGCGTCTGTGGTCAATCAATCGAAATCGTGCTAGTTTTATCGGATGCGTTTAACGATTCGATTAACTTGCCACCGAGATCCATCAATGCTAGCTGTGGCGAGCGTACTATTCAGCACCGATTTTATCAGCCTCGCAAAATCGCTGATTTCTCTACGAATTCTCGTTCTCCCTCGTATCCCGGGGAGACCAAATTCGGAGAATTTCTCGGAGGCGAAAAGCATCGAGATCGGTCCGAACTACCCGCCTGGGAGGTTGCTGGGTTACCTTCGCCACGGTCACTCGACGGAGTGACATCGGGTTTGTGCTCCTATACTCCTACTTCGATCTACATCCCGTGATGAACCTGTCATAATAGTTCCCCTCCTCGAGCCCCACACTCCCCCCATCTCTCACTCTTTCGGCCGAAGGTCAAGTGCTAATACATTGTTTTCAAGAATCATCAAACCACGGTACGTTTCCGCCGACCGAACTTATAAATATCCTGTCATTCCGACGTGTTTCTCGATTCACTCAACCCATAGTGCTCGGAGAACGGCGGTTTCCGGCATGAGTCTCAGCTCGGCCCTTTCGAGCCGAGAAACCAATAGCTCGAACAACGGGCGAACTTTTGCGGATGCTGTCCAGCCTGTGTCATCCTGCCAGTTCAGCTTCTCGTCCCTTGTAAAGAGATCCATCAGGAGGAGTCGAAGGAGTTTGACGTGACTTTCTGCGCACCAGATGGAGGCCAGAGTTATTTTCAGCTGGTAATTTCGTGAACTTGGAGCACAAAGAGGCGCTGACGTGCTCCCTAGCCACACAAGTCGTGAAGCTTCGGAGCAGAGGTTATTCCAAGAATCAGGGCTGTGGAAAAAGCTATATACATGTCCGTTTATTCACCCTGTGAAAGTTCGAGATTTCACAAGTCAGCGATCGTCTAGGTCGACCTGGGTGAGGCAGTAAACTATCCCGGAAAAATGCGCTCGTGCGATTTTCTTGAATTTACAAAGTGGAACATTGTCTTATCCGCTAATAAATTCCGTTAAAACTCAACCGTGAATACGTTTTTAACAAACGTCGAGGCTGCCGACCCCACCGCTCACAAGCGCGCGGATGGCTAATTAACACAGAGCCTGGCTGCATTCCACTGATGGGTGGCTTATTGCGTTGAATTGTTTTTCCTCGTAAGCGGGCTGATATCTTTAGAGAAGTTGTATTCTTTCCATCGGTTCTCATGAATGTATATTATTCAGAGGCGTTAAGATTCCCTCATCTTCTGTTCCATGTTCTGTTTAAAACGGTAGCCGAGAAGCCAGCCGCTACACAGACGACGAAGACACAAACGCAAACGATCGCCATGTCAACTGCAAACGAGCAATAGTGGTAGACCTCGACTTCCGAGAATGATTTCGTTAGGCCAATTTCCGTCGTCACGATTGCTGATTTCTTCGGGGTTGTTCCGGGAGTTCAAATTGACTCACCCATCGAGAAGTACTCGCTGGTGACCGGTATGCTGGCTGAGAAGGTTTTCCTTCGCAGCATTTTCGGATGGGCGGGAGCTGCATCCTGAATCTGTTTGTATTCGACGAAAGAGCCCGGCTCAGGCACGATGGTATTGGAGGTTCCCTATCGTTAGAGGAGGTGCTCAACATTTCGACCGGATAGGTATCGGTACATGAATAGCGGGAACCGTTCCTTACCTGCCACTCGATTGGCACAGCCAACTGACCGCCATCCAGAGCGATGACGATCGCGTCTCGAGCCTGATCCACTGTTCTGCTGACGTCGCTCTCGATTTCCGGCAGAGGCTCAAGAAGTACCATCTTCACCAGGATCTTGTGATTCGAATGGTCCTCATACATCTGGAATTCATTTCAAGGAGCTCAACTAGTGGATCTCAACATCGCGAACAGTCATGACTCCACAAACATTTCCAAGGCATTCTGACTACGATGAATTTACCTCAAGTTTCTGAACTCGCATTATAGTATCGAACTTCCCGGTTCTTGCGATCATGTCACGAACCCGGTTGAGGAACTCATATCCGTTGCCATAAATAACGTCTCTGAAGTCGGCTAGAAAAGTCAAGAGTGTTGGTAGAGAGTTGCAACTTTCTCAAGGAAGTATTAACAGGTTGGCTATGCCAGCTCGAGAATCGCCCAGTCCGATTTCGTTTTGCCCACACTCTGATCACATTTCAAAAATCAAAAGGGGTTTGATACGGGATCTCAAGACGATCAACTTGGGTTTCAATCGGAGTGATAATGATGAGCTACGCGTCCAGGATTCTAGGTCACACGAAGAGGCGCGGGAAACTGTCAATTTTTCAGGTGGGGCTCCGGAGACGTCGGTGATTCACCAGAGAACCGGACCGAGTTTCGGAAAGGCCGTGAAAATAGCAAGCTGTTCTATTCTTTCTTCGATTCAGTGACGTGGCGAAAGACCCCCTGACGGCTCTTTCTTGTGCGTCAAACGTATCAAAACGAGGTCCAATTCGGTGGGATCTGACATTTTCACGACGACTTTGAGGAAGATTTGGGAACGAAGGAAGAACTCTGCGGCGGTCTCCCCCCCCCCCCCCCCCCCCGGCTGAGAAAGCCGCGGGACAGTGAAGTCTCTATTATCCGTGATACCTGGCAAGTTCTGCGAATCGTCACAGAAAGCTTCAGAGCGCCTGAACAGTCGGAAACAACGTCGGACCCCATCTCTCGCAGGAGCCGTAGACACTGAGTGGAACTCAAACACCGTATCAGATCATATCGAGAAGAGAGCGCGAATTATCGGGACTGCGAATCAGCGAGACTCGTTTCTACTCGACTTGCAACTTCGGATTCAGGAAGTTCCGGCATTCCAAAATCGTTCCCGAGTTTTAGTTAGAGATCAAAAAGCACCGGGCGAGCCTCCCGGATGACTTGACAGCTCCGTTGCCCTCGCGGAGTGGAGAACGGAACTCACTTGCAAACCCCATCCGAAAAAAACGTTTCTTGTGATGAGCGATGCACATGGGCGCCTCAAATTTCTCCAGATGCGCATAATCAGCCTGCACTCTGTAATACGAAGTTTGCTCCGTGCTTTCGAACACCTGAGAAACACAAGATCGACCGGAGTCCTCCCCGTTTCCGAGATTGGCCAGTCGGTGACATTACATTGGACGAAAGAGGAGAAGTAAGCACCCTGTTTTCCTCTTTGGCAGATGTGAACAACTTCCGTTTGAGCTGTGTCGTCGGGAGGAAAGCATAGAACTTGTTCGTCTTGTTGGAGAGCTCCTCATCGAACCTGAAGCTGACTTCGTGAATCGAAACTGTTCCGTCCGGAGCGTCGACTCCCTCAAAACGTTTGTATACGGTGACGAGCGATCCTCTCTCGTAATACTGAAACGGAGGAAATCATTCGCAAATGCTCCCTTCACAGACTCAAGGCTCCCTGCCCCAAACGCGTGATGGAGTCTCTCGGCAATGAATATACCTCGCCGTTGCGCGTGTGCTCTTCGGTCAGACCTAGTAGGTCGAAGGGTCCTTGGAGCTCGAACGAGCCTTTTTCACCTTCCTTCACTAGCGTGAAGTCCTTGCTCATTGGTACTATGGAGCACTCCCCAGTAGCTGGTTGGACGATGAATAGTGCGCGAAACTCCAGGTCAGCTATCACGGAGACGGCTCTACCGATGAAGGGTTCGAAAGTCTTGCCATCTCTTGCTGACGGAGTCCAGTCCATCCTGGCAAGGCGGAAAAGTTGTGAGGACCACACCTGGGAATGAAGACGAGCGTTTGCGCCAAGAGAAAGCCATGAAGGAGCACGATCGGACCCAGGAATACCCGAACAATTGATTGTCGGGGTGGATCCGCATCCTCGAAACTACCTCTCGATGTGCAATCGAAGATTGGTCTTGCAGGAGGAGGCCATTTACGCCTCTGGCATTATACAGTACTTCCTCCCGCCAATTGAAATCGGGTGATAGTTGAGGGAATTGGTCTGTTGCGGTCCGCGGATCGTTCCGACAATGGACGTCTCGGGGGACCTGGAACCCGGCGACAAATTCTGATCAGGTGATAAGGATCATCTGTCACGGGAGCTCACGCATCATCCTCCAAATACCATTTTGCTCTGAACATAAACGGTCATGAATGACTGATTGAGTCGCACGATCGCTCCTGAATCGAGAGTTTCGACCCAAACCATGATACAATCCATCTCGAGCGCCCTATTGGTGAACGTACCGCGAACATGTCGGGATCCATTTCAGGATCCCGTTTGAATCGTGTGACCGATGCAATTTGGTGAACTCTTGATTCGAGCTCACCGTTGCCATTGAGAAATCCGCCGTCGATCTCGAATCTCACCGGCATTTTTCCTGCGAAACGGTTCGGGGATGTTGAGAGAATGGACGGCATTAACAAAAATCATGGATTGCGAAGACTTCGATAAATCGAGGAAATTAGTGAGGAATAAGGTTCTTATTTCAAGAGAGCGTTTACCGTCGAGTGTCCAGTTGTACGTAACGTTGAGACGTCGACCGGTTATTCTGTCCGTTATGCAGGTGGTGAATTTATTCGTTTCGATTGATCTGGTGTCCGAGAAATCAGTGCTGCTCACGAACGCGTACTGATATTTCCCACCAAATAGCAACGACTGGTAAACATCCACCATTCTAAGCGGATGACCATCCTTCTCAAGAAAAGGAGCCTTGTTCTCAGCGTTCAAGTCGAAGAACTCGCACTTGAATACCCGGTCAACGTCGCCGTCAGCGAATCCCGACTTCTCCGTGTACCGGAAGGCTGTGCCAAAACTGAAGAAGCTGACGATCTCTCCCACCGCGCCGGCCTGGTCAGCTGAGCGGATTCGAGCTCTCTGGCCCTCCCAGTCATACCTGTTGACAGGGTATATTACTGACCAAAGCTCCGACTCTCGAGGAGGCGAATGTTCTGTGGTTATCAGATGAAATCCAACCCCAAACATTCTTGACAAAACACACACACACACACACGTTCTCGACGGCCACATGTACACACATACACGAACATACGAATCGACATTCCACTATAGGAGTTGGTGAATCTGATTTGGAGTGCGCCGAGTACCCACCAAACTTCGTCGGCGTGCTTCGTCTTCCCGATGACGTCGGTCAGTTCGAAGGCCATGTAGTAAGAGTCCGGCAGGATTGGCGGCAGAGGTCCGTTCGAGTACTCCGGAGGAATGCATACCCACTCGGTTGCCGCACAGCGGACGGCGGCGACCCACAAGCAGTGTAGCAGGATTCGAATCAGCTGTGAGCCCATTTCCTAGGCTGGTCTGTCACTTTTGAGGCTGCTGATTGGAGAAAACACACAACAAAGTCTGAGAGTTGGATATACCAGAGTCAGAACAGAATTCAGCGCTGGAATCTAACGGCATCGCACTGTTTGACAATACTCCGACCAGTCAAACTTGTGTCAGCTTTCCCGGCCTGTGTTGGATCCGACAGGGAACCGCATCTTCCGAAACGGGTCACAGCTTGTTGACACTCGCTCGGGGAATCCCGATTAACAAGATATCAAAGGTTCAACAGTCCGTGAATAGTCTTGCAGCGCCATATTCGTGTGCCTATCGTCCGGAATTGAAATCGAAAATTTCAGTGGAACGACCACAACGACCTCTGGAAGTTGTGAAGCATTTCTTCTCTGTGGTGAGCCATCGAGAGGTTTCAGTGAATGCACAGCTAAATATTCAAGGTCGGACCAAATCTGTGGGAAAGACTCCTCCCACAGAGTGACAGGTGCTCCATCCGCATCTCTGGCAAGGCTAAACGAGGAGGAATTCTCGTCCTTGCAATCTGATGAGCGACTCTGAATTCCGGCCTCAGTACAGAGCCGACCAGCACTGACCTGTAGAGCACGTCAGAAAACCATGTTCGACTGTAAAGTAATTTGAGCTGCGGCCGCGGATAGCTCGATTTTCGACGTGGTTAAGCTCTTGGGGCGTGGGTTTTAGATCAAAAGCCGAGATATCTACTGGATCGAGATGCCACTTTTGTTGAGCCATGGTAGGATTGCATTTTGAGACCTCACAGCGCAACAGGGCTCTCCAAATCGGCGGCGATTCAACGCAAACAAGTCGACTGGCCAACCCTGTTGAGTCCATTCAGCAGAAGTGGCAAACAACTCTCCCTGATTCTTTCATTCGATATGATGTGGAGAGGAGCGATAAACCGATCGCGCGCTCGGAAACGGATTCCTCCTGCGATTCCTTCACCGACCGCAATCCACGTTAGCTGGTACGAAGCTGAACAGGAGAACATTCCTCGAATGATTGGACATCGCAAAAAATATATATTTGTCGCCATGTGATCTTAACGGGGATCGCTCCTCGAAATGATCAACATAGAGCTTCGATAATGGAGGAGCCTCGGTGAGCTTATTTTGCTGAGAACTGCGGGAGCTCTGTCAGTCTCCGGAAATGCAAACACAGCTCGAGCTCTCATCAGTTTCAGGAATTTTACTCAACCCCTCCAGAACGGACGATGCTGTTTTAGTATCTTTCCACGCATCCTCACTTCTCGAGGACGATTCAAACGATTTCCACATCGGTTCATCCTGTGGGAGTCGTGTTCCCAATGTCAGCGGCGCTTGAAAACGTCTGGAGCGATAGGTGAAGTGTAGGAAACGCCCCAGACTCACATGAGAGCCATCACAACACGGGTTGCCGTCCCAGCTGTCCAGACCATCTCCGGGCGATTCTCCCAATATATGTACGCTTGGAATGGTTCAGGTACGACAGCCGGTCTCCGAACTTGACTGTCTCCGGGTGGTTGATGCCCAAGTACATCACAGGAACCATACCGAGCAACTCGCGCAGATCTCAACTCGGGTTGATCTGGAAACCATATTTGGAGCATGCAGGAATCGACCCCGAGAAAATTCAGAAATGTTATTGAATCTGAACCGAACCGCCTCTTTGACACGTCTAAAAGTCGACTCGTGCTCTTGCCGTGAGAGGAACTCTTCGCAGCGATAGGTCTTTGCCAAAGTAGTGTTCCAACGGAGAGCACACTGTGGCGAGGGAGAAGTCTAACACACGTCGACGCTGGCTCCTTGAGAAGTGCGTCGCATCCTGCTGTGTTTAAGGCTGCCGGCTTACTGCTGCTTGAGGTGTATCGCCATTTATGGTGCCGGAGCCTTCTGCTGACCTCTGTGCACCGGTTCCTTAGCGAGTCATTGATTCGTGAGTTCAGATCAGGATCGGGTTCTGGGTGTTTTCGGAAAATCTTTCAGCTTCTCTCACTGCGGGGAGCGTAGGCTACGGCCGCAGTACCCGCTAACAACATCATGGAAGACTTCCTTGAGTGTATCTCGTGGGGTTGTCAGTGTTTATCGTTCGATTAAGACAGCTGTGAACTATCGCCCGGACTCACCTGCCGGTGCCTCCGGGTAGGCCTGGGCTGATTTGAAGATACCATGTTCGGAAGAGCTTGGCCATAAAGGACTCGGATATGGTCAGAAAGTGAGAATTTATGGAAAGTTCAGTCGAATCGCCAGATATCGGGGAAACAAACGAGCGCTCGTGATGTTCGTCGGAGCTCTCTGGAAGACACTCCAGGTAAAATTGAGCTCCGTGCCCCAAGTGAAGGTGATGCGCGGACCGCATCGCGCTCACGATGCGCTGCAATATCCATCTGCTGACGGAGGGAAAATCTCAACATTGTGCGATTCAGAATTGGGAAAATTGTGGCAGATCACTGAATCACAAAAGAAGAAGCACGAAGAGAAGCTTGAGAGAAGAACACAAAGAGAAGCTTTATGAGATGCTCAAGAAGTCTCAATGATGGTATTTGATCTCGGTACACATTTGAGAAATAGTTGATAAGCGCGTTGGTCTCGTGAATCTCGCACGATCAAGCACCATGACCGTTGAATGACATAGAATGTTGGAGATTCTTCGGAGAAAACTTGACTAGTTCTAAGGTAGCTGATTTCTTGCAGTTCTCTTCTGAACGATGTCAGCCATGCACGTTCCGACATCACTGCCCGCTTCGCTATGCTTTGCGGTGACAGCCGCAGCGTGTGTGTTCTAACAGAACCGGAGGGAGAGATTCATCCCCTCGAGAGACGGTGGCACGATCAAGAAATTCTCATTTACACCTTCAAATCACTTCCTGCGATTGAAGTCAGCTCAGCGGATGAACACATCGAAGGCATATCGCACAAATCTCTCAGAGATAGGTGAATCCTCAAATTGTAACCTTCCCGTGGAGTTTTGCGGAACCCTGGAAAGTGATATGACTGAGCTTGACCTAGATGACGCATGAATTGCGTCCCTGAAGGTATGTCAATACAGCGACGCAAAAATATGGCACAGATCTCTCGTAACGCCGACTGGCCTCGAGCCGCTGTTCTTGATCAGCTGGTACAATCTCGCAAATTCAATCGACAGGGAATTCATGCTCGTGGACGATGAGGGCATCTCCGTGACGAGCAGACAAGAACTGTCGTTACTCTCGCTGCGACAGCGATAAATGGGAGCAGAAAACTGCTTAGAAAAAAGCTCAAAGAAACCAGAAATGCCTATGGATCTGCTCCAAATCGACCTTGCCTGGAATCGAGAACAACCTTCCCGGACCATCCAGCTAGCGTGACTAATTGGAGAAGACCTTTGTAGGATTCCGCTCGCAGCCCCAGTACCTGGCGAATGTCCCTGATCCTCCCAGACTGAAGCTGACAGTCAAGTTCAAACAGGGTGTACGACTGTTCTTCTAAACTGGCGGACTTGTTGCATCTCGCTGTCCCATTCGAACCGAGAAAAATCAGACTGTGGAGAGGACAAGGCCGCAGTGATGTTCCCAGACATCCCGGGAATTGGGTCTCAGAGAACTCATTGATGTCAGCATTGCTCTGGAAGAATTTGCGTGGATGGCGGAATCAGGCGGTCGTCACTCATTTTGGCTTGATACAACTCATCACACGTGCCGCACCAGTTATGTTGCCTGTCGGTGTGAACCATTCACTGATCTTTACTTCTGAGTATCCTTTCCCAACAATCACCCCAATTCTGTTCTCCACGCTGGTCAGTTGGAGAAGTGTGCGGTACTCTGCAGCGGAGGATTCTAGGACTACAGGATCGAAACTGGCGATCAATATTTTTGCTCCACAGCGATATAGAAAGGTAGCCTGAAAGATCAGGGTCGGACGATTAAGATCTGGCTCATTGAGGTAGCAGTTTCTGGGCTTCGACGGTTACAGGACGCGGGAATACCCAGCGGAGGGAAACCGGGGCCCTGTACCCTCGACTCCCTTCGTTCACACCCCCTTTGTGGGCCCTCCTTCCCTATTCCTCCCGAAAAATCCCCGTGGTGTCCCCCGTGGGAGCTCTTGTTCGTATTCGTTTTCCATGCTATCACCAAGGAAGTCGACCCGCCGTATTTCGTGGGTGCAATCCTTCCGCCGAGTTTCTGCGTACAATTACAGGGTGACCAGAAATAACGTGAACTCGCGAAATTGGCGGTCAAAAAAGGAAGGCACTGGGCATCGACAGAAAATTGACGGATTCGTGTGCTCGGGAGCCTCGGTGAACCATATTTCAAGGAGTTTCGGGATGGCCGCCTCGGGCTCGGATACAGAGGCTCAAACGTTTGTTGAAGTTGGCGGCTATTGGCCGAAGCTCTTCCGGAGACAATCGACCCCATTCCCGGCGAAGAGAGCGCTTAAGAGCGTCTAAAGTGTTGTGCGGTTCATCGCAGGCCCTCGCTTGTAGAATTGACCAAACACTGAAATCAATACGGAGGCCACTCAGAGCACGTGATGAAATCTGGGAAATGTGCTCGACACCACTGCTGAGTTTCCTTCGCACGATGAGCGGGCGCGGAATCCTGCTGTAAAGTCCAGCGACCTTCACCGAAATGTTACCGCGCATACGGAGCGACAACTGCTCCCAAAATATCACGGCGATACACTTCAGCGTCGATTTTCACTCCTGACTGCACGAAAACCAAGGGTGTCTTGCTTGTGGCACGAATTGGATTTTGGCAGTGCTCAACGATTTGAGAGGTTGGAGGCGGCTCCGAACACCAAATGCGATCGTTCTGGCTATTGAGAGACTGCTCGATCGTGAACAACTTCTCGTCAGTGAACAGGATAGTTTCCCATGCCGAACCTGCGACCCGCTTGGCAAGATCACGGCATCATTGCAGTCTTATACGCTTGTTATCCTCGGTCAGTCGCTGGCCTTTTCTCAGCTTGCAGGCCTTGAGGCCGAGAACATTTTTCGCTATTTGGTGAAGTTCACCTCATTTCTGGTCACCCTGTATATTTGCCGAGAATCGCGTTTTTGCTTATTTCAGGGTCAGGCGGTAAGCTTGACATGACCTTCTGGGCTCTGCATGGGCTACTGTGGGAATCGCAGGAAGAGTGAGAAGACGTCAACAGCTCAAGCAACGAATTAGGTTTAACGAAGCCGCGGGGGTCAGCAACACCGCCGCCCCTCGGCAAGGGTCTCCTCTGTTATCGGTCCTTTCGAATGTGAAGGGAGAGAGAAGATGATCTATCATTCCATCCATTGTGACTTCTGCGTCCCGTCGAGAAGTGCCGTATGAGTTACATTTGTGCGCGGCCACAAATTCACCACGGGCCGTTGCGCTTCTGCCTCCACTGAGTTCTGACACTAACGACAAATTTTCAAGCGATTCGTCATTGACTCAAACTGAAAAATCATTTTTATTCATCCAGGTTGTGGTTCAGAGATCATCCATACAACGCTCTATTCTGCGACCATCATGCCTCGGGATGGTTCTCTGCTTACTTGGAGGGGAAGGTTTCGGTCATCAGAGTGATGTCGTTGATCGGAAAGCCCAATCGGAGAGCTCTGGTGAGCGCCTCTCGAAAAAGACCCTGGGTGAGGCATGGACCACGTGTATCGAGAGTCGATTGAGCGCTCATGCTGCCTCCTCGAGCACGTTTCCAAGACACGTGCGAGCTCATCTTCCTCTCCGAACAAACCGTGGATTCCCTCAATGGATTGGAGAACGACCCTGAAACCGCCAACGTTTCGTGCCGGAATTTTCGACCGAGTTTGCTCGTAGAAACCAAGTACCCATTCGACGAAGACTTCTGGGCCAGAACCGTAATGGGTGACGTGAAGACTGATTTCCACAGCCGATGCGACCGATGCGTGTTCACCACATTCAACCCCGATACTGGAATGAAGACAAATAAGGAACCCCTCGTCACTTTCCGAAAATGAGCAAAATATATGACACGAGCTTCCAGCAGAGCCAATCGAAGCCGACTTAATTGATGGAGAATGAGCGCTTCGAGCTCTCGTCTCATTTCAAATTTCGCGTCGATCATAGCGATGAAGGGATCTCGAAAAACAAACATCAATCCTCGCTCTCGTCCCATCATTCAATCTTGGAAGGAGGATCGATTCACGTTTGGCAGACAATCATGGTCGAAGGAGCACCGAGAGCACATCCTTGATGGTTCCCGGCGAAATCAATCGGAGGCCATTACAAGCATTGCTCAAACTCATGAGTAGGAAGAGGCCGACGCGGCATGGGCTCTCTCTGGATCAATCGCTCATGCAGGGCTTCGCCCGTTCCGAAAGCCACATGCCGAGAGTATAATAAACAAACCCGTTATATCTCCCACGGTCTCATTTCTGCCACGAATCAGCGCCCAGCGTATGCCGTTTGGATTTTTTTTGAGTGGTATTTTCTGAGCTCCTCCCCAACTTGGGCCGATTATGCGGAGCATCTCCGGAGGACTTCGGATATTTCTTGGAAACTTGTCAGAATTCCACGTAAGCGATGATAACTAGGCCTAGACGTTCATCACGGCATTCTGGCTGCAAACCCGCGGCGCCATCGCAAGCGCCGCGGAATTCAAATCGGCCGGTAGGGAGAGGGGAAGGTAGAATGTATAACGGCGAGCAACTCGCTGGAGCTGTCCCCTAAGTCATGTAACATGACTCATGTTCCACATCGATGTCGTCAAAGACCGGTCTCACGGAAGCGAGCATGAAAATCACCATGACAATCCAGGTGGATTGAGACGCTCCGCGAAATCCGGAAACGGGAATATCCTCCAACAATGCGGATGGAAACATTGGTCTGGGTGAAATCGTAAATCCCAGACATACGCAAGCGATTTTTTCTCGAACGATTGCTCAGCCGGACCAGCATCGCGTCCAGCCATGGAAGCTACGCCTCGAGGTCAGCCCTCCGTTCGCCAGGTGAACAAAGGAATCCTGAGAAGCAGAGCTTGAGGGTCTTGCAGGGATGAGCCGGTTAGAGAACCCATCCGCTTGGGAATCCCATCTGTCCCCGCGCGTCTTCTTGTAGTTCTGTCGCCGCGCCCATGGTTTCTGCACTGCTCCGACTCTATTTTCCCCCGAGGAACAGCGCCAAATATTTGCAATGATTTATATCTGCATGCAGTCTCGGCTCAAGGTTACGTCGAGTCATCAACATGAGAATTCCAAAGCGTCTAGACCGCCTCGATTTTCTGGGAATCGACCACTTGTAACCTTTCCGAATCGCGAGCGTAATGTCACTAAACGACTTCGTAGCCTCGGCGGAGTTTCTAGTCATCTGAGTGGTTTTGCCGAAAAGCTGCGCGTCATGTTCCGAGGAGTCTCCCGATAGCAGGAAGATCTCTCTCAGCTTCAAGTTCGCCCCATCGCTAACGATCTTGAGTGGGAGGGAGTGATGGAGGAACTGCAGTTCCTCATCCAATCTTGGGCGAGCTTGTGGAATTACTTGTGAAACTTCGAGGACAGTTTCCTGAATCCTGCCACCGGGAGTGAGATGATGTGAATGATCAACTCATTGGGCTTCCATCGGCTTGAACCCAGCTAACGGTTTGTATTCTAAGCTGTAGTGCATCAGAGTTCGGTCATGAATTACACCGGTAGCGCTCCGAGTCTGCCTCAGAGAACTTCATACCCGGAGAAAGTCATGTGAGGGAGAGTTTGCCAGCAGTGTTCGGATCCGACGAGGGGAAGTCGTTTTCCCCTCCTCCTAATGCCAGTCAACGGAATAGCCTACTATGACATACCTGACACTTGAGGCGCATGCAATGTCTCTTCAACTTCGACAGGAAGGGGAACACCGCGACCCTCTCTTACCTCACTTCGCTCTGCCTCCTGAAGAGCCGCAGGATAGCGAAGGAGCACATACATATCAGTCGCTCAGTGGCACGCCCGCTGGTGGGAAAGGGATGGGTTCCGAACTAGGTAGTCACAGACTTGACTCGCATCCGGATACGCTTACGAATCCAAATTCAAGTTTGATCTGAATCTGGATTCGGATGCATGAGCGGATAAGATTCTGGGTTCGGATCGTCGTGTCCGAATCGAGCCCATCTCTGGTATCAGCTTGACTGCGGTTGGAACAATACAGCTTGGCCAAGAGCTGGACGGTATCCTTGAAACGATGGTTCGATGTTTCCAGACGTCCGGGAATCCTCGACCCGGATGTATCGTCGAATACCGAGGAAAAAATGACTGACTTGGTCAAATGACGTATAGAGCACGGTGGCCTTTTGTACCACGCCCAAACTCATTGAGGAGATCGGCTGTCAAAGAAATTCTCGCGACGATGAATATGGCATTGGTTTTCAAGATGGGCACTCTATGATCATATCCATGAAGTCCATCCCCTCGCAATGTGATATATTTCTGCGATGATTAGGACATTTACGAAGCAGAATCTCGCTAACCGCGGACAGCGACATGATCGGATAGATGGCGGCATACGCACTCTCCGCTTCTACAATTCATTCATTCGACAACTTAATCCGGATCATGATTGTAGAACTTGATTCCTGACTATGTATTATTTTCACATTCGTGAAATACGCTTTGGCCACGAAAGAACCCGTACCTGGCATCAAGGAAGCTCTCGCCCTCGCTTCCGAGGTTAGAATGCGATTTAGTAAAATGGGACCATCTCACTCAAATCCATTCCTGTTTTAATCGATTAGAGATCGCTGGAAATCTTTGAGTGATCGTATCTTCCCGGAATCGATTGCGAGCTGGCTTTTGCGATTGCGAGTTGCAGAAGAAGATCCCCAGAGCTATCCTCCAAGAAGTCCTTGAGCTTCCTCTCCGGAAGCTGTGCTTCAACAAATAGGGCAGGGTCATGCTGAAATTCTTCCCTCAAATGAATACATTATTCAGTTGCTGTCCTAGTAGTATAATAAACTAAGAAGCTTTAGAAATAAGCATCACATTGATTATTGTGTTCTTCTCATCTTTGCCTGTTGTCAGAAGATGTGTGAGCCGGCACACGGTCCAAATTTGCGGCGAGCTATGCTCGGATTGCGAGCGGAATCGTGGCATCCGAACAAATTTAATGGATAGATCTCTTCAGCCATTCAGGCGGCCCTGCGAATCGGGGAACTGCCCCGCAACAGCTCTCGGGAGGAACGGGAGCATCTCGGGCGCGTGTTGCGTCGGTCTCCTGGCGACGAGCTGCATCCGACTCATCGGTGGGAAATCATCGCGATGTATTCGCGCCAAGGAAGGTCCGGTCGAGGCCGAGGAACAGCCACAGCATGATCAAAGCATTACTTCGCCGTCGCGCTCGCTCGCAGTTGTCCGCTTAATGTGGGGTCAAGGTGAGGTCAAGTCCTCCTCAGTCGTCCTGCATGTTTTGAGATATCCGTGGAACATGTGCTGCGATATGAATGGTGTCACTATTTCAGCACCGTAACTCGAACCTCGGCGGTGCACACCTTGACCTCGTCTCGTAAGTTGCGATTCGCAGATATGAGAAAAGCGATAGAGCTTGTACAGCATTCCTCGGCATTCCGGATTCAAAGTGAAATAATATTCCGAAATCCTAAGCGTAATCCGTAAATCCGGGCGAAGCTGCAATTCAAGTCGCATTCACGAAAACGAATGGAGAGACAGGAACGGAACTCCGCATGATGCTGGCTTACGATTCAACTGTGAATCCGCGTCGTTGGGAAGCTTACAGGCTAAGCTCTGATGAAGTTTGAGAGAGTTATCGAGGATTAGAAAGTGTTCTGGTCGGCCGGGTTCAGGTCGGAAAGGCGTTGGAATTTCCCTCGTCCACGACCAGTCTTTAAGAGGCGATCGTCACGTTGTCATCTCGATAGGTTCTAACCTCAATTCACGGTTTGACTCCCTGAGCGTGACGAGAATGACGAAAGCTTCCTTTGGTGCGGAGGAACCTTCTCAGGACACCAAGTTCTCGCAGGCGCCGAAGTCTCCACCGAAAACAGCGATAGAAGTCGCTGATGCCGCTGGGACCGGGGTCGCGGCGAAGCCTTCGTTCCTCCAGCGACTGAAGGCTTCTCGCACCATAGAAGCCTATCTCTTCCTGACTGTGTTCAGTTTGTCCGTGAAGAACTTCGTGGACGTCAAGTTGACCCTCGTCAAATCCTGCGTGGCTGAGGTGGGACTGAGCTATGAGGAGTGTACTCTCTTGGACGAACACTCCGAAGAATTCAAAGAAGCCGACAGAATCGCTTCCTACTACATCATGGTGGGTAGCTGGGTGTCGACAGCCGTGTCGATGATCATGGGAATCCTGATCGGCTCGTTCTGCGATAAATATCAGAAGAAAGTCCCTCTCCTCCTCGCCACTCTAGGATTCGCGATAGAATCAGCCTTTTCGATCTTCAGCGCGGTGTTCATCGACACTCCAGTGATCATCTTGGCGATAGCTAAGGTCCCGGCAGGTATCTTCGGAGGTATCATGATTGTGATATCGGGCACGTACGCCTACGTCAGCCAGATGACCGCTGCGAAAGCGAGACAGATAAGGTTCGCGATCCTGCAGATGTTGCTCCTGGCCGGAATCACGATCGGAACGGTCGCGGGCGGCTGGCTGTTCCAAGAGAAGCATTTTGTTTTGGTTTACGGTGTTTCCATCGGAGCGAACGCCGTCGGGATAATTCTGCTGGCTCTATTCATGGATAACAAGAACTCGAAAACCGGGAACATGACCTACGGCGAGATCGCGAAAGCGTTCTTCAGCTTCGACTGCTTGAAAGAGAGTTATCGGCTCGTCGTCCGTCCGAGGGAAGGCAACTCCCGCATTCAGCTCTGGCTCCTCATCGTCTCGTCGTTCGTTACGGACATCCCCATGGCGGGAACGCGGGCTCTTGTCCTGCTCTACGTCAAGAAACGCTATTCGTGGGACACGGAAACCCTCGCCAACGTCACTGGAGCACTCCGGCTGGGGACAGCCTTCGTCACGATCGGCGGAGTTCGACTATTTACGAAAAAACTCAAATGGCGCGACACGATCATTGCCCTCATCGGGTTCGTGTCCCTTGCGGCGCACTACGTGGGCCGCGGCTTGGCGACCACAGGTCTCATGTACTCGATGGCTTACGTGATCGGCGCCCTGAATGGCTGCTCGAAATCGGCGTCGGACAACTTATTGACCCGGCTGCTGAACGAAGACGAGATCGGGAAGGTCTTCGTTTTCAAATCTCTGGTTGACTCCACCAGTCCGGCCGTTGGTACATCTTTCTTCAACATGGTCACACAAAAGTTCGACGATACGATACCGGGCGCGATGTTCATCTCTGCTGGGATGTGGATAGCCATCCCCATAATGATCATGGTTTGGATAATGTTTTTCGGGACGGTCCCCACACCGAAGAGCCAGGATCGCGGGAGCCCGGAAGCAACGGAAGAGGCCGCAGTTGTGGAAACCGGGAGTGAAGATGAAACCAGGGACGGGGCGCTCGTGCTCAGCGATCTGCGCAGGACCAGTTCCGTCTGCCGACTTTGAGCGACGAGCCGAAAATGTGATCTCAATCATTGCTAGATGGTAGGTATGTGCTATGGCTCACTAGAAGGACCGTTCATGAACCGAAAGAGGAAGGATAATGAATAAACATCTTTTTGTCATAACTCGGTTATCGCTCGGGTCAAGCTCACCGTGGCGCTCTAGGAAACGGTCGAGAATTCAGATGGATTATGACATGGCGTGACTCGTTCCCAGAACTGTGCTCATGAACACCTACGTGCGAAATTTGAAGACAAGCGACATTTTCCTTGATAACTAGCCCAATGAGATGGGTCAAACGAGTCATCCCTGGGCTCGCTCCACTTGAGCAACACATCCTTCCAATCCAACGGAATCCATACTTCCGACTTTCCTCATAACCGGAACGTATCCTTTAATCCAGCGGGATAGTTGTCCAGGAAGGCGATCCGTGTGCCGTGTGGCAGCGGAGGAAGAGCTGCTCACGAGCGAGGCGAGGCTCGAGAAATTATCTAACATCACACCATGACCGTAACACGCCTGCACGATGAGCAACATTCGATGAGCCTTGATTGATTCTCAACTATTCATCATCGGCGACTGCGGAGCGGGAATTCGTCCGCATGCCTCGGTTTCCACTCTGAGGTCACATTCCATGCTGCTTTTGTCCCTGCCGTTCCATAACGGGTGAAAGTAAGATAATCGATGTATACCTGGCGGAATGCGTCACGCCGGGACACGCCATTCAGAAACGAAATGGAGCGGAAGATAGCAGGTTGTGCAAAAGTATTTTCATGGATGGATTCAGTGAATGGAGCATCGTGATTCAAGGAACGGCGAGGTGGTTGGGAAGCTGTACGTGAATCTACAGGAGTCAAGCGATGCTCCCTGTTCGCTAGTATCAGCGTCGTTGCCAACTTATCCGTGGTTTTCCGAACCCTCGGAATGAGGGAAATGGGTCATACTTCAGCAGCACTGAAAACCATGCAGCGCATAACCTCAGAAGCGCCAACAGGACCGGAAAACTATTCTCCGAGCACCTCAGATTCGGTTCGATGATTTCTTGATCTTGAATTCCAGTAACAATATCTCCAAATGAGCTCTCTTCTGACGCCGGGCGGCATCGGATCCGAACGCTTACCTTTACCAGTAGCTCAGTCTCTGTTAATTCCTGATCGAAAAGTCTTGGAGCCTAGGTTTCCGCTCTCTGTGCATCCTCTTCAGAGCGGAGTCGATCTTCAACCCAGCGGCAATCAGCAGCAGATTAGGTTCTCGTTCTAAGTGAAGCTGGAGTGGATTTCTGAGGTCCTTTCACCGAGCTCAATTCACCCCCGTGCACTGCGGTCGCGGAGTGCATTAAGTGAGAATGGTGCCATTCGGAAACCGGATCCCAACGAACAGAAACATGGAGAAGGATCAGGATGCGTTGATTGCTCCCGAAGTACCTCCGATACCCGAGGCGCGTCCGACCAACTCAAATCACCCAACTCGGTGTACATGTTTCACCGAGCTACTGGGTCACAGCTCAGCTGCCTGCGATGGTGGGTGGGGCTCGTTGGGGTTCGGTGAGGTCGATAGGACCAGGAGCTTCAGAGGTTCCACTCCTCAGACCACTCAAGGTGTCAGCGGGACTGGAGCGTGGAACGCTTACTCCATAATCATGAACTGAGTTTCATGGCAACTCTCGGATTTTCTCGGATCCCTGATGTCAGCTCTGATGGTCGAGAGGAGGATCCGGGTGGCGACGGGGCTAGGTGTGGTCTCCTGTATGAGATGCTCTCCGGGTATCAACTCGATGACCGAAAACACATCTGAGGAGCCGGCCCATATAGAACTGGAGATGGAGAGACTCCTCGTAAGGGAGGTATCTCAAGCCAGGGCCACAGGCCTCCAGAAGTTCAGCGTGGAGACTTGTCAGTGAATCGGTTCTGGTGAGAATTGGTGAACCGCCCGCCAAGGCTCCGATCATATGGAGTCCTAACTCGAAGATACTTGATGATTCTCGAATCCGGATTACGTCTTTCGATGATTTCCGAACCCCACAACTTCGATCGTACCCGGGAATTGTTTCTCTGGAAACAGCTGAACGGGAAGAAACTAGTTCCCAGCTCCAGCCTATGCGTGGTTCCACTTTGTCGAAACACTATCGCGCGTCGATATCCGGATCGAAGCCTTCTGCCCTTTGTCATACTGGCATTTCCATCCGTTCATAGGAGATAAATTGGCTTCTGGTTCCGATGAGACCCCGCCGAGCCCTCGAAATCCCCCCTGCTGATCACGTTGACGCAGTTTCATCGGATTCAGAGACCAATTTCCCCCATACACGAACTTCCACTCAGAAGAGGCTGGCCTCGGTTGGATAACACTGCCGTCAAGAAAACAAAATTCGCGTAACAAAGAAGTGGTGATCTAGGTTTGGGTGAGTCGAGGTCGTAGATTCCGAATTTTTCAACCGATTCTTCGGATTCGCTCTAGTTTTTCTGTGATTCCTACCTTTCGGATTTTCGTGATTTTTTTCATGTTGCATTCTTCATCTCTGCTACCGAGAGAGCCAGACTCATGAAAATTTGGGAGCTTCCAATCATATAACAGAAATATCTCTGATCAAAAATTTCGTGCGATTCGGAACAACGGTCTCTGAGCTAGAGGAGATCAGAAGTCTTTTTTTGTCACAGAACACCGAAAAGTTCCCTCGTCTTCAGCCGATTAAGAAAAAACTATCGTTCCCACAACCAACTTCCGTTGACCTTTCTGATAGGAAATCCATTCACGAACATTTCGAGACAAAGTTGAGCGTGATCGGAGGATACATCCAGTTTTATCCACAAAAAAACTTGAAACAACGAAAACACTCAATTTCACCTAAAACTCAGAGGTCCACCGCTCAGAGTCCCAAGTGAGCTCTAGACCGGCACCACGTGTGAGAACAGCGAGAAGATTCGATTCGCAGTCTGCAGAGCTCTTGACATCGAGGTTGGAAGAAAATCATCTGTTGGCGGAAGGTACTTTCAGCTATTACTATGTTAAATACAATTCGTAAAACATGTTAGGAAAGAACTTGAGTCCGAACTTTGGCCGGCACCAAAGTAGCCTTCTACCGCACACGGTCAGAAATCTCCTAGAACACATAGGTCTACACCGATACGACGCCAGCAAGTGGCGGCTCTTTCTCGACGGTCCGAAGAGAAGCTTGAAGAGCGTCATCTTGCACAACGGCAACCGATACGCTTCAATTCCGCACGGCCATTCCACTAGACCACGTGAGGACTACGACATCATCGCGTTTGCGTTGGAAAAGCTCAAATACGAGGAGAACCAATGGCCGGTTTGTGTCGACTTGAAGATGGTCTCGATTAATTTGGGCCAACAAGCCGGTTACACAAAACTCCCGTGCTTCTAGTGTCTTTGGGACAGCCGAGCGGATGACGAACATCGGACTTGAACGATTCGGCCGTCAAGGGGATATCTGAGACCTGGGCAGCCCAACGTGCTCCGAGGCGCTTTGGTTCCGATGGAAAAAATCATTCTGCCGCCGCTGCATGTCAAATTGGGTCTAATGAAATCGTTCGTCAACGCATAGGACAAACACGGTTCATGTTTCACGTACATCGTGCGCAAGCTGCCCGCTGTGAGCATCCAAGAGCTTCAGGCGGCGGTTTCAGATGGACCTCAAATCCGAAAGCTCATCGACGACCCTGCTTTCATTGACCCAATGAACCCTCGAGAAGCCAAAGCTTGGCGGTCATTCGTCCTGGTCGTTCCTCGGGAACACGAGGGCTGAAAAGTGCGTACACCTTGTCAAGAACATGCTCGTGACCTTTCGAGTGCTAGGGTGTCGGATGAGCATCAATCAAGATGCGCTATCTGCACAGCCATCTCGGACGTTTCCTTGAAAATTTGGGTGCCGTGAGTGATGAAAAAGGAGAAAGATTCCATCAAGACATAGCCACCATGGAAGGAGGGTACCAGGGGAGATAGGACGTGCACATGATGGCCGACTACTGTTGGACTCTGATACGGAATGACCCAGACAGGCCCCACTCGAGACGTTTTGTTGGTTCCGAGTTCCGACGTAGGTTCTGAGTTTTGGGTGGAACCGAGTTTCGACTTCCGTTCTTCGCGATTAAAAACTGGATGGCTCGTCGTATCACGCTCAACCTGGCTCTGAAATGCTCGTGGTTGAATTTTACCATCAAGAAGCTCAACGGAACTTGGCTGTGGGGGCTATGGTTTCCTCGTTTCCGGCCGAAGAAGGGGCAACTTTCCGGTGTTCTCCGGCAAAAATTGACTCTCGATCTTTTTTAGCTCGGAGACCGTGACTCCGAATGGCACGAAATTTTCACCAGAGATGGTTCTCATCAAACAAACTGAAGCGAATCCGAGCAAATGGTTGACAGATTCGGAATCTACGACCTCGATATACCCCAACTAGACCTCTTATTCCGCTCAGCGGATAACGGAAATTCCCCCCACGGAAGATTTTTCCGGAGCCAAGAGGTGATGGGCAAAGCGAGATATATGTCTCTCACTATGTCTCTTCGTTGTTCTCCTTCTCTTAGCCATCTTGTAGACAGAGCCGGTGTCACATGAGAGTTCTTGGCATGGCACGCAGTCAAGACACGGATCAGAATACCAGAATTATAAATAACTAGCACGACATATGGCAGATTAGTAACTTATATTCTGAGCTTATTCTTCGAACCAGTTGGCCAATGCTCGACCTGAATGATCAGGGCTTTAGGAAACGAATCAAGGGAACAGAGTTGCTGTGTAACAACGAAGTGATTCGACGGAGCTGAATCAATGGCCGTTGCAGCAGGATGTAGACACCGATGACGTGCAACATTATGTGAATGTGTGACCGCTGAAGAGTATAAACACCGATAACAAGCAACGTAATGTGCATAGGTGAATGTGTCAGCGCGGGACATGCAGCAAAGAGAGACGAATCCAGTGCCAACGAATAAAAACTGCGATCTCGAGGATTATTGACCGTTTCGACATGTCGGACTGGGGGCTAGAACTGAAATAATTTCCGTTATCCGTTGAACGGATATTGAGGTCTAACCCCAACTTAGGCGTCAGCTTCCTTGTTACGTTTTTTCTGTCGAGCAGTGTAATCTGAGAGAGAAACTGGTCTCCATACATGGGAGTAAATTGGATCTGCTCCTCGCGTCTCAGTCGGAGGCTTCGCCTCTCGAGCAAGATTTTGAATCAGAGCATGAGAGCGAACACGACCGATGAAATCTGGCGGGAAGCTTCTCCCGCGTTCCGGTCGCGCCGAGAAGAAGGTGTTTGTGAGCATTGCTGTCATTGTCTGTGTTCTTATGAAAGAGCACTACCTTACAACAAGTGTTTGGAAACTCTAAACCATCTCTCCACTGACTCACTTCGAGTTAGTCGCTCGGGATACACAGCGAGACACATCTGTCCTGACCCGACTCTCAATTTTGGAGTCTCCAGCAATATTCTTGTAATTTGGAACCCTCCCAGAACAACACCGCGCCGTCCACTCACGAGCCCTTTCTCGTCAACAGTCTCTTCCGGGTGGCATACATGATGAGGGCTCGCAATCATACACGCAGCTGCGCGCACTGATATCTGAACAGGCCCGAAGTCGCCGGACACAATAGCTTTCTGGTGTCGTTAGGCTGAGTCCGCGGATGACGCTTGCCTTTTTGGTACTTCCACCGGATTTCCCCCTCACTGCGTGATCCGGGGAGTCTGATACCGATAGACTCTGACCCTACGCTTCCCCCCACTGAATAAACTGTCAGAAGGCGATTGCGCAAAGATCGACTGGACGATTACAGGCTTGGCAAGGACCAACTTGGCGAATGAGTCTAGCGGGCGAACACCAATGGGGAAAATCTAGCTTCACGTGGTGCCAAAAATGTTTCTGGAGAGACTCGGGACGCTTCTCACACTGCGAACGAGCGCTCTGGAGCCAAGGAACGAGATCTTCCAGCGAATCAGAGCGCGGCAGCTGGCGAGTCACGGATGGGCATCATGAACGGATCCTGCAACCACTGCCGAGTCGTCATTCAAGCTGGAGATGTTGAGGGGCGGTTGATCATCAGAGCGACGCATGTTCTCTGCCCAAATGTTGTTAATCTCCGGGTCGTGATCGCGAGATCGAATAAGTCGCGACGACCAGCATCCGGACGCGCACTCACCTAATCTACGCATCTACGAATCTCAACGCATCTAGTTCTTGAAAGCTTTCAGATCCTTCAGCGTCGCCTCGACGGGTAAAGTGCGGTGGAAGATGACGAAAGTTTTGATGGAACGGTTGCAGACAGCCATATCCTCCATGCGGCAGCCTCTCGCCGATTCCATTGGGTTGACTTTCGAAAATTTTGAAAGTAACCCGGAGCTGTGACCCTCCACCGTGTTGGTATCGCCTCCGATCTGGCCCAACGAGAGCTCCCCAGGAGGAAGCTCCGGTCGTCGGAGCGGGATCCGAACGTTCGACCGACTTCCCGAATCACTACAGAGGCGAGGGAAGGAGCAGACGCCTGGAATGAGTGAAACGAAGCTCGAGCAGAACGCGCCGCTCGTCGTGCTCTCCTCGCTGTGGGCGCGAATTACTCGGATAACAGTAGAGCAGTCCATGCGCGCCGTGGCTCTCTTTTGAAGCGCGAGTGTCTGTTCACCTTCACGAAGATATGGAGGAGGTCGAGTGTTTCCACGGATTCAAAATTGGAGAGCCATCCGCGGCGGAAAAATGTCATCAGTGCTTCCGCCTACGAAGAATTTAGCGACGTGAGAGTGGGAGTGAACAGGACCTCGCTCGGCCTAAAGAACTCCGCTAACCTCGATCTCGAGAGAAGCCTTTAGTAATCCGTGGCGACCAGCTGAGAGGGTGAGTCGATATCATTCACAGAGGCTTCATCGAAGGTGGATGAAGTTTCAACTCCCGGAGGAAAACGCTTCCTCACTGGTGATGGCTGGAGCGCTGAGTCAAGAGGAATTTCCAACGCATGGATTCGGAAGTCAACCCTCGCACTTGTGCACTGAACCCCTTTACATTCTTTGTTTTCCCTGCACTTGAAGCCTTTGATTCGTAAAAACCGTAACAAAGTCTTTAGCTCGTGCTCCATACAGCACCATGCGAGTCGCTCCGACGACTTCCGAAAGTTGAGAATCGTCGATCGCACAGAAACGTTCAGAGGATCTCGATGCTAGTAGAAGCTCGAAGGTAGAGGTGCGCTAGGGTCCTCTTTCTCCTTTGAGAGTGAGCTGATTCGCTCCTGAATTCCGAGAAACTCTCGTGGTCTCCGGAATTCCCTTCCGTTCGTCGGATCCCCTTTCTTGGACTCGTCCTGCTCTTGCATTTTCCGACCGCATCGCATAGTTCTGTGCGGAGAGATGTTCTTGTATTGAAAATGGATTATGAATATTCCCCGGGCATCATGATGGAATAGAATTTGGAAAATATCAGCGAAAGTTCCGGCTGTGGCTTGATCTGTCTTTTGTGTAACTACCTGGAAATGGCGTCGGAAATTCGACGCGTGAGAAGCACAATTTCCAAGGATTGGGATTCCTGAGTATGATGAAGGTTCCCTGACTTTCAAATGGACGATGGGAATAGCAATGGAGCTCGCCAGGCAACCTCGATGTACTGACTGGGAGAGCATAGCGTCGTAAGATTATGGAATAACAGATGCCTGCACAAGATGATACAACGGGAAACTTTTTGTGAAGGATTCATCTATAAAACGAAAACACATACATCGAGCAAAGCATAGACTTCGCACATGAGGTGTAGAATTCGACGGCGCTCCCGATCCTGCCGCCCAAGACGAACTCTACGGAAGACACCAACAGAAACGATGCTCTCAGCTTCTCGGTCGGAGATGGCGGCGTCCACGGATTCCACAACACGCGTTCCATGCCCGCCAGAGCTTCCCTGCGAATTCAATAATAGCCCGTTCATACTGAGGAAAGTCTCCTCGGAACGAGGCAATACGATCGGCATTCTCGACGTTTCCCGACGTAAGCTGCACGAGAGCTCGACGGCATCCACTTCAGGGTCCGCTCGGATGATGTTACGACTTCTCATGGGGCCGAGCATAGAACGAGCGATTCCCAAGTTCGCAGTCAGGCCCGAAGAAGGAAAACGTTGCAGCGATGACTTTCGAAACTCTTCGTCAATGAAAAGGCTGAGTGCTCCCAGTGATCGACAATTGATCCCATTGTCGGCAAGCTCCGCGGCTCCCCTGCAGCTATATTCGGTTTCGGGACAATCTGCGACCGCGCTCGATTGGAATGATCGCGAATCGAGAAGAAACGAGAACGCTCAGAATGTGAAAGTATGCCCGCTTCGGATCGAGACGAAACAGACTCTCAGAACTAGGGAGGACCCAGCTCTGAACTTAGAAGCTCAGATCGACCGCCCGACCAATAAGATACAACCGGAAGAACAACCAGAATTGATTCCCACAAAACCGGTCGAATCAGATTCAGAAATCATTCCGATCCGCACCCCTACTTGTGAAACATCTCAGAACATTCCACTTGAAGTCTCGGTCGCTGGCAACGGATCCGAGGGACAAGACCGAAGCGGAAGAATCCCTTTCAGGCAGGGAAGCAACCCTTGCTTCCGGAAATTTCCTCGGAGGAGCGGAACTCTACCGAGCATCAGTGCGCAGCGTCGCGCTTCTGATCGATCCCACGCGAAGACCCAGTCACAACAGGGGGAGAGGCCGGAAGACAGAGACCAACCGACCATGCTCAGCCACCAAGCTTGGACAAAGCTTATTCACCCTCGTGGTCGCTGCCGTTGGAAAAACACATCCTTAGCCGATCAGGAATCTGGGATAGCACGAGCTGAGCCTGGCGAAAACCCGCTCCCCTGCTTCGATTACGGAACGAGCCGACTGCGATCTCCGACCGCCCATTGAACTCCAA
Source organism: Phytoseiulus persimilis (assembly GCA_037576195.1). Classification (NCBI taxonomy): domain Eukaryota; kingdom Metazoa; phylum Arthropoda; class Arachnida; order Mesostigmata; family Phytoseiidae; genus Phytoseiulus; species Phytoseiulus persimilis. Next base: position 32,063,505 of record CM075103.1, read on the forward strand.
AAAGTGGGCGGCCGGAACGCTAGAGCTCCGACTAGAATACTCGCATCGTTCCCGTTGAATCGAGACAGTTCGAAAGGAAGTCGACTGCACATGAACCGATGCCGGCGATTCGAGAAGTTGCCTAACCACTACTGAGAGAGGAAATGATCGCTGAACCGATTTCAGAGACTCGGTGTTCTGAGTCTAGCTCAACAAATAGCAAATGTTCCCAACGTAATACTTGAGTCTTTGAGGATCGAGATGATGTAGACTCGCCCGCTTGGAGCACTCGTTGAATCCAGATGCGAGAAGGAAAGAGCATCGATAGCCATGAACTGTTCGATCTCAACGTGTTAGAATCAGGCAAGCAACTACCTCAACCAATCACCCGACGCGGGCCGTGTCCTTCTATTTATGCTTGAGCAAAAGCCCTGAAATTCGTACATAGGTCATGCTTCACCCCCAGCCTGATAGAAGATGATAGGTATCTTCAGTGATTCTTCCAGTTCTCGGGGCAACCACGCACAATTCATCGATATGTAAATGTATCCACTGATTCATCTGCGAGCAGTACGTCGATTAATATAACTCGAGCTTCCCAGCTCTAGCTATGTGCAGGGCCTAGAAGTTCAAAGATCCATCATTACACACCTTCCAAAGAGCAACAAAGGTAGATGGATGGAGTGTTTCATGTCTTGATACTTCAGCTATCCCAGAAATAAGGCATTCTTCATCGACTCTATCGACCCAAATGACCATAAATTGACGGGATGATATCCATTAATGATGCCTAGATTGCAACGCTCTAGTTATCAACCATGTAGCGCAGATGGGGATGGCCAGACCATCTGGGATGTCAGCCTTATCTATGGACAGGAGGGGTCTATTGGCTGAGTTATTTCGTAGATTTTCCCGATTTCAATACAAGAACATCAATCATTAGAGTAAAATCGGCAAGAACTATCCCCGAGAGACGGCATTCCAGCACTTTTGACAAATCAGATCAGACATTTGCGTTGGACACAGTTCCTGGACCCGAATTCAGCGGACTCTAAGGTCGAGATTCTTTGCCGCCCAGAACGCCGCGGCGTGAGATTAGGCGTCGATTTGTCCGACGAAAGGTGAAGCAGGATAGTCCGAGAGACATTGACGAAGCGAGCCACGAGCAGCTTTAGACCAATGAGCGGGAGTTCTCGAAGATGATATTGATTTGGTTGGAATGTTGAGAACGGCTTCCCGTATACGGCTGACACTACTGCCCCTCCAGGAGATTCTCACTATGCTCCTGTTTCGTCGGTCGCACCGACTCTGCTCGAATGAGTCGAAACTTCTCGCACCAATCACATAGCCCGTATTCGACTAGAAAGACTCCTCGAATATAATGTGGTGACGTGAAGACAACGTCGGCTTGAGACGACCCGGAGGACGCGTCTTCGATAGGCTTCCGTTTTCAGCGAGAGGGAATATCCGTCGTGAACACGCATTCTCAGTAGACCAATATGTCTTTCCGAAGTTCGGAGCTCTGCAAGATCAATCAGGCTTGAGTGGATAAAAATGAGAAATCCTCCCTCTCGGGACGGGCTCGTGTCTTATGAAATTGATGATGAATTCTCAAAGCACGCGAACGGCGCCAAATGCGCACACGCGGTCCGATGCGCTTGACAGAAAATGAGCGGACGTACTTTCGGGTTACTCCTTCTGTATTTGGAGGAAATCAGAAAATCGCCGACAAGAACGGAGCGGCAGGCTCCGCCCGGGACGTCAAGCTCAACTTCATGCGCCTTGCGAAAGCGCCGAGGAGGGGAGCCAGAAGAGCAGCGCACTTCTTTGCTAAACGGATGTTCCTCGGTATGGATCCGTTTGAAACCGACTCAAACAGATGATCCTTTCGTTGATCAACTGAGCTGTTGCGAATATCTCGTCGAAGGAGCTGCTCTCTATCTGTCGAGTCGGGCAACCGAGGAACATGGTCGTATCTATTCCGCTGGGCTGAACCGAGATCACCGCGTTCTCGCTCGCTTCCTGATACTCCTCATGCTGGTCTCTAAGAGCGAAAGTCGACGTCACATCACTTGAAAGTTTCTCTTTGCGAGAGCGCCGCGTCGAACAACTCGGAACTTTCGGAGAAGAGTCGAATCCCTATCGAATATCCTGTCGGAATCGAATCCTCGTTTCGCCTGCGAATGGAAACAGAAATCGATCTCTCTTCTCTAAGGTGGCCTTCTCTGATTCTCGAGGTATTCGGTCCAAGGAATGGATCTCAGATCCTACGTTCGCTCCCATTCGCATCCCACCGTTTTTGACTCTATGCTTCGCGATGAGCCAGCTTCGACGCGCCCGAGCCTTCCCCGATTGTTCCCAAATGCTACGACGAAACAGGAATGTGAACCTATGGATTGAGCGCTATTATTTTCCCTATAATGTGTAAACTGAGAATATGTTTGGCCAAACATTTCTACGCGGAGTATCCTTCCCATCAGATACGGTTTTCGTCTCTACAGCAGAGATATCACCCATCAATTTATGACAAAGCTTTTCTTGATCTGCTATCATTCACAGCTCTGCAAGATTGATGACATCATATACAAGACGCATGCCGGTTCCCAAAATCATGGATGACCAATGTACGAATCCAATGTATTCTGACACTGAAATCAATGGCGAATGCGAAATTTTTGCGAGGCCATTACTCCCTGCACAGAGGCGAGACGCCAGAATCATTATTGGTTCTGTTCCAGTCTCGGTGGGCTCAGGATATTTGCGGAGCATTTGCTCATTCGGGGCGGGACATTCCTGGTGGTTCCTCTGTGAACCACCTTCATTCCAATAGGCTTTAACCCTCCAATGACTGAGGAGAGAGGCTCGAGCAACTCTGCGATCCGTTGGACTTCCGATGGCCAGATAGTATCGAGCACGATGGAGTCCGCAAGAAAAACAACTGATGGACTTGATTCTTTTCCCAAGATGCTTCATGTAACGTGCGTCGCCCATGCAATCTATAGAGCCTGTGGAGACACTCAAAAGGTGTTCCAAGATGCCGATTTCTCCGTTGGTTCCGTGAAGTAAGTCCTCGCAGAAGCTCCGTGTTGTGTGCAGGGGTTCAGAGAACTCGCTCTGCATGTGCCACCGCCACCCAAATCTCTATTGATTAGGTGGATATCATGGCTCAAGCTTGGTGTTATCACGCAGCTGACTGAAACTCTGAAAAGTGAAAAACTCTAGGAGATCCTGTGAAACTCAGAAGCGGAGGATGCGGTTCCGATCGTGACATACCTAGTTTTGCTTAGAAATACGCCGCTCAGGATTCAGCTCATCTACATCGCTACACGTTCCCGCGAAATCCACGAGTGTTCGATTCACGTATAAGTGAACGAGAGGGAAGCCGGACGTGCTTCGTTCACAAAGTGAGGAACATTGGAGATATCCGCGCTCTTCTCTCTCTATTCTTTCTGAGTTTACGCTGATTTCTTCGGAAGAGACGAAGCACCATACCCCGGAACTTCGGGCGGCTCGTTGTACGGGCCAATAGGACGTCTCGAGCTCCTGGAACTTTGATGCAGCAGTCTCACTGATACCAGCCGTCATTCCTCCATTGAAGTCAAGCATTGCTCGCGTCCGCTCAAATCTTCCAAATCATCATAACCAAGCTTCCTACGTTTTGCTGTACGCCATCGACAACCCATCCCTTCCGGAAGTTCGCAGCAACCCTCCGGAAACGTTGTATGTTGTTTTTGTGGTGTTGATGATCTAGTGGCGAGAATAAAACCCAGAGAATGAGGGAAGCGCAGATTTTATTGGCATACTCAGAACTTACAAACCTCCCATTTGCGACTCCCATCCTTCTGGTATGAGAGCCGAGTCGCAACGGCCGGTGTTGTTCACCCCGCACGTCGTCCTGCGCAGACTACTTCCTGGCATCAGCTCCAAGCTCAGATCCCGGATTCAGCCTTCTTCTGTCCGTTCCCGATTCACGGTAGTTCTCGTTGATCCAGACTCTAGTAGCACTAGATCCGAGATTGGTGAACTCGTATTGGGAGCTACAGCTCCTGTTGCCCTCTGGCGGAATTCATCTGTACTGATATACTCGATTCAGTATAAACCAAACCGACTCGACTGGTCGCGACGGTTCACTCGTTGAACCTCCCGCGGAAAGGCTGGCGAGACTGGATGATCTTCCATTGCCATTCATTATTCGAACGATTCTGACGCGTCTCACATTCGGAACATTTGAACACTCGCCATTGCTCTCGGAGTCTCGCGAGTGTTGTGTTCGGGCGACGTCTGGAAGGAAATCTTGTCGTAGCTCGACCGGAGTTTAGAAATGGAATCCGCTGCTTATGCGGGGTTCTTATGCATCGGGTCCACCAAAGTTTCGGAGAATTCCTCGACGCTCTGTCTTCCCAAGTAGAAAGCGTGTTGACTCATCGACATCATTTACAATCCTACATGACCCCCCACTAATGAAGAACCGAGCCGGTTCTCATCGACGCTTAGCTGACTCGCTTCTGCCAAGTACTTGGGGCTCTTACGATTCCTCGTGGGGTATCTTCTGGATTCTTCTGTATCGTCCTTCCGGACTGGATCGACGGATGCTGGATCGGAGGGTGTCAGATCGACAGGTGCTGGATCGATGGTTTCGAAATTCGATTCAACTCGACCGTGCTGGAGCCGGGCCGATCCTTGGCGGCTTTCGAGATTGGCAGGAACCGGTCCAACCACGCTCGGTGGCTGCGCAATTCGCCGACGGTGGTTGGCTTAACCGTCGCAATCACTGTTCGGATGTCATCCGGCGGGAGCGTCTGGATGCATCTTTCGATGATGCTTGTTTCTGACATTGCGGGATCGACTTCGTTGCAGGTCTATACTATGTTCTGCTTTCCTTTTCTAGCGAGTCTGGCTTCCTCGACGCGTCGTGCCGTTTGGCCGCTCGATCGATGAAACTTTCTTCGAACTCCTCTTTGGATCGGTGCCACGTGTCGTCGTGTGGCTTCCTCTGGTCGAAGCAGTCCAACGCCCATCCGTGGAGGGAGAAGGGAGCTCTTGCGAGCTTGCAGGGCTTCGTGTCCCGGTTGTACTCCGCCGCCCTCTCAAAGGCGCGGAGCCAGGCTGCTGGGTCTTCGGATGGGGTGCCTGCGAACTTCGGATAGTCCACTCGCCTTTCGTTCCCCCATGGGCTCGCCTCGATCCCGAGTTTGTTTCGAAAGTTCCTTAGCAAGAGCATAAGATCAATCTCCGACATACCCGAAAGGTCGAAGCTGTTGCTGGTGCGGGAGCTGCTTCTTGGGCTGGTGCTTGACTTGGCTGTGCCGGATAAATGTATCTCCCCGTGGCGTTCTTAGCCGGATCCATCTTTGGTATAGCTGGAGCGTGCTTGGTCTCTTCGTATACCACGATCTGGTCATAAGGTTAGATCTGGTATTGGACTTCCATACCTGTGACTAGCCCTTGCACGTGGTCGTGCGAGTCGTATGGTGCTGCCGGGTCTTTTGAAAAGCTGGTTCTTGTGCTGGGTCGGCGAATCCTTGTTCGGCCACGGCTACTGCTTGAGCTTGAGCGGTGTCTTCTTCGTAACCGTGTGCAGGATCAGGATTGGGCTGGATCCCCGCGCTGGAACGTGCGCGGACCGAGCGTGCTGCACGCTTCTTCGGCGGGGACTTGAACATTGGCATGTCTGTACGGTGGACCGAACACGCAATGTCCACCACTTGTAAGACTGCTCGTTGGGGTTTCGTACTAGCGTTTATTTCGCTGACTCGCTAAATCTCAACCGGGTAGCGCGGGTGCGACCGATCTCGATCTCGTATGCCGAAAAAGTGATTCTCTGTTCTTTCCCTAAAATCGACTTCTAATTCTCCTTTCCAATTCCGCCTTCGCACCATCTTCTCCGAGATGGCCGGGACGCTCTCTAGCGGTGGCGGGGACAATGAGCGATACCTAGGGCTGGAGCTACATAGGGCGAGCTCATTTACAATCCTACAGTATCATAAAAATTCAGTTGTCTGAATGTCCTCGATGGACTTCCACCCGACTGATCGGATCGTCATGGAAGTGGTGGCATGTTGATGAGTGGTCCACAAGGATGAACGAAGACTTTGTGGACACAATGAAGGTGCTTCCAGGACGAATTCGACCATACTCTCAGGAATCTAGGGGGGATGGGAGATTCTGCGGTCGATCTGACCATACTCGTGGGAGTTTGAAGCGGTGGTACCGGGACCTATCTCAGCACACTTCTCGGAGTCTGGGGAGATGATTCCGAGGTCGATCTTACCATACTTTTGTATGGACCTTACCATGCATGTAAGCTGCGCTCGCTTCGGGGCGATTCAACTCCCCTCCCAACGCCCAGTTGAGGTATGCTACCCGCATAGTCTGGGATACCCTCAGCTACGACGCCCAGCGTCCCTTCTGCAACGCGGCGTGCGACGCCCGGCGATTCCGGCCGAAATATGGTCAGACCGAGCCCGGATCCACCTACGTAGACTCAGAGGAGTGTGGCAAGATCGACTCGAGAGCCACCTCCTCAAACTCCCGAGAATATGAACAGATCGATCCTGGAATCACCTTCTTAGGCTCCCGATAGTATAGTTGGATCGACCCCGGAATTACCTCCCTAGACTCCAAGAAGTGTGCTAAGGTAGATCCCGGGACCACAGCTGAGGCTGTTCACCAGGGAGAAGGAGAGAAGAACCAAATGAATACGACACATCCGAAGCTCCCAGTCATATTTGGGTATTCTGTTGAATGAGATATGGGCACCCGCTGTCGACTTACAATGATCGCTGCCTCAATCAGGCATCAGGCGTTCTTGTCGGAATCGCGAGCCAGGACCACCAGTCAAACTAGAACTACGACACGTCTCAAGCAACCCTCCTTCCCAATCTCTCTTGCGTTGAATAAGATGAATTCTTTCCGTGTTCTGCACGGGAATGTATCCGAATAATCACATCTCAGGGGTCGCGTGCACCTCTCTTGTAGTTTCCCTCCGTCTTCTGCTGTTCTTGTTCATTTCCATAGCTCTGCTTCTCAATGGACAGGAAACCCGTGAGGGGTCCGAGGAGAATACGGACGGGCCTGTTGGAGTCCACGTGATATAGGGAGACAGAAAGAGAAGCTTTTTCATCGTTGATTGCTCGAACTGTCGAAGCTCGCAATCCAAGGGGGAGTATGAATCCTACACCCCATGGCAGAGACCCGCATTCCGACGTATTCCGGCGTAATTCCGTCGAAACGGTGGGCAGATATCGTATTGATAAAATGGGAAGGTGGTCGCATCTGCCCACGTGTACCCACAATCTCAAGGCTGATGAGAATCGCAAATCTTTTTTCGAAACTAGAGTCGGAATGAGCATTATACAGGAGGGAGAACTCGTCGAAAAGGTTCCCTGCACAGCAGCGTATTTCTTTGTTCGAGTTCAGACATCCTCGACAGGCAGTAGAGGTGACGGCAATACGTTCATCCTCACCTCAGCAATCGAGGTGTCCAGAACCAATGGAACAAGATTAGTCTGCGTGTATCTTGATAGCCCAGGCGCCTAGGACCAAGCGAATAGGCAGAGACTGTGGGCGACGTGCCATTCGCATGAACAGAGGCAGGGGACGAAAAAGACCGCCGAGCGGAACCGCGGTTATCCGCTGAAAACCCGCAGTTACCTGCGGTTCTTGGCGGTTACCCGCCGCTCCGGCGGTTATCGCCGCCCTGTGGTCTGCGACCCATCTCTGACTCCGTCATCGATGGAGCGGTTACAAAACCTTCTCTTTCATCGCTCATTAAAACCTCAAGAAACCGCTCATGCCCATGGCAAGGCACGGAAAGGCGTGGGTCTGATTGGCTGACCAAAGAATTATGCAATCAGGGCGCTCAATTTATTATATTCGAGTCGCGTGAGTCCCGGAATCGAATCGCGAAACGTAGTTCTAGTACAATACAATGTCGCCTCAAGTTCTCAGTGGCCTTGCTAGATATCTTTGTAGTCAAAGGCTTTCCGAACGATCAAGATGTTGTCTAAAGTCGCCTGCATCAGCCGTGTGCAGTTTTTGCCGATAACAAACAGACTGAAATTTCGTTCTGTTTGGACTGAGGTTGCCTGGAACTGTTATGAGGACATCGTACTCAACAAACTCCTCCGAGCAGTAGGCCGCGGGTGTTATCGATCGGACACGAATAGGTGGACAGAATATGCCGATAAAGCCTCCGGCGGACATCGCGACGTCTCCTTTCCTCCTCACACCAGAACCCTCATCGAGCGGGGAAAGAACACAGTCGTCGTCGCCGCCGTCTGCAGCGGTTAGTTCCGGCACGGAGCAGACAAGAGGAGAAAAGGAGCGGACCACGGAAGCCGAGATCACCCTCGACCCCCCTTCGTCTTCCATTATTCGAGGTTATCCGTAATAGCGGGGTCAGCTATTTCGACACGAATTGAGCACACTGATCAAGCTCGCCCGGGTGCCCAAATTCCGCCAGCGGAGAGTTGGAGCCAGTGCCTCCGAAAATACTTGGAAATACTCGAGTCATCTTCTGACGAAATCGTCAACATTCTACAATAGTTGCGGCAATTGCGCAGCTGTAATGAATGTAAGAGGGACAAGCCTAATAGCTTCTGATGTCATACAGAGTTGTTCTTTTCTCGCCTCTCCCCCCCCCCCCCCTAAAGTACTATGACACAAAATTATGAGCACCATTCTCGGTACTTGCAACACGCCTCCTCGGAGCTATAGTGTGTATCAACTCAATGACATATACCTGGTGAATAAACCTTTCTTTATGCTCAGAAAATACGACTCTGAAACTCTCCGAAATACAAAGCGCGTGTCATGAGCTGACATTCGGTCCCGCGGAAAGCGCTCCTCGGGCGATTCAGTGTAATCATGAGAACGGGGATGCAGGAAACTCAGGGGTCAATTCTGGGTTCCACTCTCTGGAACTTGGTATGTGATGGCGTCCCCCGCCTCCCTCTTCCCCCCGGCGTTACGACGATAGCGCATGCTGACGACCTGGCCGTCGTGCCCGCGGACCCTCACTCCCAGTCCCCCCAGCTCAAACTCAACGACTCTCTTGCAGACATCAGCGCTTGGATGAGGCCCAAGGTCCTCGCGATGTTTGCCGCGAAATTCGTTGTCAACCTCCTAAACGGCCGTAAGCAACCTCCCTCGGTTCGAGTCGTCCTCGACGGTCACGACATCCCTTCCAGCCGGTCGCACGGTACCTCGACATGATGCTCAACAGCAGGTTGACAGGTGGTCCGCATATTCGCCACGCTTCCGCTGAAGCGGTGAAAGCAGCCCACTCATGCCCCGAACTGGAGGAGGAAACGGCTTCCGTCGTAGACTTCTAGCATCGGTAGTCGACAGCATCTTCCTCTACACAACCCCCATCTGGGGCCCCTCCGACTCTGAGAAAAGCATTAGACACCTTCTCGACAAAACCCAACACCCCATGGCCCTCGGCCCTTTCCGTGCCTACCGTTCAGTCTCGACAGTCGCCCTTCAGGTCATGCCAAGACGAATTCCATACGATTTGAGTTGCCGCGTGCTCCCAGCCCGTGAGTTCCTCAGGAATCCCGACGATTCCCTCCAAGCCACCCTCCTCCTCCCTGGTCGAAGTTATCCACGAATGTCAGAGTCGATAGTCCGCCATCTTGCCAGGCACGCCCGACCACTGGGCCGCCAAACGAATTCCCTTCACCGAATACAGCGTCCAGCCTCCTTTGCGTGCGTTCTCTGCCACTCGGGCGAGGAGGATGATGCTCGTTACTCTTTCGAGGTTTGCCCCAAGTCGTCCAAGTGACGCCAAACTTTCTTCCGGGCCCATGCCCGGCCATCGTCTTCTACATGATCGAGGACAGAAAGAGCTGGTCGGAGGCGGCCAAGCTCGCTGCGGGAATAATCAACATCAAGGACGCTGCTCTCGCCTCTTACGTTGCTGCCGGAGCTCTCTCGCGGCCAGCCCCCCCCCTCTCTCTCTACTCCTCCTACAATTCTCTACTCCTCTCTCTACGATTACAGGGACATAGCCGGGCTATGTCACATAGCTCCGCATCGAGCGCGAGAAGCTGAGGTAATATGCCAATGCACGAGTTCCGATGCCTCCCCAGGCTTCAGCTGGGCGACCGAGAATTGTGATCTTACTCCACTCGGAGGGTTAGTGAGGATTCCCCGAGCGTCACACTACCAAATTTCCTCCCCAGGTGTCCGTATTTCTTATTCCCCGGCCAGCAACTGGCCCAGACACTTCGATCATGAAAAAAGATAAAAACACATATGTCACTGAGGAACTGGATCAATGAAACCATGACCAAAACCATACCAATGTAGTCTCTCATCCACCTTAGAGTATGTGAAATACAAAAAACATCCGCATTGATCGACATGGACGAGGACAAATAAATCTTCGATCGAGACGGCTATAGCATCATACCTTACAGATTGGCAGGAGTGGAAGCAAGGTTCAATCCGGGTTGAACGAGCTGGAGTAGTAAGGTGGAAGAAAGCAGCAGAAACGATATTAGACCAATTAGAAATCCACCATACTCATGAATCTCGACAAGAAACAAGAATTGTTCCCGTTGTGAACTGTTTCACTTGACGACAAACGGACGAGAGCGAAATCGTGCATGGAGGAAAGTGCGGAAGAGGAATCTGATGCATAAGGCCAACACGGCAATCGGAAGACTTGATGCGAGAACGCTTCGTTAGGGGAGGGCCTGTGCGAATCGAAACGATACAGGGAGGGCGCCCGAGTCTCTCGAGATATAAGCCAAGAGCGGAGTTCAATTTACGGCGTCACAATCGGTCGGTGGCTATCTTTAACAACCGAAGGAGGACAGCGCCGGTCCGAGAATCAGGAGTCGGAGCAAAACTTTTCCCATGATACTCCTCAGAGCTTCTAGTTTTCGAAACCAACCCGATCGCTGTGAAAAGATTCCCCCCGTAAATCATGGCTTCGGAAATTTTCGTGGCCCCACTCAGGGACGTATCTCGTGATTTTAACTTTTGTTTGAAAGTTCTCTTCAGACTCTTAGAGCTTCTGTTCTCTACCGAGGGCGCTCACAAAACGGAACTCGATGAGCGTGGCGCGAGCTTCGGTGGCTACTCTGGGGGCTTCCGCATCGCCCACGGGCCAGAAGAGTATCCCTCTGATTTGGTACGAAGGTGATTCGTACTTTAGTCAATAGAGTATTATTAGTCGCGTCTACTCAATCTCAATCCTGTGTTCCCCCTGACTGAGTGAGCTACGTTCTGGGAGGAAGAGAGAAGCGCAAAATCATTCAGGAGTCGGAGAATCAGAGAAACCGGATTCTCGTCGAGAGTTATTCGCTCCGTGGATCTTTTCGTGATCTTCCTGATTGAGCTCCCATGCTGACAGAGTCCACTTCCTATGTCCAGGTCGGCGTCCGTCCCTCCAAGGCAGTCCATGAGGACCTGCTCGGGCAGACGTCAGAGGTGTACCGCCGCTGGTGTCGCCGCACATGAGTCACGATGGCCCCCTCTCGGTACCTTGTGTAACTTGATCTCTGTTCGATGCCTCCTTTTAAGGTAGCCCTTCCCTGAGTTCGACTTCCCAGCCGATATTTCAGGCTTGGCGGAGCCGCGGGTCGGAACTTGCGCTCACAGCTGATAGCCTCACGATCCTGTAAAACTGCCTCACGATGCCTTCTGTCCCCTTCCACCGAGAACATCGGAGCGATAAGAATCAGGAAATTTCCCTCTCGTAGGGTCATTCAAGTCGTCGCCCTCATGAAGCTCGTTTTGGGAAGTCGCGGGGAAGCGGGTTCTGACATTGAATCGGTGAATCGCTGTTAACACGTCCATTGCTACACACGGAGGTGATGTAGCTCGTTGCTTGTGATTTAAAGGTCGGCGCACTTTTCGTAACGATTCCCGAGCCAATCATCGGCGTAGTTTTCATCGTGATGTTCCCGATGGTGACTGCCGTCGGAATCTCCAAACCGCAGCACGTCGACGTGGACTCCTCGAGGAATGTCTTCGTCCTAGAGTCGTCTATGTTCCTCGGACTGTGCGTTACGGGCTGGGTGTCCTCGCATCCAGACGCACTGAAAATAGGTGAGCCTGTTTTATTAGGTACCAACACGAGAGCTTTACGATGCGACTAAAGGACGGATAGTTGATTCGCGGATCCTCGGGTTTATCAACGTTTCTCCTCGATCACTTCCAGAATGCAGCCCACTCATTTCGCAAGTCATTCGCGTGCTCCTGAGTACGTCGATGTTTGTGGGCGGCTTTCTCGGCATTTTAGGCGACAAGACTCTACCTGGTCAGTGGGTCCAGCACTCGACTCCTCTCACCGCAGCAAGGAATTCATCCTAAGACGTGATCCCGTCGATCGAAGGTCGAGCTGACGAACAAAAACTCTTGAAATCCAGGAACTGCTGAGGAACGAAGTTTGGTCGCGTGGAACAGCTCTCATCAGTCAGAAACAGGGGGAAACTAGATTTTCGAGCACTTACGACTTCTCGTTCCACCACGGGCTCCCGGCTTAGACCCAGAAGTTGTCTTTCATGCCCAAAGTGAGGAGTCTCAAGAGTCGACACAACACCAAGCTGTGAGAAGTTCTCTCTGCATTGTTGGGGTAATATGGTGTTTCTAAACCCTCCACCTATTCCGACCCATCCGCCGCCAGCCTCCCCGCGGTCAGTCGCCTTTTGGGAACATTGGAGCTGTGAGGAGCTTCTCAATCATCGTGTGGTTCGTTCTCAGGAGGAATCTGGAATTGAAAATGCAACAGTCGTGAGGAAGAAATATGACATCTCCACCGAGAAACTTGAGCGCAGCACGTGTTCAATTCGATTTCTGTTCATTGTATGGATCAGGAGGCGGCAGTTATCCGTGAACCTACATTAGGTCGTACATTGGAAGGTTGGACGATAGAGTACGGAATGCCTTCAATATACGAGTCACTTCTGGAGAACTGCTCCGGCCTCCTCATTGACTTCGAGGCTGCTCACGGAGTTTCTTCCATTGGAAGTTTTCTTGCGACGAGTGGAATGCGGGAAGCCTCCGGCTGACAGGGAATCGTAACAAGTGGAGCTCCGTGAGCTATCCGCGTCGAAATGTTCTCCGTTATCCGTGTTACTGGTTTGAGTCCAGGTCAGAGGTTGAAAACGTCTAGTGCAGTGGTCCATCGAAACTCCAACCCGCGCTCAAGCTCGGAGTGTTCTGCAGCTCTCCGAGATCGCTTCTTATCAGCCACATCGATCTGAACACTCATCATTGGTCTGTGCGAGCTTTGACTTGCACCTAGGAGATTAGAACAACATTTGAAAACGGCGCAATCCTAGCAGCATCCATTTGCGCTTCGTTCTGCGTCTTAGAATGTCCATTAGCCGAGCTCGGTTTTGACGAGGACTCGTTATTTCACACGTTTGCCCGGACTCATCGAGGGAAACTGGGTTGCATGGGGGAAATTCGAAAGCCACGGTCCTGGAGCCCCGAGCTCCAAAGTTGCCTGCAGATTGACTCCTCAGCCTTTGGGAAGTTCTCAGGATTTGTTTCTATTCGTAGTGACTGTAAAACTTCGCTGGGCCACTAGAATGTTCTGTCACGAGAGCATAGTTGTTTCGGAATAAAATATTGGAAAGCTTGGTCATTGCCACACCTTTTGCCGCCGGAACACACCTCTCGACGAAAAGAATTCGATTACGTCATTGAGAAGCCCGCAAGAGTCTTATAAAGAGTGTCCATGACCGCGCTCTTGCCGTGAAAGAGAAAGCATACATTGCTCCGTCCACGATTCTCTAATCCGTACTACAACAGCGAACTCACACAACTGCGTCGGATATTCTAAATAAGATATGGTGGATGTAGCCGAAAGCTTGAAAGCGCTATTGCAGACACCGATCATTCGACATCGAGTGCGACGCGGGAATCGTTAGCTCCAAAAGAAGACCATGACTCGGGCTACCGTTCAGTGAAGAGGGATTTCACACCTGAGCACGTCACGCGTGACGAACGACATCGCTGATCACGGATCTCAGAGCGTCAGAGAATCTTCTACGGATGTGAAGAAATGGGAGATGGTTCATTGTACATAAGCATTGCTTTATTTGTCATGAGCATCTCAGCAGTTGGGCACATCTGCGTCCCCGTATTTTTTCCGAACGACTTCGAAAAGCAGATCTTGAACCCACACTCTTACTGCTTGGTTCCATTCGGTCTGATTCGTCCAGGAGGTATTGGGAATTTGCACGAGATCACAGAGACTAGAAATGAACCTTGGCCCACAGTGTCAAGGGGCTAGGAGGCGCGTTGTCCGTACGTAGATCAGCTCCCAAGAAATACTTATGACCGCACGCCACCACAGACTTGACTTTCCCCACCACAGAAACGGACCGCACCACTTCGGCCAGACTGTCGGGAGGGCCCATGGCAACTATGACGTTCCCAGACAACGCCAGGCCGCTGCTCAATTCCACCCCGTCAACAGCTCGGAGGACGCTGACGTTTCCTGGCGTTCCTTCGAGGACGTGACTGACTCTCGCATCATCGCCTCTCGCCGTTACCTTGATGCACTCTTTGAAGCCAGCGCAGCAAGAGCTTGCGCTGTTGAGGGCGTATTTCACGTTGAGCTTCTTGGCGAGACTTTCGAAGTTGATGAAATTCGAGTTCTCGCCGAGCGATCGGAGAAGCCCAACGGTCGCCGCAGAACGGAAAAAGTTGGCTTGCTTGATCATCTCCTCGCCGCAGAGCTCCACCACGATGGAGATGGAAGACGAGCCGCGGACGAGAGCTCCGCAAATCTTGCCTAGATTGATGGCCAATTCGGCGCAGCTACGGTTCTCCGGGGCCTGAGACTGTGCCAGGAGCGGAGCGTTGACCGCGCCTCCGATGCGCTCAGCGTTTTTCAGAGCCACGAATTGCTCCGCGATTTCTATCGCCACCCTGGCCTGGGCTTCTTTCGTGTTCGCTCCCAGATGCGGTGTGCAAATTACTTTGGGATGCGCGATGAAAGCTGTGTTCTTAGGGGGCTCCTCCTCGAATACGTCGAATCCGGCTCCGGAGGCTTGGCCGGACTCCAAGGCCGCCAAGAGGTCGTTCTCGTTGACGATGCCTCCTCGAGCGCAGTTGACGATCTTGACTCCCTTCTTGCACCGGGCGAGGGTGGCCGCGTCGATCAGGTTCCTCGTTTGAGGGATCAGAGGAGTGTGGACGGTGATGTAATCACACTGGGGGAATAAATCATCGAGAGTCATAGCGTCGACGCCGACCTGTGCCGCCACGCTGGCGGGAATGATCGGATCGTATCCGATGGTCCTCATGCCGAACGCCTGCATTCGGGTGGCGACCTCCCGGCCGATTCTGCCGAGTCCAACGATTCCCAGGGTCTTCCCGTTGAGCTCGTTGCTCATGAAATTTTTACGATCCCAACGACCGGCCTTGAGGGAAGCACAAGTTGCGGCGATATCCCTCGACAGGGACACGATTAGTGCGCACGTCATCTCAGCGGCCGAGAGCGTGTTTCCTCCAGGCGCGTTGATCACTAGAACGCCATTCTTTGTCGCCGCTTCGCAGTCGATGTTATCGACTCCGGTTCCGGCTCGCCCGATGACCTATGAAGGAGAAACCGCGATTTTAGTGACCAAGTTCGAGAGTTGCGTGTGTTCGGCCGCTGTCTGCTCGGGTGTTCAGGGAACCTGAGAGTTCTGTATCGCAGGTCGCCGCGAGAGCAGGGTTCAATAACAACCGTCTGATAGCATGTAATCGCCCGGTGCGATTGAAACCACCGGGATACTCATCTAGCTTCTACGAGCTTCACGCCCAGAGCCCGCAAAACTCTCATTTTCGCCCCGTTCTGAACACCGGCGCTCTATCGAGATGAGACTGAACGAGTCGGCGCGGAGCAACCTCCGTGGCGAGGGATGAAGCACGCCGGGATGTCTCACCTTGAGCTTGGTCGCAACGTTGATCACTGCGGCGGTGACCTTCGTCGCACTCCGGACAACCAGCGCATCGAAGTTTTTGATGTTCTCGATCAGCTGTTCCGGTGTATGATCGGTTTTCACCATTACGTCACAGCCGGCCTTCTTCAGAATCTCCGCGCATCGAGCATCGCACGAATCACTGATGAGAACGCGTTGAATCTCCATCTTCCCGAGTCGATGAGTTGTACGGAACTCCTCAGAACAGACAGTGTTGTGACGCGAACACAAGGAGTTACTGTCTGCCGATTCGTCGGGCCCTCCTCGGCTTTACTCGATGTGTTCGGCGCGTCGGTAATAGACCGCGGGAGGGGAGCTCGTAGGGCGCTTTAACGCTCACTGCTGGAATCTGCTTCCACGATCGGATCGACGCGGCGCTTATCCCAAGCCGCTAGGCTTGGAGGAGGATCTTTGATGGTTTTCTTCCTCGGACGAAAATCCCTTTTGAGGACTCTATGCATCGCAGACGATCGGAGCGCCCAGAGCAGAGCGGAACGCGGCCCTACCTCCATTGAAGCGCAGTGGTAGAATCTTATCTCGACTATCGCGTTTCCCATCGCGATTCGGTAGTACGATCATAATCTTATCTATGAACAGTGTTATCCTGCTAGATGTCCTCCCGCGCTGTCAGCCCAGCGGAAAGGCCAAGTTTGAATGAGTTTGATCGAGACGAGCGTGGGGAAGGCTACTTGTTCGAGTTTCCGCAATTATTGCTCCCTTCGGACATTCGTGTTTCTCGGGCTTGGAGCTGATTCAGGGAGGGTTTTCAACCAATCGATAATGCGTCGATCGACTACGGGGGCAAGCCATAGAGGTCCTGTCTTGACCAATTTCCACGGGGCGTGAGACATGGAGAGGTTAGCTACATAACTCCTCAAGAGCCGAATCGACTTCGCTGAAGTTCTTCGAAGGACCCTGTCCACTTACGAGGAAATCGTGGGGAGTGATGCTCCCGTGAATTTTTGACCCTTTCGAAAAAAATGAAGCGTTTCCGGTTAATCACGAGCGAAGTTTTAGGGCAGACCGGAGCCTCAAAATTCGTTACATAAATGACGAAGTACTAGCAGAGTGTACCAAAGACACAGGGAACGACGTTTTCACGTCAAAAAATGGCTCAGATGAAGGCCTGTGCTAAATGCATGGGGATGATGCGGGCTTCGAAGTCTGATCCAAAGATTAACTGCATCCCATGCGTGCTTACGACGAGCTGTAAGCGATGTGGCAGCTTTGGGAACGTTGTAAAAGAACTCGATGACCAAAAGCAAGCCAACGAGTAGCTCACAGCAGAATTGCGAGAAGCAAAAGACAAGATCATTGCCATGCAAGATCAACTGATCAGGCTGAACAGCCCGCTTAATGAAACGAACAAAAGATACAGAGAGTACCTAGAAAGAGACGGAGCAACAGGGACGCGAACGTGCCCTGAAATGATGGAGACCGAAGGCTCCGTCGATGAACCGGAAGAAGTCAATCTGGTATAATTAGCAAGTGATGGGCCGCTATCAGACGTCATCTATACGCCCCATGGCTTGAAAGCGATTTATGAAAAAGGCGTATAGATTAGGCAGGGCAATTTGCCCAAGACCATAGATGAACACCTTGAGGAAAGCGAGGCATTTCTTCTTCTTTCCGGCAAAAGGCCGGAAACAGAGATAGGAGACATCCTCTGGTTTGTAAGCACAGGCGACCTGTTGAGCGCCAAACTTGGGCCTAAAGAAATCGATAAAGTGGTCAACACACTTCAGAGCGCGCTGAACGAAGTGGCAGCGCAGCCCGGGGTTGACTCTGTCACGAAGGGCAACTCTGGTCACCCCACTGGTCGACTCACTCAGGCAAGTAGCCGAGGAGATAAACGACAAGATTTGTGAGTGAGTGGAAGGGACCATCGAGGAGTGTGTCAGATGCAAGATCCGCATTTTGAACTTTCGGCACATAGTGGCCAATCAATGGACTCAGTGCAGCACGACCATTGTGGAATGGTTCAGCGGAACGGCGAAAGCTTCAAACCAAGAGGTAGTCAAGATAAGGGCGGAGTCAAAAAGACTGACTCCAGCCCACAGAGAAGAGAATGGGGCCGAGAGACAGGCCCGTGATGCGAACCTGGGGCCGAAAGCTCCCCAGCAACGAGCGGGGAGCACAGGCCATCCATGCAGGTGGATCAGAGGGGCAGCTACCCCACAGCAGAACAGCAGAGGTGCTGTTCCCAAAGATGTTCACACAGGGGCAGAGGAGCAAGGTGGAGCGGAGACGCTCCATACTCAATGACCTCTGTCCCGTATCCGACCAGGGGTAGGGAAAACCCATACCAGAACTCTGGCGGGGGAAAAAACCGTGGGAGAAATAGGATGAGGTGTCCTGCTCAAAGGAGCGAAAGACTGCTTCAAAGCTTAAAATATTAAGGGCGGGAGGCATGAAGAATAAAAATGCGTTTGTTAATCTAGGCACCCTAAACATATATGTTTTGAATCTAGCTGGGCGCAGGACAAAAGAGGAATGGACGAAGCTTATGATGAACCAGTTAACTGGAGTCCGCCGCGCCATCGAGGCACTTTTCTCTCTCTTCACTGGGTCAGCATTATGGTTTTGAAGAGTATGGTCAGATTGGTCACGCAATCACCCCTGACACAAACTAGAAAGTGGTCAACCTCCTGGAAGAGGGTTAGAAACATTCACTTTGAAGTTGGTTATTTTGGAGGTATTCAGATTGATCGTGGGAAGACTCTGAAGGACGCATCGGAAAGCTGGATTCACGAGCTTCCCGAAACCTACTTTATGAGCTCTGAACTGTTTCAGATAACGGAGATATAAGCATTTTGAGTTTTCAAATCTCGCTCGTTTTTCATCGGTCTGGAAGATATTTCATGCTATAAAAAAAACCAAGGCAGCTGGGAGCCCGCCGACTGGACAGAAAGTGTTCTCCAGGGATGGGGTATCCGACACAATATATCTCATTCGAATCCCAGACCCAGAGCCAAAAGTGCCCAGGAGCTGCCGAGACCCTTTGGTCGGCGTCGGCTGTCGGGCGGCCATACGACTTCGTACGGAGCCCGCCAGAGGGCGCTTCCAAGTCGGCCGATTCCCAGTCCACGCACAGCTGCGGCGTCTAAGCTAGACTCATCTACAGCCATCCGAAGGTCCCGGAGACCCCTAGGATCAGATTTCCATGAAGAGTCTAGGGTTCGGGTCGGAGAAGTACATGTTCATCCCGAGCCGGGGAACGATAGAAAAGAGTTCAGCTGAACTCCAGCCGGATACGGTACAAACGTTCTACGAATATCATACGGATCACTGGATTACGTATTCTTGGAGGGTTATTTGCTTCGCTCCTGGAGCTGCGAATCTTCTATTGACTCCTCGCTGAAGTTAAACTCATCCGTGATGGACATCTCGATAGATAGGACAGCGAGCAATTACATGGTAGTTCGTCAACAGGGTGAAAAATCAGATGCAACGATCGGACTTCGCCCCCGTTGTCTGAGGATTCCGGGAAGAAAATTACCTGGAAGAGCTTAGAAATCCTAATGTGATAGGCATGGAGAGGCATCCTGATGCCCCCAGCGAACTGATGCGTGGGCGGAACGACCCCTTCCCCCCGCCCTCTGCCTCGCTACGCTACTGTCCGGAACCTCTCCACGGTAGCGCATCGTGTCGTGATCTGTCTCCTTATTTCCATGCGTTGATATTGAATGGAGTCATAGACCTCCACCTCGAGGCCTGGCCTCAGGTTTACGCCCGCCATGGTCTCGAACGCTGGGATGCTTTTGTTGATTGGGTCGAAAAGGGTCCCTCGAGGTGACTTGCAGTTCCTTGGGATGATCACTGGGTAGAATAGGTTTCTTCTGACACTAAACTGTGTTGCGTGCTTTCACGGAAAAGACGATTTGGGTGTCGACTCCCCACCGGCTTCCTAGCTATGAGCAACCAGACAGGATTTCCGAGCTAGGCTCGAAAGAGAGAAGCGTGGCCTGGCCTGGAGGGCGGGAATGGATAGTCCCTACGCAGTCCGCGTCTTACACATACTCTGTTGCAACTGTGTTGCTGGCCGCACCGGGCACCTCGTTGAACACCTTCGAGAGGTGAGCGCCTACACGAGGCGACCTGTTACGTCACCAATCTTTTAGGCCTGTCTGCCTGTCCAGCGTGGTATACCGTCGTGGGTACATCTTTATTGGGTAATGATAATATGGTCATAGACACCAATGAATAGATGGTAGGAGTTTACATTGGTGGCACTCATCGAGAACTTGGAGTTGACAAGCCGCACCGCGAGTGAGGTTGGCGTCACTCTCTTCCGGGGAATCCCAGCGGCGATGGAGCGCTCACCCGCGACACCTGGCAGTGTAACGCAGACTACCTAGCGAATGGAAACCGTGCACGCGACAACAATATCGTAAGGAGCGAGAATCAAGTATCAAGCGCTCTCTGATCAAGCTTTCGGCTCTCCGGTTTCGAAGGGAAGTTGGAGGCGCTCCCCAGCTGGAGTATTCGTTCCCGGTGCCAGCTCTAGCGTGTTTCTTCTTCATCTGTGTGTCGTCTCTGGAGATGTTAATGCGGCTACGAGCGTTCCTAATAATGGAAATCGACAGTGCGACCGGAGACGATACTTCTCTGAGCCGTTCTCAGTCGGTCTTGCTCGAGCAATGGAAAACTGCCAGCACCGAGGGGAACTACCCGTTGGGGTTCCTCATCGTAGCTCTGAGATGCATAGGGATTCTCTTCTTCGAGAATCTCCGAAGAACACCAAGGCTTCCTCTGGTGGACGTCGTTTACTTGAATATTCTACTCTCCAGCCAAGCATCGTATTGGGTGCTTGCAGAAGTTCTGAGCGTCAAACTTCGACAGTTCATAACTCCGCTTCCAGGAGGCGCAGAAAAATGATAAGCTACTCAAAATGTGTCGAATTCAGTCAGCTTCCAGGTGCGGCTTTCTTCGTGATCCAACGAGCGGCCTGCCAACACCGGTTGTGCTGAGTTGATCGAAATGAACAAATCGCAATGTTGCGAATCCCGCAAAACTAAGATTACGACTCCCTGTTCCCTTTCCGGGATCATGAAGCTCGCTGAAGATTGGGCTGTTTTGCCTCTGAAAACGCTCAGGAGCCTCTCAAAAAAGTTCGTTCAACACAGAGTGATCAGCATGTATTCCCTATGGGGCGATGAGTTCGATTGTTTCGCCGGAGAGTCTTGTTGGCTTTCTCACTATTTCCCATGTTCTCAAATGTCCAGACCAAGAGAAGCGGCGCTGGGAGAGGGGGAGAAATTATTTTCCCATCGGATCTTAGAGTTGTTTCTCGCAAGGTAGACAACGATAGAACTGTTCAACTGACGTTTCCGAGAGTTCAACCAGCGCTTGCGGGGGAATTCCAGCTTATTCCATCCAAGCGTCAGTTCAATCGACGAAGGGGGGCCGATCTTTCGGGGCCGATATCTTCGCTTCGCAGCATCTTCTCGAGCGCATGCGTGCTCCCGAACTCATGAGATGGCTGGGAAGACCCACAACACTCGCGAGGATATCAGCAGGAGATCTCACCGATATTCCCAGGTTGACGGAGCGCGGATTGGTCACCAACGGTCATCCACACCTCCGGCCGTATAAGATGAAACTTGCCTCTTCCTACTGGACGACGAGAACAACGTATCGATGCGTTTTGGAAAGGCAGAGACCAGTTCGTTAGCCTGAACATCAGGTCCCGTCACGTCATTCGGAAAACGTACCGTTATTTCTCACAGAACGGATCAGGCTTGGACGGCATCGAACGGATCAGAGCTCATTGGTGCGAATGTCCTCATGGCAGTCCAACTGTCGGATGCTGTGCTCAACTAGCCACAGCGATTCATCACTTGTTTTACCCTGGGTATTCACCGACCTGCGTCGGCCTGCAGCTGACTTGGTGGGGATCTTCATGGCTGTTGATGATAGAGAATCACAGGGAGAAGGACACCATGACGATGTAGTCTTGTGGTATTCCGAAGAGGGTTAGAGTGCTGGTGCATGGCATTCATTGGAGAGGTTCTTAGGAGTTTTTTTCGTCGACTCTTGGGTAGATCTGACCATTCTCTCGGGGGCTTAGGGTCGATTCTAGGGTCGATCTGACTATTATGCCGCTCCCTCGTGGGAAGTATTTTCTGCGCAAGAAACGTAGTATTCACGTATTGTTTCCGAGGCGTGCCAAGCTTCCTTACTTCAAATCGACGTATCACAGCAAAGCCCAGGCCGCTTCGGTGACGCTTTAGGGCGACATGGCGGAACCCTGGTGTGATCGACGTACTAATTTTGGTTAATGAACAGGGGAGAAAGACTCCGATCTCGCTGATAGTTTCGCAGTATGTTGTAGGGTCCTAGGACTATATTTCCAGGCCCCCCCGTGAGAGCATTCCAAAAACCGTGATTTGAGGAGAAATCCGGTGCACGGAGTCGCATCGGATGCTCGTAGAAGCTTATTGTGACCGCGGTCTGAAGAAGAGACAGTGCCAAGGATGGTTTGCGAAGTTCGAAGTCGGTGATTTTGACATTGAGAACGAAGCACGCGGAAAAAGGCCATATTTAGCATTTGGTGGGAGCAGGACGGCGTGCCTGACTTTGAGCTGCTTGAGCCTGGCGAAACAGTTGCCGAAATTCAATACGAGGCCAAACTCATCAGTTAAGACCCCGCCATTCCGCTTGACGCCACGGAGTTATCATTCTTCTCTGTGACTACGCATAGCCTCACAAGACCAAAGGCGTTGTCGAAACGGTAGAGAGACCAGGCCAGGGAACTGTCGTCCACCCGCCATACTCCCAAGACTTTGCTTCATCCGATTAACTTCGCCTCCATGCGACACGCGTGGTGGGAACAGCGCTCCCCCAAACACGGAGGAATCGAAAAATTTCTCGAAAATTGGTGCACAACGAAAAAAAAAGAATTCCTCTGGCGAGGAATCCATAAACTTCCCGATTGATGGTCCGAAAATGTAGCTTAGGCCGGCAACTGCTCTGAATGGAATACTTGCCAAAGAAAAATGAAAATCAATTTCGAAAAGGAAAAGGGCGTGTCCATATTCACGGTATACAATGCCCTGGTATACAAGAGAATGGCAGGATTCATTGGCTCGCATCTGCACTGACTACTATCGGTACGTCTGGATCGTAGTGCGTCAGGAGCAAATCTGATTTGAGAACGATTGGGAGAAGGAGAAAGTGCGACTCCCTGATCCTCATGGGAGGGGCCAAGAACGCACACCTAGCGAAATTCGCAGAGGTGCAGAATGTTCGAAGAGATCTACTTGTGAATTTTCCACAGAGAAATCAACCAGATGACTTATGCATGCTGATGAGAACCGGGTTACAGCCCTGAGCTCAATCTATAAGTAATGAAACAATCAGGGGAACTCTGTGATCCACACGCTCCGGTGCTGCATTTCGCACCGATATGCCCGACTGAGCGCAACATACACCAACCAGCCGGCCTCAAGTAGGACCTGGGAGTAGAATCAGATTGATCTCGGAATCACCCCTCCAGACTTGAGAAGTATGGTCAGATTGGTCTCGGAATCATCCCCCCCCCCCCCAGGATTCGAAAGCAATGGTCAGATTGGTCTCGGAATCACCCCTCCAGACTTGGAAAGTATGGTCAGATTGGTCTCGGAGTCACCCCCCCCCCCCCCCACAATTCGGAAGTAATGGTTAGATTGGACTCGGAATCACCCCTACATATTTGGAAAGTGATGGTTTGATTGGTCCCGGAATCACCCCTCCATAGTTGGAAAGTAATGGTCAGATTGGTCCGTGAATCACCCCTCCATACTTGGGAATTATTGGTCAGATTTGTCTCGCAATCACCCTTCCATAGTTGGAGAGTAATGATCAGATTGGTCCCGGAACCACCCCTCCAGACTTGAAAAAGTATGGTCAGATTGGTCCCGGAATCACCTCTCGAGACTTTGAAAGTAATGGTCAGATTGGTCTCGGAATCACCCCTCCAGACTCGTAAAGTAATGGTCAGATTGGTCTCGGAATCAGCCCTCCAGACTTGGAAATTAATGGTCAGATTGGTCTCGGAATCACCCTTCCAGACTTGGAAAGTATGGTCAGATTGGTCTCGGAATCACCTCACCAGGTTTTGAAAAATATGGTCAGCTCGGTCCCGGAATCACCCCTCCAGCTTCTGAAAATCATGGTCAGACTGGTCCCGGAATCACCCCCCCAGCTTTTGAAAAGTATGGTCGGACTGGTCCCGGAATCACCCCTCCAGACTTTGAAGAGTATGGTCACACTCTTTAGGAGGGGGTGGGGAAGGAGATCCGATCGCGATGAGATGAGAACCTAGGAGTCCGGCTGGCGTCATATCGGTGCACCTTACCGTCAGAATTCGCATGCAGCTGACAGTTTGGAGGGGGACAGAGTTTGGGTAAATGGTGAGGGGGGAGGGGTGCGTGGCCTATGTCCTTCCCGATGAGCCGCCCTACATCACGCAGTGTGTTCCAAGTCGATCCGATCAATACCTGAGGAGTCTATTGAGGACTAACAAACAAACAAACATGCAAACAGACCCTGGATTTTTATATATTCAGATTGAGATCTGAGACAAGACACCGAGTCACTCAGCCGGCCAGTTTTTGAGCTCTGGCATCCATATGAACCTGATCAAAATCAGAGAAATTTCACCGAAAATCGCCCCCCTCAACGAACGGAGGAAACCTGTTTGCGGGCATTTGCGGGTCACGGGGTCGGTTCCATGTTTTAGCCCATCCTGTCCGACTTTCAACAGCGCCGGTTCTCGGTTGCGAAAATACGTTTTCTTCCTCTTAAAATTTGGTATTTCGGGCCTATAAAGCGCTCCGCTTAGGCAGCGGGCTGCCTCCCCATATTTGGCTGGCATCCACCACCGCCCGCTTATGGAGAGCGCATGACGCCAACAGGCCATACAAACTGCGAGTCGATGCATTAGATCCACGAGGCGCATATCGAGAACTCAGATCGGTGAAAATTAGCAGCGCGATCGAAGCCAATCGAGCAAGGATACGCAAGTACTTCCGACGCGAGCTCGGTACTCGGTATCCTGGTCGATCAGCCGCTAGCAAACTTCGGGAACACCAAGGACGGGAAACCCACAAGGAAATTCTTCGGAGACCCGGAGAAGAGCGCGGCAATCATCAAACTGCGTAGCTCATCTATCGGTTCCGAAACATTCTAGCGGTGCTGTCCTCGAAATCCGAGTTAGGATGAATTCCACACATACGCCCAAGAGACGAAGCAGCGCTTGCTCGCCTGTTATCTACTTCCGCAAGTTCGCATGCCATGATGTTCTGGATCATGGCGCCCAAGTCATCCGCTTCCAAGAGGTACCCATTGTTTCCTGACGGAGGAGGCTCGACACAAGGAGTGTCGTCGTTAGTGACACCCGATCCTCTCGAAGGTGTTTGTCGAGACCATGAGAGATCGCGTCACAGGGAAATCTTTGATCCTAACATAGACTATCTGCTGAAACCTCAAGATGAGGATGCCCAGAATCCACACTAAACTATACAGTTGGATAGCGATAGCGAATTGGCGAATGCATGAGTTGCATCAGATGAAACTAACTCGGAAGTCTCGGATGATGTGCTGGTTAAAACAGATAAAGAAAACCTAGCATCCCGTTTCCCGTGTTTCTTGTCCTCGCATCCATTCCTCAGCGACATCAAGCTTCCTCGGTCGGAAAAAAGCCAAAATGGTCCCAGAATCGCGTGAAGACTACTCAGACTCGAATTCAATGGTCGGAAATGAGTCCGGGAACTGATGATAGCCGGACATGGGTCTCAAATATTTCTGTCCCCCTAGATCCCATTTTGTGCCACTATGATCTAAACGCTCAAGAACTTATGGTATCAAACAGCAACTCGGTTGCGATTGAGAAACGGAGGCCGATACATGAGACTCGACGAGTTCATCGTTCTTCTACAAGAAGGTCTCGACCAATTCAAGCCAATTTGACTCGTCATTGGCTTCAAACGATGCGAAACTTCACCGTGGGATCAAAACGCGGTCGAAAACAGTAAACTCTGCTCTGCAAGAGGACCTTCAACGCCAATGAATGCCTTGGGAGGTCCGTCAGAGCTGCCCGAGGACACGTCACATGGAGTCCATCGTTACCCTTCGTTTGGGGACTCGAAGAGCGGATGACACTTGAAAAGTTGGAGCTCATGAAGGAGCAGCATGGTGAATGGCAAGGGCCTGAAGGCATGAGAGGTTTTTACGATCTACGGTCGAGAACTGATGCCGAAGCTCGCCATCGATTCTCGAGAGACCATTCGCCCGGAGTCTCGATGGACTTCACACGGGAGAGCTTACTCCATCTTCCCACCCCGTATAAGCCGGAATGTCGCGCAAAAATTCGGCCTTCAGCCGACCAATATTCTCTTCAATCTGAGAATAAATTAATCCCTCTAGAGCCAATGATATGACCGCTATATCCTATAACTCGACTGAGTTACACCGACCCTCAATGTTGATTTCGTCATCCGATTCCGCAAACCGTTCTTTCGGATTGGGGAGCGTATCCGTCTTTTCATTCGCGCATCAAAAGGGTCTCGGCCATTAGTGGCCCTGTGGATTTTGCACTACTCCTGACGAAACTTGGTCAACTTCAAAGGCTCATATCTCGGCTCCCAGATGGGTAACAGCGCCGATCGACTTATTTTTGGGAAGCTAAAGAAGAGAGCTATCGAATGACATGCCGTTTGGATCGAAGATGGACGCACACTTTTGAAATCGATGGATTCGAGACCGATGGTCACTGAGAGTCGAAAATTTTGCGAGAAAAAAATCCAAAAAAAAGAGGCGTTTTTTTTTTCGCCGAAAATATTTTTTTCTCCGGTCGACCCTCCGATTTTTTCGGACCCCCGCCCCCCCTCCCTGAGCTCTCTAGTGATGAAGTCGGAGCTCAAAACATGCATACATGTTAGGCTCGAGCACATGCGCATAGCTGACCGCCCGGGCGCAGCGGCTGGAAGCCGCGAGGGGGGGGGGGGGGGGGAGGGAGACTCCGAGGAAAAAATATTTTCGGCGAAAAAAAAAAGCGCCTCTTTTTTTTGAGTTTTTTTTCGGCAAAACCTTCGACTCTCAGTGACCCTTCGATTCAGCTCAACTCCAGAGTGCGCACTCGACGCTATCTATTTTCGCATCAGTCTCGGATTCATCTCGGATTTTAAAGGTATTCGGCCATCTTCGATCCAAACGCATGTATGCCAGTCGATAGCTCTCTTCTTTAGCTTTTCAAAGATAACTCGATCGGCGCTGTGACCCATCTGGGAGCCGAGATATGAGCCTTTGAAATTGACCAAGTTTTGTCAGGA
The DNA here is from genome assembly GCA_037576195.1 of Phytoseiulus persimilis. NCBI lineage: Eukaryota > Metazoa > Arthropoda > Arachnida > Mesostigmata > Phytoseiidae > Phytoseiulus > Phytoseiulus persimilis. The sequence goes on from CM075103.1 coordinate 32,090,731, forward strand.
GTAGTGCAAAATCCACGGGGCCGATGGCCAAGCCTTAAGGGCCGAGACCCTTTGTGCGAACGTTTCTTTGACGTCGTCTCCGCATCCATCCCGATATTCCCGGCATTTCCCAAAACCGGTCGGGATCTGTCCCCCAGCTGGTCCAGCCGTGCCCCGAAACTGGCCGGGATCTGTCACACAGCTGGCCTGGACGTGACCCGGAACTGGTTAGGTCGGATTCCGACGGACTTTTCGGAAAACGTCCGGCGATGACATCACATGACGTCATGTCAAAAACCCTAGCAGCGGTATCACATGACGTCACTCCGAAGCGACTCTAAGGCAGCTAAGGCTAATTTCCACAACCATACCTTAGCCTTAGACTATGGCTAATTTCTACAACCATACCTTAGCCTTAGACTATGGCTAATTTCTACAACCATACCTTAGCCTTAGACTATCGCTAATTTCTACAACCATACCTTAGCCTTAGACTATGGCTAATTTCTACAACCATACCTTAGCCTTAGGCCAAATTCCACGAGCATACTTTAGGCTGAGGTTAATTTCCACAAGCCACCCTTTGGGTAAGGCTAATTTCCACAATCATACCTTAGGCTAAGACTGAGGCTAATTTCCACAAGCCAACCTTAGCCTAAGGCTAAGGCGAATTTCCACGAGCATACAAAGGTATCGCGGGTGCGTTAGTTAATAAAGTCCGGGATGGAGCCAAGAAGTTTTATAAAAATCCTGTAATGAGAGATCAACTGGCGAATCATAACATTGAAAATAGTAATCGACTCGGGATCGTGATCGACACAAGAATAAGGTGGAATAGCACCACAAGAATGCTCAGAAACTTTATCGCGAATGTACCGGCTATCAAAAGTTTTTATAGTAAGAGACGCGAAATCACACCCAATACATCATCCTTCCAGAGTGAATCGCGTGAAACGGATTCTCAACTCTAGTCATAGTTATAAAGGTGGGCGCAGTATATCAAATCCGAACTCAAGTCCGGATGTTTACCATTCACGACGGTACAGCTTTCATACAGCTTTCATAGAAGTATAGCTCAAACCCAATTGTCTACACGGTTATTGGATTATGATGCAGCCAGCGACAATTCCTTGTAAGCCTTACAACCATTACTACATCAAGCAAGACAACACGGGAAAGGTTATAGCTTAAGCCCAATTGTCTACACGGTTATTCTATTATAATGCAGCCAGAGACAAATCCTTGTAAGCCTCACAACCTCTACTAGACCATACAGAGCTTATAGAACTTCACAAACCCTGATTCATCTTATAGACATTAAGGGCATACACCAAGCACGGCAACACGGGATTATAGCTCAACCCCAACTGTCTACACGGTTATTCTATTATAATGAAGCCAGATACAAATCCCTGTAAGCCGTACAATCTTTACTAGACTATATAGAGCCTAAATAGCGTAACGAATCTTAATTTATCTTATAAAAATCAAGGTTACAGCTTAAGCCCAATTGTCTACACGGTTATTCTATTATAATGCAGTCAGAGACAAATCCTTGTGAGGCTCACAACCTCTACTAGACCATACAGAGCTCATAGAACTTCACAAAGCCTGATTCATCTTATAGACATTAAGGGCATGCACCAAGCACGGCAACACGGGATTATAGCTTAATCGGAGTCACATCAGGTCCAGGATACCGTGCGAATATTTTGTATAATCAGCTTTCGTAAACAATGGACACTCAAAAGCTGAGTAAGTAATCGTAACGTCAATACGTAATTAAATAAACAATAATGAGGAACAATACGACAGGTCGCAATGCAAAAAGTTTATAAGTCCGCACATAACCAGGATCATTTCAGTGCATGCACAGAACCAAGACGACTCCAGCCCTTCGACGTCCACAACCCCCCAACCTGCGACGTCACATCGAGCCATACAGCAACAAGACGAGGCCCTGTAATAGGCAGACCAAGCAAGCCACGCAGTGAGCATCGATCTACACAATCACATCCAAACAAGCACAACTAAATGAGCAGAAAAACAATTGTATTTTCCAGCTGGCGTATGGGAAGGATTCGAACAGACGGACGATACAGAGATGTGGAGATGTAAAATTTGCTGTAAAGCAATCAAAACTAACAGAGGAAGCAAGACCAGCTTAGTAACTCACACGAAATACCATGACAAACCAAAAAATAAAATTGTAACAAACATAACAAGAGATCCCTTATTCGGACACACGACTGTTTTCACTCACGCAATGAATCGAGACGATAACAGCCATCAGACGCCTGCGAATTCAAACAGTTCGCAATCTACAGACATCGTCCCATCCAGCTTAGATGCATCCACAAATCAGGATTCCGAAACGAACCGACCAATCAAACACCGTAGTGAGTATCAGTCTACAAAGTCACGCATAAATAAGCATACATAAAAATATATAAAACACAAGAATTTTACAGCCGGAGTATGGGAAAAATTCGACCAGACAGACGACGCAGAGTTGTGGAGGTGTAAGACCTGCCACAAAGAGTTGGAAACTGCAAAAGGAAGTAAGAGCAGTCTAGTCGCTCACACGAAATGGCACGAGAAAACAAACCAAAGAATCATAACAAACGAGACGAAAGAATTAATAATCGCGGGTATGATCGGTCGTCTCAACATACCTGCTAGAAATTTCAATTCACCAGAAATTCAATTGCTATTCAAACTAGCCGGCCTCGGACCCGTCAACAACAAGATCGCACGTAAAAGCTGCGACTCTGTAGCAGAGTGAGTATAAATAGCTGCCTACATAACAGATCCTAAATGATACAAAAATGGTAATGGGACGTTGATCAGTACTAGTTTATTGCAGACAAGCATGTAATAAACTGAGGCACGATATTTCAACAATGAAATCATGCGGGACAACATTTTCAATGACGGCTCACGAATGGACTTGGAAATCCAAACGATTTTTGGGCAGGTCAAAAACAGACACAGTTATTCTACGTAAATAACATAACAACAATCTCATTATACAAACTAATCAATGCACAATATCAACCTCTCAACCGTACCACATGGTACAATAGTAACATATATTGTACCAATATTAACAGGAGTAACCCTACACTGCTCGAATATCGTCGCAAGTTTCGCATCTCGCTCAATCGAGTTAAGAGCCCGAATCAGAGATCGAGCAACAGCAGACAACATGCTCCACATCATCACGGAGAGGATAAATGCAATAGGACTTGACATCACTGATATCGCAGGCCTCACAACGGATGGGGCAAATTCAATGAAGCGGCTCGGCGCAATCATGCGAGATGTCACTCGGCCAAACCCATTCCAACACCAACTGTGCATTGCACATGGTATCCACCTCGCGGTCGTCGACACTCTAAAATCCAGATCAACAGTTCAAGAAACAACGGACGAAGACACACAAGATTGTGTATTCACTGCTACCAACTACGAAGATGACGAAGGTACATTTCAATCTTCTTAAACACTCATAAATCTTAGAACTCAACAATCAGATCGAATAAATAAAATTACAGAATGCGAAAAAAACCGACGAACAAGATGAACAACCGGTATACCAAGGTGACGCCGGTTCGTTAGTCAGTAAAGTCCGAGACGAAGCCAAAAAATTCTACAATAATCCCGTGGCGAATGATGAGCTTGCACACAGAACACAGAAAACAGCGAACAATTTAAGATCGTACTCGACACGAAAACATGATCGAATAGCACTACAAGAATGCTTAGAAACTTCATCGCAAATGTTCCTGCAATGAAACATTTTTATAGCAACAGACGCAAAACTATACCCAATGCACCAACATTTCCATTCACCAAACGAGAAATTGAAGCCACCAAAGAAATCATTTCAGCACTAAGCATAGTACACAAATGCACAATTCTTCTTTCCCGAAGCGACGCCACTTTGAAATCCGCTGATTTGGCATTAGAGGTAAGTGGTACAATTCATTCCACTTCATATACGCTGTATAATTCTCATAAAGCCAAAAAAGTTTCAAACCAATTCAATGTCAATGATTATGGAACTCGATCAGATAAAAACCGAATTCGCAAGGACACTACGTTTCAACCTATGTATAAGAATTTTGCAAAGACGCACTACAATGTATAGAGTTGCTCGACTTACATATAAAGAAACCGAAAACACAGAATTAGACCAGTACCTAGGAGAAACAAGGATGAAGATGAGTCAAATAGAAAACGGCGAACGAATATCACGAACTTTCAAAGACTATACAGATATTAATTCAGAGATATCTGCATACGAAACTCATTCAAATAGAACACATAACGACCAGTATGATCAATGTAAACCAGAAGACGTGTATGAACACAACAGAGACGTAGGAGACAAATACATCGAAAGACACGACGTGTTACCGAAATGCCTGGTTAGTACATTGGAAACTTTACAACCAGCATCGGTGCCAGTAGAACGAGCATTCAGCAAGGCGAAGCATGCGCGTAAGAATTATCAATACAATATGGACGACGACCGATTCACCAGCTATCTACTAATCAGACAGTTCATGAACAAAAATTACCGGCTGAAAGACATCAAAACCAGGAATAACAGTTGAACCTGTATATGTACGAACAACTGCTTACAATATCGACGTACATAAACCATAAACTCATGAGCAAAAATCACAAATTGAAAGAAGTAGAACTCACGATTAACAAGTGAAATTGTATATGTATGATCGTCTTTTGCGGTATTATCTACGTCCATGGAACATTTAAATAAAGTGCACGCCGGGGTGGCAATCAAGATTTCGTATGTTCATAAATAACCTCAGGTTCGAACTAGAGTATTGAAGGTATACGTACAGCCCTCATAATTGTATAATTTGTAATAATGATTCGCTCTTCAGCGACAAATCTCAGTAAGCCTTACAACCTGTAGTAGATCAAGTATAGCGTATGGAACCTAACAATGCTGGATATACCTTAAAGACCTAACGTACCCTCATTAAGCTTAATGCAAGTTGCCTCATCCACAAATAGCTTAGGTAGGAACATCATAACATCGAGACGATAGACTTAACTAGACTAGCATAGACTACGTTAGCATAGAGTATCTTACGCCCCTCAACCACTCTCATGATACCTTATAACACCATGTGTACCCTTATTTAGCCCATTCCAGATTGGATTCGCGGACCATAAAGAACAACCACCACTAAGACAATCAAGAGTTCAGACATTGAGCTTAAAATAGAGTAAATAGACTACCATAACTTGGATAAGCTTGAGCTTAATTGTCTACACGGTTATTATATTATAGTGCAAACAGAGACAAATCTTAGTAAGCCTTACAACCTGTAGTAGACCATCGATAGTTTACAGAACCTAACAATGCTTAATATACCTTGAAGACCTTACGTTCCCTCATTAAGCTTAATGCAAGTTGCCTCATCCACCAATAGAGAACATCATACCATCGAGACGATAGCATTAGAGTGGACCACGTTATCATAGCGTGGCTTAGCATTAGCCTACATCCCTTAACCAATCTTATGACACCTTATAACACCATATGTATCCTTATTTAGCCTAATTCAAATTGTCTTCGCGGACCCTAAAGAACAAACACCACTAAGACAATCAATATTTCAGACAATGAGCTCAAAATAGACTAAATAGACCACTGAGCTCAACATAGACTAAATAGACTAGCATAACTTAGCTTAGCTTAAGCTTAATTGTGTTAACGGTTTTTTCATTATAGAGACAAAGTAGACAACATCTTATAACCTAACCTAAGCCTAAGGCTAAGGTATGGTTGTAGAAATTCAACCTTCGGAGCAGCGAACTCTTCCAGAGGTTCGTAACCCAGGCTTGGAACCCACTTCGACACGCGATAATTTGGAGAAAGAAACGTTTCTCTAGCGCGAAGGGTAGCTGAGCAATTCGTATACAGTACAACCTCGATTATTTCAACCTCTATTATTTCAACTTTGATTATTTCAACCTCGATTATTTCAACTTTGATTATTTCAACCTTTCGCATTTAAACCCTCGATCATTTCAACTCTGCGAAACAGGCCGAAGGATGTCGACCGAGAGCGTATTTCTACGTGGAAGATGAATCCATCGTTGAGAATCTTCGATCGTTAATACATCTCGTATCATTCTGGAGCGGTTAGAGTTCAAACTCGGACTCTCATCCCCGAATCTGTTGCGGAATCCAGGAATGTGGGTGATTTTGTCATCTTTCGATTATTTCAACTTTCGATTATTCCAACGTATTTTTGCATCAATTAGTTGAAGTAATCGAGATTATACTGTATGAGAACCGAGGCCCACTGAGTGTCCAAAAACTGGTCCGCTCACCCCACTCGGGCTGGGCCTGATCCTAGTTTCGGGCACAGGACCGCCTCTGGCGATCGAAGATATCGTTGGATATTTCGGTTGCGAGGAATTCGGGAAAATTTGCTTCATTACCCTTACCCGATTTGTCACCCTGACAGAGGACGAACCAAGCCGAAACCAGATCCCGAATCTCACAGGTACCGGTACAGGTCACGAGATATCCCCCTCCAAAGAGAGTTTCCAGCAAGCAGTGTAGAAACTGTGAACCATAGGATTTCCGAGCTAGTTAAGGACCCCCGCGGTCAGTGTGAAGCACCCTATACTGTACCCTAATAAAACAGCGGTTCATCCACTACGTACACGAATTTTTCACAAAGATGAGCTACTTAGGTTCAACGCTCGTTGAAAATATATCTGATATCTGATCCAAGAATCTATACAATCCCTGATTTGGAAAGTTCCCAGCCATAATATGGTGCGAATTGGTAGAACCGGCGTTAGATTATGATAAGACCATTCCACTGCCCCCGCGTACTGCCTGGGGCGTTGAAAGGACCACATCTTGAATCAACGAGATGATGAGTTACAGGTGCCTCCGAGACCGGTAAGGTGAAGGTGCGTAACCTCACTCAGGACCCAAAACATACGGAGGAAGGGACACAGAGCATATCACCGTATCTTTGAAATCCAACTTCAATTCGTCGCTGTATTGTCGTTCGAGGTGTTATTCGATGAGCACACATTGTTTTCGAAAGGAACAAACTATCTTCCGGATGTTCGGAACGGACTAGAGCAGCCCCGAACCCTACACTCAGATAAAATATTATCTGCGACGACGAAAACAGAGCACATGGTTGAACTTTTCCGGAAGAGAAAGCAGTGAAAGTGGTTGGGGCAGTGCCCGGGAAGCTCAGAGTGAGGGGCTGTCTGAACTCGGAGGTGCAGTGACTTCGTGAGCAGTGCTTCGTGAGTTATCTGCCAAAGTCTCCAGACAACAGGGCTGGCAAGGAAGGACAGCAAGCCGTGTGGATCTACCAAGTGATCGGAGGGGCTCAAGATAGGACGTGGCAACCAGCGGCGGAAATTCAAGATCAGATCAGGGCGGTTATAGAGCAAAATCAGGACGAGTACACGTACTATAGCGACTCTAAGAAGAAGGCTCATGTCAAATTTTCGTTGGGGGATGTAGTCTTTGTGAGAAGACTACCCATACCTACGACGTCGCCAACGAACGTCGTATGGTCATGACCAGCGTCTTGCTGGAAGATTCGTACGAGCTGACCGAATCGGGAGGCGAACGCAATCACGTCTGTACAGCTCACTGTTCACAGCTCAAGAGGTTCTGACCGCAAATCCAGTACCTTCAGGTATTTGTAGCTAGGTGCTTAAAAGAAGCCAAGACTAACTGTTACCTATGAGTCATCGAATGCCTCATATTTCCATTTCAAGCCAGAACAGCCTTTGGACGCGGCCCGCGAAAGGGAGTACGTTCGGGTCAGGGAGCTGTTGGAGTGTCCTTTGTGCTTCGAGATTCCGGCACCCAGCTTTATAGCAATGCGTGAATGGCCGAGTGATTTGCGAACGTCGCAGGCTCGGCGAGGAACACACCATGTGCGTAGCGCCTCTGGCAAAGTTCTGCGGTTTTACGTGGAAAAAAAAGAGTGACCGCGGTGATTTCGTGCAGAGACCGAGCCCGAGTCGAAATAGAAAACAAAAACAGGTGACGTTCTGATCCGCAAGGTCTGAGGACATGGAAGGCAGGCCCCTGGTTAAGAGCCTATGTGAGGCATGCAGAAACTACCGGCGTGAGTTTCCGCAGGCTTGTAACCCACTTCGTTTTCGAAGAGACTGACATGAGAGCGCAGCGACCGGAGTCGCGACTACGGAATTCCAGCAGAACACTCCATCCCTCGTGATTGGGCAGTGTGCATCAGAGAGATATTCCCTCTGTTCGGAATGTTCTTTACCTCGACAAGGCCCAGACAACATTCATTCCCCGCTCGAAAGAACAGCATCTGGAGAGCGTGAGCCTGCTGAAACAAGACGAACTTACTTCGAGAGATCGCTCAGTCATAAGTTGACCGCGTTTCGCCTCGAAGCAGCCGACGCGTCAGTTCTCCAGAAAGGTCCCCATGGAGGACGACAGCTGTTACAGGGGTGGTCGAGGAACCTCACATAAATACCTACCTCGTCGATAGCTGCTGTATCACCGGCCTACTAAGAACGAAACTAGCCAATACAGTTTCTAAGCTTCAGAAAGCCGATGAGGCCGCTATGCGCGACCAGATCAATGCCGAGCATGCTACACATGCTCCACTCGAGGCAAACCGACCAGTGAGCGACCTGGAAATACAGGTCGCCGAGCTCTCGTCTGAAGTGGTTAACCTGCCGAACCAAGTGGATGAATCGGAGCGAGCTTCGAAGAAAAGTGTCGCAGAAACGGCAGCAAAGGAATCTGCAGAAGCCGTAAGTCGAATGGAGATTGGAACCGAAGAGTTTCCTCCGGCGAAGACCGGCAACCCACGTGTATTATTCCACACAGACAAGGCTCTTCGTAGTTTGAACTCGCCGGGCCCGACGCCGACCTCTACGTACACTTCGCAGGGTACGCCGTTTTCGGACAAATCATTTGTCTGGCTGAGATCAGAGTGGATACACTAGTCTCGGCCACAGAAAAATACCTAGAAAAGAACACAGGGCAAAATGTCAATGTGATCTGCCACCTAGGAGCCGACGACGTAGCCGTATGGGCTGAACAGGGGCTCAGTGCCGTCGAAACGGCAAAAAAATAAAAATAAAACCATCAGCAGCACTCGGGTACAATCCTAGAGTTCTGTCAGTATACTGGTGCACAATGATCGAGCACGGTGGAACTAAGACAATCGAAGCCGTGAACGCTGAAGCGATCAATCTCGACGAGGTGAAAAACACCAGTGTTATTGTGATCGGCTCGAGGCAAATCTCAAGAGATCCGAGAAATATTGTAGGATTGAAAATGATCTCGCCCTATGTAGCTCCAGCCCTAGGTATCGCTCATTGTGCCCGCCACCGCTAGAGAGCGCCCCGGCTATCTCGGAGAAGATGGTGCGAGGGCGTAATTGGAAAGGAGAATTAGAAGTTGATCATAGAGAGAGAAGACAACGAGACTTTTTCGGCACACGAAATCGAGATAGGTCGCACCCGCGCTACCCGATTGAGATTTAGCGAGACAGCGAAATGAACGCGAGTACGAAACCCCGACGAGCAGTCTTACAAGTGGTGGACAATGCGTGTTCGGTCCACCGTACAGACATGCCAATGTTCAAGTCCCCGCCGGAGACCTCGCCGAAGAAGCGCGCAGCACGCGCGGTACGCGCACGATCTAGCGCAGGGATCCAGCCCAATCCTGATCATTAGAGCTCCCATATGACCGGACATTTTTTTGGCGAAAAACGGACATTTGCCCGGCGGACATTTTGCCTGAAACCGGACAAGCAGGCGGACATGCAAATTTCGGACTTTCTCCACATAAATTGAGCATTTGAGAGTGTTGAATGAGGACCCCTTTTATCGGACTAGCTTAGGTACCGACACAGGCTTTTTTTAATCCGCCGAAAAGTAGGTCCGCGCAACCTGTATCGATGAGGGCCTCTTTGTGTTCGATCGTGACAAGCTATGTGTCTTGTCAGAAAAAAGGTTCTTGTACATAGAAAAGAAACGACTCAGGGTCATCGACTTAGGGTTTCGGCGAGAGCTGTCCGCAGGTTTTACTTTTATCTTCGAGACGAACAGTTTGATTTCCTCAAAATTTTCATGAGGGGGGAATGCGGTGCTCAGAAATGTACCCAGCGTGTAATCACTGGCTCAGGGGGGTTCATATCGACGAGGCCGCCAGAGAGCATAACCTCCATCGCTCCGCAGATAAAGAGCGAGGATCGATATTCTGGCTGCTGGAAAACCGCTCTCCACTCATCCCCTTACAATCCCGGAATCCTTTCGCGCTCTATTGCCCGAAACCCATCGATTTTTTCGATGGGGAAATTCATTCAAAGTCATGGGTCATGGTTGGCAACTCGATCTGTGAGCCTGAAAACCGGACATTTCCTCGGTTGCTCGAGAAAACCGGACAAACGGACGGAAAAGGACATGTCCGGTCATATGGGAGCTTTACTGATCAGGGCTGTGCGCCGCGTCACGGATTCGCCGGCGCTTCGGCCCTGCGAACTCCTTGCCGCGCGCCGCTGCGCCGCCGCCGCATGGTTTTCATGGCGGCGCTTCATGGATTCGATCCCGAATCCCAGGGTTGCTAAGACGAATCACGACGAAGCGGAATTCACTGCTACGTATATTTTCTTCTCTCCCGCTTTCGATTTCATTGATACTTCGACGCGTGAACTCCGGCGTCGGGAACCAACCACAGAGATTCAGTTCTCAGTGATCGCTCCACGAACGTCGGCATATGAGACATATCCATGAATTCCAAGTGTCAGGCTCTAAGCTGAAAGTCTGAACGATGTGTTCATGGAGACGGGGTCTTATGAGTGGTCCGTTCCGGCCAGAAGATTCCGACGATATTCGCGTGATTGTCGAAGAATACTGCACGGGTTCAGAACCTGGTTCAGAACAACCGTCTCTGCGAGAAGGGTTTCTCACACACGGCCAAATGTACATGATTGACGAGCGGCTCCGAGGAATGGTTGAAAATCGATTTCTAGGAATGGTTGACAATCCATGTCGAGGAATGGTTGACAATCAATCGATTAATCAGTCATGCGGGGACCGGATTTCCCGGCGCGTCATGGCGCGCCGCGACACTTCCGATCCGCCACTGTTCGCCGTGGCGAGCGTCGCCGCTGTGTGTTTTCCAGTCCTTCGCCGCCGCCGTCGGAAATACCCGCGGCTCACACCTCTGATCCTGATCCCGCACACGGTTACGACGAGGACATCGCTCAAGCTCAAGCAGTAGCCGTGGCCGAACAAGGATTCGCCGATCCAGCACAAGAACCAGCTTTTCAAAAGACCCGGCAGCACCATACGACTCGCACGACCACGTGCAAGGGCTAGTCACAGGTATGGAAGTCCAATACCAGATCTAACCTTATGACCAGATCGTGGTATACGAAGAGACCAAGCACCCTCCAGCTATACCAAAGATGGATCCGGCTAAGAACGCCACGGGGAGATACATTTATCCGGCACAGCCAAGTCAAGCACCAGCCCAAGAACCAGCTCCCGCACCAGCAACGCCCGGGGGGAGGAACAGCCTCGACCTTTCGGGTATGTCAGAAATCGATCTTATGCTCTTGCTAAAGGACCTTCGAAACAAACTCGGGATCGAGGCGAGCTCATGGAGGAACGAAAGGCCAGTGGACTACGCGAATGTCGCAGGCACCCCATCCGAAGATGCAGCAGCCTGGCTCCGCGCCTTTGAGAGGGCGACGGAGTACAACCGGAGCACGGCGCCCAGGAAGCTCGCAAGAGCTCCGTTCTCCCTCCACGGACGGGCGTTGGACTGGTTCGACCGGAGGAAGCCACAGGACGACACGTGGCACAGATTCAAAGAGGAGTTCGAAGAGAGGTTCATCGATCGAGCGGCCGAACGGCACGACGCGGCGAGGAAGCTAGACTCGCTAGTAAAGGAAAGTGGGACAAAGTATAGATCACATGTAGATTACGTTAACCAGCTCTGCAACGGAGTCGATCCCTCAGTGTCAGAAACAAGCATCATCGAAAGATGCATCCAGACGCTCCCGCCGGAGGACATCCGAACTGTGACTGCGACGGTGAAGCCAACCACCGACAGCGAACTGCGCAGTCATCTAGCGTGGTTGGACCGGACCCTGCCAATCTCAAACGCCGCCAAGGATCGGCCCGGCTCCAGCACGGTTGAGTTGAATCGAATCTCAAGACCATCGATCCAGCCCGGAAGGTTGATACAGAAGAATCCAGGAGATACCCCAAGAGGAATCGGAAGCGCCCCGAGTACTTGGGAGGAGCGGGTCAGCTAAGCGTCGACGAGAACCGGGTCGGTTCTTCATTAGTGGGGGGCAGGGGCGTACCCAGCTTTTTTTTTGGGGGGGGGGGGGGGGGGGGGGCAAGGATGTGATGATGATGCCGATGATGATGATGATAATCGTCTCGAGATTTTCATGACGCAATCAACATGGTTTTCAAACCTGTGAGACTTTCCTGATAAGACTGAATCTTTGTGGAACTTTTTCGTCCATTGAAGTAGAATATAATCCACCCTTCCCAAAATTATCGAAGAGTTTTTTGGGGGGGGGGGGGTCATGTAGGATTGTAAATGATCTCGCCCTATGTAGCTCCAGCCCTAGGTATCGCTCATTGTCCCCGCCCCGCATGGTGCGGGGGCGGGATCGGAAAGGAGAATTAGAAGTTGGTCTTAGAGAGTGAAGAGAACGAGACTTTTTCGGCACACGAGATCGAGATCGGTCGTACCCGATTGAGATTTAGCGAGCCAGCGAAATAAACGCGAGTACGAAACCCCATCGAGCAGTCTAACAATATCATTCCGATGAGTACAGACGATACCTCAAAGCTGAGGCTCAACCTCATTGGCGAAAAAATTGCCTTCAACAGACTGAAAAGAGCTATTGAGGAGCTGCTGCTGCAAATTGACGAAGCAGGATACTCGCTCATCGCCAATGGAAGAGGAGCTCTCAGAAAACGCCTGGATGACAGGAATGAAGAGAGGAAAATAGCTCGGACCGAGAGGGGAATCGATTGGGTCGCTCAAGCATGTACAGTGGGCAGACAAAGATGCATAATAATATCTTCCCATATTGCACATGAAAATATAGACGCAAACACACGCACTTTCGATAGCATAGGAAGCCTTATGTTTGAAAAATTCAAAGCTGATGTGATAGGACTGGAAGTCGTAGGCAGGTAGAAATTTCGTTGCATTTCCCAGACGTCGTGACTTGGGAGTACTGTGAGTCATCTGAGTGTGTCATGCTCTCAGACGCGTGCGAGATCTGAGCCCGACAGGCTTCAGATTCTGATCTCCAACATCCCCTCTGGCTGTCGAGAACGAAGATCTCGCAATTGAAAAAGTATTCGCAGGATAGTTCCGCAATGTAATTAAACATTGAATATCCCCTCTGGCAGTGAAGATTGAGGAATCGGTCGAGTTCGAATTTTCTTGAGAAAATCGAGTGATTCCTTTACAGAGATTATTTCACTTTGGATTGTTCGTGAATCCAAATATTCGCGGTAGTTGGTAGACGCTACAACCGTTCGTTTTTCATCGAGACTGCATGCGCAGTTAGGAAGTTCGACGTAGTTTCTCTGGAGAGCGTACTATGGGTGGAGCCAGTTGGGGGGCCTTCAAATAAAAGTTGAGGAAGTGTGAAACATGACCTTTTTCTTGGTGACTTGACCTGGAAATCATGATCCATGTGTCTCAAGATTTGTACCATTTTCCCCTCTCTCTGGGAAGTAATGATTTCTTCTAATAAAGATGAAAATCCGTAGAGTTTTTGATGTTTTCATTCAATAATCTAGTTTGGATGCTGAGAGTCGTTGATCCAAGTTGCGAGAATGAGGGAAAAATCGGTTGTTTCGCCCTAGGCGGACAGGATGAAAAGCGTGCGGAGTCAGTTCGGTGTACAGTTCGTTCTGAGCCTTCAAATGAACCTGCGGTCCGGAAGACAACTCGAGGTGCAGCCAGCGGTTGGAGCTGCTCTTGGGGATGTGCCAGTGTCGGGCGAACCCGAGCGCTTGCGGTCTTGTCGTGTTGTTGATGGTGCTCGGGGTCGTGGCTGGTATGTTATTTTGAGTAGTATGTTCTGGCAGCGATTTGACGCCCATAGGAGCGCAGACCGACCTTTGTCACGTATGTGACCATTGATGGGTTTTGCAGGATATTCGGCGACAGGAGAGCGGCGGGGCGTCACGGAACAGCGATCCGGAAGCTCCGAGACTCAGCAAAGGTTTGCCGTGTTGGCGGAGCGCACGCACACCAGCACGGAGAGGTGGGCGATCGGGAGCCAGAGCCCGGAGGAGATTCCCGCCATCCAGACAGGTGGGGGCCAGGATGGCCCAGCACACGTTCGGATATCCCTGGTGGATTTCGTTTGTCGTGTTTTCGAGCACCGGTTAGTGTGCTATACCCCTCTGCAGCAACGCTGCGTGGCATTACGCAAAGGTCGCAGCGAAAAGCCACGCGAGGTTGTCGCTCGCAGGGGAGTCGGCAGTCCTATGCCACTTTGTAATAGTTATAAACTATTTTTCGAGAAGTGATTGTATTGGGTGGATGCAAAAGTTCTGGGCCCCTAATTTCAATCGCTCATAACTCCGCTCCCAGGAAGCGCGGAGAGATAATAAAATATACGAAACGTGCGGAATCCAGTCAGCTCTCAGATGAAATCAACCGCAATGATCGTCCAAGAACACCGTGCTTACAGGAGCGATTTTACTGAAAGGGTCGAAATTCGGAAAATCGCGATTTTGCAGTTCCGGCGAAACTAAGATCATGACCCCCTATTTTCTTTTCAGAATCATAAAGTTCGTCGAAAAATAAGCGGTTTAAAAATTTTTTTAGCACTTCGGCCACGGCAAAGCGGAGATATCGGCTCCCGAAGATTCGACTTTTTTGTGATTTTTTGGTGACCTTTTTTCCGCCAATCGAACGGTCTCATGGATGGGATACGGTGGAACTGCCCTGGAAACGCTCGGGAGCCTCTTTAAAATGTTTTCTCAACACAGAGTGATCGGCATGTCTCCCCTCCGAGACAATGAGTTCGATTGCTCCAACAGAGAGAACTTGCTGGCTTTCGCACAAAATGTCACGTTCTCGAATGTTAGGCTACGAGAACCGACGCTGGGGACGAGAGAGATTGGGATTCCATTTCCATTATCGTTCCAGTCGTGCGACGACGAACAGGTTCTTCCAACGCGCTCATTGCAGCACCGAATCTTTTCTGTTCCCCGTGAAGTTCGTGCAAGTTTCAGAAACTCTAGCCATCATCCCGGAATGGCCAACCGAGATCAACTGACCCGGAGCGCAATGCTCTACGAGTTCCTCAAGGGGAATTCAGCGGCGGAGACGAAGCGGCAAATGGAACCCGTGTTCCGTGAAGCCACTCCGTCTCTTTCCACAGTGAAGAGGTGGTTCGCCAAGTTCCGAGACGGCAATCAGGACCTGAACGATGAGCCACGATCAGGCCGACCTGTCGAACTGAGTGACGACGACTTGGTTGCCGTCGCTGGAGAGACGAAAATGATTCCGACAATCCGACTCTTATTCTAAGGTCCCTTCTTGCAAGGCGAACAACGACGAAAAGTATTGAGAAAACATTTTCAAGAGGCTCCCGAGCGTTTCCAGGGCAGTTCCACCGTATCCCATCTATGAGACCGTTCGGTTGGCGGAAAAAAGGTCACCGAAAAATCACAAAAAAATCGAATCTTCGGGAGCCGATATCTCCGCTTTGCCGTGGCCGAAATGCTAGATTTTTTTCTTTGAAACCGCTTATTTTTCGACGAACTTTATGATTCTGAAGAGAAAATAGGGGGTAATAATCTTAGTTTCGCCGGAACTGCAAAATCGCGATTTTCCGAATTTCGACCCTTTCAGTAAAATCGCTCCTGTAAGCACGGTGCTTCTGGACGATCATTGCGGTTGATTTCATCTGAAAGCTGACTAAATTCCGCACATTTCGTATATTTTATTATCTTCCTGCGCCTCCTGGGAGCGGAGTTATGAGCGATTGAAATTAGGGGCCCAGAACTCTTGCATCCACCCAATAAATAAACGGGAAACAGGAAAAAAAATCCAAGCCTGAATCTCTGTTGTGTTTATCGACTCGGTATCAAAACATCCGTGCATAGATTTTAGTAACTTAGGATTTTGATATGGCTATTGTTTATTATCGAGGGCACCTAGCATGCATTACATAGTTGAAGAGCCTTAGACAGAACCACTGTGACTGCTAGAACTGGACTCCGGCCAGTCGATTGGTTGAGCGCGTTTCAGCTCAATTTTCGTTTTGAGTAGCTGTGTTTTCAGCTCGTAATTCTCGTTAAGGAGATCGAGTAATTGTTGTCGATCTTTGGAATTACTTTCGGACTGCTTTCTGTTGAGAGTTTCGAGTTGCTCAATGTGATCAGTGTGATCACTCGAGTATTTGGAGGCTGTTGATTCCTCTAGTTCGTGTTCGAGACGAGCAATTTTCTTTTGATAGAATGCGCGTCCGTCATGCCAGTTTCCTCTGTCTCGATCATAGAGGCGCTGTTTAGCCTCTGATTCAGCGCGTAGATCGTAGATCTTTTGCTTGAGCATGCGGATCTCTGTCTCAGCGAGCTCAAGCTGACGAGCTTCTTCTGATACGACAGGGTCACCCGCACCAGGCGGGATTGACGGGCTGTAGACCTCTTCGTCTAGATAGTCTGGATTTGCATTTAGGTGGCCAGCCGATGCAGGCCGAGTGTTCTCAGGCGCAGGTTCTGTGGAGATTTCTTCTGAGGAGCTTTGCGATTTTCGTCGCAGGCATTCTGGATCCGGAATCTTCTTTTGATTTGTGGCGCACTCCACGATTAGTGTTTCGGCATATTCTGCCGATCCGAGTGCAGGGCCCGTTAGTCTAGCGCGGCGTGCCGCGGTGTGGAGCAGTATCGCTTTTTCGTTGAATTCAGGCGCGACTGCCTGTCTGTAGTAGAATCGGGATTGTTCATCCATTTGGGGCCAAAGGCGGTCTGACGCCTTCTGAGCAACATCGCGTGGAACACGATGCAGATCCTGGAGTTCCAGTACGTGAATCCAGAAAGGTGACTGTTCGGGCATAGTGCAGGGTAGTAGGGATCGGAGGGAAACCAAGCGATGGGATGCTAGCGGTCGGGGCTAACTGCGTTCAAGGGACCAAGGAAAAACACGAGGGACCTGGAGGTGTACATCAGGTTAATACCGTGATATTATGCCATGCCGAAGGGGAATCATGCGGGAGAAGTGGAAGAAGTGAATAGAGGCCGAAGAAGTGCTCTGAGGAACAGAGAGAGAAAAGATGCGTATGAACCACGCACAGCACAGCTAGATGCCTTTTTCGGATACGTCGCAGATTCACGGCAGTTTGGAGGGCCATGGAAGAATTGAATTGAGCATCCCGAGTTGTTTGTGCTACCTGAGTTGCATGCTAGGACCGAATGGGTAAAATAGGAATGAAGTGCATCGGATAAATGAGATCTAGGGTTGAGAGACGAGCTCCGTGGTTGGCATGTAGGGGCCATCAACTGCCGGGTTTGGCGATGGGTTCGCAAATTAATGATAGTCTCTACGCTTATCGTAGATCATGCAAAGGACCGTGATTCCCAGGAAAACGGCCAATGCGAGCATAGCGCCTGCACTTGCGAAAGCATAGTGCAGAAACCTGTTGTCAAGTATCACAGTGATGACAGGGGGAAGGACGGGATAGTGTTGATCCCGGAATTCTTTCCAAATTTGTTCGCCACCCACAGCAGGAAGAAGAGGCCTCAGACAGACCACGGACTCGGATGCCTCATTGTAGCATGCCGATGCTGAGCGTGTACAGGCGCATTGGAAACCGGTTGGTTTCTTGCTAATTGTACAGCTGATGTTTAATGAAACACAGGCGTCATCGCAGTCTTCGAAGCGAAAATAGTTCGGAGACGCGTATTGGACGGAGAGAACGTAGAGCGTGAACACTATGAACAAGATTGTGGTAGCGGCCATGGTCGCAAACCGATCAGTGTTCGGAGACGCTCGAAGATTGGTTTGTGAAGTGGTTTCGTCAGACCGTCACTGAGATTCTCTGTCGTCGGAATACATCGATATTCGACTTGTTTACGTTCGTGTAGTTGACGAATGAAGAAGAATCTAGTGGAAATGTGTTTTGTACGCTTGTGGAATACTGGATTCTCTATGAGCTTTATCGCTCCAATGTTGTCCACGAAGATCACTGGACGAATAGTGATCCGTAATTCTTGGAAGAGTGTTCGAAGCCAGAGAGCAGACTTTGAGCAGTCAGTGACCGCTATGAACTCGCTCTCGGTGGAGGATAGTGAGACTGATCGTTGCTGTTGGGAAGACCACAGGACTGGACCGCCGGCAAGTGTGACAAGTGAGCCACTTACCGAGCGTCGGGTCTGTTTACATGCAGCGAAATCGGCCGAATAAAGCTTAAGCGTTTCAGCTAGCGGAGTGGACGAGCTTCCGGAGTAAACAATTGACAGGTTGGGTGTCGCCTGCAAGTAACGCAGGATCTTGAGTGCGGCCTGCCAGTGTTGTTCTGAATAGTTCTCAAGGAAGCGAGCTGGGAAACCCACGGAGAAACAGACATCTGGTCGCGTACAGATAGATAAGAACATTAGAGCGCCCAGAAGTTGGCGATAAGGTCGATCTTCTGCGCGAGTTGCAGTTGTAGGCTCAATATCGTATATTCCCGAGTCTGCGGGAATTGAGACGGGACGACAGTCCTCAAGATTGAACATTTTCAGGATGTTTTTGATGTACTTGTACTGTTTGAGCCAGATATTGTGATCGGAATCGATATGAATCTGAATGCCAAAGAAACCACTCAGAGGAGAGGTCTTGAGTTTAAATGATTTTCCCAATTTGGCAAGTGTATCTGTAATCAAGTGTTCATGAGTCGAGGTGATTAGCCCATCATCGACGTACACTGCCAGCATTAGGAGTTCGCCATTCGAGCCGTGCCAGTAGAATAGGCAGTGATCGGCTTGGCTTTGAGTGAAGTTGAGATTCCGTAGAACATCTGCCAATTTTTGATTCCAGCATCGCGGAGCTTGTTTGAGCCCGTATAGACTTTTGTGCAACAGGCATACCCTGCCGGTGTCATCTGACCATCCGGGGGGTTGAGTCATCCAGATTTGTTCCTGGAGATCGCCATAGAGGAAGGCGGTAGTTACGTCAAATTGACGAAGTTTTAGACGCATTGATGCACTCGTGTCAAGCAAAACGCGGACAGTGTCCAGCCTGGCAACAGGGCTAAAGAGCTCCTGGAATTATTGACCGGGAATGGGATTATAGCCGCGAACAACGAGACGTGCACGGTATCGGTCTATTTCATTTTCAGCATTGGTCTTCCTGCGGAAAACCCAGCGACAAGTTACGGGTTTCTTGTTCTTTGGTGGGTCGACCAATGTTCAAACACCATGAGCCTTAAGTGCGGCCATTTCCTCAGCCATTGCTCCTTTCCAGTGCTCTGCTTCTGGACTCGCAAGTGCCTGTGCAAGAGTCTGTGGCTCAGGTGAAAAGGGCGCTGCTAGCTGCACCTCTGTTTCGTAGCGCTTTGGCTTACGAAGGTTCGTACGGCGTCGAAGGTTCATTTTCATTGGCTCCATTGGGGGTATCGTGATCGAGCGCGTCGCTGCAGAATCACTTTCGTCAGCCGAGTCAAATGCTCCAGGCGGAAAGGGCTCCTCGTCAGGATGCCGGTCCTCAACGATTCTATCGCAACCGGAGGAATCATGCGCGTCCATAAAATCAGTGGCTTCATCGGCGGTTCCCAAACCGGGGACATGCGCTGCACTCTTTAGTGCCTTCCCCAAGAACCTGACGTCTTTGGTTTCCCTAATTGAAAGAGGAGAACTGATAAGCCTTTTGGGCCTGGCTCTAGCTTCTTTGCGGCTGGATGAGAAGATCGGTGGCGAGTAGAAGACTTGCCTAGAGACGACGGCTACTGAATGAAAACGACAATTCTGGTGGACAGAATGTTTGGCTCCCCCAACACACTGAAGTTTCATTCCGGCTTTTATAGTCACTGACAGGGGAGAGTTACACGGCGAACACTGACGTTTGGAGTCAGTCTACAGGCGTCCGATTTCTATCTCAGTGATCTACAGTATCGCCTGTGCGCGGTTGATCATGCTCAAAGTTCACTGACGCTTCGCTTACTCGACTGGCGTCTTCCCTGATTACCAAAACTGTGCCGACGACTGCTCTCGGTAAAACATCAAATACTCAACAGCTCCCTCCTACACAGAACAGTCGCTTGCTGAACATAGCCGGAACCTTCCGATGTGGGGAACATTGCATGTGACATTACTCGGATGCGCGGCTCCGCGATTACAGATCTCTTCAGCGGAAGCATCTATCGAACATGCAATGTGTAGAGACTTTACTAGATACTTTATCAGTTCAATGGTTCGAATTCTATAGAGAAACTCCAAGCTGACGTGACGAGCTCGACTCCAAACGGCGATAAGTCCATTTTTGTCAGATTCCGGATTTCGATTGATATGACGAGCTTTTCGAAGTACTCTGGATTAGGCTCTTCGTCCTTCTGCCTATCTGATCCCGAAGCTCTACCGAGATCATGCGCTGAAAGCTTCCACCAGAATGAAAAAACGATTTTCTCGAAATCATCAAAAATGGGCTTATCGCCGTTTGGAGTCGAGCTCGTCATGTTTGTCTAGACATCTCTGTCGCGAAATTTGCTTTCGATTGAACTGACATACGACCGCATCTCGAGACAAACTCTCGCCAAAATCGTATAAAAGGGGTTGCTCTCGAGCACTTCATTACCACACTCGTCCTCCGAGTTGAACGATGTCCGCACCGAATGGAAATCGCCAGTTGGCAGCGAGCGAAGGATCCGAAGCCGACATCGTCGTTGTCGCTCTGCCGAGGCGACTGGTCCAGGCTCTGAGGCTGCTGCGCCGACTGTATGGTACCCGGTCGTACCTGGTAACAGTCGTGGTCGGAGTTCTTGTGACCGCTTGGATCGTTTTTGGTGAGTTGACAAATCTATAGGTGACCTCCGCGATGTACATTTATGTATTCCTTCTATGTTTATTTTGTTTATTAATTATTTGTGCTCTCTACTCAGATTCCCGGGCGTCACCGGCACTGGTGCACCTCGAAGAGGTTTTACGCGAGCGAATTGACCTTGGTCAATTCGCCTGCGAGCGGCTGGGCCAACATTGGGTCTGCCTTTCCTCGGCGACTCGCCGATGCCTCGTGATGAGGACTGAGGTCCCGGTGCCCGCGGTGGCAGTGTGTCGCGCTCAGCGACAAGCTCTCCGCATGTTTATGAACGTGTGCGGAGAGTTCCGCGTATATTTATGCTTAGAATAAAAAAAAACATTTTTGCACATACTTTCTTGGTAGTTACTCGATGAGTCTTGCTTCTCATGATGAGTTCAGCTGGGATCTTACTCATGACCATGAATCATTTATCCTCCTGGAGCATGTTTGAAAAAACATTGGAAAGGGGAGTGGGAGTCTTGACATTACTCGATGAGCACTGACACATCGAGTGCCACTTCCTAACCTTCCTCCGCCTCGAGAGCTACTTTTTCTCGATCTGTACTCTCCACGATGGAGCTCCAAGGGATCGACCATGAATGTTTCATTTCTCGTCAAAGTAGCGAGATGAATGTTCGATCATTTGCTTCGAACTCGCGCGCGGCCCGTGGTCTGGCGAAATACTTGTTGTTTGTGATTGCCGTGTTGTCGGTCGTACTTGGAATTCCGGTCTACTCGGGTATGTTTCAGACGTCGTAGCATATCTTGATTACGTTTCCGTGAGAGCTGCATTCCAATTTTCCGTTACTCTCCTACAGTTTTCCTCTTAAGCTCCACTTCCACGAAGAGTGAGCGCATGGTTCGCGAGGCCATGCACCCGCGAAACGCCACGAGTCTGCAGTCGGTCGGACTTCCGACAACGGCTGCAGCGTCGAAACCGACATCGACTGTGAGGACCTCAACCATTCCGGAATCTGTGAGATCTACATCACCGACTCCAACAACACCAATGTATCGTACTCTCGCTGAACAAGTGACTCGAGGGTATTTTCCAACCACGACCGTTCGCGCTGTCAGACATGGGGAACGTCGTCAAACAACGACTCGTCGTTGGGTACCGAGTTGCACACCTCCAAGGTATACCCGTTCTTTCGTAACGACGACTCATCGCTGGTATGTCGAGCATACGACCGCCAGGCGACGTTCCTATCTCAGGCCGACTCAATCCATTTCATCATCAACTCCATCTTCGCGGGTCACATCGTCGCTTCTCACGACGGCAATCCACGGCTTCCCACGGTATCAACTACAACCACCACTCGGTCTTCTGTGACCACTGCCGAGGGTGTTGTTGCCTCGGACCTGCCGCTTACGACAACAGCTCGGATTCTTCCTTCTACTTCCACGACCAGGCGTCTCACTTCTCCAAAGTCAATCGTGCATCCAATGACAACTGACGCCGCTTCCACATCGACTCTCTCGAGTTCGATTTCGGAAATGAGCACCGAATCGATTTCATCGACGTTGCCACCCAGGCGATTCGAATTGGATATCCGTGGATATCACTGTTACCAGTTGTCGTATGTGCGGACCTGCATCTACCGCAGGGATTGACGCTGTGTCGTCATTCCTCTGCACATTCCGACTCCAGATCGCTTGTCAGCTCGAAACTATGATCCAAGTAGTTTCGCTGCTTTTGGACAAGATGTATCCGAGATACAAAGGCTCACGCAAACTATGATGAACGTAATCATCATCTTGACGGTTTCCATCTGCAAGTGATCTAAGTCTTTGGAACGTTTCTCTAGGCAGGCACTTCGTCAGAATGTCAGCAACGTTCTGTGCTGTCGGGCAATAGTGGATTGTAACTTCTCCGCGCTGTAGTTTCTCTCGACAGTAGAAATGTCTTACCTTGATGTGCTTTGAGCGCTTGTGGAAGGATGGATTCTCAGCAAGAGCGATCGTCGACTGGTTATCAACGAGCAACTTTGGTACGACTGGATGTCCAAGCTCTGCGAGTAAGCGCGCTGTCCAAATCGCGGTCTTGAGTGTCTCAGAGAGGGCCACAAGCTCCGCCTCCATTGAAGAGAGCGTCACGGCCGCTTGGCGGTTGCTTGCCCAAGGAATGACTCCGCCTCCGAACCGAATCAATGATCCGGTGGTGCTCCGTCTCGTTAGCTCGTCGCCAGCGAAATCTGCATCGCTGAAACACTCGAGCAGCTCTGGGCCGTTCCCCGTGTACCGGAGACCGAAAGTCTTGGTACCTTGGAGGTAGCGCAGCACTTTCAGTGCGAGATCCCAAAGACGTCTGGTGGGACGATCCAGGAACCTTGACAGGTATCCCACCACGTAACCGAGGTCAAAACGCGTCGCAATCGTGAGGTACATCAAACCACCAACGATTGAACGATACGGCAGTTCTGGCTCGACTTCGTCACTGGGATTCGACTTATAGCTGTTGTCCATTGGGACTGCTGTTTCCTTGCATTTTCACATCTGAAATCTGTCCAGCAGTTCTTGGATATACTTTGATTGGTGGACACGAATGACGGAGTTGTCATCTGATGATTCGACATGTAGACCGAGGAAGAACTCTAACTTCCTGGAAGTGATTTCGAACTCCTTACCGAGGTTCTCGAGAAACTCCTGCATGATCTCTTGGTCTGATCCCGCTGTCAATCCATCGTCAACGTACAGGGCAACCAAAATTCGTTTTGGGCCAATTGTGAAGTACACGCAAGGATCAGCTTGGCTCTGTGTGAGTCCAAGTCCTGTCAGAACCTGGTCGATCTTCAGGTTCCAAGCCCTTGATGCCTGACGAAGGCCGTAGACCGCCTTCAAGAGTTTGCAGACTCGATTCGTTCCATCTTCGAACCCTTTAGGTTGGTTCGTGTAGATTTCTTCCGATAGTTCCGAGTGCAGAAATGCTGTCTTAACGTCGAGCTGGTATAGCTTCAGTTTCTCCCTGGCAGCTATTGATAGAATTGTTTTGATGGTATCGAACCTAGCCACAGGCGAGTAGAGCTCTGTGAAATCTCTACCTGGACGTTGGCTGAATCCTTGAATGACCCATCTTGCACGGAACCTCTCGATGATACAAAGGCGGCTTTCTTTGCTCTGAAGATCCATCGATTCCCAACCGTGCGTCTGCCTTTTGGAAGTTCGGTGAGCTTCCAAACCTTGTGGAAATCGAGCGACGCCATCTCCTCTGCCATTGCACTAAGCCACTGTTGGCTGTAATTGGGCGTGTGAACATCTTCTATACATGTTGGTTCGTCAACCAAATTATTTACACCGGTGCTTACTGTTTCGCTGACACACATCGCAACGTGTGCGCTGCCGGCCTGGTACCTCTCCGGAGGATGCAACTTGGATCGATCTCGTAGCTCGTATCTCCCGCGCCGTTCGTTGCGTTTTTCACTTGGGGCAGCCGCTCCTGCGGCGCCATGTCCTTCGTTCGAGGATTCTCTTCCCGACACGGGGCCCGCGGATGCTGCTTCTTCACTTGCTGATGCGTTCTCTCTGGTATCCGTTGACGGATTGGCTCCTTCGATCTGTTCTTCGCCGTTGCCTTTCAGGCGCTTCTGCTTCGGCGGCATTCTCTGAGGTGACTCCTCCATCCAGTGGACTGGGAGTGCTCACTTCCACGTCCTTTGTCCTGACGATCTGTCTGGTCTCGGGATACCAAACACGATAGCTGAGACCTTCTTCGTCGATCCCGACAATGTAACCTGGGAATCCTCTGGTGTCCAACTTGTCCTTGTGCGGGGTGTGGTTGTAAAACTTGCACTCGGTGCCAAATGCTCTGATGAGACTGATGTATGGTTTTCTCCTCATGATCATCTCGTACGGTGTCTTCCCGGCTGATTCGACAAACTTTACGCCATTCGTCGTGTGAGCGAAAAGCTCACGGCTTCCGCCCAAAGGTACTTGAGAAGGCCACTGTCGATGAGCATGGTCCTTGCCAGGTCAAGCAACGACCGATTTAAACGCTCACTTATACCATTAGGTTGGGGGGTAAAAGGAGGGGAGTAACTTACATCAGCTCCGATGGCACTCATGGTCTCCTTCACTCTCTGATTCTTGAACTCAGTTCCTTCATCAGAGTGGAGATGAAACACAGTGGAACCGCTTTGATTCTGGAACCATTTGACGAACTCCGCGATGTGGTTAGGCACTTGATCCTTTGATTTCAAGAAGTACACTTTTCGAAACCGAGTCATGTCGTCAGTCAGCGTGAGAAACAGATTCGCTCCTCCAAGAGATCTCTTACGCATAGCGCAGGTGTCCGCTGGTCTTGGAGCTACCACTTTCCCGGGTTTCGGCCTGTTGCTCGAACGATGCATCTTGCCTCGGGTACATACGTCACCTTTCACGAAGTCATTGATTATCTCGTATTCTTCGCGGCTCAGCATTTTCCTGAGGGTCTTAACGTTGATGTGAGCGAACATCTCGTGTACCGCTTTCAGAATACTTTCTTCTTCAGTCCCGCAACGTTTCCCTCCACTGGTTCACTTGCATGGAACACGAACAGTCCATTATGTTGCTCAGCTCGAACTTCTTCGTTGTCTCGGAGTATGGTGATGGCTTCCTCAGTTACCAAAATGCGAAACTTCTCGTTTACTAGCTTTGAAACTGAAATTGGATTTCTGCGAAGCCTGGGTACGTACAGAGCGTCCTTCAGACATAGCGTTGCGGTCTTGTTGTCGTTGTTCACTGGCACAATCGCGGTTCCTGACCCCTGTGCACTCAGGGTGTTGGATCCGCCGAGTGCGACCACTTGGTTGTCTTCGAACGGCTTGTAGTCCGTCATCCATTTCAGGCTGGTTAGCATGTGGTGGGTCGAGCCGCTATCAACAGCAAATATTTCTTCAGCACATCGATGGGGGTAGGGCATAGGTGTGATCGGAAATTCCCGCTGAAAGTTGAGAATAGCGCAGCCGTTCCTCTGCGATCGCTTCCAGGATGGCTTCAAAGGGTGGCCCACCGCCGAGATTCTGCCTCAAGGAAAACTCAATGATGTATGAGTTGAGGTAGCCCCGATCCGTCCCATGATGACGCTTGTTCCTCCATTTCGCCGATCGCCGAAGTCTCTCGATGGTTTGGCTGTGCACCTTCGTCTTGGGATCGACGAAGTTTTTTTTGTGATTCACGGTATGATGCTCATACCCTCCAGTCTTCAGCTGCCTTGGGTTGTAACCTTTCCAACAATTTGGGTATATCGTTCAACCGGGCTCGATGTTTGCCTTTATGGCCCGGAGCAACGTCTCGGCGCAGCGATCTGGGACCGGCACAACGAAACACTGCTTCGTGGTTCTACAGATGCCGCCGAAAATCCACTGCTGGGGCAGTATGCGACCTACATTGTTCTTCCGCTTGGCGAACTTGTTCCGTCTATCTCGACGATTTGTCCGGGCCCCCTGATTCTGCTGCGGGGTTCATTCAGTAGCTTCCTGAAGATAACCTCCTAAAGCGAATGGTTCCAGGCAACCGCGGTCGCACACCCTATTCCGATTTCCTGAGCACACCATTTCACTGAAGTTTGTTCACGAGACCACTCATACAAGAAAGTCATTGTTGACATACGGCAATTTCGTTCCCGCAAGCCAGGTTCCGACACGAAGTGAGCATTCCTCATCTTACACAGTACAACGCCAGCGGGAACGTTCATCACTTAGTTTCAGTCGCATTTCATGTCCGCGTTGACATCTCCGATGGCTTGGCAAGACGCCCTTCACTTGCAGGAAATTCACCGCGGCAGCCTCAGTTTTTGGCAGAAGATTTCGTTCTAGGAAGAAACCGTTACATGATTTCGTACTTTTTATTGCGCATATCCCCACTTCCCCAGCTAGCTGAGCCGTCGTTTCCCCATCCCTGACTTCCACGCTTCTGGCAGTTCGTGTCCTCCGCCACGCTCGGGATAATTCGATACCATCGGGCTAGAAAGCCCTAAAAATACCACAGCCCCACAAATTACGCCGGCTCCTGGCTCGCTGCTTATCGCTGACCATGCTCCCTTGCTTGAGAGCAGCCCGCGCTTTGTTCAAGAGGAAACTCGCCAGGCCGTCAGTGTGGTGGCTTGCAGCCGCTACTTCGTAGTCGGCTCAAGTCGGCGGGCGTATACTGAAAGAGAACCCGCTCGATAACTAGGGCTGTGGCAGAAATATGTGGAGCCAAGGCGACGACGAAGTTTGTTGAGTGGCTTTAATAAAATTTCGCGCCCGAAATCGGAAATTTCGCTATTTCACCCCGAAAATACGGGTGAAAAACGCCTCTTGTCTGTGACTCATCTTCGTATCCGCCACCGTCATCCGTGGTCGCCGCAATTGAGGATCTCACCCTCTTCCCATTCACTTTTCGTGCGAAAATCGGGGTGGCTCTAAACAAATTGCGCACACTGTACCTACCAGCCGGCCTTTGGCCGACTGATGTCGGCTGCGCTGGGCGCGGTTGGACGACGCTCCCTGCCGTCGAGGCACTTTTCTCTCTCTTCACTGGGTCAGCATTATGATTTTGAAAAGTATGGTCAGATTGGTCTCGGAATCACGCATCCAGAGTAGGAAAGTAATGGTCACATTGGTCTCGGAATCACCCCTCCAGACTTGGAGAGCAATGGCCAGATTGGTCCCGGAATCACCCCTCCAGACTTGGAAAGTGATAGGACTAGAAGTCGTGGGGTTCGAAGGTAGAGGATCGAAGGTGTGGAACACTAGCTCAGTTGACAACAAGAGTGACAACGCAAGAGACGTATAGAGTAGAAGGCTCTGTACCACAGTGAAGTTTATTCGAAAACGAGGGTCCTTATATACCTAGAAGGGGAGCGGAGCTCTCCCATGATTGGTCTAGAGTCCACACTTTTTTTTTTGACCGCGCCTGCCCAGTTTGGGAAACAGAACGGACCACCACCAGGTAAGACCACGCCATGGATCCAGAACGGAAACGTATCCTCGACCTGCAAGTCGCAGCGTTGAAAGAGAAGGCCAATACAACAGTGTGGCCGATCAGTTCGGAAATAGCGTACAATCTCGCGCAGTCAGGAGTTGGAGTCACTCCAGTCGATTTCCGACTCGGTCTCCACAAGACTCCATATCCGCACCGGCCGGAGATTCCGAGACGTACGGAAAGTCCATGCTCATGGCACTGCTTCAACAGGACACTCGAGCAATCGACTTCGCGATTTCCTACCTGTTTAACAGGAAAGGAAGGGTCATGGAGCGAGTCCCGGCGAACGTGCAAGAAAACCCAGAACAACCGGTCTACGAGTTCAGGGCCCAAAACGATGAAACATGCTTCGTGGGTTCACTAGGAGCTGGACGATGCGTCGTCAATCTTCCCGTGGAAGTGGAGAACCAGGTGGTCGCAAACTGGTGCACCAACAATGCGAACATCCCAGGATACGTGGACTACCTCGACACGTTGGCATGCTTTCTCGCCGGATATGGATCTCGAGAAACTCAGTCTCGATCCAACCGAAAGGCAAGATTCTCCGCAATCATGACATCGCTGTCAGGATTCGGCGGTCAGCAGCCGGTCGGAATAGACCTCGGATTCCTCGACACGTTCCGGTCCAACCCGAATCAGGAAAAGCCGCCGCAGGGGTGGCCACTTTCCTCATGTCCACACACCATCGCACGAGGATGTTTGGACTGCTCACATACGCGATAGTTCGCCCAGTATGCAACGCCGGGATGTCCCTGTACCGGAGATACCGGGAATTCAACGCGGTCTTCCCCGGACTGATCTTCGAAACCGGATTTTCCGCTGATGAGGCTTCGCTCGGATAATTGTGACAGCTTTCCGCGGAGTTGGGAGTTCTCGGTTACCGAGAATCTTGTGTTCAAAACGACCACGTCCGCAAAGTTGCAACTTGTTCGCTCCCGTCCCCGAGACGTTTTTCGGCTTCCTGCATCGAAATAGTTCCTAGCCTTTGTCGCCTTCGGTTCGATGACGGAGAAGCGGTTCCGCTTCGGCGGGGACTGTCACGGATTTCGCTACTGCGAGTGTATAAGTCAAGCAAGTCTAAAGCATTCGAAGGGAGAGAATAGAGCTCCTCTCCAAGAAAATGTGTGCACCTTACGACACTGTAGAGTGTGCGTGTGTTCGAAGAACGCAGAGGTCAAGATCATCAATAAAACAGTGCTGAACCAATCTCGGAGACCCGAAACGGGAGTTATCCATCTAGAGAATTGACACTAGATAAGTCACATCTTAACATTAGTTGACAGATGGTCTAGTTTGTAGGTCGGAGGGGTTGTAAACCCGACTCCGTACTCTTCGTTTTATGTGGACTGTCTGTATCAGTCCCTTACATCTGCTGTCGGGATTGGGACCCCGATTTCGTTGCATTTCTCAAACGTCGTGGCCTGGGAGTACTTTTTTTTTTGTCTCAGAGGTATATGGGTCAGTGAGTTCTGACCGGGGAATGCATTTACGCACGCCTAGAGGAAAATCCAGGGAGTGTGGGGCTCACTCAGTTGTGAACCGAGAATACCCACTAACCCTCCGTGCTGAGCCCGGACCGCATTCCTCTGGTTTGTTACCTATACGCTGGGAACTCGGGGGTACAGGCCCCCGTTTTTTTATTACTTCCAGACGGTAAGGGATTGAATCAAGCATTTTGGTACTTCTTTGGGGGTCGTCATGTGCTCTTCTTCTATCTGGGCAGGTTCGCTAGAGCGGTTCACCTGCCCGAAAGTTTACCTGAGGTCTTCCGGGTGCATCCGCCGAGGGTATCTCAACCCCCTCGGTGGAGCCCATGGGGCCACACCTCCCCATGTACTTCACCCTTCCAGGGTCCTGCGTTGACTGTGTAGAGCTTCGCACATGAACATAGTGTGCTCAGCGTCGTCCTCAAGACCTGAGCTGCAGATGATGCAGCTTGGAGAGGGAGCTTTCCCGATGAAGTGCAGATACGTTTGAAAGTTTCCGTGTCCTGTGACCATTTGCGATGTATAGTAGGAGAGTTCTCCGTGGTCTCGGTCGATCAATTCCTTTATTTTCGGTATACATGCATGTGTACGCCGCCCTTTACGGGAGAGGTCCCAGGCCTGTTGCCAGGACTCCATAGTCTGATTTTTGATTTCATCGTCTGTTCTCGTGGGTTCCTTGTCATCCTCTTCGTTGCTGTAAGATCTCTCTCGCAGTCTCGAGTTTGTGTACGTCCTCGCCTTTTCGATGGCTAGTAGCGGCCACGGGGTGGTGCCGGCGAGTACTAGCAGTGCGTCTGTTGACACGGTGCGGTAGCAGCGTGTGATTCTAATGGCCGAGATTCGCTGTGTTCTTTCTAGAGCGTCTCTGTTCTTCTGAAAACGCATTGCCTCCGGTCCCCAGATCGGGGCGGCATAGAGCGCAATTGATTCGGCTACGGATGCAAGGACCTTCCTTTGGGCCTCCGAGGCCCCGTAGGTTCTTGGAAGGATTCTTGCTATGCTGTTTGCGGCTTTCGCTGCTTTAGCGCAGACATTTGCTACATAGATTGTTCCTCGGGCATCTGCTTGGAGGTGTACTCCGAGGTATTTGGCGGATTTTCCCACTGGGACGGCGTGTCCCTGCACGATGATGTTCGGCAAGGGGTCCGTTCTTCTTTGTATGAGCATGACAGCTTCCGTTTTCTCGGGGGCTATTTTGAGCAGGTTTTCGTTCATCCATAGCGAGATGATGTCTATCGATAGAGTTGCTTTCTGTTCTATTTCCTCTGTGGATTTTGCTGTTATGACCAGGGCGAGGTCGTCCGCGTAGGCCACTTGGGAGAGGCCTGATGACAGTTTAAGGCGGAGTACGTTATCGTATGAGACGTTCCACAGGGTCGGTCCGAGGACCGAGCCCTGCGGGACTCCGGCAGTCATCGGGTGCTCACTCCCGTTTTCGTCTACTATGCTTCTGTGCTGTAGGTATGAGCCGATGATTCGCTGTAAGTAGGGGGATATTCCTCTCTGCTCGAGCGCCCGGGGGATAACGCTCCATTCGACAGAGTTGAATGCGTTTTTGATGTCCAGGAGAGGGAGGATACAGATGTTCCTTCGCTGACGTGGGACCCTCCTTTCCGTTTCCGCTATTCGTTTGATGTACTCCTTCGCGTGGAGTGTAGAGCGGCCTTTCCGGAAGCCGAATTGGACCTCGGAGAGGTTTCCGTCTTCCAGTTCATCTTGAAGTTTTGCGTTAATAACGCTCTCCACTCCCTTTGCGATTGTGCTTAGGAGGCAGATCGGGCGGTACGCGTCCTTCTTTCCCGGTTTGGGGATCAGGACAAGTTTTGCTGTTTTCCATTCCGTTGGGAAAATTCCTTCTTCTAGTATCCTGTCAACCATTTTTGCAAATACCGCGGGCCAGCGGTTCATCATTGTCTTTGTGGCTCCTGCCGGGATGCCATCCGACCCAGGGGCCTTACGGGTCGAGATGCGTTTGGCCACCCACTCGATTCCTCTTATTGTGGTTTTCGGTGTGTCTTCTTCTTGGGTTTGATGCTGTTTTCGGATGAATGGCTTTCCTGCAGGGAAGAGTGTTTTGACTGCATTCTCCACCGTTTCTCTTGAGAGCTTCATCTTTTTACTTCCGAGCTTCTCTCTGATGATTTGGTACGGTAGCCCCCAGACATCGTCACGGAGGGAGTTAACCAGCTCTTTCCATTTTGCTCTCTTGGCTGCTTTGATTCCGGTGTGGTATTCTTTTTTGGCATCTCGGTAGGTGTTGAGGATTCTTTCTGCTTCCGTTGAAAGTGTGGTCGGGCTTCTGCGTGATCGGACGTAGCTTCTCCTCGCTGCGAGGCAGGTTCTTCTGAGTGTCGCCACCTCAGGCGTCCACCAGTATGTTGGGCCTCTGTTACCCTGCCGTGCGGTAGGGCGGGGAGCTGCGTGGGAGCAGGACTCCTCCAGGATCCTCCGGATTGTTGTGGCGGGGAGATTGTCTTTGGTTATCCTCCTGCATTTTTCGTCCATGTATTCTATTAGTAGGGGTCGATTTTTTTCAGTGATCCTCCAGGCTCCGAGTGGTTGGGATCGGTTTTCCTGTAGGCTGGTGGTCATCTTGAATTCTACGTTATTATGATCGCTCGAGGATTCTACTTCCTCGTTCACTTTCCAGTCGGTAATTTTCGCAGGGACTGTGCACGCCGTGATGTCGATAAAGGATGATCTGGTACCGATCTGGAAAGTGGGTATCTTTCCGTCGCTCAGTACGTAGAGTCCCGCAGCAGCCATCGAGTGCTCTAGTTCGCGGCCTCTAGGTGAGTTGGAGCGGCTTCCCCACGTGCTGTTGTGGGCGTTGAAGTCTCCTCCAATCACAATTCGGCCTTTCGTTATTTGGACGATGTCTTCTATTCCCTTAATGTAATCCTTGAATATTTCTGTCTCGTTGTTGTTTGGTGAGAAATAGCAGCTTAGGATCAGGAGGTCAGTGTCCGCTAGTGCTACTTTGGAGATTCCCTGTTTTGAGTGTTTGAGACGGATCGCGCATTTCCTCGCGATCCAGATGGCAGTGTCGCCTGAGTCATCTGCGATCCATCCTTCGTCCTTCTTGATCCTTCACTGAGTATGCATATATCTACATTCTCTCTTTCCACTCCTCGATCGAGGTCGTCGTGGGCATTTTCGCATCTGTTCAAGTTTATCTGTATTATTTTCAATTCCATGTTTATTTGTTGAGTTTTAAGGTCTTCTTTCCTCGATTCCCAACCGTCTTCCATGCGTAGTTCCCATTTTCCGGGGTTTCATCCGTTTCTTTCGTATGCAGTTGATCCCCGGGAGTTTCCTGGGTGTGCCCCTGAGGATTTTTCTGGGTGTGCTCCCGAGGATTTTTCTGGGTGTGCTCCCGAGGATTTTTCTGGGTGTGCTCCCGAGGATTTTCCTGGGTATGCATCCGTGGGTTTCCTCGGTGGACTTTCGGTTGCTTTCCTGCAGATTTTCTTGGGTGTGCCATCGGGCTGTTCTTTGTTTCTTTCTGGCTTCTACAGTGTCTGTGCGCGCTTTGACTAGGAGTTCTTTGTATTTCGGGCATACTGTCGAGTATGCCGAATGGCCGTCTTCGTCGCCGCTCGTGCATCTGGCCGTATCTGAGGTGCATTCTTTACTGATGTGTCCGCTGTTTCCACAGCAGTAGCATCGTTTCTCTGTTACCGGTGGTAGTTTGCACTCGTGGGCTCGGTGACCGACCCCTTGACATTTGTAGCAGATTGGGACTTCGTGCCATTCCCTTATGGCTGACGTTTGCCATCCGATGCGGATTTTCCCAATCTCAATTAGCTTGTTCGGATCTGCTCTTGTGACTCGGACGACTGTCGTTCGGTTTCCAGCTGCTGTTCTCCCTATCTTATCGACTTTGATTGTGTTTGGTTCCTTTCTACCGAGGATTTTTGTGACTTCTCGTGCTATCATCTCCTCGGTTGCGTCAATATCTAGTTTGTAGATCACCACTGCTGAGGAGAGCTTCGGGCCTCTTGCGGTTGCCGAGAGTTTGAGCTCCTCTGTTATGAAGTGAACAAGTCTCTCCTGTCCCCCTTTGATCTTCTCGGTGACTTGGAGTCTCAGTCCTTTGTTTGTCTCCTGAGTTCTTCTTATATCGATGCCAAAACCTTTCGTGTCCACCTTGTTCTTGAGATTTCTTAGCACCTCCGCAAAAGTTGCTCCCCCGGTGTTCACTTCGACCGCTCCTTGGTGGGGTCTCCCTGTGGTGGGTTTTTTTGATGAACCCTTACGAGTTTCTTTCGGATCTCTGCTTTCCGTGGATATTTCTGCAAGGTTCTCAATTTTCGCTAGGGTCCAGGTGCACTCTATGATTTTCCTGACTTTGTTGAGGTCTGCAGATTCTTGTACTCTGATGAGGATCTTTTCTTCCTTCTTGAGGCGGAGTTTCAACAGCTCCACCGCTGCCTTTTGAATTATGGCTGTCATTCCTGCAGGGTCTGTGGCGTTTTCGACTTTTCCTACGAGTAAGGTGTTCTTCTCTTCAGTGTTATTCGATTCTCCTGGTCTCAGTAGCTTTGAGCCGAGGAGGGTCTCCGTTTGTGCTATGTCTCCTTTTTTAAGGTAGTCCACGCTTCGAATTGCCGGGAAATATTTAGCAAGTTGTTCGATCAGTCCCTGTGTGCGAGGATTTTTCCCCTCTGAGGAGTGGACGAGGAGCCTGTATGGTCTGCTGCTCGCTGGTCCGATTCTCGTCAGCTGGGTTTTTTCGAACGCTCCCTTCGGCCACTGCTCTTCTGAGATATTCGCTATATCTTCGAGTGTTTTTGCTGTGAGGATTTTCTTTCTGATTTCGGCCGTCCTTGCTGCATCTTGTTCCCTCTTGGGTGGGGTGTCCGCTCGGCTTTTGCTTTCTTCCAGAGTTCGGATTTTGGCTTGAAGTACTTCGATTTGTTCTTGAGCCTCGTCTAGTCTTCTATCCGCTTCCTCTATCATTCTGGTGTTATGCGAGCTCTCGGTAGCTTCCCTGATGTGGTCCTTGACCATCGAGGTTAGTTGATGCTCCATTCTAAGGGTCGCCGTTGGTAGCGCCTTTGAGATCGCTTTTATTTCCTTAGCAACGTTTCTTGCCTTGCACTGGTCTGCTAGCTGAGCGAGGTGTCGGGTGAGCTGTCCTGTGATCACTTCCCGGATCGCTTCCTCAATGTCTATTTTCTGTCTCTTGTCTGTTTCTTCCTTGGCTGGGGAGCATTCCTTTCTTTTGAAGTTTGCTGCTAGGGTTCTGTCACCAGTCTCCATGGTTTCCTCTTCGGTTTCTTGGTTTTTTTTGGGTGTGCCCTCCTGCGACGTTGACGTCCTCCGTGGGTCTCATCGGTTGATTTTCTTCGGTATGCGCTTCTACTGTGTACGTGATGCTCAGAGGGCTTCCATCGTCGCCGGGGGGAGGGGTTGCCTTCGTTTGAGCCTTCAGTAGTGCTCCGGCCAGACCGGCTCCCACTGCTTTCGTGAGATCCGTGGCCGTGAGGGTTCTCTGTGGCCTTGGAGTGCTCTG
Source organism: Phytoseiulus persimilis (assembly GCA_037576195.1). Lineage (NCBI taxonomy): Eukaryota > Metazoa > Arthropoda > Arachnida > Mesostigmata > Phytoseiidae > Phytoseiulus > Phytoseiulus persimilis. The sequence continues at coordinate 32,125,733 of CM075103.1, forward strand.
CTCGGGGAGCGGCGCTTCGTCTTGAGGCTTTCTTGAAGTGGCGTCTTGGAACTCACGGTCTGGGACTGCTTCCTCCGAGATGTCCATTTCTTCCGCAGATGTTGGCAAAGGCCACACGTCTTCGCTGATGTTAGTTGTCTCCTCTTTCTCTCTAGATATTACGTAGGGCAAGGTTTTGCTTCTCGTTTCTGCCCTGACGGACTTCGAGGTTTCCAGTTTGGTCTGCCAGGCGCTACCGGGCTGGTTGGGTTCCGCAGTGGGTCCCCCGTCAGCTCGCGGTCCGCCGTCGGTTCCTGCTCGGGCCGGAGCATGGCTTTCCTGGCGTCCCTCGGTCTCCTGGCTAGGTTGGTAGTCGAGGGGTTCGTGTCGGCCTGCCCGCTCAGGAATCTCCGCATGGTTGCCCCAAGGCCTTCGCCGTCGGCTCGCCCGCCTAAAGGCCTCCGCGTGACTGCTTGTCGGCGTATGAGGTGACTCTAGACGGTTATGCTGCAGTAGTCTGCTGGTAGCTTAGTTTCTGAACTGAAAAGATCTTGCTAAAGTGTGTGGGTAGGGTGCCCGAGGTCCAGTCCCGCCGGCATCCAGCGGTGGCGTCGGGTTTTTCGCTGTCAGCAGGGCTAAGTTAGCTGTTGACTGTTACTCCGCGCGGGCCGGAGCCGGAGCAGGGATTTCGGTGTAACCACCGGATATCGGCTGGAAACTAGGAGTTTCTGCACTTGCCTGCCTGCTCTGGCCTTCTGTCTTCGGTTGGCGCCAAAAATTAACTATCAACGCTAGGTAATTCTCGATATTTTCCACTTTTCCGGGAACGCTTCTGGAAAGCGACTGTCATGCACGACTGTCAAGAACTTCGTCGACCTGGGAGTACTGTGAGTCATCTGAATGTGTCATACTCTCAGACGCGTGCGAGATCTGAGCCCGACAGGCTTCAGATTCTGATCTCCAACATCCCCTCTGGCTGTCGAATCCGAAGATCTCGCAGCTAAAAAAAAAAAAAGTATTCGCAGGATAGTTCCGTAATGTGGTTGAACATTGAATATCCCTTCTGGCTATGTAGATTGAGGAATCAGTCGAGCCCAAATTTTCTTGAGAAAATCGAGTGATTCCTTCACAGTGATTATTTCAGTTTGGATTGTTCGTGGATCCAAATATTCGCGGTAGTCGGTAGACGCTACAACCGTTCGTTTTTCATCGAGACTGCATGCGCAGTTAGGGAGTTCGGAGTAGTTTCTCTGGAGAGTGTACTATGGGTGGAGCCAGTTGGGGGGCATTTAAATAAAAGTTGAGGAAGTGCCATGTGGAATATGACCTTTTTCTTGGTGATTCGACCTGAAAATCATAATCCATGTGTCTCAAGATTCGTACCATTTTCCCCTCTCACAGACAAGTAATGATTTATTTCAATAAAGATGAAAATCCGTAGAGTTTTCGATGGTTTCACTCAATATTTCCAGTTTGGTTGCTGAGAGTCGTCGATCCAAGTTGCGAGAATACGGGAAAAGTCGGTTGATTTCGCCCCAGGCGGATAGGATAAAAGGCGGGCGGAATTAGTTCGGAGTACAGTTCGTTTCGAGCTTGGGCGAGATTGAGTTTCTTTTTCGTGATGCTGTTACGTTTTGGTAGTCGCACATCGGAGAACTCATCGAGTCGTTCGGGTGGATCAGGATCAACGCGGCATTCAAGGCAATCGTAGAATCGAGCGGAGCCCTCAGCCAGTGGATTGAGCAGGTAAAGACGTCGTCGGGAGGAAGCCCCAAGGAGTCCAGCAGAGGAGTCAGCAAGCGACGAACGGATTCAGTGCAACCAGGGCTCCCGACCCGTCGTTGATCAAGGGACCGATCCCCTCGACATGTGGAGTCGGCTGTTGGGTCTCGCTGACCCGGAGGAAGAGCGCCGTGCTGCCCAGCGTGACGATGTGGTCCGTGGCACGTCCCCAAGTGCCGGAATGGAGCGCCCGGCAAGGGAAGCCAGGGGCGTCACCGATCGGGAACGTCGGGGACCTAGTGCCCTTTACGGAAGGAGATCGACATCTGTCGACTTTTTTGGAAATCGTCGGGAGGGCAGTGTCGGACGCCCGCGCTCGGATATTTCATGGTCCGACATGTGTTTGGTGCCGATGGATTCTGCTTCTCGTCATCCTGGCAGTCCTTTTCTTCGTCGGATTCGTAGTTGGTGAGTGGAGACAAAACTGACATTAGTAATCGAGGGTCTGCCGAGTTTATGGGAGCCGTTAGGTGAAAGTGCTGTTCTTTTAGTAGGTTTGACGGTGTCAGGCGCAGACAACTCCGCAGAGACAAGCAGCGGCAACACTGAGGTGTCTCGGAAGCTCACGCTCTCGGCGGAGGCCGTGAGCAGCAAGGTGGAGACACGGTTTAGAGGACCCATGGGGTCGAAGACGGGTTCAGGGACACCCGCACTCGCGAGTAGTGAAGAAGCCGTGCGCGAGAGCGGCGAAGCGAGTAGGATCTCGCTTAACAGTTTCGTTCGTCGACCAGTGGACGGACGATTGCTATGTTACTCGGTCATGAGCCGGAGCTGCGTTCTACTGCGCGTGCAGCGCGTTGAGAAGCCCGAGGAGGTCGTAGTGAGGGCCGGGCAGGGAGTGTTTTCTCCTATGTGTCGTGGATACGATATATTTGTAGAGCTGTGATCCATGTAGGATGAACCAAAATGAAGAAAAATTCAAGCCGGAATTGGTGTTGTGTTCATTGATTGAAGATATGGCGTTCATGCATATGTTTGGAGAACTTAGGATGTGATTATATCTGTTGTTCAGGATTGAGGGTACCTAGCATGCTTCACATCGTTGAAGGGGTTCAGACGGAACCGCTGTGACTGCTAGAACTGGACTCCGGCCAGTCGAGTGGTTGAGCGCGTTTCAGCTCAATTCTTGTTCTGAGTAGCTGTGTTTTCAACTCGTAATTCTCGTTGAGGAGATCGAGTAATCGTTGTCGGACTTTGGAGTTACTTTCGGATTGCTTTCTGTTGAGGGTTTCGAGTTGCTCAGTGTAATCACACGAGTATTTGGAGGCTGTTGATTCCTCTAGTTCGTGTTTGAGGCGAGCGATTTTCTATTGATAGAATGCGCGTCCGTCATGCCAGTTTCCTGTGTCTCGATCATAGAGGCGCTGTTTAGCCTCTGATTCAGCGCGTATATCGTAGATCTTTTGCTTGAGCATGCGGATCTCTGTCTCAGCGAGCTCATGTTGACGGGCTTCTTCTGATACGACAGGGTCATCCGCACCAGTCGCGCACTCTACTAGTAGTGTTTCGGCATATTCTGCCGACCCAAGTGCGGGGGCCGTCAGCCTAGCGCGGCGTGCCGCGGTGTGGAGTAATTTAGCTTTTTCGTTGAAGCCAGGCGTGATTGCCTGTCTATAGTAGAATCTGGACTGTTCGTCTATCTGGGGCCAAAGGCGGTCTGACGCCTTCTGAGCAACATCGCGTGGAACACGATGCAAATCCTGGAGTTCCAGTACGTGAAACCAGAACGGTGTCTGTTTGGGCATAGTGCAGGGTAGTTGGGATTGGGGAGAAACCAAGCGACGGACTGCGAGCGGGCGGGGTGAACTGCGTCCAAGGAACCAAGGAAAAACACGAGAGACCTGGAGGTGTACATCAAGTTAATACCGTGATTTGATGCCATGCCGAAGGGGAATCACGCGGGAGAAGTCGAAGAAGTGAATAGAGGCCGAAGAAGTGCTCTTAGAAACAGAGAGAGAAAAGATGCGGATGAACCACGCACAGCACAGCTAGCTGCCTCCTCCAGATACGTCGCAGATTCGCGGCAGTTTGGAGGGCCATGGAAGGAGCATTCCGAGTTGTTTGTGCTACCTAAGTTGTATGCTAGGACCGAATGGGTGAAATAGGAACGAAGTGCATCGGATAAATTAGATCCAGGGTTGAGAAACGAGTTCCGTGGTTGGCATGCAGGGACCATCAACTGCTGGGTTTGGCGATGGGTTCGCAAATGAATGGTAGTTTCTACGCTTATCGTAGATCATGCAAAGGACCGTGATTCCCAGAAAAACGGCCAATGCGAGTATAGCGCCTGCACTTGCGAAAGCATAGTGCAGAAACCTGTTGTCGAGTATCACAGTGATGACAGGGGGAAGGACGGGATAGTGTTGATCCCGGAATTCTTTCCAAATTTGTTCGCCACCCACAGCAGGAAGAAGAGGCCTCAGACAGACCACGGACTCGGATGCCTCATTGTAGCATGCCGATGCTGAGCGTGTACAGGCGCATTGAAACCGGTTGGTTTCTTGCTAATTGTACAGCTGATGTTTAATGGAACACAGGCGTCATCGCAGTCTTCGAAGCCAAAATAGTACGGAGACGCGTATTTGACAGAGAGAACGTAGAGCGTGAACACTATGAACAAGATTGTGGTAGCGGCCATGGTCGCAAACTGATCAGTGTTCGGAGACGCTCGAAGATTGGTTTGTGAAGTGGTTTCGTCAGATCGTCACTGAGATTCTCTGTCGTCGGAATATATTGATATTCGACTTGTTTATGTTCGTGTAGTTGACGAATGAAGAAGAATCTCGTGGAAATGTGTTTTGTGGAATACTGGATTCTCTATGAGCTTTATCGCTCAATGTTGTCCACGAAGATCACTGGACGAATAGTGATTCGTAATTCTTGGGAGAGTGTTCGAAGCCAGAGAGCAGACTTTGAGCAGTCAGTGACCGCTATGAACTCGCTCTCGGTGGAGGATAGTGAGACTGATCGTTGCTGTTGGGAAGACCACAGGACTGGACCGTCGGCAAGTGTGAAAAGTGCGCCACTTACCGAGCGTCGGGTCTGTTTACATGCAGCGAAATCGGCGTCGAATAAGCTTAAGCGTTTCAGCTAGCGGAGTGGACGAGCTTCCGGAGTAAACAATTGACAGGTTGGGTGTCGCCTGCAAGTAACGCAGGATCTTGAGTGCTGCCTGCTAGTGTTGTTCTGAATAGTTCTCAAGGAAGCGAGCTGGGAAACCCACGGAGAAACAGACATCTGGTCGCGTACAGATAGATAAGAACATGAGAGCGCCAAGAAGTTGGCGATAAGGTCGATCTTCTGCGCGAGTTGCAGTTGTAGGCTCAATATCGTATATTCCCGAGTCTGCGGGAATTGAGACGGGACGACAGTCCTCAAGATTGAACCTTTTCAGGATGTTTTTGATGTACTTGTACTGTTTGAGCCAGATATTGTGATCGGAATCGATATGAATCTGAATGCCAAGAAACCACTCAGAGGAGAGGTCTTGAGTTTAAATGATTTTCCCAATTTGGCAAGTGTATCTGTAATCAAGTGTTCATGCGTCGAGGCGATTAGCCCATCATCGACGTACACTGCTAGCATTAGGAGTTCGCCATTTGAGCCGTGCCAGTAGAATAGGCAGTGATCGGCTTGGCTTTGAGTGAAGTTGAGATTCCGTAGAACATCTGCCAATTTTTGATTCCAGCATCGCGGAGCTTGTTTGAGCCCGTATAGACTTTTGTGCAACAGGCATCTCTGCCGGTGTCATCTGACCATCCGGGGGGTTGAGTCATCCAGATTTGTTCCTGGAGATCGCCATAGAGGAAGGCGGTGGTGACGTCAAATTGACGAAGTTTTAGACGCATTGATGCACTCGTAGCAAGCAAAACGCGGACAGTGTCCAGCCTGGCAACAGGGCTAAAGAGCTCCTGAAATTCTTGACCGGGAATTTGATTATAACCGCAAACAACGAGACGTGCACGGTAATCGGTCTATTTCATTTTCAGCATTGGTTTTCCTGCGGAGACCCAGCGACAAGTTACGGGTTTCTTGTTCTGTGGTGGGTCGATCAATGTCCAAACACTATGAGCCTTCAAGTGCGGCCATTTCCTCAGCCATTGCTTCTTTCCAGTACTCTGCTTCTGGGCTTCTCAAGTGCCTGTGCGAGAGTCTGTGGCTCAGGTGAAGAGGGCGCTGCTAGCTGTGTCCTCTGTTTCGTAGCGCTTTGGCTTACGAAGGTTCGTACGGCGTCGAAGGTTCAATTTTCATTGGCTTCATTGGGCGTATCGTGATCGAGCGCGTAGCTACAGAATCACTTTCGTCAGCCGAGTCAAATGCTCCAGGCGGAAAGGGCTCCTCGTCAGGATGCCGGTCCTCAACGATGCTATCGCAATCGGTCCATCATCCGGTCGGAATCATGCGCGTCCATAAAATCAGTGGCTTCATCGGCGGTTCCCAAACCGGGGACATGCGCTGCAGCTCTTTGGTGCCTTCCCCAAGAACCTGACGTCTTTGGTTTCCCTAATTGAGGGAGGAGAACCTGGGAGATACACACACAAGCCGTCAACACGGTCGGTGTAACCGATCAGAAACGCGGGGATGCCGCGGTGTGTCCATTTGTCAGTTTCTCCTTCGTTGTAGATGAAGCAGGGGGAGCCGAAAGGGTGTAGATGAGAGATTCTTTGGTTTCACTTTGTAAATTGTTTCAGTACGGAGACTTGTTTGTTTAGGGGACAAACGTCTACGATATTGAGAATAGAAAACGGCAGTATCTGCAAGCTTCTGGCCACAAGAATTTCGGAAGTTTTGAATCAAGGAGCATGGTTCTAGCGAAGTTTAGTGATAGTTTGATTTTGACGGTTCAGCGCGGCCGTTCTGAGGGAGAACAGGCAACATGGCTCATGACGAGCTCTGCGCCGATTGAAGCTAGGAGAAGCTTTGACTTGAGCATTATTGAATTCTAGACCGTGGTCACAGACGAGTTGCTTGACTTGAGTACCGGTTTGAGTGTGAAACCAAGTGAGGAATTGCTAGATGAGAGCGGGAGCTTGATCTTTGGTTTTGAGCGAGAAGATTCGATTGAAACGAGACATGGTGTCTTTCATATTCATAAAGTAACGTTCTCCTTTGAGACCAGGAGTTGACATAGGACCACACAGATCGGTGGAATGTATCCCAGGGACCGCTGGTAGCAGCTGAATCGGGTTTCGAGCGATACGTCGCCCGATTCAGTTTTCCTTCAATACAGGCAGTGCAGGTGATCTGGTCCCTTTTGAAGGGAATCCCCTCTCGAGCTAAAAATTGCTGAACTTGGCGTTTATTAACGTGTCCAAGTGTTTCATGAGCACTCTGCAGAGTGACTGATTGTGACGAAGAAAGCAAGCATTCGGCAGATATGGGAATCGTCACAGCTGTAGCTCGGAGGGCAAAGAGGCCGTCGTTCACTCGAACCCTGAGAGTAGCTAAGTCTCGGTTCAAGCGAAGGGTGGTCTTAGTGGCAGTAAGTTGACCAATTGTCATTCATCAGACAGGCCATCGACACGAGGTTTCGCCTCATTTCGGGCACATAGAGAACCTCAGTGGAGATGTGAAAAGAGTTTCTCCATTGGAGCCGTTCACAACAAGCAAGATCTCGCCTTCACCAAACGCTTGAAGTTGTTGATGACCGCCGACTTTCACAGTACGGGGACAAGAGTATGCGAGATAATTGCGGAAAAGATCCAAATCATTGCAAATGTTGTGGGTTGCCCCAGAATCGATTAACCATACTGAGGAATCAAGATTGTTATGCGCAGCAGAGGCAATGTGAACCTCGACATCAGATCCGAAGGGATCGATTGTCTCAGCATTATAGGCTGTTGGGCGAGAAGTGCGCCTCTGATTCAGAGGTGGCTGGCGAGAGCGTGGGGGTTGGGTCGAAACACGAGGTCGAGGAGGTTGGCTTGATCGCCAAGCATTAGCGGGTGGAGCCTGAGTTGGATTGGAGGGGACTCTTCGGTTTTGATTCGAGTTCTGGTAGCGAGCATTGGAGTTGGAGTTGTACGAGTTAGAATTGAAGCGGGAAGCGCGTTGAAAAGTATTCGAAGGACGTGATTGAGGTCGGTAAGAGGAGTTCTGATTACGACGAGTATCGTATTGAGGACGATTGTTGAAGTTGGGTCGTCTATTTGAGCGAATAGAGAGACGAGAGAACAAGGCGGTCGGATCCGCCTGGGAGGAGTTTTCACGTCGCATTGCTTCTTCACGGAGAAGAACGTAAAGGTTGGAAAGAGTCTGATCGGTTCCGGTTTTAACACTCCAGAACAAACGAAGACCTTCCCAGGACGAGGGCAAGCTTTGCAAGAGACGCTGGCATGCCTGTTTCTCGTCCACCTTCGTGCCAGCAAGTGCGATGCGCTGCATAATTTGTTGGAAATTATCTATATTCTTCGTCGTAGATTTCGAAGAATTGTAGCGGAAGTTATAGAACGAGCTAAGAGCTATGTCTTGAGCAATACCGCTTGTTTGAGCAAAACGCTTCTTCAGTGCCTCATAGGGATCTTTCGCATTGAGATCTTGGGTAGAAATGCTGAAGTACGTGGCTATCAGAACGGGGGAGATTGAGTTAAGGATGATTGTTTTGGCCATAGCGTTCGCAGCTTCATAGCCGGTCGCTGTTATGACAAGATCGCCAGAAACAACTTTGTAGGCGTCACCGCTGTTCTGCTTGATCCTATCTAGATGGCCAGGCGATGTACCTATGCCATCTCGCAAGCATACGCTGCAGGCGCGCAAGAAACATCGTCGCGCGGAATCGATTGTCCCCTCTTGATTCCATGCCCAGGCAATGTATCCATGCTTCCTCGCAATAATGCGCTGCTAACTCGCGAGTGGGGGGATCTCTCTCATCTCGATTCGTTCCTCGTTGAATTCGCCTAGCGAAAGCAAGTGGCTAGCAAGGCGTTCGACGCAATTCTTGCCGCCATTGCCTTCGAACGTCCCCCTCGCTCGCGATGCTCTCCCAGCCAGGAACTCGGCACCAAGGAGCCTCGGCGGCATGCGCCTGTCGCCTAACAGCACAGAACCGGAAAATGTCGACTACATCCTGGTTAACAACCGCGCCCTCGAGAAGGTCTGCTGGATGCAGATAGACGAGACGAGGGGGATCACGGCAATAAGTAACCATAACCTCATAACTCTCAAACGCAACAGCCCCTCCCAAAGAACTGCAGGCACGGTGGAGATAACCAGATCTCAAGCCGGAAGAGACGGAGAGCTGATATCGGCAGAACTCGGAAGGAAAATGGCGTAGGGTGCGTCACATACGATGACTTCAAAGCCACAATTGAACGTGGGTGGCGGCTCAGCAGTCAGCTCAAGCAAATAAGCGATAGACCGCAGTTGTAACCCAGACGGATGTCGGAGCTCGAGAAGGTTTGCCAAGAAGAAAACAAAAAATGGCGTTCGGCTCGGCGATCAGAGTCGTATGTGGACATTGAATCTGCAGAAGCGGAATACAGAACCGCTCAACAAGCCGTGAGACAGGAAGTGGAAAGGGGAATCTATGCCCGCGACAGTCGAGAACTGGGAGATATCCTGTCCGCGACAAAAAGAGAACGCCGCAAACGGTTTTGGAAGCTGGTAAACATAGCAAAACCAAGATTGAAAAACACCGGGGTCAAGCTCATCAGTTGAGCTAATGGCTCCGTAGGCTTACGCTGCCCAATACCGATCAGCATCATGGAACCGAACCGCTGACTGGCAAAGCAGAGCGAGTACTCGACTGTGCCGCAAAGCACCATCGTGATTGGTTTCAGTTTCGTTGCGGCCAGCTTCCGGCAAAACACGCCAACCCTCGCCGCTAAAACGTAAGCCTACGTTGAAAACCGACAACAGCGAAGGATTCTAACGGTAAACCGATAGATTAACCGACATCACCACAGCACATAACGCAACTACATGAAAAAATTCTGGAGGCAAGGAAACATTGTAATTAGGGGTCGCAGACTCGGACTCGGACTCGCGAGTCCGAGTCCATCGGATCTCTGCCCGCTATAAAAAGATTGCACCCGGGCCATTCCTACTTCCAGCGATCTACTCTTGATTGGGCTTGTCGCCAACTTCGATCGTAGTTGCATCAAACACTCCCGCCTGTACCATTCCCAAAACGCCGACATGATGCTGTTCTGATGCACCCATCTTGCGGTCAAGATTGTTGGATTCATCAATTCCGCGGATTCTAGAATTTCCCCGTACTCCGGCAGCGCCGGTCACATTTGTCCTTCATGCAACAGATTCGACGGCTCCAGTGACAGGACCTCATTCGTATCGTTACTGACATATGCTAAGGGTCGCTCGTTTACAATTTTCGCTATGTCCGTCAACAGATCTGAGAACGAGCACGGTTCGAGCGCTCACGATGGATCAGAGCGCGGCGGCGACAAGGAAGGCAATCAACGAAGATATACAGGAACGGCTCGTAATTTTCAGAAAGCCGGTGAAACAACGAACGCTCAGGGGGGGAAATATGGCGGGCAGAAAGAGAGAGACCTTACGAGAGGGGAGCGAAGCGAATAAAAATAGGCGTCGAGACTGGAGGGATCACTGTTCTTTCGGATGAATTGTGAGACTATCCATCCACCCCCTCATTGTGTAGTCCCAGCAAACTCCGAGCTCTAAACCCGATCCCTATCAGCGCCACAAACTCCCTCACTTGTGTTCGAGAAAGTTCAGCTTCGAATCGTGTTGCTCGCAATGGCTTCCGCGAATACGCCAGAACTCGGAGGGTTCTCAGCTTGGGTGTGGAGCCACTTTACACTCGTTCAGATCTCGGACGGCGTGGTGAAGGCAGAGTGCAGGATTTGTCGTTCTTTTGTTTGTGGATACGATGAAGTTCAATGTTATTCATCTTCACAAGTATGTAAATTGTGACAGCCTCATTGGCACTCATTGCTACAAGTGAATGTTTGTGTCGATGGTCAGACATACTTTGATGAGTTGTTCCCGGATCGTGCAATCATCGTCAAAGAAGGTAGGGAGGTAGCGAAATTGACTCGTCATATATCATCATTAGCGAGCGTTATACGATCTGATTGGACAACTGGTTCCATGACGGACAACATCAGACTGCGAAAAACTACTGGTGTACACCATGAACGATCATTCAGATCCACAGCTACTTCTTCGGAAAGAAATATTCACGATCGCATCGAAGAATTAAAACATCAATCCTACATGCCTTGAGAACGTACTCTACATCCAGAAATGCTTTACGATACTTACTGAGAATTGAAATCGATTTTGCGATTCGCCATTATGGTAATCTGCAGTCTTTTTTAAAAGACATGTATCGAGATCTGGAAGTGCTAAATGAGTTCATAGAATTCATGTTTTGGAATATTTCGATGATTATTCCAATAAATTGGTGTGATCATCACATGCTTGCACATCCCACTCACTGATTGGTTATAACGAGTTTTTGATAACATCTAATTCCAGCTAATAGTTTCAAAGACCGCGTGACTTTCTGATATGAGAATAAGTAATATTCTTATCAAAATTAATAATTAAATCTTTTATCATTGAAATTTTTAAACTGACCATGTTATACTCAGATTTTACGGTTATCATGATATCATTTATTAGTTATTTGAATATCAATTAGAATACTTGTGATAATTCATCATTAATTGGTTTTTAAGAGAATTACTCATCATTAGTAGCATGAAATATTTGTTATATTTGTCCTTCATTGCCATACAACTACATACCTGTGCAATACTTTTAAGTTGTTTTAGGTCGTCGGAGGAATACTCCGGGGAATGAAACGTTCCGAAGCTGGCGAGCAACATGGCATAATCCTCAAATCGTGCTGCAACCGACTGCTGACTGTTCAGCAAACGTCAGTGAAGGCTGAGCGTGAGTTCAGCGTCATGAATCACGTTTGCCCAAGAGTTGGGAATCACGTTTGCTCAAGGGTTCGGAATTCCCTCAGCCCAAGAACACTCGACAACCTGGTGGTATTTCGGGCTCTCTATCGCGACACTGCTATGCATTAACTTCGAAGAAAGAGACAAGACATGGAAGAAATATCCGTAGAGTTTTATGGATTCTCCGATAACCACTTGTTGAGAAATTGTTCAAGTAGGATACTTGGGAAGCATGCTCTCGATATCATGCCCCTCCGGGTTTGGAGATCAGATTGGTCTCGGAATCACCCCTCCAAAGTTGGAGAGTAATAGTCAGATTGGTCTCGGAATCACCCCTCCAGAGTTGGAGAGTAATAGTCAGATTGGTCTCGGAATCACCCCTCCAGAGTTCAAAAGTAATGGTCAGATTGGTCCCAGAATCATCCCTCCAGAGTTCAAAAGTAATGGTCAGATTGGTCTCGGAATCACCCCTCCGGAGTTGGAAAGTAATGCTCAGATTGGTCCCGAAATCACCCCTCCAGACTTGGAAAGTAATGCTCAGATCGGTTCTGGAATCACCCCTCCAGACTTGGAAAGTAATGGTCAGATCGGTCTCGGACTCACCTCTCCAGACTCGGAAAGTAATGGTCAGACTGGTCTCGGAATCACCCCTTCAGAGTTGGAAAGTAATAGTCAGATTGGTCTCGGAATCACCCCTCCAGAGTTCAAAAGTAATGGTCAGATTGGTCCCAGAATCACCCCTCCAGAGTTCAAAAGTAATGGTCAGATTGGTCCCGGGATCAACCCTCCAGAGTTGGAAAGTAATGCTCAGATTGGTCCCGAAATAACTCCTCCAGAGTTGGAAAGTAATGCTCAAATTGGTCTCGGAATCACCCCTCCAGAGTTGGAAAGTAATGGTCAGATCGGTCCAAGCATCACACCTCCAGAGTTCAAAAGTAATCGTCAGATTGATCTCGAGATCACCCCTTCAGAGTTGGAAAGTAATGCTCAGATTGGTCCCGAAATCACCCCTCCAGAGTTGGAAAGTAAAGCTCAGATTGGTCCCTAAATCACCCCTCCAGAGTTGGAAAGTAATGCTCAGATTGGTCTCGGAATCACCCCTCCAGAGTTGGGAAGTAATGCTCAGATTGGTCCCAGAATCACTCCTACAGAGTTCAAGAGTAATGGTCAGATTGGTCTCGGAATCACTCCTCCAGAGTTGTAAAGTAATGTCCAGATTGGTCCCGAAATCACCCCTCCAGACTTGGAAAGTAATGCTCAAATCGGTTCTGGAATCACCCCTCCAGTCTTGTAAAAGTATGGTCAGATTGGTCTCGGAATCACTCTTCCAGGGTTGGAAAGTAATGGTCAGATTGATCTCGGAATCACCCCTCCAGCTTTTGAAAAGTGTGGTCAGATTGGACCCGGAATCGCCCGTCCAGAGTTGAAAAATAATGGTCAGATTGATCTCGGAATTACCCCTCCAGAGTTCGAAAGTAATGGTCAGATTGATCTCGGAATCACCCCTCCAGCTTTTGAAAAGTATGGTCAGATTGGACCCGGAATCCTCCCCCCAGATTTGGCGGAGTATGGTCGGACTGGTCCCCAAATCATCCCTCTAGTCAGTGATTCTCAAACGAAAGTCAGCCTCCGTTTCCGATCGTACTAGCTCAGAATCAGAGATTTTGGGACTCGAACCAAGCCAAGAGATAAGGACTCGTCGGACTCGTGGATTTTTGCGACCCCTAATTGTAATCCTACGGAACGTAACATACGACTCGACGAGCCATCCAACATAAGAACCGACAGCGAGGAAGTAGCAGGGTAGTCAGCGGAGTTGAGACGAACGCAAGCTGTGGACTAGCCAAGATACCGGCAGATGTGCTGAAGGAATTGGATGAAGCCGGCCTCGAGTACATCGCGGAAACAATAAACGACATAACCTTCGTTTTCCGGCTGAACCTCTCAGCCAGCCCTCAGAAGTGTCCCAGAATCACCTTTCGGTATTGCTTCAGTGACACTCCCTATCGCCTCGCAAATCCCATTGCGGGCGGTGGGCTTGGGTCTTAAGATGGTTCAGATTTAATTCTGACTCCCTGCACTAGTGGTCGACGACCACAAACGCAAGCTCCGACAAGAGGACACCCCGCTAGAGGCCGCGGACGGGGCCGAGGTCGTGGTCATCCGGCTAAGAAGCATTCCTAACACCTTGGAAGCCGCACCCAGAGAGAAGCAGAATCGAGCAAGAGGAAACTTCGAATCGGGTGGCGGCAACAAGTGTGGAAGGGCGGAGCCTCTGGGTAGAGAGCCAGCCCGAATAACACGGAGAAAACGCCCAAAGAGAGTCAGGAAGGGAAGAACGCCCGAGAGTGATGTCTCAATAAAAATCGGAATATTAAATATCAATGGGTGTACTAATTCCAAATGGGCTCAATTAGAACTAGACATGCTCGAGAATGAGGATATCAATATAGTTCTGATCCAGGAAACACATCTAGCAAACCTACAAACGCCACCGAAAATCCAAGGTTTCGAATGGCTGGGAAGCAACAGAAACGTGGCAGCAGCAAAAACTGCCACCGGAGGAGCAGGCATCCTACTCAGCTCCATTCTCGACCAAGAATGGATCGAGAAGGGAAGAGATTGGATAGCTGTAGCGACTAGATGTGAAGAGAAACGAGTCATTCTGGTCTCAATATACGTAGCACACGAGAACAAAGATGAGAATGAAAAACTCTATGAGGAGCTGTCGAATCTGATCAGGACCAAATGTACGATAACAGACGTTGTCCTGATCGGAGGAGATATGAACGGGCATATCCAGCAATATGATGGGAAATCAGATATGCGAGGAAAATTGCTCGAAAGCTTTGCAAGGGAAAACGATCTGATCATATTAAATGGATCGGAGAAATGCAATGGTACATATACCAGGAAATCAGCGGTAATTGACTATGTGTTGGCAAATCAACTGGCAGGTGAGACTGTCCAACACATGTACATTGACGAGAAGAGACTGATAACGGATATATCTGACCACAACCTCATAATGATACAATGTGAGATGCGCGGGAAGGACAAACCCAAAACAATCCACTCCTCGGTCATAGACTCCCGAAAAGCAGCAACCATAGCCCAGAGAGGGCTGTGGGAGAAAATGCTGAAAGATGACATATCATATGATGTGCTCAAGGGAGAAATCGAATCCGCGTCGAAACGAGCCCGCCGGACTCTTAAGATGCAAGATCGCCCTATGGTTTACTCCACGGAAATCAAACGGGAGACCAAACTGAGGAAAGAGGCTAACCGAGTATACCGCGCGGCACGAAAAGCCGGCGTAGGAGCGGAAGATGCCTTGGATGCCTACAGAGCACACCAACA
This sequence comes from Phytoseiulus persimilis, assembly GCA_037576195.1. Classification (NCBI taxonomy): domain Eukaryota; kingdom Metazoa; phylum Arthropoda; class Arachnida; order Mesostigmata; family Phytoseiidae; genus Phytoseiulus; species Phytoseiulus persimilis. Next base: position 32,140,744 of record CM075103.1, read on the forward strand.
AAAGGTCAGAGAAGCGGTGGAGAGGGAGCTACGAAACAGAGAAGGAAAAACCCTCTCATTCATCCTAAACTCACCGAGACACGAGAAGAGCAGACGCTTCTGGAGGATCGTGAATCGAAACAATCGAAGCCAACACAAGGAAGAAACATTGAGGGACGAATCCGGGAATGTAGTACCAGGACCCCACATTGTTAGCCACTTGACTCATGTGGGGAAGAAACTCTTCGGGGACACGCCGGCTAATGACGTGATCCCACCAGCGTACAGAATCAGTGAGACCGGAATTATACTCACAGAGGCGGACATCTCGAAGGCACTGGCCAGCATGTCAAAAGCATCCGCGATGGGCCTGGACGGGACTCCAAGTGGTATACTTAAGGATTTCGATGAAGTAGGAAGGGGATACATAACCCAACTATTCAACAAGATCCTAGCTGGCAAAGAAGAAATCCCCAGAGAGTGGAAAGAAGGTAGACTCGTCATGATAGAGAAGCCAAACTCTACCAGAGGAAATCTGCTTACCTACAGACCACTCACAATCTTCCCAGTACTCTACCGGATATTCATGAAGATACTGGGATCCAAAATCTCAGAATGGATGGAAGAGAAAAATCTGATAGGAGAGGCACAGGCCGGCTTCCGAAAGAACCGCCGAGGGGAAGACAATATCTTCATCCTCACGAGTGCCATAGAAGTATCCAGACGACTCAAAAACGGACTGGTGTGGTGTTTCTTGGACTGCTCGGCCGCATATGACCGAGTGTGCAGAGAAACACTATGGAAAACCCTGGAGGAACAGGGGATGAACCAAACATGGATAGGACTACTCCGAAACATCTACTCCGGCACCAGATGCAAACTGATACACGGAAAAGAGAAATCGGAATGGGTTAATACCACAGGAGGCCTTCGACAAGGTTGTCCTGCCAGCCCAATCCTATTCCTCCTATACATCGCTTCCCTGGAAACTCGACTACAGAACAGTGGACTAGGCTTCCGGGTGAAGAAAAAAGGAGACTTCTGGAATGTGCGAGAGAAGAAATACTCCAACATAGCCGCTCTCCTTTTTGCCGATGACCTCATATTAATGGGAAGAGACTTCTCAGAAATGGAAAGACTGTTGGAAATCACCTCACAGTTCGGCGATGAAAAGAAACTAACATTCAATCCCTCAAAAAGTGCGATTGTGGTATTCTCCAAGGGCGGAACAGCACAGGAGAGACCCCTCACAATCCAAGGGAAGACAATACCTTGCGACACGCACTATAAATACCTGGGAATAACTATTTCGAACTCTGAGAACTACCTAGATCGCCAGGAAACCATCTGGATAGAAAAATCCCAGAGAGTCCAAAACCAATTGAGAGCGAGAGCCTTATGGGGATTCAATCGATTTGAAATCTCCAGGACTCTATGGAAAGCGGTAGCAGTTCCATCGCTCACATACGCAAATGCGGTCACAGTTATGTCCAAAACTCTGCAAAAGAAAATAACAACAGCCCAAACGGAGGCGGGGAGGTACGCTCTTGGTATCCCCAACAGTAGAGTGGCAAACGAATTCGTCACAGGAGAACTGGGCTGGTCTTCGTTCGAGGCGAGAGAAGCCCAGAGCAAGACAAGATATTTCACCAGAATTAAGTCCATGCCTGACCATAGATGGCCGAAGGCCATACTGAACATGATGGATCTAACCGGAGTCGAAACAAAAGTATATCGGAGAGAACAGGAGTTACGCCGTGTATACAAGTGCGAAGACATCACACTGACGTACACGGAACTAGGTACACCTCTACAGGGGATATTCAACAAAGCGATCAAGGAAAGGATACGCGAAACTGAAATGGCTAACTGGAGAAGCTCGATGAGATACAAAAGTAGCCTGACCCGTTACCGAACCCACACGACTGGAATGGGACATAGAAACAGTCCATACGACAACAGTCGAGGTTCGGCTCTACTGGCACTGAGCCGAGCAGGTATGCTCAGGACCAGAGAATTCAGACAAAACTCCGAACCGGGATTAGATACCACATGCGTTAGATGTGGAGTATACCCGGAAACCCTGAGCCACGTCATCTGGGAATGAAAGGAAATATACCACGAGGAAGAGGAAACACTAAATCGACTGGGGCTCGACGAAAACCCTTCCTCAGAGATGACAGGCCACACCAAGAGACTCCTACAGCAGTGGGAGAAAGAAACTACAAATATCCGCTGAGGCAACTCGCCACTGAAACGAAAGTGTCATATATACATGAGGATAAATAATTACCAATACCAATACCAACGGTATTCAATACGAGATACCCCAAAATTGAGCCTCCCGGACCCCCTGCCGACCCCTCCAGTAAAGAACTGCCTGTAACTCCTCAGGGAAGCCGATTTCGGAAATTTCTCTGATGGCAAAAGTTTCTTATTTTGAGCCTAACTACCCGGAAACGAAGTCACCGAGTCAATCCGATAACTTTTTTTTTCCACCTCAAAAGTCATGAGATGAGCGCCCAGTGACTTTTGAGGCGGTTGAGAATCGGCGATTTCCTGATTAGTTCTTTCAGGGACCATGGATTGGATTGAGGAAAACTTCGACAGGCTCTGGAAAACTCAACACTGATCTGATGATCAAAAATAATGAAGCGAAAAGATGCGTCTCTTCAAGAGCTTTCGATCGAAAAAAAATTCCCACATCGGATAAAATTTGACCGAAATACAGCCCAAAACAGAAAGGCCACGAAAATGTTGCAGCTTAGAGGACACACCCTGTACTCCTCAAACAAGACGAGAATCATCGAGCGAGGAATCGAATCACAATGGGTCACCAACGACAAAGGGCTGAAGCCGGGACGCCCCCGTCGAGCTTCCTGTTCACACTCTACATAGCGGACCTAGGAAACAGACCACGGAAGACAGGAGCAGGGATTCTAGTCCGAACAAAAAAAATGGCAATGGAATCTGAAGAAAGGAAAGACCCTAAGAATACCATGCCTTTTCTTCGCCGACGACATCGTACTGATGGCGACGAGCAAAAAGGAAATGCAAACTCTCCCCGAGATAAGAAGTATCATCCGGGGACGAGAGAGACATTTCCTCCAACCCAATAAAGAGTGCCATAGTCATATACGCAGCGAGTGGAGAATCAAACTGCGAAGGACTGCGGGTATAAGGGAACCAAGTGCCCGTGGGCAACGAATACAAATTTCTGGGGATCCAAATGTCTAACTCAAAAAACTACCTGGCAAAACAGGGATCCATTTGGGAGAGACAGGCAACGCATTCATTGAACCGAATGCACGCAACTTCCATATGGGGACTCAATGGATTCGAAGTCTCCAGAGCGAAATGGGGAGCGACCGCAGTTCCACATCTAACCTACGCGAATTCGGTCCTGGTTACCTCAGGGAAGCTGCTAGCAGCGCTAGAAAAGAGGCAACGAGAAGCGGGCAGATGGGCCCTAGGCATCCCTACCACCAAAGTCGCAGACGAATTCATCACTGGTGAGCTCGGCTGGTCCTCGTTCGAAGCGAGAGACGCGCATAGAAAAATCAGATACATGAACAGAATTGCGGTCATGGATATAGAAAGGTGGCCAAGAGCCGTTCTGAACATGATTTCCATTGTGGGCATCTATACCAAAGCGTGGAACAGACCTGAACTTCTGAAAGAGAGGTATAACTGCGGAAATATCGAAGTTAGATTTACAGGAAGGGAAGAACCATGCATGAACGTCTTTAATTCTCAGATAAGAAAGAGGATTGGAGAAACACAGGAGATCAACTGGAAGCGAGATATGTCGCGGAAACCAAGTCTGGAATTCTACCGGCAAGGCAAAACGAGCCTTCCTCTGCGGGAACCGAAGAGGCGACGCTCTCCAGGCCTTGGCAAGATCGGGTAAACTACCGAGACCACGCCATGGGAAGCAGAATCCACACAATAATAACAACAGCAATATCAATGGCGGTGAAAATGAAAACAGATACATCTTCCATCGATGCGGTGTGTATGAAGAAACCGTGAAATGCGTGATCTATGAATGCAACGACGCATACTACACGGATGAGAATTCCCCCCTCAGACTGGGCCTCCAGGAGGAAATGAGAGACCCCTAAATCGTGATACGAACGAAACGAATCCTAGAAAAAGTGGGAGAAAGAGACCTGCGATCAGCTGCAAAGCTCCTGACACGAAAGGAAGAATGGTGAAGGATGTAGCATAGACACACTAAACCGAATCTGGATTGATAAATACCATATCATTCATTCAGCACCGCGCTGCCGATCGGATCGGCTCGGACTGCCAAGTTCGCGGAATCATCCGCCCCAGCCCGGTTATTCATCTGACCAGCCAGTCCGAATAATCATTGGCCCTAGTCTGATGGTCGGGAAAGTAACTTTCCGTTAGGAGAGACCCTGCTGAGGGATTTCGCACCGATTTAGCCCCGATTCCGACTGAGTAGCCGAGACCGACAGCGAGTTTACCGCGAGCTAACGTTTGTTCATGCGATTCAAGGAGCGCCACAACATCAAGATTCAGGGGGAGTGCACTTTCTCCGATCATGCGGCAGCTGCGTAATTCCCGGAGACCCTCAACGAGGTCATCAGGGAAAAAGGATTGCTGCCGAATCAAATTTTCTATGTCGAAGAAACCGCGTTGTTTTGGAAGAAGATGCCAAATCACTCCTATATCGCTCAAGAGGAGAAAACAATGCCTGTCTTCAAATGCTCCAAGGATCGTATGATAGTCTTGCTCGGCGAGAACTGTTCTGGGAACTCTAAACTAAAGCCCTTTCTGATATATCGATCTGAGAATCCCAGAACTCTCAGGAGAATCCCCAGAGCAAGTCTACCCGTGGTGTAGAAATCGAATCGAAAAGCCTGGATGACCGTTTCAGTCTTCGACAACTGGTTCACCAACCATTTCGTCTCAGCAACGAGGGATCATTGCGCGGAGCTGAAGATTCCTCCCAAAATTTTACTGTTATCAAACAATGCTGCCGGACATCCAAAGAGCGTCGACGATTTGCAATCAGAGGTGACCGTCGTTTGCTTACCACCGAACACGACTGCTCTCATTCAGCCGAAGGACACGTGATCGCTAATTTCAACAGATACTATCTACGATCAACCTTCAGACAAGCGGTGGGAGCTCATGGTTCAGAGGAGAAAGTCACTGTGCGTGAATTCTGCAGAACTATGACGTATACAAGGCCGTCTACAACGTGGGTCGAGCTTGGAACGAGGAATCGAAGCAGTGTCTCAAAATGTCCTGGAGTCAGATATTCCCTCAATTCGATGTGACGAGCAGCCTTATCAAGAACCCATCCGCGATTTGGTCCGGATGAGTGAGTATCTCCAGCTGCGACTAGATGAGGACGATTTCATTGATCTTTTGGGCACCAATGAAGAGCTCCCCTCTGATGGGGAGTTGATGAATTTCCGTTACGACGCAATCGAAAGCGAAGCGAGTGCTGGTGAATCAGAGAGTGAGCGACGGGACTTCCGCATGGATAAGACGCGGGAAGGATTTTTCCCCATCGCTCGAGCGCTGCTATCCTCTATTCGAGGATATGGACCCTGAGCCGCAACGTTTCACGGAGATGATGGGCATGATTAAGGACGCCCTGACACCTCATCACGCTATTCTAGAAAAGGAAGTGAGGCAGACCAAACAAACCAAGGTCAAGAGCATGTTTGTCCCAGACAGGGAAGCTTTGAATGAAAATCGACGAGGCTTAGCTTCGGAGGAAAGTAGGGACCAGATTCTCAAAGGGTTACGTCCAGAGTATAGATTCTTGATTCACGAAATGCGCGGAAGGGTGCATAAAACGACGGCGGACTTAATTAGAGATATTAACCGGAGTATGGACATCGAGCGAGAAGTCAGGGGGGAACGTTTGCCGCCAGCGGACCGACGGGAAACGAGGCCCGGAGCAGGAGTGACTTGCTACATTTGTCGGAGGGAAGGACACAAGCAGATGAACTGCCCGGACAGAAGGGAGCGTCGCGCGGTAGAAGGATACCCGAGTCGACCACCGAGGTCGGATTCGTTCGGAGTATCACCGAGAGGAAATTCCGGAGATTGGCGAAGACAACCGACGGACGATTCGAGACAGCGCGGCAGGTACGACACGAGAGGCCAACCAGGCCCATCAGGAGGTGGACATCGCGAACTGACGTGGAGAGAGACAGCAACACCGGGACCCGGACCAATCGTTTGTGGTCGATGCAATTTAACTGGTCACCACGCGAGGGAATGCAGACGAGCTCGCCGAATAACAGCGACAGGAGATCACGAAGGGCGGACACTGCCAGAAGTCGAAGAACCTGCACCAGAAGTTTGCCAGATCCTAGATGGACTTGCGGGAGTCGAAACTGAAGAGGAAGACAGGGGAAGCAAAACTGTCCGAGTTAATGGAATCGAATGGCAAGCGAGAGTGGACACCGAAGCGCAGCTGAGCGTCATTCCTCAGAGTGCGGCGGAGGCTCTCAACTTGAAGATCAGCCCAGGAACAGTTCGACGAGTTCGAGGAGTAGGCGGAGGTTGCAACACGCTAGGTCAAGCGATAGCAAGTCTAGCGGTGGACGGCATCGAGGCGAAGGAGGTAACGTTGACGGTCTTGCCGAACGAGGCGATGGAAGGAGAAGAAATTCTGATAGGGGAGGATTTCCTAGACGATCCAGGGTTGGCGACCGTATATCGTAGGGGAATGGCCTGGGTGGTAGAAGAACGAGCGATCGAAGACATCGCCAAGCTGCTGCCCCAACAAGGGAAGAAGGTGAAGCTGAAGCTACAGGAGGAAGTGACTCTGGAACCGAGAACAGTGTCATTCGTGACCACCACTCCGATCGATGGCGATACGGTGAGGAGTGAAGGGATGATAGGTGTCGGAGACCACAGGGAAGTCACCGAATTCGGAGCCCTGTACGAACTACAGGAGGGAGGCCTGACAGTTCCAGTTGCAAACCCGGGAGAATACGAGCTCATCTTGAAGCCAGGGACAATCGTTGCGAGAGGAACCTTAGTGGACGAAGGAGATCTTTTCAGGCTGAAGAAGAAGGCAGGCAAGGGCAAAGGAGCCACCATCGGACAAATAACAACCAACAAACCAACGGAGAAGAATTGGATCAAGGAAAGTGAGATAGACGTCGGACCCGCACTGCCGGAGGCCGTGCAGGATAGGTTGGTGACGATGGTCAACAAATATCGGGAGGTTGTCGCGACATCGATGGTAGAACTAGGTCGCACGTCATGGGCCGAATTTGACATCAACGAAGTGGAAAGAAGTCAGCCGGTCCGAGCCAAGCCATATCGTTTGGCGGCACCGAAGAAGGAAGCGCTCGAAGAAATCATCAAGAAGATGAGGGATGCAGACATGATCGCACCATCGCAGTCACCGTACGCGAGTCCGGTTCTGCTCGTCAAGAAGGCGGACGGAAGTTGGAGGATGGTCATCGACTATCGGAAGCTGAATGCACAGACGGTGCGACTGAATTTTCCTTTACCGCTCATCGACGAGATCCTAGACGAGATAGGAGGCAGGGAGATGTACTCGACATTCGATTTGGCGTGGGGATTCTTCCAAATCCCAATGAAAAAGAAGGCGGCGGAGAAAGCGGCATTCTTGACACCAGGAGGTCACTTTGAACCGAAGGTGATGATGATGGGACTCTGCAACGCACCAGCAGCATTTCAAAAATTGATGATGAGGGTCAGGGATAGAATCAGGTCCCGGCAGACATTTCCATTCTTGGATGACCTGATTACAGCATCAGACCTCTACAACGATCATCTTGACGGGATCGAGGAGATTTTCATAGCGCTGAAGGCACCGGGGCTAACGATTAGATTGAACGAATGCGAATTCTTTAGGACATCGGTACAATTTCTTGGATTCACAGTGGCGAAGGATGGAATCAAGCCAGGAACTCAAAAGCTCGGGGCGGTCTGGAAGTTCAAGCAACCGAAGGACGTTCACGCCATGAGAAGATTCCTTGCGCTGACATCGTTCTCCAGAAGGTTCGTGAAGGATTACGCAACTATAGCATGTCCGCTGACGGAGTTGCTGAGAGAGGAAGCGAAGTTCGAGTGGACGAAGGATTGCGAAGAGGCGTTCGCGAAGCTGAAGGCGTCGCTGACAGGAGCATCGTTGGCTCGTTTCGAAAGAGGGAGACCAACTCAACTACACACAGATGCTTCACTTGTCGGCCTTGGCGCAATACTGATGCAGGAAGCCGAAGGGAAGTGGAGAATGGTCTACGCAATAAGCAGGAAGCTTTCGAACACAGAGCGAAATTATCATTCGACGAAGTTGGAACAACTTGCAGTAGTCTGGGCAATGGAGAGTTCCCGGCACTACTCGCTGGGGATCCCGTTCGTTGTGGTGAGCGACTGTGTAGCGGTCTCAGCCCTGAAGGCAAAAGGAGGATCCGCACAACTGAACCGTTGGCTCAGCCGAATCGCGGAGTTCACGTTCGAAGTCAAACATCGACCAGGGACAGGCATGGCGCACGTGGATGCTTTGTCACGAGAACCGCATGAAGAAGCTCAAGAAACGGAAGACGTAGACTTACCAACAATTAACATGGTACGAGCCGAAGAAGATCAGTTTCGAGCGGTGCAAGCAACGGAGAAGGACATCCAGAGAAGGATGAAGATTTTGGCAAAAGAGGAGCAAGACAGAACAATCCAAGAAAGAGCATTCATTGGAGGAGGATTCATTTTGCATCAAGGACTTCTATACAAGGAAATGGAAGGCCGAAGGCTGTACGTGGTTCCGAAGATACTGAGGAAATACATATTGGTGCTGAATCACGACAAAGCTGGACACTTTGGAATGGAAAAGACGATGGAGTTGCTCAAGAGGAGATATTGGTTCCCGAAAATGGAGAAGTATACGAAGTTTCATCTGCGAGCGTGCGTAGATTGCATCTACAACAAGGAGAAAAGTGGCAAGGCAGAAAGCCTCACGAACATCATTCGATCGGAGAGACGACCATTTGAGAAGGTTTTCATAGATCACCTTGGACCACTGATAAAGTCAAATAAGAAGGAACACATCATAGCGTTGGTCGACGGATTCACGAAACTCGTTCTTCTGGGAGCAGTGTCTAGCACTAAGACAAAAGAAGTGATCAAGTTCTTGAAGGATTTCTTCACAGTGTATGGCAAGCCAGCGAGAATCGTCTCAGACAGAGGATCGGCATTCACATCGAAGGATTTCGAGGAACTGCTGAGGGAAAATGGAATCACTCACGTCGAAATTAGCACACAACATGCATGTGCGAACGGTCAGGTGGAGCGCCTGAACAAGGAGATAGCTAGGTTGTTGAGATCCTTGTGTGAAAAGGAGGATCACAGCGATTGGTCATACAAGCTGAAGGACGCGCAGATGTGGCTGAACACAACCATGTCTAGGAGCTTAGGGAAATCCCCATTCGAGGTGTTACATGGATATTTGCCGCGAATGAATAATCATGAGCAAGGGTTTGAGGGGGCTCAGGAAAAGCTTTGGACACCCGCGGAGGAAGTTCAGAACGGAATTAGGGGAGTTCTCAGGAAGAGTCAGGAACGGTATAAGTACTATAGTGACTTGCGGAAGAGAATACACGTTCGCTTCAACGTAGGGGATGTCGTTTTCGTGAAACGGTTGCCAGTGCCAACGGGTCAGCCAACCAAACTTCAGCGAAAGTTCAGGGGTCCCATGACCATAACCAAAGTCCTAGCCAAGGATTCGTACGAATTGATGGAGCTTGGAGCGAATCAAAACTACGTTTGCACAGCTCATAGTTCACAGTTGAAGTGGTTCAAACCTCACAACGAGGAAGACATCGAGGAAGATGAGGAAGACACAGAAGAGGAGGCGCAGAAGGACGTCAACACAGGAGTCTCCAACGATATCTTGAACGAGAGCGACACGCAGCCCATGGATTGGTCTTCTGTCATGACACCAAGGACACCGATGCGATTCGAAGGAGGATACCGAGACAGGTCACAGTTGTCATCGGAAGGAGATTCATCAGCAAATTCAGTGCAAGTGGAAGCGGACATTCAGACAACACAGCATGGAGAACCCAGGAGAACGGTAGATCTAGATTCAGCGATTATAGAGTCTCCTGGCGAGGATAGAGTAGAACCTCAACGTAGGCAGCAACCTTCTAGGCAGGTCAAGTTTGGACCCGGGTTCAGATACTCTAAGTAGTTCTGTTGAGGACAACAGCGTAGGTAGGTGTGCCGAGCGATTAGGTATGAAGTAAACAATCAGGAAAATCAGCTGGAAGAACAGCGGCAAGATTCAAATCAGGATGAAAAATCGAGGCGCAAGAGGGCGCGCAAGAAGATGGAGACCGTGACGTAAGAGGGCGCAACGATCAATCTCGAGCTTCATCTTGGAAGGAGAAGTCCAGAGAAATCGCGCAATCGAGGCGCTGGCCACAGGGATGACCTTTCCCTGCCGACATGAGGAGTTTGGGTGCGTAGAGCGGCCCGAGTGGCAACAGAAGGCGTCGCACGATCGGGAGTGCCGGATGAGAGGGACGGAGTGCCCGCTCCGCGAAGATGAGTGTCGTTGGCGAGGACCCAGCACGGAGGTCGGAGCACACGCCCAACCACGACACAGGTGCAGCATGATCCAGGCGGACGCGCAGACGGAGTTCTCAATGTGTAGGATGAGCCGGCCAAACTACGAGGCCAGATGGATCTGGACCCAACATGAGGAGTGGGTGGTGCTTGGAATCCTGGTGGAGGCTACGTTCGACCTGGAGCCGCAGTTGGTTCTGAGCCTGGTGGTGATAGGAACGGAGGAGCGAGCGTCAGCGTTCCGAGGGCGCATTTCAGTCATGACGGCCCAAACGCAACTGATTTGGGAAGGGACGCCGTTGAGCTCCGATGTCGAGGTTCGGGAGGCGATCCATGCCGGGAGCGGCTTCTACATCGACGGGCGAGCGATGATACGACTCGACCGAGAGGGAACAATCCGCATCGCGGCGTCAATCGAACGGAGTCATCAATAAAACCATTGTGATAGGTTAGCGTACGCTCGCGCACAACTAGAGTCATTATCCAGATAGTTGATTTCTTCTAGGGTTAGCATTTGCCAGGAGGCGTAACGACTAGGGTAGCATGGTCGAATGTAACAGCCAGTTGGATTCTTGAGGAGAGCTAGCTAGAATGTTCTCTGGAGATGCAAGTCGGAGGCGGCAATGCCGGCGGATCGACATGAGAAAGGGAAGCGGCGTTGACGAGAGAAGCCGCCAGTAGCTAGAAGAAGAGAGTAGAGAGTGCCGTGAACGGTGTGAAGGACCGTGGCTGCCTATCGAGGAGCCGGTCGAGAAGAAGTGAAATAAAGAGAAGTTGAACTATAAGTGCACTGTTCCTCTTCCCTGAGTGAATCCAGGTATAGGTCCCTATCGGCCTGTTACACGTGTCATCTCAACTCGAGATTGCGAGTTGGATAGGAATTGGCATCCAACAGTTCATTTCATGCGGTTCATTCGAATTTTACATATTTTTCACCGAAATGCAGTTCGTTGAGACGCAAATACTCTGGAACTGAATGACTCAACTAAAGAACTACCGCTGTGTCGGTACTAGCTCATAACAATCGCCCACTTCCCGAGCAACCCGTTCTCTCGCACCGATTCGCAAGCGAATGGAACAGTTATTTGTGCCAATTTTCCAGATTCTGAAGGGGGTAGACAATTGAATGCCGCAGACTCTTTCACGCTTGTCAGAACAACACCAAAATCTGATACAAGACTTCACCGTAAAGGGTCTCGGCCATCGGCCCCGCGGATTTTGCACTACTCCAGACAAAACTTGGTCAACTTAAAAGGCTCATATCTCGGCTCCCAGATGGGTTTTGGAAAGCTGAAAAAGAGAGCTACCGGATAGCATACATGCCGTTAGGATCGAAGATGGACGAATACCTTTAAAATCTATGAATTCAAGACCGATGCGAAAATAGATAGCGTCGAGTGCGCACTCTGGAGTTTAGCTGAATCGAAAGGTCACTGAGAGTCGAAGGTTGTGCAAAAAAAAATCCAAAAAAAAGAGGCGTTTTTTTTTCGCCGAATTTTTTTTTCACCTCGGACTCTCCCTCCCCCCCCTCGCGGAAAAAAAACGCCCGTGATGGTTCCGGCGAAGTAAGTGATCTTTATTCGTCGGCATCGCTCTCTTCTGAGCCTGTCTCTCCCTATGAGGGTATGAAGAGATCGGTCAAGGCTTCCGCTGGGCGCAGAAGTGATGGCAAGATTCTCAGAAACAATGTTTGTGGCTTCTGGTCTCGGGATTCGACTCCCTGCGCCGATGGATGCATTTGCTTCCAGCCGTTGCTCCCGGGCGATGAGCTATGCGCAGGTGCTCGAGCCTAACATGTATGCATGTTTTGAGCTCCGACTTCATCACTAGAGAGCTCAGGGAGGTCAGGGGCCAAAAAAAATCGGAGGGCCGACCGAAGGAAAAAATATTTTCGGCGAAAAAAAAGCGTCTCTTTTTTTTTTAAATTTTTTTTTGCAAAACCTTCGACTCTCAGTGACCTTTCAATTCAGCTCAACTCCAGAGTGCGCACTCGACGCTATCTATTTTCGCATCGGTCTCGAATTCATCGATTTTAAAGGTATTCGTCCATTCTTCAGCTTTCCAAAAATAACTCGATCGGCGCTGTAACCCATCTGGGAGCCGAGATATGAGCCTTTTAAGTTGACCAAGTTTTGTCTGGAGTAGTGCAAAATCCGCGGGGCCACTAATGGCCGAGACCCTTTGCAAGCTTTTAAGACACGCGGGAGTCCTCTATCCTCGTCAGAAGCGAAGTTGTACGGCTTCAAAAGCGGACAAATTTCGTCCCTTGAATGACGACTTAAACTCAGACTGGCCCATCAAGGTATTCGATAAAATGTTCTCACGTTTAAAAATATGCCTGGAGTGCTCTCCATTTTTCGGGAGTCTCCGCGAATTGAAAACGTTCTGACCCACGTGCGGGTCCAGTGAACCGCCCTAATCGGTTATCCGGGCCCCCCTGGGATTAAATAACAGCCCCTTGTCAAAAATCCAGCCCAAGGGAACTGAGGAAAGCACAGAATGATGGCATACGGGCCGCAGCAGCCTCAGAACGCAAGAGCGGGTTTTCGCAGAACTTTGCAATCCAAACACTTGCGACTCTCGTCCTTCCGGAATGAGAGCCGAGTTGCAACTGATTCTATTGTTTACTCTGCGTGCCGTCGTGCAGACGACTTCATGTCTTCAGCTCCCGGTCCGAGGCTCTGCTCAGGTCCCTTTATTTATTGATCTCATTCCCTTGGTATACATTCCAAGTCGAGCTCATGGACGTTTGTAGCACCGCTACCTAGCTCTGGAAGTCTATCCTAGATGCCGCTGCTCGGCCTAGAGTTCGCCCAGCAAGCGGCGCCCTCTGGCGGGCTCCGTCCGCACTCGGGCCGCCTGAAAAAGCACCCAAATCTCCGACCCAACTGGTCAGGTCGGCATATTTGTTAACACTCCCGCCGAATCGCTGGCGGTTCTGGATACATTTGATGTTGTATGCTGATTGCTGCTGCTTTGACAATTATTTCCTTCTACCTATCATGGTTGTCTCTCGCGGTCCGTCTTCGTTCCGCTCCAGTTCACTTTCTCCACATACACAACGTGTCGGATTTACGATCCGTCTGAAAGTCAAGACGCGCTCTCGAGGAATGCCGTGTCGTTTCTCACCAGAAAGACTAGGAATCGGATACACTGCTTATGCTGGGATCTTATGCCTCGAGTACCCTCAACTCTGGAACAATTTCCACGAATCAGACTCATCCTGACCCACGTGTGTATGTATTGAATCGCCCTCCGAGCTGTCTCCTTCCCCCCTCGGAGGGTTTAAAACGTCCCTTCTCGGCCTCCCTCGTCACTTCGTCTCTCAACGTTCTTCCGTGCCGAACAACTTTACGTCAGCCCTGCTACCCGGTCACCATGTCGTCGCCTTCAGCAACCCCAGCTGCATCCAGTTCATGAAAATATTCCCGGTACGGGACTTCCCCCCTGGGACTCCTTTCCACGGTGACGGCCGGATTCGACCCTGTCTTCGCAAAGCTCACCGTAAGTCAACGTCGCGACGTGCTGGATGAGTATTTCCTCGAATGTCCCGAAGCCACACGGCGCCACTGCCGTGCCGTCTACGCTACTTTGGACGCTTCTGGACCTTCCTTCTTACGATGCTTTTTGTGTTCGAAACGTGCGTCACCACAAGATTTCTCCACCATCCGCCGCTACCTGCAAGATGAGTTCCTAAGCATCCGCCACTGCCAACATTGCCCCGGTCGCTGCCAGCGTCACCCCACTGCGTCCAGCAACGCTCCTGTCGCCCCTCACGCTCACGAGAACGTTCCCCGCTGCGACGGGGACCTCCACCGCTACGGCATCTCTGGGGCTGCTCTTCACCTTGGCGGCTGGCTTAAACCAGGACTTTGCCAAAATTCCGTGAGCGCTGGCTCACGTCCGTTCTCTTGAACGGAGAGTTTCATACTGAACATGCAATATTCCGACATGCGGCGCTGCATTGCAGCCGACCGCCGTGCACCATGGGAACGACTTTGACCATCTTTATTTTGCCTTCTGATATTACTTAGCCATATTGCTGGCTGACATTTTACCTAGATACATGAATGGATGTAGCGCCCTGGCGCTGCACTCCAGGAATTTCCAGTGAAACGGAGCCATTTGGTATTTCCAACCGGTGCGCTTGCGTTGCCCCACGGTGGCCTACGGCCGAACTACCGAACTCGCTTCCACAAACGTGTCGGGACCCTGAGGTCCGACTACCTTCCGTGACATGCAGTATGCAATGGTTGAGGCATCATCTATACGGTCAAAAATTCACAGTAGCTCCGGACTGTAGCGCAGTAGCGGCACTGAAAAAAGAGGGAGGTTCAACACAGATGCGTCGGTGGCTCGACAGGATCGCGGAATTTATCTTATCGGTGAGACATAGACCGGGAACAACGATTGGGCACGTTGACGCGCTCAGCAGAGAACCATTCCAAGATTAGAGAGACTTGGAGGAGAGGGAATCACCTGCAGAAACCGAGGCAAAAACTATATCCACAGCATTGGCTACCCACGACGAGTTTCAAATCATCCAGACAGCCCATCAAGACATCAGGGAGAGACTGGAAGCATTCTAGGAACCCAAGGAAGGGAGAACAAAGACGGAAAATAATATAACGCAGGGGCTTTGCGTGAGGCATGGAATACTTTGCGTATAAGGAACTCGAAGGGAAACCCATGATTTTGCTTTCACCTCCAATCATCTTATTCTACCTCGTCTAATCCTCCTTAGCATATCTTTATCACTGATGAAATATTCGTCATCATCGAAGTTTGCTTTAAATATCGTGATCGCGATAAGCTTAGTTCATGTACCGAACGTCTACCGGTGCCTTAGCTTGAGAACAAGGCTAATTCAAACACGCCACCTCATCTTGAGGGTCAGACTCTTTTGCACAGCCGACCTTAGTTCAAGGCCTGACGTCAATTCAAACTGGCGACCTTACCTTCAGTATTTGTATCATTCATCCACGCAACCCACCCACGCATTCATCCACGTATTTTTGATCTCGGCGTCGACCGCCCTTAGAAGCTCAGGGGACTTGGTTGCTTGCTCAAGGGGGCTGTTCATCTTGGTTTCGACGAAAAATGGCATTCTCTGTTTGAGCCATGATTTGATAGAGGAGTTTTCCCTCTACAATTCCGAACAAACCGGGCCTCGATATCTATCCTAGTTTTTAGCATATATGTTTTTTCGTATTTTCTATCGAGTCAGCGCAATCGAGATTTTCAAATTCGAGCAACTGAGTCCTCGATATCAATTCTGTTGGTTCGCAAATATTTTCTCGCTTGCTGGGGCACAAGGAGAACCTGCTCAGAGCAGCCACCTTTGAAATCGCCCGCGCAGACGAACAGCCGACGCTGATCGAGTGCGTTTCACAGTAAACACGGAGCGATCGGCGCGCGCTTCTGAGAACCGACGTCCGACGGTCGTCAGTTCGTGAGTCGGTATATTCAGATCTTTTCGTGAGACATGGCATCTAGAGATGGTCATGGAGCTTCGGGCTCAAAATCTAGCGTGGTTGTCAGGAAGAAACGGAGGCAGACAAAACGCTGTTATTCCCTCAAGCGGCGATTCCATGGGAATCGTTACGCCAGCGCCGAAAACGGAGCCGCGGATCAGTTCCTTGAGCGAACGTGACAGCTCTGAAAACGAAGAAGAAAGGACATCCCCGTGGACCGGATATCGGATATTTGACCTCGATTTGCTCCTCAATGCCATTGCCAAGTTCTGCAGGTGCACGTGTCGCGGTGCTGTGAAAATGATCGAAGATGGTGTCTACGGTCTAGCCTCGGAATATAGCTTGTACTGTGATATTTGTGGCAGATGAGAGCAGATTGGAAACTCGTCTTAGATCGAGTCGAAAAGACGCTCGTACGAGATCAACAGACGATCGATCTTGGCACACGATCGCTCGGCTTGGGCTGGAATGCTCTGGAACGGTTTTGTGCGCACATGGAACTCGCCCGTCGGAAAAACAGCGTATCACCAGATACTCCAATAGCTCCACATGGCCTCTGCAAACGCATCTGAGAACAGCATGCTTCGAGCCGCTGAGGAAGAGGCGCGGTTGTCCAATGGTTCCGACATCGCCGTCAGTGGTGACGGATCGTGGCAGAAGCGGGGGCATAGCTCCCTGAACGGTTTAAGCTCCGTTATCGGAATCAAAACTGGCAAAGTGATCGACTTGCATATCGCATCATAGGTATTCGATTGTTTGATCATCGGAAAGCTGGGAAGCTATTGTTCCATCGGTCGAAATGAATGAATGGTGCTAGTGATCGTCCCAAATTTCTCCAGTTTTGTCATGGGTGCTCAAGTTTCAAGGATGATCCCGGATCTTGGGAGTAAACTGAGTGGTGGGAGCGGCACAAGAACCTTTGCCCACGGAATCATTGGGGCCTTAGCTCTGCTATGGAAGCCCAGGGTATAGTTGCCCTCTTCGAGAGATCAGAAGCAACATGCAAGTTGCGCTACGTTGTCTATTGCGGCGACCAAAATTCCGGCACGATGGAGACTATATGCGATAGAGATCCGTACAGCGTCAAAGTTGAAAAGAAAGAGCGCGTCTGTCATGTCGCCAAGAAAATGGGACGGAACCTGGGAACTCTGAGAGACAGGATGAGAAAAAGAAGCTTGCCGATGGAAAGCCACTGAGTGGTGAAGGTCGGTTGACGGATGTTGCGATTCGGAAGATTCAGACTTATTACGGAAGAGCCATTAAGAGAATCCTGACTCGGTTTTGAAAATGGAAGATGCTCTATGGCCTATCTTCCATCATCTCCACGCTGTCTCCGCCGTGGATCATAATTTCTGTCCGAAGGGTCCGGACACTTGGTGCAAGTACCAGAAAGCTGTTAGTACCGGACAAGCAGACGACTTCGTTCACGGTGATCCATATATTCCCCAAGTCTGTGTGCAAGCTCGCAGGCCGGTATTCGATGATCTCACCTACTCACTCACATAGAAATCGCAGCCTCCTCGGCGGTGCTCGATTTCGATGACGACCAAACTGCCAAGAGAGGACTCTTCGAAACTTTGAAATTGAAAATTGAAAGAAATCTCCATCGTTGGATCCGGAGGACTGATGAAAGACGCGACCAACAAGGAGAAAATAGATTGAGTACCCGAAACAATTCATCTCGCCGATCGTCCGACGGCGGGGATCGTAATACCAATGGGGATGAATATTATTGTGCTGGCATGTTCTAAAACTTAACTTAGAACATCACTCATATGATCCCGAACAAAAAGAGCCATCGTTGTTCTTGTCGACGGTGTTTCCTCGGTACACTCGGAGCCACTGTTCAGCTCATATCCTCATGAAGAGTGTCGGTTTTTGAACTTCTTTCTTCATCGTGTAGCTCATGGATGTGCCTCTCCGGTGAATTGAAACGATCTTATTCAGAGTCCGTTTCTCTGAAGGAATCGTTGAAGACGGGGGGAAGAGAAAGAACTTTCCACTTCAGAACGAATTCTAGAATATTTCCCAGACTCAGACTCCGCTCGTTCTAGTTCAACATGGAGGCGAGCTCTTCATCTACTTTTCAAACGAATAATCAGCTCTCTAGCTGGCTTCAGCATCCCGAAATCGTCTGAAAACGACGAGGTACCCATCGGTCGGGGTTGGCAAAATTCGAGGCTCGAAATATTGGGGGCCGGATCGAGCCCTTGTTCAGGTGATATCTCCTCGCCCGGTGGATCGATCTTGATAGATGTTTAATCAATTGTAGCTCATGAATAGGGCTTCCCGGTGAACTAAAACGATCTTGGTCGGACTCTGTCTCTCTAGAGAAATCGTGAAAGACGAGAGCGAGAGATTTTTCCACTTCGGAACGAATTCTAGAATGTTTTTCAGTCTCAGACTTCGCTCGTTTTAGGTCAACATGGAGACGAGCTCTTCATACACGTTCCAAGAAAAGAACCAACTCTCTAGCTCGTTTTAGCGTCGAGAAATCGCCTGAAAACGGCGACGTACGAGATACCCATCGGTCGACGTGGGTAAACTTCGGGGTTAAATATCTCGAAATCGCTTTTTGGGCTGATTCGGACCCGAGTTTAGGCGATTCCTCCTCGCCAGGTGCATCGATTTCGATACTTCATTTCTCAGAATGTAGCTCATGAATGTGGCAACGAAGTCAACTAGAACGATCGTCTTCGGACAGCGCGTCTTCGGAGGGTGCGTCGACAACCAAAAAAAAGGTACGAATTTCTCATTCCGCATTCTTGAATATTTCCATCGGTCCGAATCCATTCATTCTAGTTCTCCTCCACGAGCGCTCCATTATCCACATTTGAAAAAAAAATAAGACTCTAGGTGCTTTTGGCGAGGCGAAATCATCTGAATTCGGCAAAATTATGATATTATTCGTGTGGAAGGAGAGGACGGAGTTAGGCCTAGTTTTTCCTTCAACGAATAGTTCGAAGCCTCCCCTTCATGGGGATCACTTCGGATTGAGTCTAGCTGCTATGGATGCAAAGTTATAGCCCGACAAAAAAGACCTAGATTTGAGGTGAACAGCCCCCTAATGGATTGAATCAGCCTGGAGTACGCTAGTTTCTGGTTGTCTCCCGACGTGTTCAAGTTGGACTTGGAGGGGAGCGACTTGATGTAACGACCCGTTTCGGTGCGTTTCACCGTTTGTCTGAAGAAGCGGTCCATTTTTTCCGTTGATGCCACGTCGTCGTCGAATTCCGAGCAGCTCGTTCTCCAGAAAGAACTCCAATGAATCCGCGATGTCTTTCGGCTTCGTCTGCTGGCTCGATGATTGACTGGTTTCGCGCACTGACTTGATGACACCCAACGAAGTGACAACCGAGTTGCCGAATTGATTTAGGCCGTCGCCGCCCCAGAGGAACCATCCGAAGATTCTTGGTTGCGCCATGAGACTGTTTATTTTCTTTGTAGGTGCCGCGGTAGACATAGTGGAGTACGTCGGCGCCAAGGAGGAGGTCTATCTCATTTGGCAATGACTCGAGTTTCTTGTCCGCGAGCTCCAGATTGGCTCGCTGAGTGAAGCCCTGGACGGGACGCTCTCGATAACTTCGGGTACTGCGATACAACGCGCTGATACAACGGCGCGAGAGAACCGGCTCTTGATTTTGAATTCTACTGAGTTCAGTTTTTGGCCATCCGACCCACTTCCGGCTACACCGTGGAAACTAGTGAGTCTTTGCTCCACCGGGCTTAGCTTGAGCGATTGTACTATCCTGTCTGAGACTATGGAAATTTGGCTACCCGGGTCGAGTATGGCTCTGCAGATGGTTTTGCGGTTCTTACCCGCACTGACCCACACGTAGCCCGCCTGGAGGAAGGCGCTGTTGGCGGCGCCTCCGGAGGGCAGCGGGAGGCGGGAGGAAGCCACCAATCCTTCATTTGCGGGCCGTTGCTCTCTCTGCCGGGAGCACACTAGGCTCGAGTGCCTGCCGTTGCGGACCGAGCAATCGGAGACGCGCGCTCGACATTTCTGGGCTGAGTGGTTGCGTCGGAGGCACCTGAGACACGCGTTTTTCAACTCTGCCGTTCGTGGTCTCTCCTCGTTTGACATTCTTCTCGAACACTTGGAGCTGGAACATGATCTTTCGCGCAAAAAATGCAGGAGTGGTCAACCGATCCGATGCCGCCGGCGAAGGAGTACTGCGATTTTTGATCATACCGAGTTTTTCGATTGCGGTTTCTGATCCTCCGGACAAGAATTCTGACCGTTTTTCGAGTGACCCCTACGATTTGCCGTTGGCCGTCGTTCTGGTAGCCTCTGCGGAACTTCTGGCATCTTTAATGAGATCGGCTTCGCGTTCCAAGAAGCTCATCAAGAGTTCTGGTTCGCAGTGATCTCCTGCGCACCGAGCGGCGTTGAATTTTCTGATGTAGCTCCTGAGGAGCGTTCCTAGGACTGTGGGCGCTAATGCCGCCGTCAGCATAATCGAAGCCTAACATTATCGAGGACTGCATGTGCTACTTCAGGGAGGCAACGAAATGTGGAGATCCCTCGATCGGCACAGTTCTTGAATCTTTCGCACGTGTGTCCTCCTGGCTTGGGCGTTGTCCTGGAACTCTCTTTGCACGATCTCCTTCATCAGCTAGTGGTTTTCGGCGCAAATCTTGAGGTGGGGAACCGATCTTGCCGCCCTCCCGAAGAACGCGTTTTTAGGCATTCGGCACTTCTCCGTCACTTCCAACGATTTGGTGTCGACGTAGTACTGGAGAATATCGTAGAATTGTAAATGCTCTCGCCCTATTCAGCTCCAGCCCTAGGTATCGCTCATTGTTCCCGCCACCGCTAGAGAGCGCCCCGGCCATCTCGGAGAAGATGGTGCGAGGGCGGAGGGAATTGGAAAGGAGAATTAGAAGTTGATCATGGAGAGAGAACAGAACCGGTTGGCGTCAACTGGTAGGATTCAAGGTGGCGCCAGGAAGACGAATCTGAGGGAGAGGGGAATACGGCGCCTCTACTCGTAAACATAGACATTGTGTCTCATACGCAACCCGGCTGTAGGCCAAAATGTAGCAAGCAATCTTTAGTGTAGCAGACCGATTCGAGGGAAAGGATAAGGCGACATCCGATGCACTGGTAGAGGAGTCGCGCACTATTCAAATCAAGGGGGGTTCTTTGAGGGCGTTGGCGCTCGGACAGGCTCTGGAAATCGCGATTTACGCGGAATGCGAGGTCTTCAGACGATGCTGCTGGAGGCAATGCCCGAAGGAATGGGCATGGATGATCCGAAAATCATCACATCCTCATCTTCGTGGATTTCCCAAGTCGATGCCATCGCTAACAAGCCGAAAGATGGGGCATGCGCGTAGATATTCCAATCGAAGACCTCTCACCTTGGGGAAACAAGACCGACATGGTTCATCCGTTGAATGACTGAGCACCGAATTCTTGGTTGTACATTCAGCGATCGGTCTCAGAAAAGAGAGTTTGATTCGGGCCTTAATCGGGCATATGAAACCAGCACCTGGAATATAACGTATGCGATGATCCTACTCCAGTGGTCTTCTTGGACCGGCCGATATCCTCTACGAGCCCTCGGTTATTTGGATCGGGCTCGCTCCCTCTCCGACTGCCGTGGGTGTCGGCTCCTCCTCTCCCTCGAAAATATAGACGTTCCGCTTCATTGTTTGCGACCCATTGGCCGTTTTCCTCTCTCACCGCCTCCTCATGCTCCTCTCCCTCGTGAATCAGTCTGCTCATCCTACCACAGCACTACCAGTTGACGTAGACCCAACAGAACGACATTTTTGTGGCGCGTGAGATTGAGGTCGGTCGCAACTGCGATATCCGATTGAGATTTAGCACGCCAGTGAATAAAAAGCCAGTAGGAGACCACAGCGAGTCATCCCTACAAGTGGTAGAGAGTGCGTTCCGGCCCTCGGTACGAACATGCCAATGTTCAAGTCCCCGCCGAAGAACTCGACGAAGAAGCGCGCAGCGCGCGCCGTCCAGCGTATGGATCCAGCCCGATCCTGATCCTCCACACGGATACGAAAAGGGCATCACTCATGCCCAAGCAGTAGCCGTGGCTGAACAAGGATTCGCCGACCCAGAACAGGAACCAGCTTTTCAACAAGGCCCGTTAACACCATAAGACCCGCACGACCACGTGCAAGGGCTAACTACAGGTATGGAAGTTCCATACCAGATTTCACTCTACTACCAGGTCGTGGTACCCGGAGAGACCAAGCACGCTCCAGCTGTGGGACCAAAGATTGATCCGGCAAAGAACGTCACTGGAAGATACATCGATCCGGCACAGCCAACTCAAGCACCGCCCTAAGAACCGGCTCCCGCACCAGCAATGCTCGAGGGAAGGAATAGCCTCGATCTTTCGAATCGACCCAACATCCATTGATCCAACACCGATCGACCCAGCACCCATTGATCCAGCGCACCCCTGGCTTGGACGTCGGCTGAAGGACGGGGATGGCCTATAAGCACTGGGTTACACAGAGTACTGGAAGAAGCTCCCTAGGTTATCTCCGTGCAGCCTACCTACGGATGTGCCTATATGACGAGGAGAGGAGACGCGACCTCTATTCGCTCCAGAAAGTCTAGTATCCCTCTGTATCGCAACCGCACGATCGACCGAACTTTGATGTGAATTGAACGCGCCGAATGTGCCGAGGTGACCTGGATACTTTACTGTTTCCCTCGCCTGTCCCTTGGAGATCGGACGGGATTAGAGAATGGCACTCCATTCCGTAATGGAGCGAACCAGCCGACGCAGTCGATCTCTCGCAAGCTCCCCCACGGGGGTGCTCTTGATGTGGTTGCGGGTTCACCACCCGGAGGTGGCCGAAATCCCTTCAGAGGAAGACGGCGCTCTTGCGGGGGCAGCCTGGCTGATCCTGACCAGGGCTGTGCGCCGGCGCTCCGGCGCGCCGAGCCAGACAGCGCGCCGCCAGGCGCTGCGAACTCCTCCGCATTGTTTTCATGGCGGCGCTTCATGGATTCGAGCCCGAATCCCGAGGTTGCTAAGATAAATCACGACGAAGCGGAATTCAGTGCTACGTATATTTTCCCCTTCCCGCTTTTGGCTTCATTGATACTCCGACGCGTGAACTCCGGCGTCGGGCACCAACTACAGAGACTCAGTTCTCAGTGATCGCTCAACGAACGTCGGCATATTAGACATATCCATGAATTCGAAGTGTCAGGCTCTCAGCTGAAGGTTTCATATCTCCGACGAGAGTGATCTGTAACGATGTGTTCATGAAGACGGGGTGTTTTGAGTGGTCCCTTCCAGCCAGAAGAATTTGACGATATTCGCGTGATAGTCGAAAAACACTGGACGGGTTCAGAACCTAATTTAGAAGACCCGTCCCTGCGATGAGGGTTTTTCACAAATGGCCAAATGTACATGGTCGACGAATGGTTGCCGAGCGGTTCCAAGAAATGGTTGAGAATCAATTTTGAGGAATGGTTGACGATCGATTTCGAGGGATGGTTGACAATCTATTTTCAGGAATGGTTGACAATCGATTTTGAGGAATGGTTGACAATCTATTTTTAGGAATGGTTGACGATCGATTTCGAGGGATGGTTGACAATATATTTTTAGGAATGGTTGACAATCGATTTTGAGGAATGGTTGACAATCAATCGATTCATCAGTTATACAGGGACCGGATTTCCCGGCGCGTCATGGCGCGCCGCGACACTTCCGGTCCGCCACTGTTCGCCGTGGCGAGCGTCGCCGCTGTGTGTTTTCCAGTCCTTCGCCGCGGCGCACACCTCTGATCCTGACCGCTGAGCCGGCGGTCCGTCCAGCCTGAGACATGGCTGGCAGGATTCGAGGCCGCCCTGCGACTGACGGTCGTTCGGTTTGACAAGGTTGAAAAATATGAATTATGGTTGCGCACCTCGAGCGGATACAGCAACTGGATGGGACGCCGCAAGCGCTTGCCCTCAGTGGTGCGGATCCAACACGATCGTTGCCGACGGTCGGTTCCCTCTTCGCTGTGGAGCGACTCCACCACGCAAAGCGGCCAGTAGGCCCTGGAGGAGTCGGCCGAGTGCAGAAGGCACACGTCTCCGGCTCGGAGCGGGCGGTCGCGCGCGGGGGTGGCGGAGTGGTTGGAGCGCAAGTGTGGGAGGTATTCGACGTGGAATGTTGTCCAGAATACGCGGAGCATTGATTGTTGCCGGCGCCATCTCTCGGAGAAGACGATCGCCGTCGCCCACTCTGCCTCCTTGACGATTTGCTTCGAGTCTGGGAGTCCTGCCTGCGAACTGTAGCTGCAGAGGAGATTGGCCGGGGACAGGGCACTAGGCTCGTTGGCGTCCGAGATGAGTGCCGAGATCGGCCTGTCGTTGACGACCTTCTCTATCTCAGTTAGGACGGTCTCCAGTTCCCGGAACCGAAGCGCATGGGTGCCGAGGATCTCCCTCAAAGGTCATTCGACCATTTGCTAGCAGCGCTCGAAGAAACCGTTCGGAAAGGCTCCCTAACGCGCGTTGTGCGACTGAGACTTCCGAAATTTGAGCAATTGAGGTCTTGGAACCGACACTGGATGATCTTTAAGAAACTGAAATCGTGTCAATACCGAGAGGACACCGATATTTCCCCTTCCGTCCGGAATTCTGGCTGTCTCGAACTTCCAGAATCATTGTCTAACGAGCTGTGTGACCGAGTGCATCCCTATGTCAGCGCCGATAGCGCTCATCGTTGCCGTCACTCTCTGGCTCTTGAACTCCGTTCCCTCATCAGAGTGGAGATGATACACACAGAGAATCCGCTTCGATTCTGGAACCATTTGACGAACTCCGCTATCCTGCCAGGGCTTTGATCCTCTGACTTCAGAGAGTGGACATTCCGAAACCGGGTCATGTCGTTGATTAACGTGAGAAACAGATTTGCTTAACCGAGGGATGCCTTACGCACAGCGCAGGTATTCGCGTGTATGTACCCTGGTCTTGGAGCTACCACTTCCACGGGATTTGGCCTGTTGCTCGAACGATGCACCTTTCCTCAGGTACATACGTCACACTTCACGAAGTCGTCGATTATTTCGTAACCTTCATGGTTCAGCATTTTTCTGAGGGTCTCAACGTTGATATGTACGAACATCCCATGTATCGCTTCCAGACTCACTTTCTCCTTCAGTCCCGCAACGTTTTCCTCAACCGCTTCACTCGCTCGGAACACGAACAGTCCGTTTTGTTGTTCAGATTGTACTTCTCCGTCCTCACGGATTATCGTGACGGCTCCCGCTCTTACAAAAATGCAGAGCTTCTCGTTTACCAGCTCTGAAACTGAAAGTTGATTTCTGCGATGCCAAGGCACGCACAGAGCGTCCTTCAGACGTAGCATCGTAGTCTTGCTGTCGCTGTTCACAAGCACGAGTGCGGTTCATGACCCCTGGGACACTTCCGAGGGCTGGCTGTGAGCTTCAGCCGGAAAACAAAGGGTTCATCACCTCTGTGCACTTGGGGTGTTGGATTCGCCTCCCTGTAGTCCGTCATCCACCTTAGGTTGGTCAGCATGTGGTGAGTCGAGCCGCCATCAAAAGAAAATATCCCCCTCACCTCTTGCCTGATTGGCTCCAGCTTGTTGGCACTCTACGATCAAAGCTTCAGCGACGTTGGCTTGCGGTGGTAGTGTTCTCGGTTGTCCTCTGCCTTGAAATCCGCCTCAGCGTTGATTCCCGCCTTGTCGGGGAAGACTGCAGGCCGATTGCATGTGTGGTCGTTGATTGCAGTTGTAACATACAGCTTCGGACGATTGCACAAATGATCTTCGGTAGAATCTGGAGAGCATCACACTGATTTCGTTGACGTCACTTTGGTTTATTTGAATGGTTTCTCCTTCGATCAGATCCGTCTGTGTGTCCCGATGTTTGTCTGAATCCAGTCTGGTGCTCCAGCCTCGTCGGAATGGCTCCTACGAGCTTGGCAGTGTTTCCAGGAGTTTGGAACGCTGGATGTCGTCTGCTATGTTGATTCAAAGTGTGTTGAGTTCGTAGATGACTTTCTTGTGAGCAAGGAGGTTATCATCAACGGATAGTCCTTGCTGGCATTGGAACGTCATGAGATTTGATACTGCCAGTCCTTTCCTCGTTCTCACCTCGTTCTTGCGAGCTATCTCTCGCAACGTAGGAACTCCTACTGTGAGGCCCTCTCTCCGTTGTGTGCCGGTGTTCCCCAAGGCTCGGTTCTTGGGCCGACGTTGTGAAAC
Organism: Phytoseiulus persimilis; assembly: GCA_037576195.1. Lineage (NCBI taxonomy): Eukaryota > Metazoa > Arthropoda > Arachnida > Mesostigmata > Phytoseiidae > Phytoseiulus > Phytoseiulus persimilis. Next base: position 32,167,004 of record CM075103.1, read on the forward strand.
ATAGGATATGACGGAGTTCTCCGGCTTCAGTACCCCCCGCAGGTTACCCCTATAGCTTTCGCTGATGATTCGGCCCTCGTCATCACGCATGCTGATCCAGTCATCCTCCAGACCAGAATAAACGACTCACTCGCCATGATAAGCCACTAGATGCGCCCAAGAGGCCTCCTTATGTCACCTACCAAATCGATGGCCATCTTCCTCAACGGTAGAAAGCGCCCACCTGTCATCTCGGTTATGCTTGACGGCAGCCAAATACCCATCAGATCGACAGCCCGTTATCTTGGCTACACCCTGGACGCTGGCCTCACCAGCAGAGCACACATCACCCTTGCCGCTTCCAAGACGAACAGGATGGCTGTGATGCCACCGTTTGGGCTTACTCTACAAGAGGGAATACTCTGGTCTGGCTCTGGAATCCTCCTGTAGACGCCGTCGTGGCCGCTCTCTCTTGTGCTCGGTGCGTTGTCTCTCAAACGCTGTGAGACGGCTACAGCCCATCACCGCGAAAACCCATCACCGAGAAAACCCATCACAGCGAAAACCCATTACCGCGAAAACCCATCATCGCGACAGAATCTGGAGCTCGCTCCATGCTAGGGAAGCTTCTAAGCGAGGCGTCGAAATCTTTCAAGCCACTTGCTGTGCACTCTCTAGATTGAGTTGCTGCTCTGGCTATTCGATAATCCTGTCCTCAATTCCCAATCAGGAAGAATAGAAGTCTCGTGGGTTTCTTCGACGGACTCCCATTCAACATTCCCTCGATTTCCTATTTCCACATGTAGTGGCCTGGTCCAGGTAACGTTCCTGAAGAATCTTTTCGACACTTCACATGCGAGCTGCTCCACTCCTCTCTAGGGCATCGATAGTCGTACTCTCCCTTTCATACTCGTCGCCCCTCCTTGCGGCAAAGCTGGCTAACGATAGGTTGTCGTGGGAGAATCCACTGTGGAGCAAGACTTCAACAGTCTTAGAGACTGAGTACAGTGGACTCCGCTTAACGAGAACACCGGATAATCGGATCATCACATTATTCGGATCGAAAGTCGAATTCCCCAATTCTCTCCATAGGACACGCTCCGGTTCATCGGTACAAGGCTCCGCTTATTCGAGTTATTCCGTCACGAGCGGAAATTTCGTCGAATGAAAGAATGAGAAGTTTCCGCAATGCGGAACGCCTAGCCGAATTGATCACTTTGACCAAACCGATTCCGATCTGCTTCCAAGTCGAAATCTCGGGACATTCTTGTCCATTGACGATAATGTCCAGTGCCCCTCTTCAGTTAAACCTCACGAAGATGAGATCGTCCAGGAAATCGTGGCGAATCAGGGCTCTGTGACTCTGGTTCAGAAAACGGAGAGGAGTGCCGAGAGGCGACGAAGCCTACAGCTGTGCATGGAGCTGAACGGACGATAGAACGACTTCAATGGTTCTTCGTGCAAGATTCCGAGAAGGACAGTCCACGAACGTCTTCAGTTTGCATCGACTTCGTTTGTGGGATCTCGAGGACGGAAAAAAGACGGACTTTAATTGATGAATCCTTCGTCAAGCATTGGAAGCTCAATCGCTGTTACATACTCCATCAACTCGCATCAGAGAGAGTTTCATCGTGTTCCTTTAGGTATCGCAACCCGGGAACAATGAGCCTAAGCGCCCAAAGATCCATTCGAATCATGAATCATATATTTTCGACGCCTCGCATAGAAGCTTCCCTAGATGAGAGCGAGCTCCAGATTCTGTCGCGGTAACGGGTTTTCGCGGTTATGGGTCTTCGCAGTCATGGGTTTTTACGGTAATGGGTTTTCGCGGCAATGGGTTTTCGCGGTAATGGGTGCACACCTGTGAGACACCTGACTGCCGACCGACTGTCGGCTGCCCACCGGCATCGCCTCTGGCGGCGCATGCGCGGTGGGCCTACCGCACGGAGAGAAGCAGCACGACGCGTACAGACGAGGATGCTCTTTATTCGGTTTTATCAATAAACAATAAGCACTCTGTCGAGTGCGTGACACTCCCGGCCAAATTCTCAATTTACAACGGTTTCCTGCCTAGAGCACTTTTGACACATTTTTGGTGACCTGAGATGGTCGATCGGAACTTGAGAATTTGAGTAGCTAGATCCTATGGCGCGTTGGTGCAACCGAGACTTCCGAAATCTGAGCAATTGAGGTCTCGAACCCGACACTGGATGAGCTTTAACGAGACGGAAATTATGTCATTTCCGAGAGGACACCGACATTTCCCCTTTCCCCTGGATCGAGACCCTGGCTGTCCTAACCTCCGAGATCATTCTCTGTCGAACGTTGCGAGTCCACACCCGAACAATGTCGACCTTTGCGTATAGCCCCCTTGGGATGTTCCACCAAGCCGCACTCGCCTCCGGGCGGTTCGGGACCCCACCCAACGCGCAACTCCGTTACGCGACGCGCAGTGTGTGGGACGCCCTCAGTTACGATGCGCGACGGGCGTTCTGTGACGCCGCGACCGCCGCTCGGCGGCACCGAACCAGGGACCCTGTGCCCCCAGCGTTTCCCGCGGCCCTCGAGGGGCCCGTCCTCCTAGCGCTTCAGGCGTGGAAGCGCGAAGCCGACGCCGCGCCCGAGCCTGCCGCCGGGAGTTCCCGGGACCCGACGCCCCCCGCGCCGTCGGTGCGTGACGCGGAGACGCAAACCGACGCGTATGAGATGGGCCTCGGGCGCCATCGCAACCTCTCTCCTTTCGTGTAAATTGTAATATGTTTTTTTGTTATTTTGAATGTATATTTTTTCGCTGAACGATCGCCTTTTCATTCTATACCAGAACGTTTCTTCCGCCCACGGCCGTAGCTCGCCCGGTAAGACCTCCAGTGGGAATAGTAGCCGTATTGGTCGGTTTAGCGTTTGGCCTGTGGCCGTCTTGATTAGGCAGGATCGCTTGCGTCGATCCGTTCTCTCCCCGCCGGAAAGACCGAGAACGCGACACAGCGGCCAGTGTGCTCTCGACGGACTTGCGTCCCTCAGGAGGCAAACGTCGCCTACCGCTATCGGTCTGCGATCCTCCGGTGGCCGAATGTGCGCGGAACGTAGGTGAGACAGATATTCTCCCCGGAATCGTTTCCACAGCGCGCGCAGAACCGACTGCTGATGTTCCCAACGCTTCGAGTAAACTATTGAGGTTGCCGCTTCGCGGTCGTTCGCCTTTATCTTTGTTTCCGGGAGACCCTGTTTGGCTCTGTAGCCGTAGAGGAGATCCGCTGGGCAGAGAGCGCCAACTTCGTTGAGATCGCCCTGGACTGCCGTGAGCGGTCTCTGGTTGACCATCGCCTCCACTTCTGCCAAGATTGTTTCTAGCTCCCGGAACGGCAACGAGTTCCTACCTAAGATCTTCCTAAGTGGTCTTTTTACGCACTGCACCAAACGCTCCCACCATCCGCCCTGCCAGGGGGCCCTGGCTGTGATAAATTCCCATTCTGTTTCTGCGGAAGCTAGGTGGTGCTGAACGGCTGGCGACTTGACGTGCTCGAAGATGATCTTCAGCTCCTTGGCTGCTCTAACGAATGCGAGCCCGTTGTCGGACATGATTCTGGTGGTTCCGCTGAATCGGCTCAAGAATTTTCTCAATGCCAGCAAGAATTTGTATGCCGACAGGTCTGGGACCAATTGCAGCTGGACTGCTCTCGTATTCGAGCACACGAATAGCAGTATGTAGGACTTGGCGAGATCTCCGCTTGGGAGTCGATAGCTGATCGGTCCCGCGTGATCTACTCCGCAAACCGTGAATGGAGGGGCTGTTGACAGCCTGAAACTCGGAATCGGGGGCGCTGGCTCCGCTGCCGCCTCGATCCGGAACAACATGCAAACTTTACAGTCTCTGAGGACTGCTTTGACTGCCTTGCGCGCCGCGAGAATGAAATACTTCTTCCTCAACATGGTCAATGTTGCCGCGACTCCGCCCACGTGGAAACATTTTTTCTCGTGGAAAAACCTGATGAGCAATCTAACGGCGTGCGCTTCCCCTTGAAGCACGATTGGGTACTTTTCATCGTATCCCCACTCCTCGCCGCGTTCCAATCTGGAACGACACCTAATTAATCCCTCGGCATCCAGGAACGGTGCCAATTTGAACAGCTTGCTTTCTTCCTGGATTTCCTTACAGGCTGACTCCAGCTCTGCCCTAAACTGGCTTTTTTGGAGACTTTGGATTACTTTGACTGTTGCTCTCCATGCCTCGGTTGCTGAAACCGGAGCATCCCGCGGGGATTGTCTCGCTGGCGAGTATCGGCTTGAAAGCCACCTGAGGATTCGCGCCGTGGAGTTGACCAGCACGCTCCAAGATGATAATCGGGAGCCATCCAATATTGACTGATTTTGCTCTACCGTCAACATGCTGACCGCTTTCCTTTCTGACTCTATTTCGCTTTCGAAGAACTTGTTCAGTGAGTGCTTCTCTGTTGGCCGCCCTTCCTCTGCTAGCCAACTCGGCCCTTTAAGCCACATGGAACTGTATTCCTCTGACGCGATGTTTGCTCCGCGACTCAACAGGTCGGCTGGATTCTGCGCGGAGGTGACGTAGTCCCACTCCGGCGCCGCTGTCAGGGATTGAATTTCTCTCACTCTATTTGCCACGAAAACTTTCAATCTGTCTGGCGACTCTTTGATCCAGTGTAGCGTCGGGGAGTTGTCGGACCAGTAATGGGACGATTCGAAATGATAATTGAGATACTGCTTGATCCTCGACCCCATTCTGGCCGCCATGACTGCCCCGACTAGCTCTAACTTATGGATCGAGTAGGTCGACTTTATTGGAACTACTCTCGCCTTTGAGGCGACGAAAAAGATCTGCGCGGCGCCGCGTTTCGACATCTCTCTGACGTACGCCACACATCCGAGTGCCGACAGGCTCGCGTCGCAGAACACGTGCAGTTCTCGGGTGACGTCGCGCTCGTTTGTGTTTATGTTTCGTTGTATGCGGAATTCCCGTGCGTGTTTGAGCGCGTCTGTAGTTTCTAAGAATTCTCTGCGAGTGTCTCCTGTCAGTTCTGTGTTCCAATCGAGTTTTTGCTTCCAGCACGTTTGTAGCAGTATTCTCGGTCTGACTGTGAGCGGAGAAATGAGACCGAGAGGATCGTAAATCTGTGCTGTGCCTTTCAAGATGGTTCTCTTCGACGGAATGTTTGCTTCTAGAGTTTCTATCGCCGGCGCGACGTCTACGTGAAGTTAATCTGTCCTCTGGTTCCAACCTATTCCTAGGAATTTGAAATCCTCTTGATCGAAAGAGACTTGAAACTCTGGGTCGCTGAGCGATCTTTCTATCTCTCGACCTAACGCTGAACTATTTGTTGCCCATTTCCGCAGCCTGAAGCCTCCCGTCTGGAACGCCTTGAACATGAACTTGAAACACTCTGCGCCTTCTTTTTCTGACTCTACTGTGAAGACCAGATCGTCCATATAGAAATGCTGTTCTACGTCTTTCAGAAAGTGCGCTCTGTCTGGGTGTTGTTGCGCGAGGTGTCTGATATGGTACGTCAACCCGGCGCAGTGAGTGAATGGCGATGCTGATGTCCCGAAATCGAGCGTGGTGCTCCAGAACTCTTTGATTGGCGCCCGTGGATCGCTGCTAATTCCCGGGGCCCAAAAAAATCTCAGGAAAGTGCGGTGGTCGGGGCGGATCCTGTATTGCAGGAATGCCTTCCCTATGTCCGACACCACCGCGATCTCGTCCCTTCTGAATCTCAACAGGACCTTGAAAATGTCCGGCAATAGATTTGGCCCATCGTGGAGAACGTCGTTTAGCGCCGCCTCGTCTTTCCTGCGCGCGCCCGCGTCCTTCACGACTCTAACTTTTAGAAGCTTTTTCTCCGGGTCTCTTTTGACCACTGGCAGAATCGGGAGGTAGTGAACTAGTTCGCCTGGCCTTTTTGGGGTTGCTAGCTCCGCGTAGCCCTTTCCTATGTACCGGCTCATTTCTTCGTCTACCGCCGCGAGGAGCTCTCTGTCTTTGGAGGCTTTGATTAGAAATCTTTTTAAGCTGCCTCGCGCTATATCTTCGTTGTCCCCCAGCGTTCGCAGATTCTCCTTGAAAGGGAGACTGACCATGTATCGGCCATCTTCCAGCCTTTCTAGGTTATTTTCGGAAAAAAATTTGCAACTCTGCCTCGACCGCATCGCCTGACTCCTGAGCTGGATCTTCGATCCCTAGCAACTCTGTTGACCACAGAAGCTGTAGGTCGGCTTTGATTTCCTCGTGGAGTGCTATCTTGGCGGCGGTTCCTGGCCGCGCGTCTTCGGCTGAACCGAGAGCAGCTGGACTGGGCGCCGTCTGCGCTGCGCCGGCTTCCGAGACGTCCACCGCTGTTGTTGTCGCCATGCTGACGACCTGTGCTGGTCTCAGCCTGGTACCTGGTTGGTACAAATTCGCTGTCACAAAGACCTGCGACTGTGCGTTTCCGCTCCTCGATTCGTCCATTCCCGCCACTATCCAGCCGAAAATGGTTTCGTTGGCGACCATTCTGTTTTCGAAGACTCGCTCCGTTCCGCATTTGATTTTGGGTATGATGTCCCAACCTAAGAGGACGTCTATTTCGCGCCTGCCTATGTTTTCGCCGTGGTCTGCCAATGGGGCAAGGTCCCACGACTCCGGCGAAACCGGGAAGTGCCCTCGCGCGATCTCTGGAAGTTCTGTCGCCTCGAGTTCCACGGCCATCTCGCTGTCGAATCTGCTTTGGAGCCCGATGCGATACACGTTATGCTTTTCGAAGCTTGATACATTTCCGCCTATCGTTATCATCGCGAGGCTTTCTTGATATGCTGGTTTCAATCTGAGGGCTTTGACGACGTGTTCCGACACGTATGACCGTTCCGATCCTGAGTCCAAGAAAAACCTGAAGACCTGCCTGCCTGAAGGGCAATTGACACACACCAGGCCGGTCTGGAAGAAGACCAATCCCTTCGGCGCCCCTCTAAGCTTGCTCGTGGATATACGGGTCGATAATGCCTCTGTTCGTTGACCCGTCGCTCTGTCGGCATTGCACATAATCGTGTAATGTCCCCGGTTGCACCTTTCGCACTTGACATTCCTAGCTCTGCATTTCTTCGCAAAATGATTGCGCCTAAGGCACTTGAAGCACGCGTTGTTTCTGTCGCAAAGTTCCTTCCTCTCCTCATACGACAATGATTTTCTACATGATTTCGATTCGTGCTTAGGGCTAGAGCAGAATATGCATGAGTGGTCTACTGTTTGGTTCTTTGCGACAAATCCCACGGTGCCCCTTCCGGGTTCTTGCTGATTGCCTCTCCAGCCATTTGGCTTGGGACTGAATTGCCTATCCCTATTGCTGAAATCTTTGCCGAAACGGCCCTGTAAACCTCCTGGCCCTGTAGGCCCTGGAGCTCCGCAGGCTCGCTTCACCGCTACCTCATTTTCTAGGTACTCCATCAATGGTTTCAGCTCGCTGTCGGAGTTGCCTGGCTCTGTTACTGTAGCGAGATTCTTCCTAGTGAAGTCCTCGCTCATGACTCTTGGGAGGCACCGGAGTACGTCCTGTGTGACTGCCATAGAAATGGCTTCGAAAGTCCTGCCTAGTGAGACCAGCGACATTCTGCGACAACGAGGAAACGAAACGAAAGAACTTATCGTTATCCTGTAGGTCCCTCGCCGAGCAGAGTCTTCTCAGCTCCTGGAGATGTTCCTTCTCGGCCGCTCTGGGGCACCCGAATTTGGCTCCGATGATGTCGATCGCCTCCTGGTACTGCTCTGCCGTGAGCTCAAGGTGTGCGATTTCCAATGCTGGTGCTCCCGATAGCGCCTCCTTCAGGAATGAGTACTTTTCGATGGAGTCCATCTTCTTCCGGTGAACGTGGACGTTTTAGAGTTGCCACCATTCTCGGAATTTCTTCAGATCTCCCGTGAACTTGGGCAGGGTGAATCGTCTGCTCTGCGCTTGGCACGAGTAGCTTGCTTGCGGTGTCGGATCTTGCTGCGGTGCCGATTGCGGCGGGGTGGTCTTTTCCCGCAGCTTGGAGACTGTGAGCGCGTACTGCTTGTCGTACAGTGCTATTCGCTCTGGCGCTCCCTCGTACTGATCAATCGAGCACTTAATGAGGAGGGGGGTGATCTGCTCTCGGAGCTCGCTGTAGATGGACTCCAGCTCGCCCCACTGACTGGATAGCTGGTTCCAGGTCTCATCTTCCAAAACGTCTTTTGCCATTGTCCCCTCGACTTCTTTGACCTTCTTTGTGAATCGCGTCCTCACTGTTTTCTCCAGTTTGATGAGTACCGAAAAATTTGCATATTCTTCGTCTGTGGGTTTGCGCGCCCTGAGGAGGGCCTCTGCCCTGACTTCCATCGCGTCTGGTTCGTCGAATGTGGCTGTGAGATCTGGTGCCGCTTCCGCCATTTGCCTAACTTTTGCGAGATTCGGGCAACTGGATGTGGTGGAAACGCTGGCTACCTGCCCGCGGGAGCTCTGAGGTTTGACTCACCGCCTGGAGCGAGGTTGCCTGGAGCACTGATACTGGACGCTGATTTCGTGACGCGCGTGATGACGCTGCACTTCTGAACTGTGTGCTTTCCGAAATTTCTCGTGGAATTCTTCGGAAACTGTCGGTAGGGTACGATGCGATGTCCCTCCGCTACTGGCTCTTGATTTTCCCGTCTGAATCGGCCGAAAGACGTCGCGAACACTCTCCGAAGTCGCCGCCTGAATGCGTACGATCTGGAATCCTGGGACGCTGACTCTTCCGTGCTGGTGAGGGATCTTCCCAATTCGCTGCCACCATGTGATGCCACCGTTTGGGCTTACTCTACAAGAGGGAATACTCTGGTCTGGCTCTGGAATCCTCCTGTAGACGCCGTCGTGGCCGCTCTCTCTTGTGCTCGGTGCGTTGTCTCTCAAACGCTGTGAGACACCTGACTGCCGACCGACTGTCGGCTGCCCACCGGCATCGCCTCTGCCGGCGCATGCGCGGTGGGCCTACCGCTCGGAGAGAAGCAGCACGACGCGTACAGACGAGGATGCTCTTTATTCGGTTTTATCAATAAACAATAAGCACTCTGTCGAGTGCGTGACAATGGCTATGGCAATCGCGAGGGTTCTTCCCCGTGCCAGAGGTGCATCCGACTCTCGCCGGCGGGTCCTCTCTTCTATGGTAGACACTGTCTACCAGACAGTGTCCTTCTCTACGCAGCCCCGATCTGGGGATCAGCCATCCAAAAGGACTATGTCAAACGCACCCTTGGCAGCACCCAGCGGGCTGCTGCCATCAGAGTGGCTCGAGTGAATCGGACTGTTTCGACAGCCGCGCTCCAGGTGCTCTATCGATCCCTCCCATACGATCTAAGAGTGAAGGAGCTCACAGCTCGGTACAACTAAAATGAATGGACGCGTCGGTCGGATGACGACCTCGATGACCCGGAACCGGAGGTTGCCTCCCGTGACCAACTAATATCGGAATGGCAGGCTAGGCGGGAATCTATCACGGAGGGGAGCGCGGGTTTCTGGACCAAATCACTCATCTCGAGTATTTCGGCCTGGCTCGAGGTCTCCCACGGAAACACCAGCTACTCGTTGGCCCGATTCCTCTCGGGCCATGGCTCGTTCATGACTTACCTGCACAGAATCGGCAAAGTCCCGTTCTCCTGATGCTTGCTCTGCTTCACGCACACTTCCGAGCTCGCTCTGGCTGACAGTCCTGCCCACGCGTACGAGGAGTGTCCAGCCCACTCTGATCTTCGCACACAGCTGGCTTCTTCACTTGGCCTCCTGCTCCCCCTCCCCTCCTCCGAGATCGCTGCTCAACTGCTGCTTGACCGCGAGCCATGGATTGCGTGTAGGGAACGGGAGTGTTGACACGTTTGGAAGGGAATGGACGTGCACGAGAAGAAATGTGAGTGGCACGTAGGAAGCACGAGCAGTGCGTCTCGGTCGCGGTGACAGTATTCCTCATCTGTCCATCGCAGATATCTCTTCATTCAGCCATGCCCCCATAGTGAGCGTGGATGCTGAGATGTTTTTCTCCCAGTACAAGTTGCTGCTCTCTGATCGAAGACAATCTCTCACTCCCGAGAACGCGAAGCTCCATCTGATCCCGATGTGCTAAACCTCAGAAGCCGAAACCGAAGAACGCCTCGGTGGACGCGATTCTACCCGCGATCGTCCGCAGTTGGGTTCGAGACGTAGATACCGAAGGTCTCCAGATCTGACCCAGTTTCCAGAGGGACCACAATACAACTTCGCTTCCCGGTCACTGGTCTCTGTACCCCGCGTGGCCAATAGCGATGCGTGATTATGCTTCGCCAAGCTTTTCAAAAACCACAGAGGCCTCAGATGGAGACAGCATGCGGTTTACACGATTCAGCGGCTATGCCAAAGAGCAGCCGTCGATATCGGAAAACTCGACATGCAGAACCAACTGACGGTTCTCGTGTGGGGAGGACTGCGGGCCCTACTCGCCGAAGCATATGACAAGCAAACAGCTGTCAATGAGGCAGTGGAGGCCTTCGGGAATCTACGAGCGAACCAAAATGTGTGCAAAGTCATCTTCGTAACTCCCAACATGAATACGAAAGACTTTGAACAATCCATGTTCATGGAGGAGCTCATCCAGAAGCTTCCCACAACAGAGATTATCGACCTAAGATATATCTCAAGAAACCCCATGCGGCCTAGCGGAGGCGTTCATTAGGCTGGGGCGAGAGATCGCGAAACACCTGTCGATAGTGGACGCTGACATCGACCAATTGCTGGCGGGAATACGAGCCATGCTGCGACAGAAAACCTCAAGCGAGTCAGAAGCGAAGGACAAGGAGGTGAAAACCTCCGATAAAAGTCCCCAGCAAACGACAAGCGCCGGGGAATCGGGACGAAGCCGACTAGGCCGTCCCGAAGATCGTTCAGCGCCAAGCACCGAAAGGCCCAACAAACCACCTCACCCGCCGCACTCCATACCAGACTTTCCAAGGGAAACTGGGACAAAGAGGAACACGGGTGACAGGTCGGTGGATCTCGGCCACAGCGATAACAAAAAGCAAAGACCAACTGGTCCGCGCGAAGACGAACGGAGCTCGGGCAATCGTCCAACCAACTCCCAAGGGGGGAGGGAGCCAACTATGCCTCGATCCTCCACACCAACCCCACGGCGGAGAGGACGACGGGAGGAACTGATTGGGCGGCCTCCTACGAAAACGTCCTGAAGGAGGACTTACAACACGTACCCCCCATGAAACGCAGAGTCAGACCAATAAAAAATTATTTTACTCGCTTAAGGCTCGGTGTTTTCAATATGCAGGGGGGGGGGGGGGGAAAGTGTAACAAAGTGGAAGAGAATAGCAAGAGATTTACTAGGAATCCACGGGAGGAGAACATCAACATACGACGTGCTCCTCCCGTCTGAAACAAGCCTAATGAATCTAGAGGAACCACCGCAAATAGAGGGTTACTCATTTCACGGAAGCAATCGAATCGGTCACTCAGGCGCAAAATCATCGGGCGGAACCGGAATACTTGTCCGGTCCGACCTGGGTGAACCGCGCTGGCTAGAAAAAGGCAACGATTTCATTGCTATTGGGATTGATATCAATGACCAGCCATGGATCATTGTGTCGGTCTACGGGGCTATAGCCCACCTCCAGGTGAATAAGGAACAAGTCAACGAGATTTGCGAGGTTATTCAGCGCCGAAAAACGGAGAACAGCAGAACTCTGGTGGGAGGCGACATGAACGCCCACCTATCAGAACTAGACGGGAGAATGGACGGGCGTGGAAGACTCGTCAGGGAGCTTGCCAACGAAAAAAACCTGACTATTCTGAACCTCACAAAAACATGTCGCGGCAAAATCACCCGAAGACAGGGAGGAATTGCCTCAACAATCGACTATGTGTTGTGCAATTCTCTAGCCTTCAAAGAAGTGGAGAACATGCACATATACGAGAAAAAAGAAATCCTCCACAGGAGTGATCACACCCTGATAACCATACAAATGGGGAGACTAAAAGGTGAAGGTTCACCCAAGAAGGTGCAAGTGCGTATTCTGAGACCGAAAAAAGCTGCTGAGGCGGTGACAGATATCCTTGCAGCCAAAGGGGAGCCGATAAGACTCCCCAGCTATAAGGACCTGCTAAACACCCTTCATGATGCAGTGGCACAGAATACTAAACTCGTAACTCTAAACCCGAGAGAGAAATTGTTCTCACCAGAGCTATCGAAATTAACGAGACTCAGGAAAGAACGACATCGGGAATGGAGAAGAGCGAGGAAGAACAAACTCGACGGCAGAGGAGCGGAAACACGATACCGACAGGCACACGATGATGTTCGGAACGAAGTAACACGCTTGCTCGAAATTGAAGATCGCAAAGTTTACGATCGAATCATGGGTGCACCTAGACCAGCAAGATCCAAAGCCTTCTGGGACCACATCAAAAGAGGGGAAAGGAGACCGCCAAACACAGCCCAGCTGATAGATGAGAGTGACAACATCATTCAAACACCTGAGATCGCGTCTTATCTCAGTCAAGTAGCAAAAAGCCTGTTAGGCGCTAGGGAGTAATCACAAGGAAATGCACCCCCCCCCCAAACCAGGCAACCGGTAGAACTGACCATGACGGGGGAGATGATAGAGGCGACGTTCACGGCGATGTCAGCCTCCTCCGCTACTGGCCCAGACAAAATACCTGCCAAAGTCCTCAAAGCGCTATACGAGGTTGGATATGAATACATATCAAACACCTTCAACGCGATTCTAGAAGGGAGACACGAACTCCCTGGGGAATGGAGGAGAGGAAGAGTATCCTTGATAGAAAAACCAAACTCTACCAAGGGAAAGCTCACAACATACAGACCCATTACTGTGTCGGACTTAAGGAGAGATCGCAGGGGGATGATAATATCCTCATGCCCACTGCGGCCATCGAGATCGCAAGATCCCGGAAGAAAGGACTATATTGCGTCTTCCTGGATGCCACGAAAGCCTACGACCGAGTCGATCGGGAGAAGCTCTGGCAAACACTAGAAGAGAGAGGAATGAACACACCGCTGCTCGAACTCCTCAAATGCATGTACGAGGACACACAGGTGACCCTCAAACATGCGGAACATGCCTCCGATAAGTATCCATACCAATTGGGCTTCGACAGGGCTGTCCGCTCTCCGTACCTCTCTTCTGTCTGTACATCGCGAACCCGGAACGCGAACTGCTTGCCACAGGGATCGGATTCAGAGTTCCGACTGGAATAGACCATTACTGGAAAGAAGGGGGCAACAAGCCCCTCAGAATCCCGGGATTGCTATTCGCTGATGATATTATCTCAATGGCGAATAACTCAACAGACATGGAAAGACTTCTCGGGGTAACAACGAATTTCGGGGACAAAATGTCCATCAAATTCAACCCTCAAAAGAGCGGCCTGATGATATTGCAGGATTGTAAATGATCTCGCCCCATGTAGCTCCAACCCTAGGTATCGTTCATTGTTCCCGCCACCGCTAGAGAGCGCCCCGGCCATCTCGGAGAAGATGGTGCGAGGGCGGAATTGGAAAGGAGAATTAGAAGTTGATCGTAGAGAGAGTCACCTTTTACGGCACACTCAGTCGAGATCGGTCGCAGTCACGATACCCGGTTTAGACTCGAAGAGCCAGCGAATGAAAGCGAGTGAAATCCCCCGATCCGGCAGTCTTACAAGTGGTGGAGATAGCGAGTTCGAGCCACCGTACGGAATGCCGATGCTCAAGTCGCCACCCAAGACCTCGCCGAAGAAACGCGGTTCGCGCGCGGTCCAGCATAGGGGTCCAGCCCGACCCGGATCCTGCACAAAGTTACGAGGAAGATATCGCTCAGGCTCAGGCAGTGGCCGTGGCCGAGCAGGGGCTCACCGACCCAGCTCAAGAACCAGCCTTCCAACAAGACCCAGCAGCACCGTACGACTAGCACGACCACGTGTTAGGGCTAGCAACAGGTATGGAACCCCAATACCAGATCTCGCCTTATGACCAAGCCGCGGCGTACGAAGAGACCAAGCATGCCCCAGCAATTCCGAAGACCGTTCCAGCCCGGAGATTTGGTTTGGCTCCACGTACCGCTACGAACGGTCGGCCAGTCGGACAAACTACAAAGCCCCTTCTTCGGACCGTTTAGGATAGGCGAGCAAAAAGGTCCGAAAACGTTTTTGATCATCCCCGAGCCCGGGGCGAAACTACCGGGACCAAGAACGAAACCGCATGTGGTCCACTCTTCACGCCTGAAAATAGTAGTAACTGCAGAAAGCCAAGCAGACCCAGCTCATCAAGACGAACAGATCGAAGAAGCCGACAGCACTTCAGAACCGGCCCAAGAGATTGACCTAACACAGAGTGAACCAGCACACACCGATCCGGCACCGATTGATCCAGCGCCCAGCGATCCAGCACATGTCGATCCGACAACCTTCGGTCCAGCATCCAAGGATCCAGCCCGGAAGACTAATATAGAAGAAGATACCCCACGAGGAACCGCAAACGGCCCGAGTATTTGGCGGAAGCAAACCAGCAGAGCATCGACACGAACCGGGTCGGTTCTTCATTAGTAGGGGGGTCATGTAGGATTGTAAATGATCTCGCCCCATGTAGCTCCAACCCTAGGTATCGTTCATTGTTCCCGCCACCGCTGGAGAGCGCCCCGGCCATCTCGGAGAAGATGGTGCGAGGGCGGAATTGGAAAGGAGAATTAGAAGTTGATCATAGAGAGAGTCACCTTTTACGGCACACTCAGTCGAGATCGGTCGCAGTCACGATACCCGGTTTAGACTCGAAGAGCCAGCGAATAAAAGCGAGTGAAATCCCCCGATCCGGCAGTCTTACAATATTCTCTCGACCACGCGACGACCATATCGATGGTTGGGACCTGAAAATACGAGGAAATTCAATACCAATGGTAGAATTCTACAAGTATCTTGGGCTCGATCTATCGGCAGAGGAAGACTATCTCGCCAAACACCAGGAGAATATGTTCACCAAAGCCAACCTAGCTAGCCAGAGACTCAACTCGAGAACCCTTTGGAGCTTCAATAGATTTGAAGTGACAAAAATTTTCTGGAAAGCCACAGCAGTCCCTCAACTCACATATTGCAACTCTGTGATAACCATGCCAAAGAGACTAAGAAACCACATCGAGGTCAGGCAAAGAGAGGCGGGACGGTGGGCCCTTGGCACACCACACTCCACCATAGCCAACGAATTCACGGAGGGTGAACTAGGCTGGAGCTCGTTCGACGCCAGGGAGACCACAAGTAAACTGATGTACTTCGAGAGGGTGAAACAAAGGGACCCACACAGATGGCCGAAACTTTTCCTCCAGGCTACCGAAACAACGGACACCAGATTCAAAGCGACAGAGAGACTCAGGAAACTGAGAACACAATTCGACCAGAGTGACTTCGGAATAGCCAGAAATACATCAGGACAGCCAATGTTGAACGCATTCCGCAAAGACCTTAGAAAAAAGGTACAAGATAAACTGGACTCTACATGGAAACAAGCCATGCAGTCCAAATCCACCTTGGCGTGTTATCGACAACACAAGGAGGTTGTTAGGTTAGGTTAGGTTAGTATCCGACATCTATATATATAAAAATCCAGGGTCTGTTTGTTTGTATGTATGTATGTATGTTTGTTTGTCCTCAATAGGCTCCTCCGGTATTGATCGGATCGACTTGGAACAAACTGCATAATGTAGGGCGGCTCTCCGGGAAGGACATAGGCCACCCACCCCTTCCCCCCTCCTCCTCCCCTCCTCCCCCCCTCGCGATTTACCCCAACCTTGACCCCCTCCATACTGTCATCCGCATCCAAATTCTGACGATAGGGTGCACCGCCCCGTGATGACGCCAGCCAGACTCTTAGGCCTCATCCCATCGTCATCGGATATCCTTCCCCACCCCCTCTCCTATACATCCATCATAAAAATCTATCATGAAAATATCTGGGGGGGTGATTCTGAGACCAATGAGGCCATTACTTCCCAACTCTGTTGGGATGATTCCGAGACCAATCTGGCCATTAGTTTCCAACTCTGGAGGGGTGATTACGAGACCAATCTGGCCTTCAGATTCTAACTCTGGAGGGGTGATTCCGGTACCAATCTGGCCATTACTTCCCAACTCTGTAGGGATGATTCCGAGACCAATCTGGCCATTAGTTTCCAACTCTGGAGGGGTGATTACGAGACCAATCTGGCCTTCAGAGTCTAACTCTGGAGGGGTGATTCCGGTACCAATCTGGCCATAACTTTCCAACTCTGGAGGGGTGATTCCGAGACCAATCTGGCCATTACTTTCCAACTCTGTTGGGGTGATTCCGGGACCAATCTGGCCATTACTTTCCAACTCTGGAGGGGTGATTCCGGGCCCAATCTGGCCATTACTTTCCAACTCTTGGGGGGGTGATTCCGGGACCAATCTGGCCATTACTTTCCAACTCTGGAGGGGTGATTCTGGGACCAATCTGGCCATTACTTTCCAACTCTGGAGGGGTGATTCCGAGACCAATCTGGCCATTACTTTCCAACTCTGGAGGGGTGATTCTGAGACCAATCTGGCCATTATTTTCCAACTCTGGAGGGGTGATTCTGAGACTAATCTGAGCATTACTTCCCAATTCTGGAGGGGTGATTCCGGGACCAATCTGGCCATTACTTTCCAACTCTGGAGGGGTGATTCCGAGACCAATCTGGCCATTACTTTCCAACTCTGGAGGGGTGATTTCGGGACCAATCTGGCCATTACTTTCCAACTCTGGAGGGGTGATTCTGGGACCAATCTGGCCATTACTTTCCAACTCTGGAGGGGTGATTCCGAGACCAATCTGGCCATTACTTTCCAACTCTGGAGGGGTGATTCTGGGACCAATCTGGCCATTACTTTCCAACTCTGGAGGGGTGATTCCGAGACCAATCTGGCCATTACTTTCCAACTCTGGAGGGGTGATTCCGGGACCAATCTGGCCATTAGTTTCCAACTCTGGAGGGGTGATTCCGGGACCAATCTGGCCATTACTTCTCAACTCTGGAGGGGTGATTCTGGGACCAATCTGGCCATTACTTTCCAACTCTGGAGGGGTGATTCCGAGACAAATCTGGCCATTACTTTCCAACTCTGGAGGGGTGATTCCGAGACCAATCTGGCCATTACTTTCCAACTCTGGAGGGGTGATTCCGGGACCAATCTGGCCATTAGTTTCCAACTCTGGAGGGGTGATTCCGAGACCAATCTGGCCATTACTTTCCAACTCTGGAGGGGTGATTCCGAGACCAATCTGGCCATTACTTTCCAACTCTGGAGGGGTGATTCCGAGACCAATCTGGCCATTACTTTCCAACTCTGGAGGGGTGATTCCGAGACCAATCTGGCCATTACTTTCCAACTCTGGAGGGGTGATTCCGAGACCAATCTGGCCATTACTTTCCAACTCTGGAGGGGTGATTCCGAGACCAATCTGGCCATTACTTCCCAACTCTGGAGGGGTGATTCTGGGACCAATCTGAGCATTACTTTCCAACTCTGGAGGGGTGATTCCGAGACCAATCTGGCCATTACTTTCCAACTCTGGAGGGGTGATTCCGAGACCAATCTGGCCATTACTTTCCAACTCTGGAGGGGTGATTCCGAGACCAATCTGGCCATTACTTCCCAACTCTGGAGGGGTGATTCTGGGACCAATCTGAGCATTACTTTCCAACTCTGGAGGGGTGATTCCGAGACCAATCTGGCCATTACTTTCCAACTCTGGAGGGGTGATTCCGAGACCAATCTGGCCATTACTTTCCAACTCTGGAGGGGTGATTCCGGGACCAATCTGGCCATTAGTTTCCAACTCTGGAGGGGTGATTCCGAGACCAATCTGGCCATTACTTCCCAACTCTGGAGGGGTGATTCTGGGACCAATCTGGCCATTACTTTCCAACTCTGGAGGGGTGATTCCGAGACCAATCTGGCCATTACTTTCCAACTCTGGAGGGGTGACTCCGAGACCAATCTGGCCATTACTTTCCAACTCTGGAGGGGTGATTCCGGGACCAATCTGGCCATTACTTTCCAACTCTGGAGGGGTGATTCTGGGACCAATCTGGCCATTACTTTCCAACTCTGGAGGGGTGATTCCGAGACCAATCTGGCCATTACTTTCCAACTCTGGAGGGGTGATTCTGGGACCAATCTGGCCATTACTTTCCAACTCTGGAGGGGTGATTCCGAGACCAATCTGGCCATTACTTTCCAACTCTGGAGGGGTGATTCCGAGACCAATCTGGCCATTACTTTCCAACTCTGGAGGGGTGATTCCGGGACCAATCTGGCCATTAGTTTCCAACTCTGGAGGGGTGATTCCGAGACCAATCTGGCCATTACTTCCCAACTCTGGAGGGGTGATTCTGGGACCAATCTGGCCATTACTCTCGAACTCTGGAGGGGTGATTCCGAGACCAATCTGGCCATCACTTTCCAACTCTGGAGGGGTGATTCTGAGACTAATCTGAGCATTACTTCCCAATTCTGGAGGCGTGATTCCGAGACCAATCTGAGCATTACTTCCCAACCCTAGAAGGGTGATTCCGGGACCAGTCTGAGCATTACTTCCCAACTCTGGAGGGGTGATTCCGAGTCCAATCTGAGCATTACTTCCCAACCCTAGAAGGGTGATTCCGGGACCAGTCTGAGCATTACTTCCCAACTCTGGAGGGGTGATTCCGAGTCCAATCTGAGCATTACTTCCCAACTCTGGAGGGATGATTCCGAGACCAATCTGGCTATTATTCTCCAACGCTGTAGGGGTGATTCTGGGACCAATCTGGCCATTACTTTCCAACTCTGGAGGGGTGATTGCGACACCAATCTGGCCATTACTCTCCTACCCTGGAAGAGTGATTTCAGGACCAATCTGACAATATTCTTCCGAGTCTGGAGGGGTGCTTCCGAGTCGAATCTGACCGTACTTTTCAAAACCTGGAGGGATGATTCCGTCTCCAATCTGACCATTACTTTCCGAGTTTGGAGGAGTGATTCCGAGACCAATATGGCCATTACTTTGCAACTCCGGAGGGGTGATTCCGGGACCAATAAGGCCATTACTTTCCAACTCTGGAGGGGTGATTACGAGACCAATCTGGCCGTACTTTCCAAAACCTGGAGGGGTGATTCCGTCTCCAATCTGACCATTACTTCCCGAGTTTTGAGGAGTGGTCCTGGAACCAATCTGGCCATAACCCAGTGAAGAGAGGGAAAAGGGCCTCGATCCCAGATCAGAATCCTATCGAGAATCGGTGGCCACTCCCGAAGGTGTCCCGATGACACCACATACTGTCAGCAGTAGACTCCCGAAGCAAGGGACGGGCCAGCCAGCGTAGTATATATATATAACCACTACATATGTATCAACTCTGACATCACATGACGTCATGTCAAAACCTATAGCAATGGCCCCACATGACGTGACTCCGAAGCTACTCTAAGGCTAATTTCAACAAGCAGGCCATAGCCTAAGGCTGAGGCTGAATTCCACAAGCCACCCTGTGGCGAAGGCAAATTTCCAGAAGCATATCTTAGCCAAAGGCTGAGACTAAATTCCACAAGCTTACCTTAGCCTAAGACTAAATTCCACAAGCATACCTTTAGCTCAAGGCTAAGACTGAATTTCCAGAAGCATATCTTAGCCTAAAGCTAAATTCCACAAGCATACCTCAGCTCAACGCTAAGACGAAATTTCAGAAGCTTGCCTTAGCCTAAGACTAAATTTCAGAAGCATATCTTAGCCGAAGGCTGAGACTAAATTCCACAAGCATACCTTAGCCTAAGGCTAATTTCCACGAGCAAACGTCAGAGACGTTGCGCATGCGCAACTCTCAGCAACACACACATATTCCTCGAATTAGGTCATTATCAGCACATGGTGCACGTTTTCCACATGCAGGTCGCAGGTGAGGCACACATTTTTCGATACGTGCATGTACGCAGCGAACGTGCATGTGATCCTTCCACTATATAAGGCCCTTTCTGAGCATTTTTCTTTGTTTGTGTGGTAACCTCGCTCCACACAAGCCGACGGTTCTCGAGCTGTCCCCAAGTGTCACCAAGCTTTCATCAATCTAATGTAAGTCCCAGGTGGTGGTCTTCAAGACATGTTATGATGGTAACGGAGAATATTTACAAGCCTGTGTTTTCAAAAAATACTCATTTCACAGATTCTCATCCAAATTCAAATTAATCATATTTATTCATTCATCATTCAAGTTCATCCCAGCTCATAATCTCATTCATTCATCCTTCATCGCTGACACCAACATCATCATCGTTCACCATGGCTCATTATTCACCTCCATCTAACGAGGACCCGGACGACATAGTGCGCGAAATCTGGCAGATCATAATTCCATCTAAACGGAGGGCCCGGAATCTGGAAGACACAATACTGACAACACTAACACAATGCCCCATGGTGCGCCGTTGTCGAATTCTTCATGAAGCACGGCGTACCCACGCTGTTGCAGTTCAGACCCCATGTCGGGCGCTGTACGCACACTTTCACATTCTTGTGAGGCGTGTTCAGCGGGTGTCCGCCCGCTTGTTCGATGAGCTCTTACCTCATAGTGGAATTCAAATCCATTATGTGGTCTCTCGACAAGTGTGGCGGCACCATTTCCGGCATGCGCGGTCCAGCACCAACGAACTGCTGGCTCATAACATCGAGCCAAACAGTGCGTCCGGGGCCACACAACACGCACCTGAACATCAGCAACAACAAAACAGCAACATACAACACAATGAACAACAACAACAACCGGAACAACAACAACCAGAACAACAGCAACAACAACAACCACAACACGAACATTATCAAGAGGAACCGAAGTCCCTTTCAATCTATTGCTTGATGTCGGCGATGCCTTGGTACGTCCACCTTCCGCTTTTCGCTGTGTCCCACTGTTGCTGCCATTTTCTGAGGGTTTCCCCTATGATGGCGTCATCCGTCAGCTCTTCTTCGCTGTTGTCAGATTCGTATGGGTCGTCTCTTCTCTCCGCTTCTTTGTAGAGCTTAGTCCTTTCCTCGGCGAGGAGTGGCCAGGGGATTCTGCCCGCCATGGCCAGAAACGCTGTGGTCGAGACTGTTCTATAGCATCGGGCGATTCTAATGCCTAAGAGTCTCTGAGCGCGCTCGAGGGCATCTCTGTTCCTTTGGTAGAGCAGTGCCGTCGGAGCTCAAACGGGCGCTGCATAGAGCGCGATCGATTTGGCCACTGTTCCAAGGACTCTTCTCTGAGATTCTGTCGCTCCGAATCTCCGCGGAAGAATCTTTGCGATATCTGAAGCGGCTTTGGTGGCTCTTTCCGACACGGACCTGACGTGCAGCATCCCTTTCGCGTGGGAGTATCATACTGAACGTGCAATGTACCGACACGCGGCGCTGCAATGCAGCCATTCGCCGTGCACCATGGGAACGACTACACCATTTTCATTTGAATTCGAACATCGTTTAGCCATACTGTTGGCTGGCGCTTTACCTAGATACATAAATGCATGCAGCGCCCTGGCGCTGCACTCTAGGAAAATTTCACTGAAACGGAGCGGTTTGGTGATTCCGACCAATGTACTTGTGACGCCACGCGGTGGCCTACGGCCGAACCACCGAAATCGCTTCCACGGACGTGTCGAGACCCTGGG
Source organism: Phytoseiulus persimilis (assembly GCA_037576195.1). Lineage (NCBI taxonomy): Eukaryota > Metazoa > Arthropoda > Arachnida > Mesostigmata > Phytoseiidae > Phytoseiulus > Phytoseiulus persimilis. Next base: position 32,188,663 of record CM075103.1, read on the forward strand.
GTCCGACCACCTTCCGTTACAGGGTCGGTGGTCGCGAGGAGATCTATGAAAGATGAGCCCATTGCGCCTCTTTGGAGTGTTGGGGTGATTCCGTGGTTGATGACGAATGGCCCATTCCTCGCTAGCATCTCTTCAAGCTGTCCGCCATTTCCGTTGGTGTCGTCTCCGCCCAGCTGGTGGACTTCGCATTGAAGTCACTCGCTATGGAGATTCTCCCTCTCATCCTCCGCGTTATTTCTCCTATCAGTTGAAGGTATACTCTGAATTCCTCCAATTCCTTCCAGGGGTCCATTGGGGGAGAAATAGTAGCTCAGAAGCTGTATCTCTTTCCGCCAAGGAGACCCTGGCGTTTCCTTTTGTTATTTTGTACTCAGTGACTCTGCATCCGTTGTTGACCCAAATAGCTGTTTCTCCGTCTTCATCTGCAATCCAACCTTCATTGGCTCTGGTTTTTTGTTGAGATATCTTAATGTTGGCTTCGTTGATGATGCAAACGTTGATGTCTAATTTCCGTACTTTATCTTCGGAAATCGCCTGTGCCGCCCTAGAGCGGTTGAGATTTATTTGGAGGATTCTTGAGCTCATTGCGGGCTCGTCACTGGTACTACTTCTCCTTTCTGCGTGACGCGCCATTCTTTGTCGCTGTTATCACGCTGAGTGTCGTCTACATGCGTCGGGTGGGGTCCTGCTTGATTTTCGATTTCGACCGTCACTTCCTATGAGTGCGAGTTTCGTGGCATGGCCTCCGGCTGACTTCCAGTTTTCCCTCGGAGCTTCTGGATGACTTCTCTGTACTTCGGACGAGCGGCGGAATAGCGTGAGTGACCCGCACTGTTGCAGCTGTCGCATTCGATCTCGGAGGCTTGGCCTTACTTGGTCAGGTGGCCTGCTCTCCCACATTTATAGCATCTCCTTTCCTTGACTTACCGTGCCATGCAGGAGTTTGCCCTGTGTCCAACATCTTGACATTTGAAGCATAATGGAACGTCGTACCATGCTCTGACCAGGCAGACCTGCCATCCAATTTTGATCTTCCCTATCTTGAGGATTCTTCCAGCATACAGCTTCGATAGTCTGACTAAGGCGCTCCTTTCTCCTTTCGAGTTCTCGCGAATGTTTTCTGCACGAATGTATCCCGGTTCTTTGCGTCCGAGAACCTTCCTCCTCTCTTCCTGTATTTCTTCTTGTATCCAGTGGCGTGCCCAGGGGGGGGGGGGGGGGGGGCAAGGGGCTTTGGCCTCCTCCAATAAAAATTGTACATACTGCCCCTGTCGGCGCTTGGATACCAATTCGATTCCTCAGTCTCAGGTCCGAGTGAGAGATTTTAAGAGCGCTCAAAAACTTGTCACACTTCCGAACGGTGACGTGCTGAATATGTCAGGCACAGATGAAACGCAATGCTACCCAAAATGCTTCGTGATGCTGCCGCCCTGTGATTGCTTCATCAGCTCTCAAGGATTATGACCACAGGTCGAAGCAGGCCGATGCCGGAACATTTGGAAGCACGATGGAGAACATCGGGATGCTGGACATGCTGGCGCACAACGACCAGGAATGGCTAGCGTTGGTACATTCGGTCGAGGATACGAGGATCAGGTTTACTATTGGCACGATCGCCAGCACTTTGTTGTTCTTTCATCACTGCATCCACTAGTCGAGAGGAACTCCTCAATGATGCAGTCGAGTCGATCATAGCGGGAGCCAGGGATCGCCGACTGAATCCTCTTTGTGCTACTTGGTGAGTGGAGTGTCACTAAGCGTACTTAACTCTCAGATACCTCCTGAATCACATCGCACTTACGTTTGAAGCCATCGCGGACGAAAGAGAAGATCCAAGAGTCCGTGCGAATGAGCTACTCTCGGCCATCTGCAGATGCGAACTCACCATCTCTCTATTCGTCATAGACCGTTTCGCAGCTCTCTTCCAACGTCTTTCGATTCAATTGCAATCGGAATACTTGAATGTATTCGGTGCACTCGATGCAGTCGAAACTATCGCGGTGGTACTGCAGACTTCGAGAGAGACTGCGGAATCGGATTTCAAGGGAGTTTTTGAAGAGGCCCCAGCTGCAAGTGCTGTTCTTGGAATTGACTGGAATCGGCGGCCATGCGGTTAACAGACTCAGAGACCCAACTACTTTGTCAATGGTATCGAAGAGTATTTCCCAGTCGCTGTTCACTTGCCATACGCCGATTGGTTGATCGAAGAGTTCGCCTCCCGATTCGGAGACCTGCGAGAGAACGCGCTGAAAACTCAGCTCTTGCTACCGCATTGCATCGGAAAGAGTATTTTCGATGGTATTGAGGGTGCTCTCTCATTTTATGAAGCCGAACTGGACTGCAGCAGAGGTGTGTATTGCACGGAGAGAATCGCAGGTGGGAATGGAAGTGGGCTGCCGTTCCCGCAGCAGCTAGGCCGAGTACGGCCATCGACGCGCTGGAAAAATGTTCGTTCGAAATGATTGTTTGATTTGAAATACAAAAAATATTGAGTATTATTATTATAAAAATATGTTCTCAACTTTTGTAATGAATCATCATTTCAATTCAGGATAATCTATTTTTGATATAGTTTGTATTCGACATATCAATATTTATATTTCAAATCATATTATTATTTATTGAGTGATGCGGTTACTGAAACTTATTAGAAGGAATCAGAAGTATTCATGTAAACATGCCCGTGTTGTGTATGCACGTATATGAGTGTTCTTTCCATCAGCATCAAGACCAGCTAATGGTGGAATCACTATGCAGTCGCGAAAGTGTTGTGTCAGCACGCAGTTGTCCCAGCAGTTATTGGTGTATTAGAGTGCAAATACTGAGTGAGTTGATGAATTCTAGATCATCTTCCTCTATGTTTTCATTTAACTGTTATATTTATTTCTCTTTTTCATGAACAGAAATAGGTATTAGGAATAGTTGACTGTAAATGCTATAGTATCAGAGATTTTCATGCTATACATGATGACACTGCAGTATTTTAGCAATCATATTCTCATCAGGCAGAGTAATGAACATTTTTGAATCGGATCTTTCGTAATCAAGGATTATTCGGAACGAATTCATTGCCACGTGTAAGTACGAAAGGGTTCAAACATCCAATATAATAATAGTTTTCTAGGGATCAGATATCATATATTAGAATTCTAAAAGTTTTGAAACTATGTTTTCAATCCCATAATTTAACCTATTTTTAAGACAGAATAGCCGATATCCAAATTATATTCATCAGCAACAGCGATAACAGCTATAGAAATTCGTATAAATGCATTGCAGACACTCAGTTGAGACGAAATCATCGGAAAGCAAACGGCCATCGGTATTGGTATTATAACGTTACCGCCTTCGGTTTTTGTCAGCTGATGAAGTAACTTATCAGATCCTAGGAAGAATTAGTGATTTACTCAAAGCCAAGTGATGTTCAAACATTCATATCATCATTATAAGTTTGTTAGCGCAAAAGAAGACGTCTCTCTCTTTCAGATGCCTCCGAAACTTATCAAATTGTGGAGTGCAACGTCATCTCTAGATAATAATCGATCTATGAATGAGGAGCAAAAATACTTAATCGAGGCACTCCGAAACAATCCCAATGTTCTTCGAAATAGTGTTCGACAAGCGTTCGATATCTGCCAAAGAAAGTCTTTGTTCGATGAGTTAACCTCATTTTCACATGATCGTGAGGGCTACGGTTCCTATAGATGGGAAAGTGATTCTTCCTAAACTGTTTGCTCAGAGAAAAGTAACCGCTAAAGGTATTAGAAAGGCGGATGCCTGGAAAGAACATTTTTCGGATCTGAAGGAAACAAATAAGAAAACTGCTGTTCCCATGACTATCATTAATGAAATACTCGATGAGTCTTTCAGTAATCCAGAGAAATCCGACATGGATATGGAAATTGACGTCGAAAGTCGGGATGACCTACAAACTGTTAGATCTTCAACCGGAAATGGTAATCATGAAGTTCACGATAGTGAGAAGGAAAATGATACGGGCACTGGTTCTATAGTATCAAAAATACCATTCAAGAGGAATCGTTGTATTGAACAACAAAGTTTTCTGAAAAAGCTTGTGAAAAAAAACGTTTATCAAAAGACCACGTGCCACAATTGATCACCGAAGTTTTTGACAATCCATTATTAGAAGCAATTGCTGTGTCCAAAACTTCGGATGATGCATTTTCATGCGTCAGCGACCGCAATTGTTCCTTGGCTGCCAGGTACTATAATAATTTCAAGTCTTATCTGGACCACATTTTCAAACTAGGTGCTTTTGCTATTAATCGGATGCTGAAATTAAATGGATACGTAGGAAAGTGTATACATTCGAAGGATCTAGTTGATATAGCTAGTGATGTGGAAGAGGATGAAGATGTTCAAGGTTCTTCAAACGAGCATCATGAATCTGCGCAAGATATTAACACCAGTAAACGTGATCCAAGAGGATCTAAATCATTGACGTCTTCATCAACTACTCCTGACAAAGACTGTCAGGGAAGTATTCTAAAAAAGATACAAAAGATTGCAAGTGTTGAATCAATTCAGCCATCAACTATATCTAATGGTCAAATTTCATCGAAAACTAGGAGTGGTAATGATCTTGCTGCTCCTGATCTGAATCGATGTTCAGATGTTGATATAGATTCAGATGATTTCGACATGAATATGATTGATGAGTTATCATGTGAACAGATAAATCCCAAGTGTAGTACACCTCTTGAAATGAACGAAGTCATTCTCGACAGGCCTAAGCTTTCGTTTGATGAACTGGTAACCGAGATTCCGGAATCAGTCGAATCCTCGACAGAATGGGAGTTTTATTCGAGAATATATATCCAAGAGAGGTATTCACGAAGTTTATGAATTGATTCTTGAATATCATGTAAGCATAGAGTTTTTATGATCGTGTCTGATTAATATTTCGAGATAAAACGTTTTGTGTTTTCAATATTCGATTGTGTTTTATTCATATAAGTATATCAGCAAAAAAATACATGTTTCATGGATCTAGTTTATTTGATACTTTTGTAATTTTCCAATAGACTAGCCGGCCTTCGCTGGCTGACCCGTCCCTTGCTGCGGGAGTCTACTGCTGACAGACACACCTTGCCTTACATGTAGTGTCATGAGACCTTCGGGAGTGGCCACCGATTCCCGATAGGGCTCTGACCTGAAACCGAAGCACTTTTCTCTCTTCAGTGGGTCAGAATCATGGTTTTGAGAAGTATGGTCAGATTGGTCTCGGGATCACCCCCAGGCCTGGAAAGTAATAGTCAGATTGGTCTGGGAATCACCCCTCCAGACTTGGCGGAGGATGGTCAGATTGGCCCTGGAATCACGCCTCCAGACTTGGAAGAGTATGGTCAGATTGGTCCCGGAATCACCCCTGCAGACTTGGGGAGGATGGTCAGATTGGTCTCGGAATCAGCCCTCCAGCTTTCGAAGAGAATGATCAAACTGGTCTCGGAATAACCTCTCCTGGTTTCGAAGAGCATGGTCAGATTGGTCTCGATTCACCCCTCCAGGTTTTGGAGAGTACGGTCAGATTCGTCTCGGAAGCACCCCTCCAGACTCGGAAAAGTATTGTAAGATTGGTCTCGGGATCACCCCTCCAAACTCGGGAAAGTATGTTCAGATTGGTCTCGGAATCACCCGTCCAGAGTTGGAAAGTAATGCTCAGATGGACCTCGGAGTCACCCCTCCAGACTTGGAAAGTAATGCTCAGAATGGTCTCGGAATCACCCCTCCAGAGTTGAAAAGTAATGGTCAGATTGGGACCGGAATCACCCCTCCAGACTTGAGAAGTAATGGTCAGATTGGTTCCGGAATCGCCGACTTCCGGAACCGAGGCTCGACCCGGGTAGTCGGGGTCGGAACCGGGTACGGACCCGGTTCCTGATACCCGGGTATTTGCGACCCCTAGACATGGCTCATGACCGGAGAGAAGTTAATCGGTGTCAGCGTTAATGGAGTGCCTGACGTACTCGCATTGTATCCCAGGAGGTATGATTTGGTAACACAAAGCCGCACCACGGATGCCTCCGAGAGAAATAAGAAGAAGTGAGCCCCTCCGAAGAAAAATTTTATTCACATTTTACTTGTCTTCCTACTCTCACGACAAGTGTGGGATTTGCGCGCCGTCTGAAAGAGAGAACACGCTCCAGAGGAATGCCATATTGTATTTCACCGCAGTTAGAGATTGGGTCGGCCGCTCATGCGAGGCTGCTATGCTTGGAGTGCTCTCTATTTTTCGGAATTCGCCGCGAATCAGAAACGTTGTGACTAGGCCTTCCAAAGATCCGCAAATTTTGAGATCTGCGGATCCCTTGAAGTAGGATCCGCGGGTCTCTACGGAACCGATCCGCGAAGTTTCCCGGTCGACTCATACTGTTTCCAGCTCATTGCTACCAAATAGACTCGCAGCGCGCTGTCCTCGAGGCGTGGTTCAGTGCATCTTCTCTTCATAACTTGATATGGCGGAGCAGTGAGAGAAGAAAAGCCAAGTGCATACTTGATGAGCTCCTGCATTCATGTGGCAACTCGCCAAATGAACGCATTGTTCAATTTACTGTAAAGGAACAAGCAAACTATGAACTAAGTACATCAAAGCGAAGGCTCGAAAATTCCCGAGTTAAAAATACCCTGTACGGCTGACACCATTGGGCTACGGAACCACGGACGATAACCACAACAAAAGACAGGTGATCCGTGTTTGCCCTACGACCATTCCCTCATGGAATTTCACGATTAAATGTGCGCTGGTCTTGCAGATCCGGATCCGCAGGGTCACAACATGTGACCCACTCCAATGAACCGCCCCAATCGGCCATCTAGCCCCCTCCTCAGAGTATATAGCAGCCCCTCCAGACCTTCCTTCTTACCATGCTTTCTGTACTTGATCCGTAAGTCACTACATGATCCACCGCTCCCCGCAAGATGAGTTCCCATACATCCGCTACTGCCAACACTACCCCGGCCGCTGCCAGCGTCACCCCCACTGCCTCCAGCAACACTCCCTTCGCCCCGCACGTTCACGAGAACATTCCCCGCCGCGACGGGCACCTCCACGGTTATGCCGCCTCCCCCCTGGGACTTCTCTCCACCGTGGCGGCTGGCTTCAACCAGAACTTCGCCAAGGTATCTGTGAGTCAACGTCGCGACGTTCTTGACGAATTCCCAATGGACTGTCCCGAGTCCCCCTCCCGGCGTCATTGCCGGGCCGTCTCCTCCTCTGTTCGGGCCATGAAGGAGCGGGAGCATGAGGAGAAGCAGAACAAATCGACGAAGGAAGGTCGATTGCAAGGAATGGGCGGCAAATTTGGATACAGAGGCAGATCTTGGTGTAATCGCGGAAGAGGCGGCGAATGCGTTAGAGCTCCCGCTGCAGCCAAGTCTGATCAGAAACGTTCGCAGAGTCGGTGGGTCATGTGTTCCGGTCGGACGAGGAGTTGTGACATTGGAAATAGATGGGCTGTCGTTCGAAGACTTGATTCTGACGGTATTACCGAGAGGGGTGTTTGATGAAGAAGAGATACTGATAGGGGAGGAGCTGATCCACAGCGGAATAGTTACAATCTTCCACGAGGATGCGGCATGGATTCTCGGGAAAGAGGAGTTTCCGAAGATACAGAAGTTGTTACCGAATCGAAAGACCCGAGTTCAATTGGCGACGAAAGAGAAAGTCAGTGGGAGACCGGAATCGATGTGTTTCGTGAGAACGGAGCCGGTCGAGCGGAACGGAAATTGGAATCGGTTCGAGAGCAACAGTAACATGGAGGCGATATGCGAGATTCGCGGCGACGAGGTGTTGTTGCCGATCATGAATCGTGGAGAGGAGCAGCTGAGTGTGGACGAAAGAACGGTGGTAGCTCGAGCAAGTTGGGTAGATCCAGAGGACGAAGAATATTTCACACTGAGAAAAGTAGGGGTTCGAGCATTCACGGCAGAAAGCGAAACGGGCGCAATAAAAATCGAGCATTCATTAGTCAACGAAGACATCCCCGGGGGGATGGAAAGAAGCGTTAGTAGGCCTAGTAAACAACTACAGGACGTTGTGGCGACATCGATGAAGTAGCTTGGAAGAGCCAAGGAAACGGAGTTCGGGATAAACGAGGTACCAGGTAGCGCACCGGTGCGATGCAAGCCATTCAGCCTGTCGATCAGAAAGAGAGAAGCTTTGCAGGAAATTTTCAAGCAGATGAAAGAGGCGGGAATGATCGAAGAATCACAGGCATCATATGCTAGCCCGTAAATGCTGGTGAAGAAAGCAGATGGAACCTTCAGCATGGTGATGGATTATCGAAAGTTGAATGCGCAAACGGTGAAGTCGAATTATCTATTGCGTCATGAGCGTCGCAGTGTTGGTGAGAAAAATTAGCGACTTTCCCCGGACTTTTCGTGTTCTGCCAAGTGTCTGTCGTCGTCAGGAGGATAAAACAACTGTGGACCCACCCTAGGATACATCGATTTGTGTCCAGACTCGCCAGCGGAGAGAAAATCTTCAGGGATGAGTATTCCCGTCACTCATTGCCTCGTTTTTCCGTAAGCGTTTCGAAAACAATCCACCGTACTAATCAATTCATTCATCGACGAATTTAATCTGTATCCTGACTTGACGTTCGGTTCCTCGCATTTCTGCGCCCCGGTACAGCAACAGGTTGAACCGTTCCTTGTTTCAACATTCTTTGAAGGAATATTTTGAGATGATCGAAACGTCTTCCCATACATACGTTCCATAAAAGGCTGAGTTGAAGTTCCACACCCTGGTACTGACGTCGTCGACCACGGTTCCATCAATTTGATTTTGCTTCTCGTGGCTTTGACCATCGAGGCTATGTCCACTCCTTTGCCTGAATTCAATCTGTATTCCGACTTGACGTTCGGTTCCTCGCATTTCTGCGCCCCGGTTCAGCCACAGGTTGAATTGGATTTTGCTTCTCGAGGTTTGGCCATGGAGGCAATGTCGCAGCGTGATGAGCATTCTTTCCAAAACCACTATCACTTCATTGTCATCGACTAATGACAAGACACCACCCGAAATTCAACTTGAATTCAAATTTCCCTCGCTTCCACCAAATTCCTAAAGGCCTCCCGCTGCGATTTTTTCGTTCCGCTCCCAGTTACACCCTAGTAAACACGCCCGAAGAAAAGCGCATTTCTGCGCTAAAAATCTTCAAGGATGAGTGTTCCGGTATGAAGCTCGTGCGCCGTGGAAGCCGACGGAGGAAAAACTAGTGCGGCCACAAACGGGTGCTGTGTGTTCGGCGAAATGAGGGCCAGAACCGAAGAACTGGTTACGTCCAAGCTAGTAGCCGATGAGAACGCCATGACACATTCGATGGAAGCGGACAGTTTGAAGGGAGACATTCGGTCCGCTCATTCGGTCAAATAACCGAGTTGAACACACACCCAAGTTCCTTGGATATGAAGACATGGAACGGAAATATTGGAGGAATATCCGGTTCAACCGACCCATTTATGGGGCGGACGTCAACGGCAGTCTCTACGATGCAGACGTCGACGTGAGTTGGCCATATCTTCTCAACCTGGCTATTCGGGAAGAACTAGAGGAAACAAAAAAGCTCCGCAACGAAAAACGGGTAGAGATCGACGCGGCTGAAACCGCACAGAAGATTAGAGGCATCAACCTCTAGATGCCACTACTAGCGGAGCTTACCTGGAACCCGTGAGTAATACTTTAGGCGGACAAAGTGATTCGCAAGTTGAGGAGGGGAAAGGCTGAGATCGATCTCCACGCGAATTTCGCCGGGCAAGTAACTTTCGGTGAAACCGGGTGCCGAAAAGGGCCAACGATCCTGGAGTCTCTTGCAGCCGTCGCCGCATTCTTAGAAAGCTACCCGCAGATGAGGTCACACATCATTTGTCATGCGGGGAGAGCCGAGGTGGTCGCGACGATGGCGGGTGATACACCCAGCATGGTCGGAGCCATCGCGGCCAGGATCATCAAGCCTCTGGTGGAGCTAAGAGCAAAGCCAGGGGTACTCTCAGTAACGTGGTGCACCCTAGTGGAACCAACACAGGTTTCCAGCACCCCAGCTGTGAACACGGCGATACTCTCCTCGCCAGAGGTCAAGAATGCACAGATTCAGGTATTCGATCTCAGAATCCTATCAGGAGACGAGCGAAAACTGACCAACACGGAGGGCGACCTCCGAGAAGTACAGTATGGGGAACTGGTACTAAACACATTGTACAAATGGTTCCGGAGCCAGATCATATCTATGCTCCGACTTTCTGACCAAGACATGGACGACATCTCAGAAAAACGAGATGAGTTCGTGGCTAACTTGGCTGAGAGGGACACAAAAAAGAAAGAGATTCAACAGCTCATCGACGCTAAGAAAGAGGTCCTTAGAAGCACACTTGAGGAGCTGGACAAATCAAACACCGAGACCTGCGCCCGTTGCAAGTGCCCAAGAGCAGCGGCAACGGGGCCTGGGCAACAACCCCACAGCAGTGGAACGGAAACGAGGAACAGGAAGAGGTTCCTCACAAGCCCGAGGGAACACCCGGAACGGCGAATTGACTTCCAAGAATTCCATCAGCGTGGGCCGCACCACGCGGGCCAACCGCGGGGAAGAAACCCAGCAGGAGGCTACCATCACCCGGGAGGAGCTCGGCGAAGGGGACAACCTCGCGGCCGCGAAGACCAAAACCGAGGTGGCGAAAGAAGGGATAACCCTTCGAGTAACCCGGCCAGCTCCGCGAAACACACTGCTAATCGACAAGTCTCGGGGCGTCGGAAACGGAAGAGTAGAGGGAACGAAGCATCAACGCCGAAACCCTGAATAAAATTACTTTTTGTGCAATCAATATGAATGGTACTAAATCTAATGCTAGCAAATGGGCTCTTCTGGAACGCGACGTCCCGTTGAAATTGAACGCGAGCCAATAGAAGCCAATAGAGTAGGACTCAGTCACCGACGGTCCAATGGTGGTGTAGGCATTCTGGCCGGATCAGATCTAGAAATACTCTGGACAGTGAAGGGCACAAACTGGCTGGCACAAGCTATGATGTTGGGCAACCAGAAATGGGTGGTCGTATCCTTCTACATAGCGCACGGGCTCATCAAGCAAGACAAGAGATTTTTCGAATCGGTGAGCGAGTTCATTCACAGCTATCAGTGCACGGCTCACTGTTCACAATTACGCTGGTATGATCCATCCGAGGATGAGGTTGTAGAAATTGTTCCGTTCGATGACTGCCTGCTTGAGATTCCAGAATAGAACAGATTCGGAAAAGCTGACGAAGCAGGACGTCAAGAGCAAAGCAGAATGGACATCACGATGGAAGGAGCGGGAGACGAAGAGCAAGTTGACGGTGATGATGGAAGAGTTGGGAAGAGATAAGGATGGCGAGGAACGAGAGAGTCAGGCAAGACGAACCACGGACTTGAATTCAGCTTTCATGGAAACGCCGGCGCAAGTAAAAAGAAATCCACGGAAAATATTCTGAGTAGCGGGGATAAAACGATTTGATGATAGCAATGAGATAGGGAGATAAGGAAAAAGAAAACTGAGTACACATAGGCAGTCGAGAAATTCTAGCAAATCGCGATGAGGACAGCAGCGGCGGTGGCAGGAACGAATGCCACCGGCTCGTTGGCCGTGTGGCATAAACCAACGCCTTGGGTGCCACGCTAAGCTAGCAATCGCGGGTTCGATCCCCGCCCGGGACAACAAATTTCTTATGTGGTAAAAAGAGGATTTAATTCATATCAGAATTAAATCTGAACCATCTTAAGACCCAAGCCCACCGCCCGCAATGGGATTTGCGAGGCGATAGGGAGTGTTACTGAAGCAATACCGAAAGGTGATTCCGGGATACTTCTTAGGGCTGGCTGAGAGGTTCAGCCGGAAAACAAAAAGGAACGAATGCCGCTAGGGGGCGTGGTGGAAGTGCGACTGGAAAAAGTGGACCCAACGGAACAGGAATCAGTAGACTCGAAGCCTGAGCGAGAAGTGTCAGCGGCATACTTAGTATGGCGAGGTCCGCGCTGAAGCAAGTGGAGGTGGCACGAGAAGTGGTAAGGTCGATCACCGACGCCGTGATAGCCCTACGGGAGGTCACGGATCGGCTGCTTTCGGCGGTAGCCCGAGCCGGGGTGGGAGAACCGCCAGCTGAAGAGGAGGGAAGGAAAGTTGCCCTCGCTCCGCGGCGGACCACGGTGGAATTTTACGCAGGAGACGAGATTGAGGAAATCGCCGAAGAAGAAGCCACGGCAGTGGAGGTCACGGAGGCAGAACCGAAACCAGCAACGGACACGTGTGCGCAGTGCGGCGAGTACAGCCACGAGAGGGTACGGACCGTGCGCATGGCGCGAACCAAAAAGAGCTTTCGCTGTGATCGCAAAGGGCACTTGTCACGACTGTGCCCAAAGAAGGCGACGATGCTGTGCTTCTGGTGCGGAGGACGGGGGCACGAGCGGCGGCACTGAGAACGGTTCCGCGAGTATCTCCTTGGAGTCAGACGAAGGAGGCATCGCGCGCACGGAGTAACCGGGAACGGTCATTATGATAAAACTACTTTTTGTATTCTCTAGGCGACCGGCTACTCAGTCTTGGGATAGATATAGGTAAATGAGGACATTTATGGTGGTTAGCAGTGGCCGAACTGTAGGGAACGAGAGTAAAGGTACGTTTAGCAGTGCGAGGACGTGCACGGGAGATGATGTCAGTTGCACGTAGAGCACACAAGTAGTGTGTCGAGTGCCACCACGAGGAGAAGCAGCACGAATGAAGCGTCCGAGTATTCTCTACCCGGAGTTCCTTGTCAGTCCCCACACTTTAATTACACTTGAACATTCTTTGCACAGTCATTGTATGAATCGATTGGCTATATTTCACATTGGTTGGCATATTTTCCTCTTGCTTCGGCGTGGATGGTTCCCAGACCGCCGTACAATTTCTTGAGATCGACGACAGAGAGAGCTTGTGAGTAACACGAGTCTGTTTCGGAAACACGAGAGCCACTTATAAAACCGACGGTCCGCAGACTTTCAGAACTGCTTTTCTCGAATCTCCCCGAGACGACCGCTTTTGGAACCATTGCGACCGCGCTCTACAGCTCTAATGACCGAGTCGCTCCCACAACACGCTCCCCCGACCGCCCCGCCCGACGACCCAGTGCACCTGAGTTCGTCGTCACTAGTGTAACAGCCAGTGGGATTGTGGAGGAGAGCTAGCTGGAATGTTCTCTGGAGATGCATGTCGGAAGCGGCAATGCCGGCGGATCGACATAGGAAAGGGAAGCGGCGTTGACGAGAGAAGCCGCAAGTAGCTAGAAGCAGAGAGTAGAGAGAGCCGTAAACGGCGCGAAGAACCGTGGCTGCCTATCGAGGAGCCGGTCGAGAAGGAGTGAAATGAAGGGAAGTTGAACTACAGGGTAGTCATCGTAAGTCGGGGATTTTCTTACCCTCTCTTCTTTTGCTCATCAATCGGTGAAAAGTTATCCGATTCTGTACTTTTTTTTTCATTCGATAACTGGAAGCACGGCGCATCTTTTTCTCGATTTTTGTGAATCGGTAGAAAACTGAATTTCGCAAATCGGCTCAAAGATTGCCTTTTTTTTTCAAGTTTTCTCAAAGAACCAGTCGACAAACTTCTGAAGTCGATCGATCGAATTCGTATCTGTCAAGGTCGACGCAGGATGGGATGCTGCCCAAACGCTCAACTCCCGATTTCTAGCTCAGGATCTGTGAGGAGGACGAAAGATCGTTTCAACCTTGAGCTCAAGATCGACCGCCTGACAAGATCGCGTCCTCTTCGCATTTTGGCACCTAACTCCTCAGGGAAGCCGAATTCGGGGAATCTCCCGATGGCAAAAAGTTCTCAGATTGGTCCAAACTACCTGACGAAGAAGTTTACGGGTCGATCCGTGATAAGCCTTTTGGGCCTGGCTCTAGCTTCTTTGCGGCTGGATGAGAAGATCGGTGGCGCGTACGAGACTTGCCTAGAGACGACGGCTACCGAATGAAAACGACAATTTTGGTGGACAGAATGTTTGGCTCCCCCAACACACTGAAGTTTTATTCCGGCTTTCATGGTCACTGACAGGGGAGAGTCACACGGCGAATACTGACGCTTGACGTCGGTCTACAGGCGTCCGATTTCTGTCTCAGTGATCTACAGTATCGCCTGAGCGCGGTTGATCATGCTCAAAGTCCACTGACGCTTCGCTTGCTCGACTGGCGTCTTCCCTGATTACCAAAACTGCGCCGACGACTGCTCTGGGTAAAAAAAAACATCAAATACTCAACAGCTCCCTCCTACACAGAACGGTCGTTTGCTGATCATCAACACACCTTCCGATGTTGGGAACATTGCATGTGACATTACTCGGATGAGCGATTCCGCGATTACAGATCGCCTCAGCGGAAGCATCTATCGAACATGCAATAAGTAGAGACTTCACTAGATACTTTATCAGTTCAATGGTTCGAATTCTATAGAGAAACTCCAAGCTGATGTTTGTCTAGACATCTTTGTCGCGAAATTTGCTCTCGATTGAACTGACATACGACCGTATCACGAGACAAACTCTCGCCAAAAATCATATAAAAGGATTGCTCTTGAGAACTCAATCACTAGTCCCTTGAGCTAGTAACCGAGCAATCATGCCGAAGCGAGACGACAGTGAAGAAGTTCGTCCAATTTACCAGCTGGTAGCAGCAACTCCCGTTGCTCGCCTGAGGATGGCGATTCAGCTGTTCCGCCTGTTTCGTCGGAGAGCCGGGAACTTTACCCCAATTGTGGTGGTAATATTCGTGGGCATTACGCTCATTATCTGGTTTCGGTATGGTAAGCCACTCCTATTCAAACTCATCATGGTCATTTACCGGATTCATCGATCAGTCTGAGCGTCACACCCCCTTTCCTTTTGCTGCTTCAGATTCGACCGGTCTCCCTCCCGTTATCCAACTGGAGGAGACAATTCGTGAGAGAATTGACTTGAGTCGTTCCATGTGCGAACGACTAAGCCGTTTCTGGGTGTGTCTTTCCCGAGAAACGAGGAGATGCCTGCTGCTGAGGGTTGAGCGACCCGTTCCGCCCGTGGCGACGTGTCGTAGGCCCATACTGGGTCTACAGATCTTTATAGAGATCTGCGGCGATCTCCGTGTATGTATGTGTATAGAATAAAGCCAATACTACGTTCATTTTACAAATTTCATGAGTTCTGTCTCTTGTGATAGATTCGGTTCAATTGCTCCGAACTCGCGCGCGCCCCGTGGTGTGGCGAACTACTTGTTGTTTGTGATTTCCGTGTTGTCGGTCGTACTCGGAATTCTGGTTCACTCGAGTATGATTAAGACGTCGTTGCATATCTTGATTACGTTTCCGTGAGAGCTGCATTCCAATTTTCCGTTACTCTCCCACAGTTTTCCTCTTAAGCTCCACTTCCACGAAGAGTGAGCGCATGGTTCGCGAGGCCATGCACCCGCGAAACGCCACGAGTCTGCAGTCGGTCGGACTTCCGACAACGGCTGCAACGTCAAAACCGACATCGACTGTGAGGACCTCAACTATTCCGGAATCTGTGAGATCTGCATCACCGACTCCAACAACACCAATGTATCGTACTCTCACCGAACAAGTGACTCGAGGGTATTTTCCAACCACGACCTTTCGCGCTGTCAGACATGGGGAACGTCGTCAAACAACAACTCGTCGCTGGGTACCGAGTTCCACAACTCCAAGGTATACCCTTTCTTTTGTAACGACGACTCATCGCTGGTATGTCGAGCATACGACCGCCGGGCGATGCTCCTATCTCAGGCCGACTCAATCCATTTCGTCATCAACTCCATCTTTGCGGGTCACATCGTCGCTTCCCACGACGGCAATTCCCACGGTATCAACTACAACCACCACTCGGTCTTCTTTGACCACTGCCGAGGGTGTTGTTGCCTCGGACCTGCCGCTTACGACAACAACTCGGACTCTTCCTTCTACTTCCACAACCAGGCGTCTCACTTCTCCAAAGTCAATCGCGCATTCGATGACAACTGACGCCGCTTCCATATCGACTCTCTCGAGTTCGATTTCGGAAATGAGCACCGACTCGATTTCATCGACTTTGCCACCCAGGCGATTCGAATTGGATATCCGTGGATATCACTGTTACCAGATGTCGTATGTGCGGACCTGCATGTACCGCAGGGATCGACGCTGTGTCGTCATTCCTCTACACATTCCTACTCCAGATCGCTTGTCAGCTCGAAACTATGATCCAAGTAGTTTCGCTACCTTTGGACAAGATGTATCCGAGATACAAAGGCTCCGTTCTAAGTTTTCGATCTTCTCCGCTTGAACGACGAATAAAGGTTCAAATCTTTGAAATTTGTAAATAGTGAGACGTGCGTTTTATTAATTGGGAAAAGCGAGATTCACAGGAAAGTGTTATATCTCAAATCTCTTCGGTTGTCGGTCGGTATGGTCAATCCTTCTGTTCAAGAGGCGGATCAGGCAAGTGAGCGTATGAACGCGCTCGAATTCGTCCGATCCATCTCGTGAGGATGACCAACCCGGCGAGCACCGAGAACACGTTTGTAACTACAAAGTGTATCGACAGGAATTTGAGCCAATATCCAATCGTCCGATCAGGGTCGGGAACCGGGGGCGATGGCGTCGACGGGTGCATATGGTTGAAGTATGGAATCCAAACGTCTTCTCCTCCTACGGCAGTCCTGTTCTTGATCAGGCATACAACTTCTCTTGACGCCAATCTGAGGCAGCTCGCTTCGAGCTCCACGCAGTCGCATGGAAAGTTGTTCTCGTTTGTTTGGGAAATCGTGCATGGCCAGTTCATCTTCTGGCAATCAGTGTCGTAGTCGGAGTATGTGAAGTACCCCAACGCGCTACTGGCCATCATGCACACTGTGATGAACGTGATCATCATCTTGACGGTTTCCATCTGCAAGTGATCTGAGTCTTTGGAACGTTTTTCTAGGCAGGCACTTCGTCCGAATGTCAGCAACGTTCTGTGCTGTCGGGCAATAATGGATTGTGATTTCTCCGCGCTGTAGTTTCTCTCGACAGTAGAAATGTCTCACCTCGATGTGCTTTGAGCGCTTGTGGAAGGATAGATTCTCAGCAAGAGCGATCGTCGACTGATTGTCAACGAGTAACTTTGGTACGACTGGATGTCCAAGCTCTGCGAGTAAGCGCGCTGTCCAAATCGCGGTCTTGAGCGTCTCGGAGAGGGCCACAAGCTCCGCCTCCATTGAAGAGAGCGTCACGGAGGCTTGGCGGTCGCTTGCCCAAGAGATGACTCCGCCGCCGAACCGAATCAATGATCCGGGGCTGCTCCGTCTCGTTTGCTCGTCGCCAGCAGAATCTGCATCGCTGAAGCACTCGAGCAGCTCTGGACCGCTCCCCGTGTACCGGAGACCGAAAGTCTTGGTACCTTTGAGGTAGCGCAGCACTTTCAACGCGAGATCCCAAAGACGTCTGGTGGGACGATCCAAGAACCTTGACAGGTATCCCACCACGTAACCGAGGTCAAAACGCGTCGTTATCGTGAGGTACATCAAACCGCCAACAATTGAACGATACGGCAGTTCTGGCTCGATTTCGTCACTGGGATTCGACTTGTAGCTGCTGTCCATTGGGACTGCTGTTTCCTTGCATTTTGACACCTGGAATCTGTCTAGCAGTTCTTGGATGTACTTTGATTGGTGGACACGAATGACGGAGTTTTCATCTGATGATTCGACATGTAGACCGAGAAAGAACTCTAACTTCCTGGAAGTGATTTCGAACACCTTACCGAGGTTCTCGAGAAACTCCTGCACGACCTTTTGGTCTGATCCCGCTGTCGATCCATCGTCAACGTACAAGGCAACCAAAATTCGTTCTGGGCCATTTGTGAAGTACACGCAAGGATCAGCTTGGCTCTTTGTGAGTCCAAGTCCTGTCAGAACCTGGTCGATCTTTAGGTTCCAAGCCCTTGATGCCTGACGAAGGCCGTAGACTGCCTTCAAGAGTTCGCAGACTCGATTTGTTCCATCTTCGAACCCTCTAGGTTGGTTCGTGTAGATTTCTTCCGATAGTTCCGAGTGCAGAAATGCTGTCTCAACGTCGGATTGGTATAGCTTCAGTTTCTCCCTGGCAGCTATTGATAGAATTGTTTTGATGGTATCGAACCTAGCTACAGGCGAGTAGAGCTCTGTGAAATCTATACCTGGACGTTGGCTGAATCCTCGAATGACCCATCTTGGACGGAACCTTTCGATGTTACCTAGGTTGTCTTTCTTTTCTTTGAAGACTTCTTGATCCATCGATTCCCAACCGTGCGTCTGCCTCTTCGGTGAGCTCCCAAACCTTGTGGAAATCGGGCGACACGATCTCCTCTGCCATTGCACTAAGCCACTGTTGGCTGTAATTGGACTTGTGAACATCTTCTATACATGTTGGTTCGTCAACCAAACTATTTACACCGGTGCTTACTGTTTCGCTGACACTCATCGCAACGTGTGCGCTGCCGGCCTGGTACCTCTCCGGAGGACGCAACTTGGATCGATCTCGTAGCTCGTATCTCCCGCGCCGTTCGTTGCGTTTTTCACTTGGGGCAGCCGCTCCTGCGGCGCCATGTCCATCATTCGAGGATTCTCTTTCCGGCACGGGGCCCTGGTATCCGTTGACGGATTGGCTTCTTCGATCTGCTCTTCGCCGTTTCCTTCAGGCGCTCCTGCTTCGGCGGCATTCTCCGAGGCGACTCCTCCATCCAGTGGACTGGGGGTGCTCACTTTCACGTCCTTTGTCCTGACGATCTGTCTGGTCTCGGGATACCACACACGATAGCTGAGTCCATCTTCGTCGATCCCGACAATGTAGCCTGGGAATCCTCTGGGGTTTAACTTGTCCTTCTGCGGGGTGCGGTTGTAAAAGTTGCACTCTGTGACGAATGCTCTGATGAGACTGATGTATTGGATTGGATTTATTTCGATCTTCCATATGCACATATGGTCCCCTTCATTCCAGGGGTGAGTCGTATTGCGTTCACAGATCTTGCCGCTCCCAGTTAGTTAGGGTTACCTTCGTCTTTCGCAGAACTTCATGTTTGCTATTGGGTGTGAGTCCAATTCGGAAGAGAAACTCCTCTGGGGGTAAAGTTCTTTCCTCGCACCCCAAGACTACGTGTCTTTCTGTTTCGGGTGCTCCACATCTTGAACAGTTGATGTCGATGGAGGAATCGCGGTTGTGTTGCCGGGTCTTGGTGTTTAGCATTCCTGCCCTGGTTAACGCTAAGAGTTGGCTTCCGCGGGAGTTATCGTACAGTCCGGGGTTGATTCCTCTAGTCTCTCTGTATCGTCGGTATGTACTCAGTGTGGATTCGGACTTCATCCTGTCTTTCCAGGTGGCGTCCAATTTATTCCGCACCCTCAGTTTGAGTTCTTTGCGGAACGCCTTCCACATCAGCTTGCCGGATGTGTTTTTGGCCAGTCGGATGTCCCTACATTCGAATCGCATGCCCAGTTTTTTGAGTCTCTCGGATGCTTCGATTTTGGTTTTTGGCGAGTTCGATGGCCTCGAGGACGAGTTTTGGCCATCTATGTGGATCCATTTGTTTTATCCTATAGAAGAACATCACTTTGCTTATGGTTTCTCTTGCATCGAAGGAGCTCCATCCGAGTTCTCTCTCAATGGTTTTCTCCTCATGATCATCTCGTACGGTGGGTACTGTTGCGGTTGGCTCCCGTTGAGAGAAAGCAGCCAAAATGGCGGGTTTACATAACTCCAAACGGTGACCCCGCGCTCTCCACTTTGGAAGTGCGAGAGACGCTTCCATTGTAAACAAACCAGCCACTGAGCCCGTCAGGTCAGCCCTCCGTTCGCCTGCGCCGGCGTCTGATCCCGAAGCGCCGCCGCTGCACGGGAGCCAACCGCAACAGTACCGTACGGTGTCTTCTCGGTTGATTCGACAAACTTCAAGCAATTCGTCGTGTGAGCGGAGGAGCTCACGGCTTCCGCTCAAAGGTACTTGGGAAAGCCACTGTCGATGAGCATGGTCCTTGCCAGGTCAAGCCACGACCGATTCAAGCGCTCGTTCATACCATTAAGTTGAGGGGTAAAAGGAGGGGAGTAGCTTACATCAGCTCCGATGGCACTCATGATCTCCTTCACTCTCTGGTTCTTGAACTCAGTTCCTTCATCAGAGTGGAGATAATACACAGTGAAACCGCTTTGATTCTGGAACCATTTGACGAAGTCCGCGATGTGGTCAGGCACTTGATCCTTTGATTTCAAGAAGTACACTTTTCGAAACCGAGTCATGTCGTCAGTCAGCGTGAGAAACAGATTCGCTCCTCCAAGAGATCCCTCACGCATAGCGCAGGTGTCCGCGTGTATGTACCCTGGTCTTGGAGGTACCACTTTCCCGGACTTCGGCTTGTTGCTCGAACGATGCATCTTACCCTGGGTACATACCTCACATTTCACGAAGTCATTGATTATCTCGTATCCTTCGCGGTTCAGCACTTTTCTGCGGGTCTCAACGTTGATGTGAGCGAGCATCTCGTGCACCGCTTTCAGACTTACTTTCTTCTTCAGTCCTGCAACGTTGCCCTCCACTGGTTCACTTGCATGGAACACGAACGGTCCATTTTGTTGCTCAGCTCGAACTTCTTCATTGTCCCGGAGTATGGTGATGGCTTCCTCAGTCACCAAAATGCGAAGCTCCTCGTTCACTAGCTTTGAAACTGATATTAGATTTCTGCGAAGCCTGGGTCCGTACAGAGCGTCCTTCAGACATAGTGTTGGAATACAGCCATATTTCTGGGTAGCTGTAATTAGTCTGAAACACTGATGGGTCCAGAATACGAGGACTTTCTGACCGGAACCATTTTCTGTGAGATACTGACAACGGCGTCCGTGAAGGGCTTCCGGTCTTCACGGACTGGTGCAGCTTTCCACACTGATATATAAACCCTGAATAAAGAACTGCTCGGGGAGCTACATGATTCTAACACCGAATCTCTGTCTCATAATTCCGTGCCGTGATCTTCCAGACTCACAGAGTACTTCCAGATCGTGTCCACCGACTGACCCCAGTGGGTTATTTCCAACATTCGTTATTGCGCACGATACCGCTCTACGGACCCATACGACTGGACAGTGTACTGTGAGGTGTGTGACTCTCCCGTGAATAGTTCGGTGCAACTCCAACGAGTGAAATGTATCAAATGGAGAGTCAGCCAACACACGAAGATTCCAGTAGCTCCCACGGCTCAAGCAACGCAGGCGACCAGATGCCCGGGCACTCAGCAACAATAGAAAGTGGTAGGCTGAAAGCAGAAAACAAGCAGAAGCGAGAGTATGGTGAGGACATGGAGGACTTCAACAACCTCGACGTAGGCTCGAGAAACCGGTACCAATACATCGGTGTGCTGCGGCCTGATGGTGCGAACTACACCGAATGGGTTGTTTTCCGCGACTTTGGATGCAGACCCGTTCGCCCTCGATGTGACCCTGTGGAAACTAATGCCACCGTGAGCGATCTCCAGGCGGTCATTCACCGCGAGGGAGGAATCCGGAAAATCCCTTGTGCCCCTAGTGAATGCCATGGAGATTGAAGCTCTCAGACTGGTACCAACGAGGTGACGGTTCTGTCCATGAAGCTCCAGGCTTCCCATGGTGAACAGCATCGCAGAAACACTCATACCCGTAGGGCCAGCATCAACCGAACGGTCACCAGTTCCAGCGAGAGATCCTGTTTCAATTGTGGAATGTCAAATGATCTGACTGCCCAGTGTCGGGCCCCAATTCAGAAAAGGAACTCAAGCCGATAACGTCAACAACATCGTTCACAAAGCCCTCAACAGTCCCACCGATACCAGCATGTACGTCCCAGAGGACGACCCTTGAATCGACAACAGCTATGAAGTTTCAACGACACTGAAACTCACGTTATCGAAGCTCTCAACTGTGAGACTGTCGTGGAAAGCGGCCTAGCAGACGAACCATCTAGTAAATAAACGCAAGAGATATAGCAGTCGCTCGCCGGCTCCCTGACCCGAGACTTGTGTGCTCTTATGGAATGACCCATCTCGACATGGTGGCAGCGGTAATATAACTTGAAAAGAAAGTGAGTGACGCCCAATCAAGGTTCAAAAGGTCAGCCGTCATGGAGAAACTAGAAGTGATCAAGGATATAGCGGTGAAGACGAAGACCGCGGAAGAATGGCGCAGGTTTCGGGACGTGTTCGAGACGTATCTGCTGGCAACAGAGAAATCGGAGAAAGCTGAAGCAGTAAAGATCGCTTTGCTCAAGGTGCTAGGAGGAAGAATTGTGCTAGACGAATTCAACAACTTCTTCAGAGACAGGAACCCGCTCACCCTGAGCGAGGCGTTGGATTCAATGGAAACGCGATTTAAAATCGGCGAATCGGAACATTTTGTGTCACATGTGTTCTGGACAAGGTCCCAAGCATCCAATGAGAGGATAGACGAATGGATAATCGACCTCAGGAAAAAAGCAGCTCCGTGCAAATTCAAAGAGGAAGATCGAATGATTCGAGACCGAATTGTGGCCGGAGTGAACTGTAACCAGACCCGAAGAGAGCTGTTGAAGCAAAAGACGTTAACGCTGCAAGAGGCAATGGACATTTGTCTGGCGATGGAGAGCTCCAGGGAGCAACTGCGAAGCTTTCAGCCTGAAAAAAGCGCGCGGTTGGACAGAGGAGAAAGTGCGGAAGAGGACGAGGCGAGTACGGATGCAGCGGCCGAGGCGTTTGCTCTGACGGGAAGAGGAGGTTTTCCAACCCGCCGAAACAGTCAATGGAGACCGTCGAATAACAACAACAGCAACTACGGCAGCCGAACAGCAGCGGCAAACGCGTTCACGCAGAGATGCAAGCAGTGCAGTAGGCGCCACCGATTGGGTGAGGCGAATTGCCCCGCGAAGGGCAAGCAGTGTTCAAAGTGCGGACGGTACAATCACTTCGCTATCATGTGCTTTGGAAGACCACAGCGGATTGACGCGCTGGAGATATCTGAGCGTATGAGCTTCAGGGAGGCCGGAGAAGACGAATTTGTGGAGGCAGTATACTCTCTGGGAGACAAAAAGAAACAAATGATATATATCAACTGTGAAGTTCGAGAGAACCGGAACCTAACAACGAGGTTCCAAATTGACTGTGGCGCGACTTGTAACGTGATCCCACGGTCAATGGTTCCGTTCGCTCGAATAGACACCTCAAGCCGACCACTGCTCCGGGCATACAACAAACGAGTAGTCCGGTCACTCGGCAAGACAACATTGGAGATTAAACAAACCAAAGTGAACAGAAAACATCGGGTCGAATTCGTCGTGATCGAAGAGGAACTGCAACCCATCATAGGGAGGTACCTAGCCGAGCATCTCGGCGTCATCAAGGTCGACTACAGCCAGATCGATTCCCTGCAGGACGTGGAGGAAGAAATCGCGAAAACGAAGAAGGCAAGTGAAAGTGTGGAACAGCTGGTGAAACGATTTCCGCGAGTGTTCGATGGGGAACTCGGGGAATTCCCGGGCGAGGTGACGCTGACGCTGAAACCACAGACCTCTCCGTCGTGCAACGTGTCGTGTAGTGTGCCCCCACACCTCAGGATACAGCTGAAGAACAAGCTGCAGGAACTGATGCACCGGAAGGTAATCGAACGGGTCAATCTTCCCTCCCAGTGGGTAAATAGACTCTCCATACAATTGAAGAAAAACGGTGATCTCAGAATATGTCTCGATCCCAGAAAGCTGAACGAGGCACTCATCAGGGAAGTGTATCACACCCCAGCATTTGACGAAATTCTTCCCGACCTGAGCAGGGCACGAGTGTTCTCAAAGTTCGATCTATCCGATGGGTTTTGGCACTGCAGGCTGGACGACAAAAGCAGCGAGCTGACAACGTTTCAAACCCCCTTCGGCCGATTTCGCTTCATCAGGATGCCGTTCGGTCTCAGCGTGGCCCCGGAGATCTTTTACAAGAACCTGGTGCATCTCTTGGAGGGTCTGCGGGGAACCTACGCATTGGCGGACGACGTCCTGATTTGTGGCAGGGGCGAGACAATCACAGAAGCAGAGAGGGACCACGATCGAAACCTACACCAGTTTCTACAGCGCTGTGAAGAAAGGGGCATCAAACTCAACAAGCAGAAAACTACCTTGAGAACGCCAAACACCAAATTCTTTGGATTTGTGCTGACAAAAAAAGGGCTTCAAATCGACCCGGATAAGCAAAAGCAAATCGCCACAATGAAAGCACCGAAGGATGTCACCGGCCTGAAAAGTTTTCTGGGCATGCTGGCGCACATTTCAAGATTTCTCCCGGACCTGGCGCAAGTTCTGACACCCTTGCGAGAGCTGTGCAGATCAGGGCAAGAATGGCAATGGGGATCGGCGCAGAAGGAGGCATTCGAAAAGGCGACGACACTAGTAAGTCGAAGCCCGATACTCGCGTTTTTCGATGTAGAGAAGAACGTGGAGATAGAATGTGATGCAAGCAAGGACGCAATTGGAGCGGCCTTGGTTCAGGACGACAAACCAGTGTACTTTGCGTCCAGAACGATGACAACGACGGAAAGCCGGTACGCCCAAATCGAGAAGGAGCTGTTGGCGATCAAATACGCAGTGAGCCGGTTCCACTACTTCATTTACCCAAAGCCAGTCGTGGTCTACACCGACCACAGACCGCTCATTAATATCATGAGAAAACCATTGGATGATGTTCCCCTGCGACTCCAGCGCATGCTCCTGTCAATACAACGATACAATGTCAAGCTCGTTTACAGACCCGGTCGGGAAATGCGATTCGCGGACGCGCTGTCTCGCTGCCCGATGGAGGAGCCACCAGCGAACACCGAGGAAATCAAAGTCATCAAATTGTTGCCGATGAGAGATGTCACCGTGGAACTCCTAAGAAAGCAGGCGCGAGAAAGTGAGCAGTACAAACAACTAGTCGAGACGGTGCGACAAGGATGGCCGGAGTCGAAGCGGAAACTATCAGCGGCCACGGCTGAGCTCTGTCCCTTCAGATCACGACTCACTGTTGAGGATGATCTGGTTTTACATGGAGACACCATTGTGGTTCCGCAAGAGCTCAGGAAAGAATTCGTCAAACGTTCCTGTTACGCACACATGGCCGCTGACGCAACCTGGCGGCGAGTCAGATCGTGTATTTTCTGGCCTCGCATCCAACAAGACATAGAGTCGCATGTGGAACAATGCACTGGCTGCCAGGCGTACCCGAATCCGCCGAAAAAAGAGACGATGATACCGCATGAGATTCCGAGCAGACCCTGGCAGAAGATAGCCATGGACATCGCCACGATCGGCACAACAAAGCTCCTCGTCGTGGTCTGCTACTATTCAAACCTAGTTATAGCAATGCGGCTGCCAGAGCGGCCGACCTCCAGGAGCGTTACGATCAGGCTCAGACAGCTCTTCATGACGTTCGGTCTCTGCGAGGTCTTGATCACGGATGCAGATCCACTGTTCCGAGCCGAAGGGTTTCAGGAGTTCGCAAAAGACTGGAGCTTTCGGCATGTGATGTCATCACCGATCTACCATCAGAGTAACGGAAAGGCGGAAGCGGCGGTGGCAATCGTCAAAAAGATTATATATAGATCTGGAGCCGCAAGTCAGGCCTGGGAGCGAGGAGTCATGGCATATAACGACACTCCGCAGCATAAGCTCGGGGGAGCTACGCCGAGTCAAATGTTCTTCTCGAGAAGACTGAAGACAGACCTGCCGGCAAGACAGCGTTGGCTCCGGCCAGAGATTAAGTGGCATCGCAACGCGATTAAGGCAAGAAAAAAGCACGTTGAAGAAATGAAGAGAGCGTATGACAAAGGAGCGTGCGATCTTCCCCCGCTGCGGCCAGGCGACAACGTGAGGATCAGGCCCGCCAAGCTGGGAGTGAAGGAATGGACGCAGGGCCGGGTTCTCAGGAATCTGCCGTATAGGCGGCACCTGGTCCAGCTTAACAACGGATCCCTTTTGTATCGCAACCGGCGACACTTGGTCAAACAGCAAGGAAGAACGCGGGAAATCGAGAGGAGTCCGGAAACCGAGGAACGGATAAGAATCCCGGACCGGGCTTGCTCGCTGATGTCGTTCTGGGACTTGGTGGAGGTACCAGAGCCGGAAAACCAAGGTCGACGAGCCCCTCAAGAAGAAACGGCAACACGAGCACCACAACACACGGCGAGTCCGAGAGCGCCGCCGATGCAGGAGGACCCAAACACAATAGCAAGCTCCGAAGATGAATATGGAAGCACAGAGGAGAATCCGGAGGATCCAGAGAGGAAGGAGGGCGCGCAAGCTGGGAAAATGGTTCTTCGAAATCGAGCGACGCTCCTACGGCCCCAAAGATATGGATGTGACAATAATTGACGATAATTGTGCTACCCGTCAGACGGGATAACTAATCTAGAAGAAAAGGGAGATGTCGTGGAAAGCGGCCTAGCAGACGAACCATCTAGTAAATAAACGCAAGAGATATAGCAGTCGCTCGCCGGCTCCCTGACCCGAGACTTGTGTGCTCTTATGGAATGACCCATCTTGACAGAGACAGGTATCGTGAAATCAAGCAACGTACCAACCGATAATGAATACTTCGTGGACAGTGGAATGATCCCTCACACGATCATCTACACGCCCTATCATCAGCCACGTGAGATCAGATCGAGTGGTTCTAGGACCCTGAGCGCTCCTGGGTTCGGAACCGTTCGTTTCACCTCCATCTACAACGGATGTTCTCAGACTGTGCAGCTGAATGAGGTGTTGTATCTTCCACAAGCCCGACGAGATTTCTTATCAGTCTCAGGACTGGCTGACGATAACTTCGAGATGGCTGTTCTTCAAGACTTTATCACCTTGAAACAAGGGAACATGACTCTTCTGGAAGAACGCAAGAAATGTCTCCACGTTCTACGCTTTACCTACACTTCTGAAAGAAATGAAGCTGAAGGCAACAACAGTGTCAGCCTCGCGCCAATGGACCGGAGAGACGCTCACATCAACGTAGGATAGCTGAAGTCAATGTTTGAGAGAGAAGGATATGGAGTGATCCCAGAATTTACCAGCTGTGAGAGCTGTGTTGACGGAAAGATGCATCGAGCTGGCTACCGGCAGAAGCCTAGCAGCAGACTTGCCCCTCGCATTGTATGGATCAACTGCGCTGTCGGTTCCGTAAGCACGCCTTCTTACGGAAGACATGACGCATGCCTCACATTGACTTATGACCGCAGCCGTATCCGTAAATCGTACCTCCTCCGGAAAGAATCCGAAGTCTTCGATCGGATTAGGGATATGCTCGAAAGGTTCTACAACTGCAAATCTTACAAGATCAAGCTCGACCAGCGAGTTATTGCCAGAACCGCTATCAACATAGAAGAAGATGGACCGAGTTGAAGAATCCTCAAACTCGGAACTAAGGACGTTCATCGAATCCGTGACATCACTGGACAGAAACCAGTACTACCCGATGGAAACGCTAACCGGCGTCCTCCACTGTCCCCAGATGAACCCAACTTCGACGGACATCATCGGGCTTCCCTTACCAAGAAGAAACGTGCCATCTCCCAGAAAAACATCGACGGTTGAGACAGCGTCAGAGAATGGCAACTGGAGTGGAGTGAGAAATCATGATAAGATGATGAGTTTGAAAGTTAGGAGTGGCTGTCGATCGCGTATCCAGCACTCAGATCCTGCCTGCCACAGGTCCGCGCGGACAAAATAGGATGGTTCCCGGCAAGGACAAAGGATCAAGACGAGGGATGCAAGTATGATTTGAGAAATCGAGGTTGCTCGTCGCTCGAAGTTCGTAGCTCATAGCTCGGAGCTTGTGAAAGCCAGATCGCATTGAGGCTTGGATAGCCCACTGTGTCTCCAGTAGTACTACGACTGATAAGATTATCAAGAAACTAGGCAGTTCGAACCCACAGGTAGACGTACCTTCCCGCCTATAAGATAATAAGAACTTGACACATACACAGGAAAATGAACAGCTAACAGCGATGGCTTCTGAACTAGGATAGTTCGAATCGAACCGGTATGACAAGCTGGTCGATCCAGCTCCAGGATTGCGTGTCCTGTTGAGCCGCTTGGTTTCTCCTTGTAAGCAGACAAGGATTGAAACATGATCGAGCGAAAGGCGAGGCTTCAAGTAACAGATTGTGATCGGCATCACTTTCGGAAGCCATTACAGCCCTGTGGCGAGACTCGCAACTATACGGTCAATATTGTCTGTCTCGGCCAAGGAGCAATCATGTCTCACTCAGGCAGATGCTGGCACCGAGCACCTCTCAGTTCCTCTGGATGCGGAGCTCAGCTCGCGCAAACCAGCTGATCTCGTGCACGGAAGCGATTAAGGTCGCGAAGCCGATAGGACAGCAAATGTGACTGTTATCGAGTAATGCACTGCTGAGTTTGAGGACTGTTAACAGACAGGGAATGTACAGGACCCTTGTCTGTTCTTCTCGAATTCCCCTCAGAGAGTTCCATGTCCACGCATGATCGTTCAATCAACTTCAGCAACGGCAAAGGCTTGAGGACACAGTTTGAAATCTCAAGAACTCACCTCGAAGTGGTTCGAGTTCGTCTTAGGATTGAGATTGAAAAATCCCTCCAGACTGAGGGAGGATACGGATCAATCAGACCCAGTTCAAAGCTGAGACTTTCGATTGCTCCCGAATGTCAATCCGAAAAGTGTTTCCGGTTCCTATCGATGTCACGTTCGGGCCGCCATTCGGGGAAGTGTTGATCTCACTTTGAAGTATTGTCAGCGTATTGGAGTCTCTTAAGTTGACACCGATCGCAGGCAAGAATAAGATCAGTCACGTAGTAGGTTTTCTCTCAAGATGTCCAGAGTAACCTATACGTCATCTGTAGTATACAGTCTTCTCCCGCTACTTCCCGGTCCGATCATCACGGTTTCACTCTATTGCGGTTTTTTCCGAGC
Organism: Phytoseiulus persimilis; assembly: GCA_037576195.1. Taxonomy (NCBI): domain Eukaryota; kingdom Metazoa; phylum Arthropoda; class Arachnida; order Mesostigmata; family Phytoseiidae; genus Phytoseiulus; species Phytoseiulus persimilis. The sequence goes on from CM075103.1 coordinate 32,217,621, forward strand.
CGGCCGAAATAGGTCATTGAAACAGAGGACAGGCTCTTCATCGGACAGAACTCATGAAACCATGTAGATCGTGGAGTAAGCGTACCAGTTCGGGAGGGACTCTACTCGTCAAACCAGACGAGTACTGCAACACAGATTGGGCTGATTGCAAACGAACGAGAAGAGTGTTTGAGTGGCGCGTTTACAACGTTCGGCAGCGTCGCCGCAATTTGGTCAACGCGGCTCCACAGTTGCGCAACTCTCAGAAGCATGGAAAGTGCAGTCGTTACCCACAGTGAAACTAGCTGACTAGTCACGCTCACGCTTTGTGTTGACTATGACGGACACCCTTAGCTGTTCACGAGGATTCAGGTAACAAATTGTAGAGAGCATATTGAGTCCAGGCGATTTCAATCCTACGAAAATATGGGGGGTAAAGAATTCAACATCGAAGGATATTCCATTGATAAGAATATTCCGTGGCCAGGAACTCACTACGCTCGCTTACAGAAACTAGCAGGACTTGTGGATCATAATACAAGACAGAAACGTAAGCATCCACCTGCTGGCTGCAAGACCAGCCACGCTTTTCCAGTAAGGCTCTGAGTGTTCACCATCTTTCATCAAACAAAAACTATCGTCAGGATTTCCGAGATAAGTCCGAACTTATTTCCCAGAAAATTGTCCCTCAGTTAGCACCACCTGTACAGAGAGAGCGTCAACAAAGATAGCATGCCTGCTGTCGAATGGAACCTGTCTAGGCGAAGATGACAAACGGATCGCATATCAGCTACACTCATAGAATCACCAGCTTATCCATACATGGAACAAACTTTCTCCAACTCTGAGCAGAGCTTGTAAGCAACTTGAGTTTGCTCATAGCACTTCTTACTGCAAGAGTTGTTCGCTCCAAAACAGGCGACAGTCACGCTACCTGCAGCCCGGCGGAAACCAGCTTTCTTTCTCTGGCTTCCCAGTACTCGCTAGCTCTCCATGGAAAGTCTATAGTAGAGAAAGGTAGATTCTCACCCCTCTTCCCCATTTCTGATGGACAAGTGGTCTTCAACATTTCGTACGAGTGCAACTTCATTCAGTCTTAGGTGATGAAATTATTGAAGTCGTGCCCTGATTCTGTGGTCAATTTGTTCTTTTCTGTTCATTGGGGAATCTCACGACTCTGTGCCCATGTGTTGCTGAATGGAAGTACAAAAGTAATTGTAATTGTTCCTCAGACGCTTGTCTCAAATAGATTGGGTGGACTCATGGATGGAGCAGTGGTAAGCGGAGCAGTGATAGGATTTTCGATGCTGGTTACTACGGTTGGACTATGAGTGCTCGAAGCACCAGTATGTACTTGATTCACCGATAGTAGTTTCGGAAGCTGTTTTGTCAACAGAGGACTTGGTAGTCAACAATAACGCCATGCCTCATCGTGGAGCTCTGTAGAGAAAGGAGACTGAGTGTTTAAGCTTGAATTGGAGTGGTTAACCAACGACCCTGACTCCAAAGCATCCGGGTCAAACTTTGATACATTCTGAAGTGCTTGTCCAGCAGTCCCACCGCTGATATTCTTCAGCGTTGATAGAACCCTGGAACTCATGATTCCAAACAACCCAGTGAACTCAGTATCAAATGAGGCCGTGAACTCAGACGAAATGCTCGTCAGAGTGGATTCGATTCAAAGAAGAATCAGTACTCATGCCTACAGGAATGGTTGACGATGGCGCCAGAGTCGCGCGCTCTAAAATTTCTCTCTTGGTAACAACGATGTCAGGTGTGAGCACTTCCAATCCAGTAAAGTACATGGAAGATGAGTTGAGATTTCGTGGAGAGACTCGCTCGCAAGGAGTTCGAGTCACCACTGACCACGACACGCTGTCAGATCTCTTTGGTTCTGAACTGACAGTGACGGCTTTGTTCAAATTAGAAAAAGCAAGCCTGTAGAAATGGTCTTGGGAAAGAAACCAGTTGGCAGAAGATGAGCTTGACTTCTAATGTTGCCGAGAAGCTGTTATGGATTTTCTGTTGCATTATTATGTTCTGCACGTGCTTGGAACCGAAGTCAATGATACCCTGCTCTCCTGCTGCTGCAACTTACGGTTCATGTTGGTAGACTCTGACCAAGGTTGACTCGGAGGGAGGACAATCCTTCGAGGTCCCTGTCAGAGCAATGCATGCCCTAGTGGATGAATGAACAGGTCACTGTACGAAGGCTATGCGTATGAGCCACTGACTCTGTCAACACTGGGTATTGACTCGAAAGAAAATCACGCTCGACGAAAAGCGCGAGAGAAGCCGTGATTGACACGTCATCATGTGAAGTATGGAATCCATGATAGACATTGCATGGTGCGGTCAACAAATGGTCCTATACTTAACAGGAGAGTGGGCTCCTGAAGCAGGGATAACTAAGTCCAGTCAAGGAACGGTTTTGGAGTTTCCCTCAGCATAGATGACTCTTGATCATCATAAAATTGGTGTATCAATTGAGTAACTCACAAGCTGTGAGAGTTGACTTAGCAGGAACGCATTCAGTCCGGAGAAATCATTGAGGACATGAACAAAGGTAATGAGCGTTCCTGAGCACCTCACCATTTAGGGATTCAAGTTGACGGTCTGATCAGCTGTTCTTTCATTGACTCTACTTGGTGCATGTACTGATGGTAAACATTGACCCCGCAGAAAATCGTGAGAGGGTCACATTCAGGTCTTCCAGTAACAGAGAACTGGTAAAGACGCAAGATACGAGAACAAAGATGAAGTCAAGTGCAAAATGACATGAGACAAAGAAGATTGTCTGAACATGCCGGCATGATTGAAACAGCATGCCCAATGAATCTTTGCTTCGAGTATCGAAAAGGAAATCGTAAAGCCTCTGAAGAAAGAGAGGATGGTTTCTGAACTCTCTCGGTGCTACTATAGCATTCTGGTCAAGGATCCAATGGCGATTGTAATGGAGTTATCAATCTCGGATTCCTTGCTTCCTCGACCCTGCTTATGAATATGGCGGGTTAAATCCAACCGGAAGTTGAGATGGAGGGAGGAGAGTTCTGTGGTCGAAAGTTCGCGTGGAAGCGATTATGCTAGTGATTCTCGATTAAACTGAGAACACATCCACCGAGGCAAAGCGAATGCTTTAGAGAATGCTTCGCACACACCTCACTGATAGGCGAACTGACTAACGTAGATCTTACTGAAGCATGGGAGGATGAATTGATCCTAGGATTCAAAAGGATATTCCTCAGATAAGTGCCTGCAGAAGATCAGGGGTCTTTTATGACACCCAATCAGTTTTGATCTCGGTGAAATCTGTTCAATGGAGCAGACAAGAGCACCAGACTCCCGAGAAGGTCAGAGGTTGGAAGTATGAATCGTGTTGGATTCATCCCAATGAGAAAACGACTTGGAACAATCTCACTAGAAGGTAATCTCGAAAGTCTCACGTGAGAAGCTCATCTGAATACCTTGGTGATTGGAAAGTTCCAAAAGCAGCAAAACTGAAAACAAGGCAGAGCATTTCGATGGAAATGTGGTTCCTATATGACATTCTCGCAGAGAGCAAATACAGAGCTGTCTCTCGAGAACCTCGAATGCTCATGTCCTTGATCCTGACTTGAACAATCGAGATCCGAAACGTGGTATCCATGTGAGAACCAGCTCCAGCTTATCGAGACTGTGATTTGAGGGGTGTTCTTGGTCTGGAACTCATCAAACATCGTTGACAGCCCCACAGATATCGGAGATGTTCAAGTGCAGAGGACGAATGTGCTAAAACGGTTACAATATGAGCACCAGACTCATTTTCGGGATGACCGTAAGCCCAAATGGTTGAGATAACGTATCAGTTTGGACTATCGTCTCGGTACAGGTCTATTCAAGACTGTGTTAGACTGTACTGATCTGATCCCTGATATTGTCGCCGATGTTACCGGTGAAAGCTCCCAAGATAAAAGATGAACAAAGCATCTTTGCTGACCAGAGTGTTCTGCAACGAACACTTCAAGGGTTGATTCATCGCGATCCCAGCTGTCTAAGTTCATTTAAGAGCTACGAACTCACGTTGCCTCTTGGTTTGCTATCCAAACAAGAGATCGAACTTGGCAGAATTCTATCAAACAAAATCAATGCATAAACATCAATTCTGAACTAACGGTTCTGAAGTTCCACGGTTTCACGCCTGAAGTGGTTGATCGTGACAAAGCATTGTGATGGAATCCAGTGGCAATACAAAGTGTATGCCTGGAGTAGAGAAACCAACGTTTCGGTTGTCACCTTACGATCGAACCCTCACTCAGTCGATTCCAGACAGGATGGAAGCCAGTATTTAAGATCAGTAAGAGCTCACTAAAACATGTGACTCGATGATCTCCCAGTTATGTGAAGCAACCTAACTCCACGTGTCACGGAAGTGGAGAATCCCCAGAAATCACAATTCGATGATTCGCCGCGGTGGATACCAGAGGAACGAAGATAACCTTCTCAAGCTGAGGGTTAGACAGTTTTGGGAACAACGACGCGATTGATCCCCGCTTACCATGATGGTGCGACCGGCACAGTTTCGAGAGGAAGAGAATTGATCCAAGAGAGACAATCTCCTCTGCGCCGTGGTGAATTACAACGTTTCGAAGTCTTCCTTTCTATCGGATGCGATGAGGTTACCCGGAAACAAAAGACCTCATTCTTGGCGTTTGTGAAAGACTAGTCGAAGATCCAAGTTACGCGCCCAAAGGGGAATGTGTAAGGTTCGCTTGCAAGTACATCATCGCATCAGAGACGGAAACGGAACACGACGAATTCGTTCGAGAGGACATTTCTGTCCGAAGACAGAACAACTCTTCATCGATGATGAAGAAAGACCTAACATACATTGCCAGAGGGTACATCCTGGTCCGTCACCGAGTAGAATCAATCGAGATCCTCGGAAAGGATCATGAGGATCCACCTTGAGAACTTCAAGATGTCAGAAAGTTTCCAGGATGACCACTCCGAACGTTGTTCCGGAATCATACGGCAATGAGTGATCTAATATGACTAACGATTAGATACAATATCTCACGCGGAAGCCGCGTTGGAGATAAAATGAGAACCAGATAGAAATTAATGAACAAAAATTAATTTTTGTGGACTGCATGCCAGTGAAGTCTAGATAGGAAAAGGGGAAACTAAGTGTTCATCAGTGAAAGGTAAAAGCTCATTCAGACTTCTTCCATCTAAGGGAGGATGTTGAAATACAGCCATATTTCTGGGTAGCTGTAATTAGTCTGAAACACTGATGGGTCCAGAATACGAGGACATTCTGACCGGAACCATTTTCTGTGAGATACTGACAACGGCGTCCGTGAAGGACTTCCGGTCTTCACGGACTGGTGCAGCTTTCCACACTGATATATAAACCCTGAATAAAGAACTGCTCGGGGAGCTACATGATTCTAACACCGAATCTCTGTCTCATAATTCCGTGCCGTGATCTTCCAGACTCACAGAGTACTTCCAGATCGTGTCCACCGACTGACCCCAGTGGGTTATTTCCAACACATAGCGTTGCAGTCTTGTTGTCGTCCGTCATCCATTTCAGGCTGGTTAGCATGTGGTGGGTCGAGCCGCTATCAACAGCAAATATCTCTTCAGCACTTGCCTGATTGACTTCGGCTTGCTGGCACTCTACGATCGAGGCTTCAGCAATGTTGGCTTGCGGCGGTAGTGTTCTCGATTGTCCTCTGCCTCTTCCTCCGCCTCGAAATCCGCCTCTGCGTTGATTCCCGCCTTGTCGGGGAAGTCTGCAGGCTGATTGCATGTGTCCTCGTTGATTGCAGTTGTAACATATCACTTCGGATGATTGTACAGATGTTCTTCGGTAGTTGGATCTTCTGGCGAAGTATCTTCTCCTGAAGTGTTGATTCCTTGAGGGGTTGAATCGGGAGAACATCGCCGTGATCTCGTTGACGTCACTTTGGTTCCTTCGAATGGCTTCTCCTTCGATTAGATCCGTCAGTGTGTCCAGATGTTTGTCCGAGTCCAGTCGGGTGCTCCATCCCTGTCGGAACGGTTCCCATGAGCTTTGCAGCGCCTCTAGAAGTTTGGAGCACTGGACATCGTCTGGCCAGTCGATTCCAACTGTGTTGAGCTCGAAGATGACTTTCTTGTAAGCGAGGAGGTTATGGCCAACGGATAGTCCTGGCTGGTATTCGAACGTCATGAACTTCGACAATGCCAGGCCGTTCCTTGTGCCTGTTGCGCGCGTGAACTTGTTCGTGATTCGGCGCCATATCTCCTCTGCTGCTATGTGTCAGAGACGGAATTGGATATGTGGGAGCGGAATCAACTATGGTGAACGCAGGGAGTGGATGGGAACGAAGGGGAAGGAGAAATGAGAGTGAACGTCCAAGGTAGAGAGGGAGGGAGTAGGTGTGAGAGAGAAGAGAGTGACAGAGGCGAAGCGCCGAGTGTGACTGGACAGAATAGCTGAGTAGAGAATAAATACTGTGGAGGTGTGAAGAGAGTGTGTGCGTACTAGATACTACCGGCCCTTGCAGGCTCACATTAGCAGCGGTGGTGAAAAAGAACAACGGTGTCAAAAGTACGGAGAGAAAGAAAAGAGAAGACCAATAGACTTGGAGCACGAAAACGAGATGGAAAAGGAGACAGCGGAAACACTGAGGATGGTCATGGAGGGGATGAAGATGCTGAATCAACAAATGGTCGAGCAACAAAGAAAGAAAGAGGAAGGAACAGACGATACGAAGAGAGTCGAAAGGATGGAGCGTCTCGCTGACACCTCTACATCGTTGCGAGCATTCTCAGGTGGGTCCGTAGCGGTAGCAGAGGAGTGGTTACAAGATGTGATTCAGGCCAAAAAGACGGGTAGATGGAGTGAGGAATACACGAAAAGTGTGCTGCAAGTGAAGTTGGTTGGACCGGCGAAGTGGTGGTATAGGGACTATTGCGGGGAGGTGGAAACTTTCGAGGAATGGCAGAAACTATTCGAGGAGACCTACACACCAAGACAGAAACGGAGGGAATTAATGAATGAATTTTTAAAAGGGATACAGAAAAGGGGAGAAGGTCTAGAGATGTACATCAGGAGGACGGAGCATGCGGCGAGAAAGTTAGGGCTCGGAAATGAGGAGATAAAGGAACAGATTATAGAGGGACTACCACCGGAACACGATTTCCTGCAACACTTAATGATGGGAAGAAGTCATAGGAACATGACGGAGTTGTATAAGGATATTCGGGAAACAATGAAAAAAGAGAGGTTACGAATGACGTGCTACATCTGCAATAGGGAGGGACATAAGCAAGCATGGTGCCCAGAAAGGACTAGTATCGGACACGGACGAGGAAGTCCGGATCGGCGTGAAATTGGAGGATATGGGAACTCAGGGCAAGGAGAGGCAGGAAGAGGTAGGGCTCTGGGTTACGCGCCAGGGGAGCAACTTCGAGGAAGTCCAATGAGGGAAGGACCAAGGTACCAAGGAGGAACATGGGGACGGGCGGAACCAACTAGAGGACCACAGCCAGGACTAAGAACACCAACAAGGGAGATTACATGGATGGAAACAACGAGCGGATCACGCGGGGGACCACCAGCAAGGGGAGGAGCGACAACGTCGGGTACATCGCCAGGTGTGACGTGCTTCAGATGCCAGGGAGTGGGACACACGGTGAGAGAATGTAGAAACATCAGGCACGTAGAAGAAGATTGGAGATTCGAAGGAATCAAACGTGTGGCGTCAAGTCGAGAACGGGGGTTGAAAAAGGTTATGGTAAATGGCAAGGAATGGACAGCGAGGGTAGACACAGAAGCGGAGATAAGTTTCATATCAGAAAAATCAGCGGAGGAATTGAACTTGAAACTGACACCGAGCGAGGTAAAAGCGATACGTAGCATCGGAGGAGGTTCTTGCAAACCGGTAGGACAAGCACAGGTACGACTGGAAGCGGACGGACTAGAGATAGAAAATGTGACGTTGACAGCGTTGCCAGAGGGAGCAATGGAAGAGAGGGAAATATTCCTGGGGAAGGATCTCATTGATAAAGAAATGGTGATAGTCTATCGCGGGGGAAAATCATGGATACTGAGGGACGAAACTTTTGAAGAAATCACGAAGATGTTGCCAAAAGAAGAAGAGCGAGTCAGGTTGCAGATGAAAGAAGAAGTGACGCTGGGACCGCGAACAGTAGCAATGGTACGAGTGATACCACAGGAGAAGACAGAGGGGATCATAATGATAGAGGACCAACAAGACTGGGGAGCAATTTGTCAGTTACAGGAACAATTAGTGACACCGGTAGCGAATTTGGGGAGACAAGAAGTTATCTTAGGCGAAGGAACGATTGTTGCACGAGGGAAAAGGATAGGAGAAGGCGAACTTTTCAGACTCAAACGGACGGGAGCGAGTATACACCGCGTGGCGGTAGAGGAGAACACGGCCGAGAGGACTATTGGGGAAGAAGACATTCACGTAGACCCGGGTACACCGAAGGATACAGAACCGAACTCGTGAGGATCTTGAATACACATCGGGAAGTAATAGCCACATCAATGAAGGAATTAGGACGAACGACACCGACTGATTTCGATATTGAAGAAATTAAGGACAGCCGGCCAGTGAGGTGCAAACCGTTTCGATTATCCGTGGTAGAAAAACAAGCACTGAGGGACATAGTCCAACAATTAGCCGATGCAGGCATGATTGAACGCTCGAGCTCCGAATACGCAAGCCCGGTGATGTTGGTGAAGAAAGCCGACGGTGGATGGAGAATGGTCATAGATTATAGAAAACTGAATGCGCAGACCGTCAAATTGAACTATCCTTTACCACTGATTGACGAGATTCTGGATGGCGTCGGAGGGAAAAACATATACTCAACGTTCGATCTAGCTTGGGGGTACTTCCAAATACCAATGACAAAGAGGGCGGCGGAAAAGGCGGCATTTGTCACGAGCGAAGGACATTACGAACCGAGGGTTTTAATGATGGGACTATGTAACGCACCCGCAAAATTCCAAGAACTAATGGTACGAGTGAAGGAGATGGTGGGCAAACAACGGGCATTCCCGTTCCTCGACGATTTGATAACAGCATCGGACCGATTCGACGAACATCTACAGCAGATTGAGAAAATTCTAGAAGCATTGAGGGCCGCTGGACTTACTATACGACTTGCCAAATGCAAATTTTTCATGGAGACGGTAGAATTTTTGGGATTCAAGATATCGAAAGAAGGGGTCCGACCGGGAACAAGGAAGCTGGCAGCAGTGTCGGAGTTCGCAATACCGAAAGACGTGCATGAGGTTAGAAGATTTCTGGGATTAACATCATTCTTCAGACGATTCGTCAGGAATTACGCGACAATATCGAATCCTCTAACGGAGCTGCTGAGAAAAGGGGCAGAAGTCAAGTGGACTGAGAAGTGTAAGGAAGCGTTCGAAAGATTGAAACAAGAGTTACTAAGAGACGCGGTGCTGGAGCGATATGAACCCGGGAGGAGGACAGAATTACATACGGACGCAAGCTGCGTAGGACTGGGGGCGAGACTGATGCAAGAAGTAGAAGGAAAGATGAAAATGGTCTATGCGATCAGTCGGAAACTTTCGGAGACAGAGAAGAATTATCACTCAACAAAATTGGAGCAGCTAGCCGTAGTATGGAGTATGGAACGGTTGAGGCATTATTTGTACGGGCAAGAATTAACAGTAGTTTCGGATTGTAGTGCGGTAGCAGCACTGAAAAAAGAGGGAGGTTCAACACAGATGAATCGGTGGCTCGATAGGATCGCGGAGTTCAACTTTTCGGTGAGACATAGAGCGGGAACAGCGATGGGGCACGTTGACGCGCTGAGCAGAGAAGCACTCGAAGACGGGAGAGACTTAGAGGAGAGGGAGTCACCGGCAGAAACCGAGGCGAAAACGATATTCACAGCATTGGCGACCTACGATGAGTTTCAAATGATCCAGGCAGCCGATCAAGACATCAAAGAGAGACTGGAAGCGTTCAAGAAAACCAAAAAGGAAAGAACAAAGAGGGAAAATAATATCAGGCAGGGGTTTTGCGTGAGACATGGAATACTATACAAAGAACTTGAGGGGAAACGATTGTTCGTTGTACCGAAGGCCATGAGGAAATACATATTGGTGGTGGCGCACGACAAAGGGGGACATTTCGGAATCGACAAAACTTTGGAAATTATGAGGCAACATATTGGTTCCCAAACATGAGGGAATATACAAAGTGGCATCTGAAGGCGTGCCCAGAGTGCATCTTCAGTAAGGATCTTTCGGGGAAGAAAGAGGGATTGTGTCATGCGATACGTCCGGTGCATCGACCCTTTGGGAAATGTTTCATAGATCACTTGGGACCGTTGCCGAAATCCCATGGTAAACAACACTTCATAGTATTGGTGGATGGTCAAACGAAATTCGTGATATTGGAGGCGGTGCAGACAACCTCGGCCGAGGGCGTTATAAAATTCCTGGAAAGCGTGTTCATGAGATATGGTAGAATTGATCAATTAGTGTCAGACAGGGGGACCGCGTATACTCATAAGGATACAGAGGCGTTTCTAAAGAGGGAGCAGTGCAAGCACACGTTAATATCCCCGCAGAAACCGAGCTCGAACGGGCAGGTAGAGCGTCTGAATAAAGAGGTAGCCAGGCTACTGAGGGCATTGTGTCAAACAGTGGATCATAGGGATTGGGTCAAGTACTTACCAATGGTACAAATGACGCTGAACGGGGTGGTCTCAAGAAGCACGGGGAAGTCGCCATTCGAGGTTCTACATGGGTACCTACCTAGGATCAATAATCATGCGCAGTTAGTCGAGCAGGAGCAGGATCAGGATAAGGTGTGGAGACCCGCGGCGGAAATTCAAGCAGAAGTGAGGGAACAGTTGGTACACAGCCAAAATAAGTATGCATATTACTATGATGCCAAGCGGAGACCGCAATACATCCGGTATTCAACGGGGGATGTAGTCGTAGTGAAGCGGTTGCCGGTACACACGGGCCAACCAACCAAACTGCAGCCTAAGTTTAGGGGACCGATGGTTATTTCGGAAATACTGCCTAACGATAAGTACCGTCTTGTTCAAATCGGCCGAAAGAATTACACAGGTACAGCTCACTGTTCACAAATCGAATGGTACCGACTGCATGATGAGAATGAGGAAGAAATTGAACCCTATGAAGGAGATTCAATGGAGCCAGGGACAAGTCAGGAAGGAAAGCCCGAGATGCAACGAACGCGAGAAAACTCAGCGTCAAGGAGGGCGGCAGTGGAAGAAGTCATCGAGGAAATAGAAAGACCAGAAGATGTTATCGAATCAACGAGGGTTAAGGAGGACGAACATGAGGAACAGCCGATTGAAGGGGACCAAGCGGGAACGGAAGACGACCCCATAGAAGTAGATTCATCAGCGTCGTCGGAAGATATAGTGATAACGATTGACCCCAGAGGGCATAGGCTGTTAAGCGATAGACCGACTAGGGACTTAAATACGGCACGATTAGAGAATCCAGGTAGAGTAGGGGAGTATCAGAGCACAAGTAGGGTACAACCAAGTAGAAGATCTAGGTATCAAGGGAGGTATTCCAAATAGAAGTTGGGGACAACTTCGGTTGTAGCGTGGACGAGAACGGAACAAGGTGGAATGTAAACAACAAAGAATGAGAATCGAGGCGAGAGGAGCGTCGAGAGCGGAGAAAGCGAGGCGAGGGAAGTGCAGAGGAAATGCGAGGAAACGCAGAAGAGATTATTTTCGCTCGAGCCTCTGGAACGTGCGCACAACGACGACTACCAAACCTCGTGAATCACCAAGGAGGGATGGACTGCCAGGAACAACCCAACCAAGGAGGCAATGAGGGACTCGGAGAAATAGAAAGATTCATCCGATTCAAGAAGGAGACGGAGGGACGGGTGAGCCCGGATTTCATACAGTTTCAAAAGGAGGGAGAGGCAACGGCGGATGCCAACGCCGTGAAAAGGAAGACATTAGAGGTGGACATCGAGAGAGCGGTCGCATTTGAGGTCGACGTATTTAGACAGCTCAGTTTGGAAGAAGCCCATCAGGAGCGGAAGCCGCTGAGGCAAGCCTGCGGGCGCTGCGATGACAACACCCACGACGATGATAGTCCGAGATGCAAGGCCCGTTGGGTGGAGTGCCGCTTGTGTAAACAGGTGGGACACTACAGCAGGAGCACGTTGTGCCCGCGAAACCAAGAGAGAGTCTGCTACAACTGCAACTCGAAGGGACACAAAGCGCGTGATTGTCGAGAGCGTGTGTACGGTGGAGCGGAGAGGCGCCCCGGTGGCCACGTACACGAAGCAGTTCGGGTTTGATCCGAAGACCTACGGCTACATTGTGGGAAAACGGTTGCAGCGTCGAGACCAGCGGAAGGTGGGACCCGTCTTCGCGCAACGAACACCAGCCAAGCAGAATGTTTCGGACTCGGTCGCCGCGACAGTTGTTGCTGGTCAAGGAGGGGCCACCGCGACGAAGACGTACCACGCGGTCCCGCCGCAAGCGAAATACTGAGGGAAGTTCCACGTAAGATGCCCATGGAGGAAGTTCTCGCGAATGAATAATGTTAACGGAAGGATTACTGTGGGATACGAGGTGGTGTGCTCTATTTAATAACATGCCGTCGTATAGCTAGAATTAGGTGAGCAGAGGCGATGTCAGGAGACATCGGAGACGTAGCGTGGTCGAATGTCAGAGACGGAATTGGATATGGAGGGGAAGGAGAAATGAGAGTGAACGTCTAAGGTAGAGAGGGAGGGAGTAGGTGTGAGAGAGAAGAGAGTGAATGAGGCGAAGCGCCGAGTGTGACTGGACAGAATAGCTGAGTAGATAATAAATACTGTGGAGGTGTGAAGAGGGTGTGTGCGTACTAGATACTACCGGCCCTTTCACGCTCACATATGTTATCTGCACTGTCGAGGAACAATGATGTGGCGAGATTCGGGTGTATCGAGTTGATTGGCACGTACCTCGCAGCTCTGTTTCCGATGGTGTAGTTCTTCATTTGCGTTTTGCCTTCTGATGTGTTCGCTTGATCTGGAGCTGGTGGGTTGAGTTTACCGATGGTAACTGGCCAGGCATACGGTTCTCCATCTAGAACGGATGGCATGACTGTGCGCCAGGGTATGTAGTTCTTGCCGTCAATTGCTAGGATGATGTTGGTTGCGACTCGTGGTCTTGGTCCACACACGATGGGATCTCCGGATGTGCTGTAGCTGGGTTCTGGATCAACTTCGAGACCGTCCAGACCGTAGTGAACGAAGCCGAGGGGGCCTTGGGCATCTCTGGCGGATTGCTGTCTTGACATCGTGATGCTGAACTGTGACTTCCTCGATTGACCGATGTATACTTACGCCACCGACCCGCTCAACCAGAGCGTGTCGTGCTGATAACGCTGATAAGCCTTTCGGGCCTGGCTCTAGCTTCTTTGCGGCTGGATGAGAAGATCGGTGGCGCGTACAAGACTTGCCTAGAGACGACGGCTACTGAATGAAAACGACAATTCTGGTGGACAGAATGCTTGCCTCCCCCAACACACTGAAGTTTTATTCCGGCTTTTATAGTCACTGACAGTGGAGAGTCACACGGCGAAAACTGACGCTTGACGTCTGTCTACAGGCGTCCGATTCCTATCTCAGTGATCTACAGTATCGCCTGTGCGTGGTTGATCATGCTCAAAGTTCACTGACGCTTCGCTTGCTCGACTGGCGTCTTCCCTGATTACCTAAACTGTGCCGACGACTGCTCCGGGTAAAACATCAAATACTCAACATTCCGACATGCGACGCTGCCTCACAGCCGACCGCCGTGCACCCTGGGACCGACTTAGCCATTTTTATTTCCATACAAATATTTGTTCGCCGTACTGCGGGCTGACACTTTACCTAGATACATGAATATATGTAGCGCCGTGGCGCTCCTCTCCAGATAATTTCACTGAACATGAAGCGATTCAGGAGTTCCGACCGGTGCGCTTGTGGCGCTCCCCGGCGGCCTACGGCCGAACTACCCGGAGAAGCTTCCACGAACGAGTCAAGACCCTGGGGTCCGACTACCTTTCGTGACACTCCAGCCGAACCGGGTTCCGGTTTTGACTAACATGATGAATTAATCTTTCCACTCGTTGTACCCAGGGGCGTATTTCTTTTTGGGGGGGGGGGGGGGCGAGGATGTGATGATGATGATCATCATCTTCTCGAGATTTTCATGACGCAATCAACATGGTTTTCAAACCTGTGAGACTTTCCTGATAAGACTGAATCTTTGTGGAACTTTTTCGTCCATTAAAGTAGAATACAATCCACCCTCCCCAATATTATCGAAGAGTTTTGGGGGGGGGGCATGGAACGAAAATCATCGCGTACGCCGGAACCTTTCTTCTTCCCGAATTTCTAACCGTGAGTGGTCCCGCGGCGTCAACCTCTGTCGTATGAAACGCCGGCACCGTGGCCACTCGGAACCCGGGCAGGTCCGGCATCTCTTCCGCCGCCGGTCGTGCTTTGAACCGATTTCACACCCGACACGCCGACAACGCCTTGCTAGCGGCACGACGTGCTCTCAGTACGAGGAACCGTGTTCTCAGCCGCTGTAGAATACCTTGCACCGCGCCGGCGTGCAGACACAACTGCTTATCGAGGCGGTCATTTCCTGCGAAATTCGAATGGTATCGAAAGATATGCCGCAACCACCTCGTCCTCTCCCGGGAGAATGACCGGATTCTTCACATCGAACGTGACATACTTGAGATTGCTCAACCTCGACCGACACCTGATGAGCCCGTCCGCATCCAGAAATTGGCTGAACTGGAAAATTTCGCTCTTTTTCGACAGCTCCTTGAGCCCCTGGCTGAGTTCTGCCCCAAAATGCTGGTGCTGTACCCGTTTGAACACTTCCCGTTCCGTAGCTTGCCATTTCGGCGCCGTGACCGTCTGCAACCATTGTGGTTTACAGGCCCTCCTGTTCCTTTTCCATCGAAAAACGTGCGCCAAGATTCTTATTGATTTCGCCCATGACGACCTCAAGGGTATGGCTAGAGATTCTGCGTTTGCCGCGATTGCGCCAACGAAACACTGAGACCTTCTCTCGTTAGCAACCTCCCGCTCTAACTCGTCTGGATTCAGCGAATGATTTTTTCTTTCTTTTTTTTGTGTGAAGTGCGTTCACGCACACCACCAGTGGAGCGTCCACGAGCGCTGAGAATCTCGAAACAAGATCGGCCGGATTGTCCGCTGTTCTGACATATCTCCACTGCCGTGCTTCCGAACTGCTCTGGATCTTCCTTATGCGGTTCTCAACGAAGCTCTTCCACCGCTCCGGTCGATCTCTAATCCAGGCTAGGACACACGCATCGTCGCACCAAAAGTTCACCGACACAAAAGGAATGTTCACCACCTCGCCTATTTTCTTCGCGATTCTAGTGGCAACAATGGCACCCAGCAGCTCCAGCCTGTGGATGGATCATTCCTCCTTCAACGGTGCTACTCTGCCCTTCGCCATTATGAAGGCCACCTTCACATTACCCGGTTCAGCGATATCCCTCGCATAGGCTTCACAACCATAACCCAGCAAACTGGCATCGCAAAACACGTGTAGTTCCTGCGCGCTGGCGCAACTCCGCCCGACCATCTTACGAAAATTGCGCTCGACGCTGACTTCTTTCACATGGCCTAGGCGACCCGTGGTTTCCAAGTATTCCACTTTATCCGCCCCGTCCAGCGGTGCGTCCTAATCTAACTTTTTCTGCCAGTACTTCTGGAGTAGCCTCTTGAACCCTAGCATTATCGGCGCGACGAGACCAATCGGATCGAATCCTTGACTGGCACCCTTCAGCAAAGCTCTCTTTGACGGAGAATCAGCCTTGAAGAACTCGATCGTCTTCGTCGCGTCTATATGCAGCGAATCCGCTTTTTGATTCCATCGGACGCCCAGAAACTTGAAGTTCTCATCTTGGAAAGTAACGGTCGCATCGAGATATCTTGTTGTGATAAATTTACCGAGTTCCGCCGAATTGGTTGACCACTTTTTAAGGGGAAAGCAGCCCGACATAAACGACTCATTTAGCACCTCGACCACTCTCTGCCCCTGTTCGACATTCTGAGCGCCTGCCAGCAAATCGTCAGCGTAGAAATAATTCTTGACGAATTCCAAGAATGCTCGATGTTCTGGTCTCCGCGCGATATCATGCTCTCGGTGCAACCTGATTCCCGCGCAGTGCCGAAACGGCGTCGAGATCAGACCAAACGACAACCGACACGATCGCATTTCACGAAACTTGGCTCTTGGATTCTTGCTGTTTCCCAACGGCCACAGAAATCTCAGAAACTTCCTATGCTCTGGCGTGATTTTGAATTGCAAATACGCCCTTTCTATGTCTGCCGTTATGACGATCGGCAACTGGCGAAACTGCAACACCACCGCAATCAACTCCCCTATGAGATTTTCCCCCTGGAACAACACATCATTCAGGCCTGCCGCATTTCGTGATCGCGCACTGGCGTCGTTCACGACCCTGACTTTCATCTTTGAAGTGGCTGTAGCCTGTTTCTTGATTACTGCTAGCAACGGGGAATAATGAGACTGTTCTCCCAGCTCCGGAGGATCTGTGAGTTCTATGAACTCCTGCTCCAGCAGGTCCTGCATCTCTGCATCCACTGCTTCGAGCAACTGTGGATTCTTTCTCGCTTGGGCGAGAAAGCTCCTCAGCCGTCGTTCCGTGAGATCCCGATGGTCTCCTAAGATTTGAATGTTTGGCTTAAACGGCAACTGAATGACGTATCGACCATCCGGGTCTCTCGTTGTCGTTGATTCGAAAAACCGCCTGATCTCCTCATCCAGTGCTTCGTCATTCTCTTTGAAGTATGGTTCGATACCCATGACTTCCGTGTGCCAGAGGAATGAGATGTCCTCCGGTTCGTATTTCGCGCGTACCGCAACCGCCAACGAATTCTCTGTTTCCCTTTTTGGTTCTTTTCCACCCGACCAAGCATCCCTCTTTTGTCTAATGACCGACAATAATTGCGAGTCTGCTCGAGTCTCTTGCTGTTGTCCCGTTCCACACTGGGAATACCCGAACAACGTCTCGAACGCTACGAGACCCCCGACTTTCTTTATGGACTGCCCAACAATTGGGTACAAAAAATCCACCCCGATGAGGATGTTAATCTCACTCGCCCATTGTCCTTCATTTCTGTCGGATATTGGGCTCAAGCCCCTACACACCCTGCCTCCGGCAAACAGCCTTCTACCACATTTGGCAACGCAGTGGCGTGTATGACCAAATGCTTATTCGAGAACCGACTCTTCAACGTGATCTCGACAATTCTTCCCTTGCATATTTTCGGCGCTGCTTGGCCCGCCGCCTGTAGGAAGAATTTATCCGTGCCCACCGATTTCGCCTTAATAGCGTCCGCGAACCGATTTGAGATGAGCGTCTTCTGCGACCCCGTTTCTAACACGATCCTACCAACCGCTTCACAGTGGTTGCTCACCACCTTGCGTACCCCGTGGGAAGCCGTCTTTCCGATACATTCGTTATCCTGATGGAATTCACGCTAGCACTCCCCATCGTTTGAGCCACAACCGGTGCCGACGCCGCGACATCTGCGTTTGATTTAACGCACAGGAACTCTAGATGTCTCCCCTTACATCTCGCATAAGGCGTGGCCTTGCACTTGTCGACCCGGTGATTACGGTTCAGGCATTTGTAGCAGGCATTCTTCGTCGTTGCACATTTCCTGCGCTCCTCCTGAGACCTCGGCTTCCTACACTTATTCCTAGGGTGCTGCTCGGAACAAAAAATGCACGCCCGATCTGCGGATTGATTTGTGGCATGAACTGCCAATGAGTGTTGGCTGCTCACAGCCCCGGTTGCACCGGCAACACTGAACCTATTGTTTTCTGCTCGCCGGAAAGGGTTGTTGCCTGAGGCGCCGCCGAAACGATTCCCCTTCATATTCTTTGGAGGACCTGCCGCATCCGCTATGCCTCTCGACGATAGCTTCAGCCGTTCGACTTGTTTTTTCTCCTCGGACGAAAAAGCGACCAACGATGATTTGTTTTGCATCAAGGACTCCTATACAAGGAAATTGAAGGCCGAACGTGGTTCCGAAGATACTGAGAAAAAACATATTGGTGCTGAATCACGATAAAGCTGGACACTTCGGAATGGAAAAGACGATGGAGTTGCTCAAGAGGAGATATTGGTTCCCGAAAATGAAGACGAACACGAAGTTCCATTTGCGAGCGTGCTTGGATTCCATCTATAACAAGGAGAAAAGTGGCAAGGCAGAAGGCCCCACGAACATCATTCGATCGGAGAGACGACCATTTGAGAAGGTTTTCATAGATCACCTTGGACCACTGATAGAATCAAATAAGAAGGAACATATCATAGCGTTGGTCGACGGATTCACGAAACTCGTTCTTCTTGGAGCAGTGTCTAGAACCAAGACAAAAGAAGTGATCAAGTTCTTGAAGGACTTCTTCACAATGTATGGCAAGCCAGCGAAAATCGTCTCAGACAGAGGATCGGCATTCACATCGAAGGATTTCGAGGAACTGCTGAAGGAAAATGGAATCCCTCACGTCGAAATTAGCACACTATTCGCATGTGCGAACGGTCAGGTGGAGCGCCCGAACAAGCAGATAGCTAGGTTGTTGAGATCCTCGTGTGAAAAGGAGGATCACAGCGATTGGTCATACAAGCTGAAGGACGTGCAGGTTTGGCTGAACACAACTATGTCTAGGAGCTTAGGGAAATCCCCATTCGAGGTGTTACATGGATATTTGTCGCGAATAAATAATCATGAACAAGTGTTTGAGGGGGTTCAGGAAAAGGTTTGGACACCCGCGGAGGAAATTCAGAACGAAATTAGGGGAGTTCTCAGGAAGAGTCAGGAACGGTATAAGTACTATAATGACTTGCGGAAGAGAATACACGTTCGCTTCAACGTAGGGGATGTCGTTTTCGTGAAACGGTTGCCAGTGCCAACGGGTCAGCCAACCGAACTTCAGCGAGAGTTCAGGGGTCCCATGACCATAACCAAAGTCCTAGCCAAGGATTCGTACGAATTGATGGAGCTCGGAGCGAATCAAAACTACGTTTGCACAGCTCATAGTTCACAGTTGAAGTGGTTCCAACCGAACAACGAGGAAGACATCGAGGGAGATGAGGGGGACACAGAAGAGGAGGCGCAGAAGGATGTCAACACAGGAGTCTCCAACGATATCTTGGACGAGATCGACACGCAGCCCATGGATTGGTCTTCTGTCACGACACCAAGACCACCGATGCGATTCGAAGTAGGGTACCGAGACAGGTCACAATTGTCATCGGAAGGAGATTCATCAGCGAATTCAGTGGAAGTGGAAGTGGAAGCGGACATTCAGACAGCACAGCATGGAAAACCCAGGAGAACGGTAGATCTAAATTCAGCAATCATAGAGTCTCCTGGCGAGGATAGAGGAGAACCTCAACGTAGGCAGCAGCCTTCTAGGCAGGTCAAGTTCAGACCCGGGTTCAGATACTCTAAGTAGTTCTGTTGAGGACAACAGCGTGGGTAGGTGTGGCGAGCGATTAGGTATGAAGTAAACAATGCTGGAAAATCAGCTGGAAGAACAGCGGCAAGATTCGAATCAGGATGGAAATCGAGGCGCGAGAGGGGCGCGCAAGAAGATGAAGACCGTGACGTAAGAGGGCGCAGCGATCTATCTCGAGCTTCATCTCGGAAGAGCAACGGTCTTTCCTGTTTCGAACTTTGTCGGAGACACGCGCATCCGCATTCCGCGACATGAAATTCTGCGGAGCCTGCGTCGACAATAGGCATCAGGCAGGTTTCTCGGCCCGCGCGGCCCTGAGGCAACATGCATCTTGTGCCGAAGAGTGGGCCATTTCGGAAGATTATGCCCGGAGCGACCTCTAGTGGGAAGCTCCAGGGCTGTGCAACAAGTGGAACCACGAGGTGAAGCCTCTGCGACGGCGAGGGAGCAGGAAGAGGATCCTGTTCGCACCACGGAGAAGAAACGAGGCACCGGAGGAACAAGCGTGAGAGCAGGCGGAGTTGACGGCGACAACGGAGGCGATCGATGATCTCTCTAGAAGGTTGGTGGAGATCCTGACGTGTTCGATCTGCCTCGAGGTGGCTGGACCCCCTGTGCAGCAATGCATCAACGGTCACGGGGTCTGCTCGCAGTGTCGGGCTCGGTTAGACAGGTGCGCACAGTGTCGGACGCCGTTGGAAGAGGGATTCCAGAGAAAACGCGCAGTCGAGGCGCTGGCCACGGGGATGACCTTTCCCTGCCGACATAAGGAGTTTGGGTGCGTAGAGCGGCCCGAGTGGCAGCAGAAGGCCTCGCACGAGCGGGAGTGCCGGACGAGAGGGACGGAGTGCCAAAAAGAGAAGATTCCAGCGTGGGCATTCTGCAGCATACAAGGTCGGATCTGACAAAGGCGCAAGTGTCACATTTGAAACGGAAAGATTCGTGTAACTCGTAGTTGGGGTATCGGAGGTGGGTAGAGTCGAGAGGAGTTGAGATTTGGGTTTCGGTGAGGGAAAGGAAGAAAGTGCGTTCGGTCTCAAGGTGTTAGTAGACTGAGGAAAGGTTGGAATGAAGGCCTCTGCTGTTGCAAAAGTGGATGGAGAGATTGCAACGTGGGGAGTTATTGGAGGCCGCGGAGGATGGGGTTCTTGGAGATGTGCTTTGGGTCATGGTAAGTTTAGAGTTGAGGAGGCAGAATGGAAGGGAAAATCATTCGCTGAAGGAACTCAACCGGGGACAACGCGGGAGACGTCCCCAGACCGCAGGTGGCGGTGCCTCGGCAGTACCCCCGAATCGACCCCCGAATAATCCTGCTCGATTCCCCTCCAGTCACGGGCTGGCAGAACAAGATCATCAGGATTATGCACCACATGATGTGGCAGCCTCCCTATGCATCGGGTTCGGGCCACTGTACTGTATGGCGGTCAGTCCGCGAACGCTGTTTCACTGCTGTACCCTTTCCACTGCAGGGGTCATAGGGGGCTCACGCATTGGGCCGGTCGAGTCCTCCCGCCATATGATAAGAAGAGTGAACATATGAGTAGGGGAGAAATGTGAGAAAGAGGGGAGAACGGGAAAGAGAAAGAAGGAAGCTTTCTAGTAGAGCGCGATAGGAAAGATAACCGGGTACCCTAGCCTGGTGACCGAACATGGCAGTGCCACTTTAGGTCATCAATAACATAGGGCGGTGGTTTCGCACCGGGCGACTGAGAATGTCTACCACCTTAAATAGAGGAGTGTCGTTGCCGAGGACCCAGCACGGAAGTCGGAGCTCACGCCGAAGGACGACACGGGCGCATCATGATTCGGGCGGATGCGCAGACGGAGTTCCGCATGCGTAGGATGAGCCGGCTAAACTACGAGGTCAGATGGATCTGGACCGAGCACGAGGAGTGGGTGGTGCTCAGACTCATGGTGGAGGCTGCGTGCGACCTTGTTGGTTCGAATTGGTTCTCAGCCAGATGGTGCTGGGAACGGAGGAGCGAGCGTCAGCATTTCGAGGGCGCATTTCGGTCATGACGGCCCAAACGCAATTTATTTGGGAAGGGACGCCGTTGAGTTCCGATGTCGAGATCCGGGAAGCGGTTCAAGCCGGGTGCGGCTTCTACATCGACGGGCGAGGGATGATACGGCTCGACAATCCGCATCGCGGCGTCAATCGAAAGGATTCATCAATAAAAATATTGTGATAGATTAGTGTACGCTCGCGCACACCTGGAGTCATTATTCAGATAGGTAATTTATACTAGGGTTAGCTAGGATCGGAGAGATCCAGGTGAGCATATGCCAGGAGGCATAATGACTAGGGTAGCATGGTCATATGTAACAGCCAGTTGGATTCTAAAGGAGAGCTAACTAGAATGTTCTCTGGGGATGCATGTCAGAAGCAGCAATGGCACCCGCGGCCGCGGACCGCGGTCTTCGGGTTCCCGTCTGTTGGGGAACCTGGCAACTGACTGCTTGTTCTCCGTATTGTGGACCACTGGCCCCTTGTCTAGCAGCTTTGCCTCTAGCAGCCTCCACAAGATGTGGAGCGACACCTGACTCGCAGGGCTAGGAAAGATGTATTGGAACGGTTGGCGCCGCCGAAACGATTCCCCTTCATATTCTTTGGAGGACCTGCCGGATCCGCTATGCCTCTCGACGATAGCTTCAGCCGTTCGACTTGTTTTCTCTCCTCGGTCGAAAAAGAGACCAACGCCTCCAGCCTCGACTCACTTTCCACCTCTGGCTGAGCTCTGTATGCCCTGTCAAAATCTCTCCGCAAATCATACGTTAACGACTGCATTATCAACGTCGAAGCAAAGGCTGACATACCCTCGTAGCTGTTTCTCAACAGAACTAACGAATCGATGTTCTGTGCAAGATCTTCGACGAAGTCCACGAATTTGCGGTTTGCCACCGCCTCCCGCCTGAAGCTCCAGCCAGACCGGCTTATCACCGTGTTGACGTGCTGCTCCTCGGCCAGGACTATGTCGTCGAATCTGTCGTAGAGCGAATTTCTTGCGTCTTCGTAATTTTCAGCCGTGATGTCCCGACCTCCGAGGCATCTCGCTGCTCTACCCGACAACGTCTTCAGCATGAGCTCGAATTTTTCCAGCGGATCCAGTGCCGATGAGTCCACTTGCAGCACGAATGCGTTCTTCCATCTTCGGAACCTCGTGGGATCGCCATCAAATCTCGGTATCCGCTCCAGAATATCCTTCCATGAGCTCCTTGGGCCCGGTGCCCTGTGTTCAAACGTGGAGTGGAAGCGTGTGTCTCTTCCCATGACGCTGTCGTGCTGGATCGAACCAGATTCTCGCCGGGACCCCGCGTTGTCGGAAGTCCCTGGCTCTAAGCTCCGGATGAATGCCCCGATCTCGAACTTCGCATCGGCGATCTTCAGCTCATAATCCATCGCTTCCGCAGCTTCCGCTTCCTGCACCTCATCCGAAAACAGCCTCGAGTCCACAACTCGCTGCGTCGCTCTGGCCAGCCGCTTTTCTTGTTCATCCAGAAAATTGGCTGCCTCCTTGGCATTTGCCCCTGCTTTCTCACAGGATCCCTGTTCAATCACGTTTTTGGTTCGCGTGATCGACCGGGTGACGAGGGCTCTGGCCAACGAGAGTTCCCGCTTCGGGCCTTCCAGATTTCCGCCCCGAATCTCTCGTCCCGACTGCTCGACATCCACTTTGTCGTCGATTGGCATCCTGCCACGATATTTCTTCGAACGTAAGTCGGAAATCTTTCCTCCGTGCGTGACCTTGTCTGACCTTGCTCGAGCGCTGGCTCTTCCGTGGATTTTTTTCTTAAACTTCTGACACCACTTGTCACGCACTCGACAGAGTGATTATTGTTTATTGATAATACCGAATGAAGTGCATCCTCGACTGAACGCGTCGTGCTGCTTCTCCCGTGCGGTGGGCCCACCGCGCCTGCGCCGACCCTCCCCCGATTCCGGATAGATTCCCGCTAATTAGGCGGATTTGGGAGCATAGCGTCTTCGACGTCTGCAACAAGCGCGAATCATGCGGCAGACCCTCCTCCACACCGTACATAGGGTACACGCTGCATCGGACCCCCCGCGATTGATTGATGGTTTGCTGATGATGGGAATGAATGGATAGGACATTCGATGCATGTCTCCAATCTCGATCAGCGTGGACGTTTGGGGACTCGAGCTGCGGGGATATAGAAAAGCGATCCTCCGCGCATTCCGAGCGGTCGCAGCCCCCTTCGCCGAAAGCTCGCTCAGCCTCAACTTAGCTCTTGGGCCGCTAGCTCGGCGATTCCTCACTCAATGCACGGAGTTAGGGAAGGAACTACCTTCCTTTCTACTCGTCGCTAGCGAATCATCACTGCCAGTGAAGGAGAGAGTGTAGGATTGAGGCGGGTCCGGAGACCCGCAATGAGGACGTCGTTGAGTTTTCCAAGTCGATCGACAATAATCACATGTCCGGGTGGTTCTCAAGCTTATCCTGTTGGCCCAAGGAGGGTAACGGAGGTTGCCTGTGCTAGAGCCATCGGAGCTTGAGCTTCCCCCATTGAGCTCATCGGTTCTGCCTAACTTCGCTACTCCAATAACCCGCTGAATCAGCGGGGACCCATCCGGAGTCGGGAGAGTGTTTTATTCTGGCTTTTGAGTTTCTGGCATCTGAGAGTCTGGCATCTGAGTTTCTGGCATCTGAGGCTACGCCACTACAGAGGACTACGGTCGTTTTCGTTCTGTTGATTTCATTCTTCGATGCAGAAATAATCAGTGATGAGAATAATCTAATTCGATGTCTCGGATTCGGAGTCTCGAGTTGAATACTCCTCTCCTTGCCTCGAGCAACAAGACCCGCAATAGAATCGGTAAGCCGGGTGTCTCTCGTCCACACCAATAATTTCCAATTAGCGCATGACATCCTTTTTCTTTGCATCTTTCATTCGATTTTCTTCTTCACATTCCAGTTCGGCTAATATGAAACGCGAGAAGTTTTTACCTCGTTTGAGAATCGAGACCTGCTTTGAAGGAGCGCCGAAATCTGTCGAGATTTCCATGGCATCACCGGGAATCCTGAGCCTCCGTTGCTCGGATATCAAGAAAGTTTGTTTCGCTTTCAGAACAGAGTGAGCGAACGCTTTCAAGTTATAGATTGACCAGTCGATGGGAAACTCGCGGACGACTCCAGTCCGGCTGAGATATGAGTAATATGAGTGCCGAATCTGACATCATGCGATGTTCTGCGGCGGCTAATGTCGCACTGAGCTCATCTTTTGTGACGAATGACTGAATCTCACAGAGGTGCACTTTCGTTGAATCTAGCTGGATGTGACAATCGCTTTCACTAGATGGGAGGAATCATCGGGTCTCATGACGTCGCATCGAAAGTCTCGATCTAGGATCCCACAAAAGATATCAGGAGAAACTGCCGGATAGATTTGAAACGGACGTGTAGAACCCATGAACCCGAAAACCACTGATGTGCGGTAGAATCAAGAAGTACACAATTTCGTGAAATTAGCCGATTCTCCAACTCTCTGTGAGTCTCTGCTTCCATGTCCATGTTTCGCGAACAATATACGCGGTTCTCGACCGGTGGGCTCGGAGTTCTGTCGACAGCTGACCTTGCTCTCGGCGCACATTTGGGATCGCTTTGTCAATTCAAAGAGTTGTCCTCAAGTTTCTCTCCGCCTACCGTGGCTGCTCATCTTGCTGCTCGCGTGGAGGACCATTCGGCTAAATTTCGTGACCGGTGGAACCAGATTCCCGATGAAATCTCTCAGTCAGCGCTGGTCGGCATCGTGACGGACGCACGGCGAGCCGAACTTACAAACGACGCTCTTGACGTCCGGGAAAAAGCAAGACTCAACGCCGCCTTCCACCCGAGCAGCGGGAAATGGCTTGACGCCGTCCCCTCGCCGTCGATTGGCACGATGCTGGACAACAACACACTCCGCATCGCTGCCGGTCTTCGGTTAGGAATCCCAGTCTGCGCCCCGCATACGTGCGCCCGCTACAACGCACAGGTATCCGAATTCGGGGATCACGGCCTGAGTTGCTCCCGAAGTTCCGGACGGCACCCAAGACACAGAGCTCTCAACAACGTCATCTCGTGCGCTCTGCGGTCCGCGAGGATCGCGAGCGATCTCGAGCCAACGGGTTTGTCGCGCAACACGGCTCTTCGCCCTGACGGCCTCACGCTCTCTTCATGGAGGGCGGAGAAGTCCCTCGTTTGGGATGCGACGGTTTGGGACACCCTGGCCCCGTCTCACCTGGCAGGTTCCGCCCGTTCCGCGGGTACGGTGGCTAGCTTGGCCGAGAAGAACAAGTTCTCGGAGTATCGGGAGCTAGAAAGCCGATACATCGTTCAGCCGGTCGCGATCGAAACTCTGGGAGTCATTGGACAGTTGACGGACGCTTTCCTCCGGGATCTTGGGAGGCGCATTGAGATTGCATCGGGGTATAGAAGAGCAGGAGGTTTCTTGCTGCAAAGGGTGTCGTTGGAGGTTCAGCGTGGTAACGGCGCGGCGGTGGCTGGATCGCTGCCATCGGGGGAAGTGCTCGCCGGAATCGGCTAGAGAGTCTTTGTGATGTACACACTCGTTATAGATCGCATACAATAAACCAATAAAGGAATATACGCGGTTAGCAGTGAAATTGCGGGGGCAGACGTAGACGTTCAATAGATCTCTCTCTTGTTGGTTTCCGAAACGCCATAAGTCCAAACATGATGAGTACCTAGCCGCCCCCTCCTGGGTCAATGATTTTCGAAGTACTCTGGATTAGGCTTTGTCCTTCTGCCTATCTGATCCCGAAGCTCTACCGTGATCATGCGCTCACAGCTTTCACCAGAATGAAAAAACGATTTCCTCGGAATAATCAAAAATGGACTTATCGCCGTTTGGAGTCGAGCTCGTCATATGTAGCGCCGTGGCGCTCCTCTCTAGATAATTTCACTGAACATGAAGCGATTCAGTAGTTCCGACCGGTGCGCTTGTGGTGCCCCCCGGTGGCTTACGGCCGAACTACCCGGAAGCGCTTCCACGGACGAGTCGAGACCTGGGGGTCCGACTACCTTCCGTGACAATAATAATGCAGGAAGCCGAAGGGAAGTGGAGAATGGTCTACGCAATAAGCAGGAAGCTTTCGGACACGGAGCGAAATTATCATTCGACGAAGTTGGAACAACTTTCAGTAGTCTGGGCAATGGAGATGTTCCGGTATTACTTGCTGGGGATCCCGTTCGTTGTGGTGAGCGACTGTGTAGCGGTCTCAGCCCTGAAAGCAAAAGGAGGATCCGCACAACTGAACCGTTCGCTCAGCCGAATCGCGGAGTTCACGTTCGAAGTCAAACTTCGACCAGGGACAGGCATGGCGCACGTAGATGCTTTGTCACGAGAACCGCATGAAGAGGCTCAAGAAACGGGAGACGTAGACTTACCAACAGACGTAGCAACGGTGAACATGGTACAAGCCGAAGAAGATCAGTTCAGAGCGGTGCAAGCAACGGATAAGGACATCCAGAGAAGGATGAAGATTTTGGCAAAAGAGGAGCAAGACAGAACAAGTCAAGAAAGAGCGTTCATTGGAGGATGATTTGTTTTGCATCAAGGACTTCTATACAAAGAAATTGAAGGCCGAACGTGGTTCCGAAGATACTGAGAAAAAACATATTGGTGCTGAATCACGATAAAGCTGGACACTTTGGAATGGAAAAGACGATGGAGTTGCCCAAGAGGAGATATTGGTTCCCGAAAATGGAGACGAACACGAAGTTCCATTTGCGAGCGTGCTTGGATTCCATCTATAACAAGGAGAAGAGTGGCAAGGCAGAAGGCCCCACGAACATCATTCGATCGGAGGGACGACCATTTGAGAAGGTTTTCATAGATCACCTTGGACCACTGATAGAATCAAATAAGAAGGAACATATCATAGCGTTGGTCGACGGATTCACGAAACTCGTTCTTCTTGGAGCAGTGTCGAGAACCAAGACAAAAGAAGTGATCAAGTTCTTGAAGGACTTCTTCACAATGTATGGCAAGCCAGCGAAAATCGTCTCAGACAGAGGATCGGCATTCACATCGAAGGATTTCGAGGAACTGCTGAAGGAAAATGGAATCCCTCACGTCGAAATTAGCACACTATTCGCATTTGCGAACGGTCAGGTGGAGCGCCCGAACAAGGAGATAGCTAGGTTGTTGAGATCCTTGTGTGAAAAGGAGGATCACAGCGATTGGTCATACAAGCTGAAGGACGTGCAGGTTTGGCTGAACACAACTATGTCTAGGAGCTCAGGGAGATCCCCATTCGAGGTGTTACATGGATATTTGTCGCGAATAAATAATCATGAACAAGTGTTTGAGGGGGTTCAGGAAAAGGTTTGGACACCCGCGGAGGAAATTCAGAACGAAATTAGGGGAGTTCTCAGGAAGAGTCAGGAACGGTATAAGTACTATAATGACTTGCGGAAGAGAATACACGTTCGCTTCAACGTAGGGGATGTCGTTTTCGTGAAACGGTTGCCAGTGCCAACGGGTCAGCCAACCGAACTTCAGCGAGAGTTCAGGGGTCCCATGACCATAACCAAAGTCCTAGCCAAGGATTCGTACGAATTGATGGAGCTCGGAGCGAATCAAAACTACGTTTGCACAGCTCATAGTTCACAGTTGAAGTGGTTCCAACCGAACAACGAGGAAGACATCGAGGGAGATGAGGGGGACACAGAAGAGGAGGCGCAGAAGGATGTCAACACAGGAGTCTCCAACGATATCTTGGACGAGATCGACACGCAGCCCATGGATTGGTCTTCTGTCACGACACCAAGACCACCGATGCGATTCGAAGGAGGGTACCGAGACAGGTCACAATTGTCATCGGAAGGAGATTCATCAGCGAATTCAGTGGAAGTGGAAGTGGAAGCGGACATTCAGACAGCACAGCATGGAAAACCCAGGAGAACGGTAGATCTAAATTCAGCAATCATAGAGTCTCCTGGCGAGGATAGAGGAGAACCTCAACGTAGGCAGCAGCCTTCTAGGCAGGTCAAGTTCAGACCCGGGTTCAGATACTCTGAGTAGTTCTGTTGAGGACAAAAGCGTGGGTAGGTGTGGCGAGCGATTAGGTATGAAGTAAACAATGCTGGAAAATCAGCTGGAAGAACAGCGGCAAGATTCGAATCAGGATGGAAATCGAGGCGCGAGAGGGGCGCGCAAGAAGATGGAGACCGTGACGTAAGAGGGCGCAGCGATCTATCTCGAGCTTCATCTCGGAAGAGCAACGGTCTTTCCTGTTTCGAACTTTGTCGGAGACACGCGCATCCGCATTCCGCGACATGAAATTCTGCGAAGCCTGCGTCGACAATAGGCATCAGACAGGTTTCTCGGCCCGCGCGGCCCTCAGGCAACATGCATCTTGTGCCGAAGAGTGGGCCATTTCGGAAGATTATGCCCGGAGCGACCTCTAGTGGGAAGCTCCAGGGCTGTGCAACAAGTGGAACCACGAGGTGAAGCCTCTGCGACGGCGAGGGAGCAGGAAGAGGATCCTGTTCTCACCACGGAGAAGAAACGAGGCACCGGAGGAACAAGCGTGAGAGCAGGCGGAGTTGACGGCGACAACGGAGGCGATCGATGATCTCTCTAGAAGGTTGGTGGAGATCCTGACGTGTTCGATCTGCCTCGAGGTGGCTGGACCGCCTGTGCAGCAATGCATCAACGGTCACGGGGTCTGCTCGCAGTGTCGGGCTCGGTTAGACAGGTGCGCACAGTGTCGGACGCCGTTGGAAGAGGGATTCCGGAGAAAACGCGCAGTCGAGGCGCTGGCCACGGGGATGACCTTTCCCTGCCGACATAAGGAGTTTGGGTGCGTAGAGCGGCCCGAGTGGCAGCAGAAGGCCTCGCACGAGCGGGAGTGCCGGACGAGAGGGACGGAGTGCCAAAAAGAGAAGATTCCAGCGTGGGCATTCTGCAGCATACAAGGTCGGATCTGACAAAGGCGCAAGTGTCACATTTGAAACGGAAAGATTCGTGTAACTCGTAGTTGGGGTATCGGAGGTGGGTAGAGTCGAGAGGAGTTGAGATTTGGGTTTCGGTGAGGAAAAGGAAGAAAGTGCGTTTGGTCTCAAGGTGTTAGTAGACTGAGGAAAGGTTGGAATGAAGGCCTCTGCTGTTGCAAAAGTGGATGGAGAGATTGCAACGTGGGGAGTTATTGGAGGCCGCGGAGGATGGGGTTCTTGGAGATGTGCTTTGGGTCATGGTAAGTTTAGAGTTGAGGAGGCAGAATGGAAGGGAAAATCATTCGCTGAAGGAACTCAACCGGGGACAACGCGAGAGACGTCCCCAGACCGCAGGTGGCGGTGCCTCGGCAGTACCCCCGAATCGACCCCCGAATAATCCTGCTCGATTCCCCTCCAGTCACGGGCTGGCAGAACAAGATCATCAGGATTATGCACCACATGATGTGGCAGCCTCCCTATGCATCGGGTTCGGGCCACTGTACTGTATGGCGGTCAGTCCGCGAACGCTGTTTCACTGCTGTACCCTTTCCACTGCAGGGGTCATAGGGGGCTCACGCATTGGGCCGGTCGAGTCCTCCCGCCATATGATAAGAAGAGTGAACATATGAGTAGGGGAGAAATGTGAGAATGAGGGGAGAACGGGAAAGAGAAAGAAGGAAGCTTTCTAGTAGAGCGCGATAGGAAAGATAACCGGGTACCCTAGCCTGGTGACCGAACATGGCAGTGCCACTTTAGGTCATCAATAACATAGGGCGGTGGTTTCGCACCGGGCGACTGAGAATGTCTACCGCCTTAAAAAGAGGAGTGTCGTTGCCGAGGACCCAGCACGGAAGTCGGAGCTCACGCCGAAGGACGACACGGGCGCATCATGATTCGGGCGGATGCGCAGACGGAGTTCCGCATGCGTAGGATGAGCCGGCTAAACTACGAGGTCAGATGGATCTGGACCGAGCACGAGGAGTGGGTGGTGCTCAGACTCATGGTGGAGGCTGCGTGCGACCTTGTTGGTTCGAATTGGTTCTCAGCCAGATGGTGCTGGGAACGGAGGAGCGAGCGTCAGCATTTCGAGGGCGCATTTCGGTCATGACGGCCCAAACGCAATTTATTTGGGAAGGGACGCCGTTGAGTTCCGATGTCGAGATCCGGGAAGCGGTTCAAGCCGGGTGCGGCTTCTACATCGACGGGCGAGGGATGATACGGCTCGACAATCCGCATCGCGGCGTCAATCGAAAGGATTCATCAATAAAAATATTGTGATAGATTAGTGTACGCTCGCGCACACCTGGAGTCATTATTCAGATAGGTAACTTATACTAGGGTTAGCTAGGATCGGAGAGTTCCAGGTGAGCATATGCCAGGAGGCATAATGACTAGGGTAGCTTCCCTCCAGAGTTGGGAAGTAATGCTCAGATTGGTCTCGGAATCACCCCTCCAGAGTTGGGAAGTAATGCTCAGATTGGTCTTGGAATCACCCCTCCAGAGTTGAGAAGTAATGCTCAGATTGGTCTTGGAATCACCCCTCCAGAGTTGAGAAGTAATGCTCAGATTGGTCTCGGAATCACCCCTCCAGAGTTGGAAAGTAATGCTCAGATTGGTCTCGGAATCACCCCTCCAGAGTTGGAAAGTAATGCTCAGATTGGTCTCGGAATCACCCCTCCAGAGTTGGGAAGTAATGCTCAGATTGGCCCCGGAATCATCCCTCCAGAGCTGGGAAGTAATGCTCAGATTGGCCCCGGAATCACTCCTCCAGAGTTGGGAAGTAATGCTCAGATTGGTCTCGGAATCACTCCTCCAGAGTTGGAAAGTGATGCTCAGATTGGCCCCGGAATCACCCCTCCAGAGTTGGGAAGTAATGCTCAGATTGGTCTCGGAATCACCCCTCCAGAGTTGGGAAGTGATGCTCAGATTGTTCTCGGAATCACCCCTCCAGAGTTGAGAAGTAATGCTCAGATTGGTCTCGGAATCACTCCTCCAGAGTTGGAAAGTGATGCTCAGATTGGCCCCGGAATCACCCCTCCAGAGTTGGGAAGTAATGCTCAGATTGGTCTCGGAATCACCCCTCCAGAGTTGGGAAGTGATGCTCAGATTGTTCTCGGAATCACCCCTCCAGAGTTGAGAAGTAATGCTCAGATTGGTCTCGGAATCACCCCTCCAGAGTTGGGAAGTAATGCTCAGATTGGTCTCGGAATCACCCCTCCAGAGTTGGGAAGTAATGCTCAGATTGGTCTTGGAATCACCCCTCCAGAGTTGAGAAGTAATGCTCAGATTGGTCTTGGAATCACCCCTCCAGTGTTGGGAAGTAATGCTCAGATTGACCCCGGAATCACCCCTCCAGAGTTGGGAAGTAATGCTCAGATTGGTCTCGGAATCACCCCTCCAGAGTTGGGAAGT
This sequence comes from Phytoseiulus persimilis, assembly GCA_037576195.1. Lineage (NCBI taxonomy): Eukaryota > Metazoa > Arthropoda > Arachnida > Mesostigmata > Phytoseiidae > Phytoseiulus > Phytoseiulus persimilis. The sequence goes on from CM075103.1 coordinate 32,249,534, forward strand.
GATGCTCAGATTGTTCTCGGAATCACCCCTCCAGAGTTGAGAAGTAATGCTCAGATTGGTCTCGGAATCACCCCTCCAGAGTTGGAAAGTAATGCTCAGATTGGTCTCGGAATCACCCCTCCAGAGTTGGAAAGTAATGCTCAGATTGGTCTCGGAATCACCCCTCCAGAGTTGGGAAGTAATGCTCAGATTGGCCCCGGAATCATCCCTCCAGAGTTGGGAAGTAATGCTCAGATTGGTCTCGGAATCACCCCTCCAGAGTTGGGAAGTAATGCTCAGATTGGCCCCGGAATCATCCCTCCAGAGTTGGGAAGTAATGCTCAGATTGGCCCCGGAATCACTCCTCCAGAGTTGGGAAGTAATGCTCAGATTGGTCTCGGAATCACTCCTCCAGAGTTGGAAAGTAATGCTCAGATTGGCCCCGGAATCATCCCCTTCAGAGTTGGGAAGTAATGCTCAGATTGGTCTCGGAATCACCCCTCCAGAGTTGAGAAGTAATGCTCAGATTGGTCTCGGAATCACCTCTCCAGAGTTGGGAAGTAATGCTCAGATTGGTCTCGGAATCACCCCTCCAGAGTTGAGAAGTAATGCTCAGATTGGTCTCGGAATCACCCCTCCAGAGTTGAGAAGTAATGCTCAGATTGGTCTCGGAATCACCCCTCCAGAGTTGGAAAGTAATGCTCAGATTGGTCTCGGAATCACCCCTCCAGAGTTGGGAAGTGATGCTCAGATTGGTCTCGGAATCACCCCCTCCAGAGTTGGGAAGTAATGCTCAGATTGTTCTCGGAATCACCCCTCCAGAGTTGAGAAGTAATGCTCAGATTGGTCTCGGAATCACCCCTCCAGAGTTGAGAAGTAATGCTCAGATTGGTCTCGGAATCACCCCTCCAGAGTTGGGAAGTAATGCTCAGATTGGTCTCGGAATCACCCCTCCAGAGTTGAGAAGTAATGCTCAGATTGACCCCGGAATCACCCCTCCAGAGTTGGGAAGTAATGCTCAGATTGGTCTCGGAATCACCCCTCCAGAGTTGGGAAGTGATGCTCAGATTGGTCTCGGAATCACCCCCTCCAGAGTTGGGAAGTAATGCTCAGATTGTTCTCGGAATCACCCCTCCAGAGTTGAGAATTAATGCTCAGATTGTTCTCGGAATCACCCCTCCAGAGTTGAGAAGTAATGCTCAGATTGACCCCGGAATCACCCCTCCAGAGTTGGGAAGTAATGCTCAGATTGGTCTCGGAATCACCCCTCCAGAGTTGGAAAGTAATGCTCAGATTGGTCTCGGAATCACCCCTCCAGTGTTGGGAAGTAATGCTCAGATTGACCCCGGAATCACCCCTCCAGAGTTGGGAAGTAATGCTCAGATTGGTCTCGGAATCACCCCTCCAGAGTTGAGAAGTAATGCTCAGATTGGTCTCGGAATCACCTCTCCAGAGTTGGGAAGTAATGCTCAGATTGGTCTCGGAATCACCTCTCCAGAGTTGAGAAGTAATGCTCAGATTGGTCTCGGAATCACCCCTCCAGAGTTGAGAAGTAATGCTCAGATTGGTCTCGGAATCACCCCTCCAGAGTTGGAAAGTAATGCTCAGATTGGTCTCGGAATCACCCCTCCAGTGTCGGGAAGTAATGCTCAGATTGACCCCGGAATCACCCCTCCAGAGTTGGGAAGTAATGCTCAGATTGGTCTCGGAATCACCCCTCCAGAGTTGGACAGTAATGCTCAGATTGGTCTCGGAATCACCCCTCCAGAGTTGGAAAGTAATGCTCAGATTGGTCTCGGAATCACCCCTCCAGAGTTGGAAAGTAATGCTCAGATTGGTCTCGGAATCACCCCTCCAGAGTTGGAAAGTAATGCTCAGATTGACCCCGGAATCACCCCTCCAGAGTTGGGAAGTAATGCTCAGATTGGCCCCGGAATCATCCCTCCAGAGTTGGAAAGTAATGCTCAGATTGGTCTCGGAATCACCCCTCCAGAGTTGAGAAGTAATGCTCAGATTGACCCCGGAATCACCCCTCCAGTGTTGGGAAGTAATGCTCAGATTGGTCTCGGAATCACCCCTCCAGAGTTGAGAAGTAATGCTCAGATTGGTCTCGGAATCACCTCTCCAGAGTTGGGAAGTAATGCTCAGATTGACCCCGGAATCACCCCTCCAGAGTTGGGAAGTAATGCTCAGATTGGTCTCGGAATCACCCCTCCAGAGTTGGGAAGTGATGCTCAGATTGGTCTCGGAATCACCCCCTCCAGAGTTGGGAAGTAATGCTCAGATTGTTCTCGGAATCACCCCTCCAGAGTAAGGAAGTAATGCTCAGATTGTTCTCGGAATCACCCCTCCAGAGTTGAGAAGTAATGCTCAGATTGACCCCGGAATCACCCCTCCAGAGTTGGGAAGTAATGCTCAGATTGGTCTCGGAATCACCCCTCCAGAGTTGAGAAGTAATGCTCAGATTGACCCCGGAATCACCCCTCCAGAGTTGGGAAGTAATGCTCAGATTGGTCTCGGAATCACCCCTCCAGAGTTGGGAAGTGATGCTCAGATTGGTCTCGGAATCACCCCTCCAGAGTTGGAAAGTAATGCTCAGATTGGTCTCGGAATCTCCCCTCCAGAGTTGGGAAGTAATGCTCAGATTGACCCCGGAATCACCCCTCCAGAGTTGGGAAGTAATGCTCAGATTGGCCCCGGAATCACCCCTCCAGAGTTGGGAAGTAATGCTCAGATTGGTCTCGGAATCACCCCTCCAGAGTTGGGAAGTGATGCTCAGATTGGTCTCGGAATCACCCCCTCCAGAGTTGGGAAGTAATGCTCAGATTGTTCTCGGAATCACCCCTCCAGAGTTGAGAAGTAATGCTCAGATTGTTCTCGGAATCACCCCTCCAGAGTTGAGAAGTAATGCTCAGATTGACCCCGGAATCACCCCTCCAGAGTTGGGAAGTAATGCTCAGATTGGTCTCGGAAT